>CM074195.1:21835011-22435011 GCA_037179385.1 Holothuria scabra | reverse complement strand
TTAATATTGTCCTATGTACTGTAAATAAACTGCATTTCTGTCATGTTACCGTAGTGATTAAATGTACTGTTCCTCATTTGACAATCTGAGCCCAAATACTTCATGAACTCTGTTGTGCGGAATACTCGGCTGCAGCAACGGAGTAGGGATGTGCATCAACAACAACTTTTACGGCAAGAATATCTGATCTCAAGATCTGTTTATCGCCGAAACGTTACTGAAAAACGGTATATATTAGTGAAGCAGATGAATCTTTATCATTGTGAGGGTTATGTTTAAGTGTTAAAGATTTGGTACTATCTGAAGTAAAATTTTTGATCTATCTTAACGAATCTGTCATTGCTACGGGAACTAAGCGAATTAATGAACTTCGTAGGAGGACGTAGGATTTGCTGTAACCAAGTCTCTACTGAGATTTTACTTGTATTTTCAGTGTCATAAAAGCGTAATTGGAATAATCTGTGGTTATGAAATAATTGTTCGTCTAACTGAAACTGCTGGCGTTTTCACTGTTGAAAAAAGTCGTCATTTCACGGTTATATTGGTAGCTGAATTCCAGTGTTCAAGTCGTTATTTTACAGTTGCGCGCACACTCAATAGGAACGGTACACATGAATTTGTTACTTTAATTCCTGGACATTGAAATATCCTTCTCCTTTAGTATTTAGGGATAAAATTGTTACATACATACAGGTACTTTAAGATATAACTGTCTTAGTAATGAAAACTGTAAAATAACGTTCGCTTCCTGAAATCCTAGCGGCCAGTATTTTCACTGAAAAATTACATTTCTTTGTTACAGTGTATTATCCCACTGAAGTTGTCGACATCAGGACAAAAAGGCGAAGGCTTCCTGCGTGCCTCACTCCATTAGGATTGCATCTGTTGAGAGGGTTTTTTTTCTTATATCAAAGTACTTTTTAATCAGTGCGACACGAAGAAATAAGTCTTTCCTGATCAGATGGCGAGGTAAGTTGTATAGATCAGGTTTTAAGACTTATTTTATAACCAATTAGTTAAAGTTGGATAGATCACGAGCTTTTCCTAATTGTGGCGCCCTGGCTTGTTTTCCATACTCCTTTGCTTAATATGCTGATAACCAAATACAATGGAAATATTTTCATTTTTTTTTTTTTTTTTGTTCTTTTAATTTGGAACCTATTTTTAGGTTCGAGATATCTTTGGAAACTAATTAGTCACTTTATTCGACTCTGATCACATTATGCAGGGAAAAACATGAATCGTTGTAATCTTTAGAAGAAAAATGCCCAGTACAGAAAAAAAACGTCATTGAAATCTTAGATTCGGAAATCAAGGTAAAGTTATAATTATCGACCGTTCAAAGGCAGGAATTCTCTAATGATACAAAGTAAGCATTTATTGGATGCCGTTTAAGATCGTATTTTTAAGGTTGAATTATGTTAGCATCAACATGTTCAGCAATCCCCTTTCGGTACCATCAAAAATTATAACTGTTTCTTTCAATACATTCTTTAAAAACTTGATCGTTTCAATAATTAAAAATCATATTCCAGTTACAAACATGATGTGACTATTCTGGCTAGTCTCTGACAATTTCCACCCACCACTGGGTAAAGGGATAATATGATGTCGAAAGTTTATGATCAGTGGCCAAACGTTAAACTGTATAAAATACACATTGGGTAAACCTAGACTTATCAGCTGGTGCAAATCTTTGATTGATATAAATAGAAAAAATGGGAGAAGCATTACGCATGGTTTTCTGGTTACCCATAGAGGTATAGCAGGCTTTCGAGAACATGCTATGAATTAATTAATAACTGGTTTGCATGATGAGTGATTGCCTTCAAGTTACGTCACATCGCCATGACTACCAAGTAACATAAAACTCTGAATACGAAAAGGACTAACTTTAACGCGGCGTCTTGTCTTTTGGTGTCGTTTGACTTCCTGACGATGTGGCCCATAGCAAAGAGACGATGATTCAAAACCTATGGACCTAGGCATGACGATTCAAAATCTTTTGCAAACGATGCCACAAATCCAAGGGCACGACCCATTTTAAAATAACACGTGTGTTTTTGCAAGTCACATGAACAAATGAAGACAGTTGATATTCATCCAATCGAATGTACTACTACTGCGCAGACTACTGCGAACCAAGGACGATGCCAGAGTAGTTTGGTAGGGTGGTGGAGCAGCAGTTTACTTCCTTTCCTTTCCTTTTCTGTCGGGTATTCCTTCTCTCTTAAGATTTTCTTGTTACTGGAAAAAGTTATATTATTATACCCAATAAATTCTCTTTCACATCAATTTGCTTTGTTGTGATAACAAATTTGGTAGTGCGTAAGCTGCATTTAATGGAATGCGGGTACTGTTTTACCTCAGCAAAGTAACTTGTTAAGTTTTCACATGTGCATGACATGATGACTCGTTTCTTCTTAATTTTTGTTAAGCCCTCCTCCTCTTCCTGATTACCTCTTATCGCTTCAGAGAGAAAAATGAAGCTAATACACGCGCACTTGGTATAGTCACATTTCAGATCTGATTAATTGATTGAAAGTGACAGATATGTTAAAAATAGACAAAAAGTTATGCAACATGTTGGGGTTAGTTAACGCACCAGTCAAGCATGTGTTCATTGCCTTTCACCCAATTTGAACACAATCGAAGCTTTCACTATAAAACCAAAAGAGCGTACTAAGTCACTCTTTGACAGACTGAAAAGTGTAAATTCACTCCATAAGAGTGATAATTCACTGAAAGAGGAGTGAAACTCGTTCCAAAAAGATTGAAATTCACTAGAGTAAGAGGAAAAATTTACTCTTCCACGAGTGCCTGAACTGTTGGCAATCCATCAAGAGTGAAAATTCGCTCGTTTTAAGGTAATTTCACTCTTTTTGGAGTGAATTTCAATCTTCTCGGAGTGAATTATTACTCTAATGGAGTGAATTCACACTTTCCACTCTATCGAAAAGTGACTAAGTTCATTTTTTTATTTTGGAGTGTATCTCATGTGAGTGCACAGATCATGTAGCAAACGCAGATACAGGTTTCACACCACGCCGCCCTTTAGCTACTGGGTTTCTATAATGCTCTCTCAAGAAGATACGTCAGGACATGTAACCTTACTGCATTCAGTTGTTGTAGGACTGCCTTTAAGCCCCCGAGACTGAGTGCATTAGGCTTGCAACAATTCTAGTGTCCAAACTTGCTTATTCTAAATCTCTTTTTCCACAACAATATGGTGATTAATAGACTAATGAAAAAGGAAACCTTCTTCTTCTTTTTTTCTAAACAATCACATTCTGACTAAGTGTGTTAACATTACCTTCAACAAAAGTCGAAAAGTGTAGCTGGGAACGTTAAACTTCAAGAGAGGCAATCCTGTCCTAAGCCTGTCCTAAGGGCAGTGTTTCAGCTCCTCTACCTAAATACCTACTGTAGTAACTTTATTCTTGAATGTTCAACCTATCACTAAGAGTCGTCGATTAAACTGCAATTACGGCTTTTCGCATCTTGGCATTAGATCTCATGTTATCGTTAACGTGTAAACACACGTAAGATTTGACACATTATCAGCCTGATTATTAACAAACGTTAGGAGAAATGGTATTCAAATGCTACGTGCAAGTATTTGCATTAGGCTTGGGTGTCCCTACGTTGATGGCTATTCCAAGCACTGTGACTACCCAGAAACTCGTGAGCCTGACTTCTTAACCACTCTTATCTGTTACCATGAATCTTCAATCCCCGTTTACGTTAAGTGTTGTAGCACCATTCCGAATTTAGTTTACTCAATTTAATAACGGAAGAAGAAGTAGACCACTTACACTGTCACTGACTGTCCTGGCAGTTTTGATTGATGCGTCATAAAACATCGCTAAAATGCTTCCCCCAAAGGAAAGGAAATTAAGTTTGTTTAGGGCCGTTTACTATTCTGGAGCTATAAAGATTTTTTTTTTAACAATTAGCTGTCCCTTAAGGCCTGTGTGCACTAGACACATGTGGCGTACACAAGTTGTCACACGTTGCCGCTTTTGTTGCCATACATGTAGTCGCTTGTGTCTGCTCTCATGTAAACACTGGCAATCATATTTTTGGACACAAGGTGTTTTGGCAAAATGTTGCGACACAAGTGTCCTGAAATTTGTGCAGTGTACACAGGGCCAAAGTGTACCCATTACTTGCTTTCACTACCTAAAGCTACCAGTATATTTCCTTTCATAGCTGCTACCCTTAACGTTTCATTGAATTTACACCCGTCGAATGATTGAACAAGGACGTAAATTGAGTACGCGTTGCTGAAAACTCAGTAATTCATGCGTAAATTCCTACAGTCGTTAACCTCCGTCTAACTTTCTGTACGAATTGAGTGTACAAATACGGGCAAAGTGTATTAAAAAAGTGAAAGAGCAGACAATAAGCTGCTTACAAATTAACTGGTGGATAATGAACGACTCCACGTTAATGCAAGTGACAAGAGTACTCTGTTCGAGTGTCTTCACCCAGTGATCGGGTCATAGCATTATCCCATGAGAGGGTGTTACCTTGTTTTAATGCACTGGTCCAGAATTGTTGAAAGACCTAATCGTAACACCTTCAACAGTTCCAATTCCCCTAACCTACTTAATTGAGTCCCTCCCATAACTATCTGCAATTCGTCCTTCCCCAGACACAATTTAAGTTTATTGCTATAGGGTGAGTATCAGACACATACATACATGTTTTGACCGTCAATCGGGGACACATTTTCTTAACCATGAAAATGGGGATATCCCCACTTTGGGTGTATCGACACTTCACTAGGGGAGAAAACGCTCATGTCCTCGATTTACTGGTACAAGACAGATACACACACACACATGCACCAGCCCATGATTTGACACCCAATGTTAGGCCCATCACATGGAAACTGGGGAAAACTCCAAAATGCTTCAAACTTACTGAGGCACATCCTTGAAACGTGAGAAATTCAATTTCATGGTTAATTTTGCAGTTGGCAAGTGGGGATATCCCCACTTCCAGGTGTATCCACACCTGCCCGGAGAAAAAAAGGCTCATGTCCCCGTTTTACACCAAAAACATACGCGGACCGGAAAATATTAGCTTCGGTTTCTGCATTTATGATGGTTGTTAATCAAAGAGCTATGGCAATTGAGAATTTCTGTGAATGACTAACAAAAGTTGTAGTGTGTGGTGAGCGGTTAGGTAGTTTACAAGTAACCATAGTAAAACAGCATAACCCCGGGTTAAATACAGTAGATTAGCGGGTTAGCGAGAGATTATTGCTAGATAACCAGATAACGCACGTACACAAAATCGTAATGAACCATTAGCATTTGGAATTGACAAAAAGAAAAAAGTGTGTAATGGTCTTTGCGGGAAAAAGTAAACCTAACTTTTTAAACAACAGTCTTAGTATGTGATAGAAATCATTAAAATCTTGCACATTTTGAAATGAATGGCGGCTTTACTTTTCCATAATTATGGTACCATTTTAATGAAATGTTAGCAACCTGGATCTCGTATTTCGCCTGAAATTTCGCACGAAAACGTCATTTTGGAGGAAAACAATGGAACACGTGGTCGCTCGTAGAAGACTTCGCCGGTGAGCGCAGTAAAGTTTTCGTGCAGGTGGTTTACAAATGAAATGTTTTTTATTCGTTGGTGTTACTCGCACTGGAATGCGCCTTGCATCAAAAGATGGAGAGCATTTTGCAATATAACCATGCTCGTTGGCTTGGGGTGACGGGGGGACATGTCCCCCCACTTTTAGAGTGGAGGGGACACTTACGTAAAAGCCCCCCCCCCCCCCCACAAACACACACTTTTTGTAACATGAAACTTAACAGTTAGTTATTACCAAAAAGACTATATACTAGGTTGTAAGAAGTGTCTTCCACCCATTACGATCGATTTCTGTATCAATAACCCCACATGTTTACTTTACTTATCCCCTTGAAAATATTTGCGAGCTCAGAGCGCTTTTAATCTCAATAATGTTCTTTTTTTCAGTTGCATATCAAACATAATCACCTTAGTTATTCATCGGTCTCTATAATTATGTATATCGTTCATGTACATAGGCTAGCAGGTGCGTTGAAAATAAAGGAGCATAACATTTACAAACTTGAAGAGGAGGAATCGTCCCCTACTGTTTCAATGAGCTTTGTAATCTTAAGTGAATGACCAGCCTAGCAGGCTGAAATTGGCCATTATCAGAGAAGTAAAACCACACTGACGTTTGCTAGATCATAATAGACTTCAATCTTGAATTAGAGGTACACCTTGATCCTCTGTCTGCTAATGGACATATTTTAATGTTTTTTGTTTCATCAGTCTTACAACGGTAGGCTATGCAACGGTGTCTCAGTAGAACCAGTAGGCATCACTCCCCTCCCCCCCCCCCCCATCCCCCGATCTGTAATTTTTCCCGCAGTAGATTGAAGTGTGTTCATCAGTTCATGGATCTATTTTACCATTTTCATAACAAAAGGTTCCCAACTGTTAGAGCTTTTCCATAGATCCATCGGAAACTATCACAATTTTGTTTGTAATCCAATTACTTAATAGAGTACACCCGGGATTTAAATTCACATCAACAGTAGTCCGTTGGAGTAATAACCTACACTTTCACCTGCTTTCACTCTGCATCAGGTCCCCCTTCTCTAAGACACCCAGTAGCGCAGCTGCAGGGGGCAGGCGGTTCGGAAAAATGAAGAATTTGGAAATTTGCCATTGTGAAACCAGTTTATTGTGTGGTTTTGCCAACTAATCGAATTCCGAATTCTCTCCAATTGGAAAGCTCCATATTCGTCATTATTTGTTTAAAAAAGATAAAAATTGCCGAGCACTTCGCCCGCCGCAAATTGCACTTCATCTGCAGAAGTGATCGCTCGTATCTTCAGTTTGATTAACTTTTCCGAATTCTGTAAGTGAAAACATCGGAAATATGATCTATGTAACACCAGATCGTCCAGGAACATGAGTGGCGTAGCTACTGGGAGGGGGGACAGGGGGGCAGGGGGTAAGTTGCCTCCCTGGAAAATAGTTTGGGGAAATTTGATGAATTTTCTTACTCTTAAAAAAAAATTCTCAAAATTTTTGTTAAAATAAAAAATTCTGAGACATTTCTCATTCATAATTCATATATTCATGCAAGTTAACCCAGATTTGAGATTTCGTCATTGTCCCATGAACCGACCCTACTTGCATTCCACAGAAATGTCCTCGCCGCGTAGCAGATTGAATGTCCTCTTGTATACGCGTGGTTTTTTATGATCAGTGCATTTCAGTGCACATGAAGCTGTTATTCACACTCTTAAAACGTTGAGTAAAATATCCGTTGGTTAAAAGAGTTTATGAAATGTGTTGGTTAAACTTTGCCCAACTTTGGGGCTAATTGGTGCAATGTTTAAACGCTGGGCAAAGTTTTTGTTGAGTAAAAGTAATTGCTTAAGTGTTGGTCAATCTTTGCTCACATAATGGTTAAATTTCCCCTTCCATGCACGCGTATACTGTTATACCCAACTGACTGGTCAAAATGCCGATAAGATTTTAATCTACAGTTGAGCATATTTTCCCTTTACCCACTTGTTGGGTAACTTTTTGCCAGTTTGTTGGGTTTATTGTTGGTTGCAGTGTTGTCACCAAACAACAGTGCACTTGACCCGATTTGTTTCACAATTCTTCTCATAATTAGACCATGGTACCATAATCTGAAAATTCTCTTTGGCATCTTTTATATTGGCCAAACAGCTAAACTCGTACAATACTTTAGACCATGAAATCGATCTCTATTTCCATAAAATTCTTTAAACAGTACTACGAACTAGAACACCTTTGTATGAGATTCCATGATTCGTATGTGGCGCAAAACTGCTATCCAATGAGAGGTCAGGATCTGGGATATTCTCTTTCACGTCCAAATGAGCATTTATATATTATTATTTGAAACATTTCGGCATAACAAGAAACCTGTCTTATAACCATGATAACAGTGTATGAGAGCTACGGACCAGCTAATTCTCATGCAGCCCTTGTGTTCACATTTATGCATTGATGAACTACAAGACTTCATCACATCATTAACACACATCATTTTACAGTGCCTTTTAAAAATACAGTGCTTTTTAAAAATGATAGCTTTGGACGTACCTATACGAAACTCAGTGACAAACCAAACAGGTTATTAAGCCAGGAATTTTTAACCGGGACCGGTTGCCATAACCAGGAAGCTGCAGTGGCAGCTCCCTGCCATAACCTACAACCTAACATGTAAAGAAAGCACCAACGTTTAAGGAAAAGATGATTAACATATAACCAACATTTGGTTAAAAGCATTTGCCCAACAGCTTAATAAAAGAAGTGCCCAACAAGTGGGTATGTTTTAAAATGCTAATTTACCAAACAGTTGGGTAATCTCTTGCCCAATAGTTGGGTTCAAACTTTACCCAATTCGGTTGGTTAAAGTTTTGCCCAACTGTTTAGGTTGTTGAATAGATGCCCAGTGTTGGTCAAAAAGTTGGGCAAAATGTGCCCAATTTTTTTAAGAGTGCAGGAATTTAACAACAGCTGATACAGTACGAATAACACTGAAAAGCTGTAAACCCGAACTTATCCCCTTGCACACAGTCTCTGCGTTGTACACTTTGGGAATTCAGTAAAAGGATGTGAGAACTGACAAGTCACTAACGTAGACTCCCCCCCCCCCCCCCGCAAGCTAGCAGTAGCTATGCCGATTTTACTCTATGTACATAAGAATGGATGGGGCTGGAACAATCCATGGGCAACGATTAACTTAAAGTTAGTCTAGAAATTGGAATGAACGGGATCCATTGGCATAATTAGATTTTGTTGCGTAGCCTAATCCTTGGAGGTTTACAGGCTAGTTCGGGAAAAAAGCTTTCTGCTCACTTGGGGGGTAACAATAAACTGGTACATGAGTACCTTTTTCGCCTTCTTCACTTGACAGACTGCTGTTCTAACAGGATATCCTGTGTGATCGAGCCACTGTTAGGCCTCCTTTTAGTGGCGTACGAAGGGGGACCATTGGGCCATGCCCCCCTCACAGATGCCACTTTTTCTTTGTTCTTAAAAACAAGTAGTTATATATTACACAGACTTTACTTTAAAAGTTAGCATGTGTGGCACCAGGTTGCATATAAGGACACCAAATTTTTCAAACATTTTCAAAGGAGAAGGATTGTATCTGCAGGTACGTCCCTCAGTGATGCCAATATTTTAATTCCTACAAATAGGCAAATTCTGTCAAGTTCCAATTTTTACTCTAAAAGGTAGACTGTTTCCCACTGGTGGCTTGATAAAAATAAAGACTACATGTTTAGATTCTCTTTACAAGCATGAATACGCTATTTTTGACCATCTGAGGGGTCTGATTTTTTCGATTTTTTTTACGCTCCTCGCCAACCAATGGTGGCGTTTCGCTCAGTCTTTTGGGAAAAATTACATTTTTGGATCAGATTACCCTTTACTCTCTGATCACTTTTCAGTTTGCGAACATACTTTTAAGGAAGGATTTTATTTGCAAACGACAAAAGAAGGTAGTGACTGGGTAGATTCTTCATGTAATTCTGTAAAATGCTATTTCCGGCCATCCGAGGGGTCTAATTTTTCGAAATTTTCTTTACGCTACGCGCCAACTAATGATGGCGCTCCGCTTAGATAATCTTTATGACAAAATCACGTTTTGTGGCCAAGAAAAACCACAAATCCTATTCCAATCGATACTCTTCTAATTTGACTCCTAAAAGTGAGCAAATTGAATGACAAGTTTTACTTCGTAAGGTAGCATAAATTGCATAAGAATGCATGTAAAGACACAAAAGTTTCAGTTTTATTCTCATGAGCCACCACGATTCAACTTTTAACACTGTTCCTGTCAAAGACGCAAATCTCGCACCATTTTGCATCTAGGCTCCTTGAAAAAGTCAAAAAAAATTTCTGGACACCCCTCCTCTTAGACCATATTGCATGCCCCCCCCCTCCTTCAGAGAAATCCTGGGTACGCCACTGCGTTAGTACATACAAATAAACCAGTATTGTTGACCAAAATAATATACTAAGAGCTGTTATTTCCAATTACTCTATGTTATACTATAAGATTAAAAATGCAGGTAATACAGGAATACAGGGAGCGCCGAGACGGGGAAGGGGCTGGGGGGTTTAGCCCCCGCACTTACATAATGATATTGTAATGTTGTTATACTTGTACATTTTCATTTTTTATATGGAATACATACACATTGACAGGGAAAATTTGGGGGAAATTTCATACCTTTGCCCCCCCCCCCCCCCCTCCTGGAAAAAATGCTAGCTACGCAACTGAGTAACTTCGTAACTGCATTGCCATTTTAATTAATTTTTTTCATAAAATCCCAAATTTTCTCCAATATAAGTATGGAGTCCCCTTTCCTAGGCGTTGGAGATCAGTTTGGAGTAACAAGGATCTTAGCTGTCCGTTTAATCTCAGATTAGCCAAAAGAAAATGAAAACGTTTCTCAGTATTCCCAAACTTTTTAAATGTCTTTACAGGAATCCTGGTTAGAGAAACCAAACTTTTGTGCTATACAAGCTCCAAAGTGGTGGTCACACTAACAAAATCGTAGAGTCTGGATGCTTTACCATCCCGAAAAATGTCGAACTATGCGTCTGTAGATACCTTACAAGGACAGGAGAAAAAATTAAGTCCCGATATCCCTTCACTTTAAAAGTGAAATAGACGCTCTGTATGTGACACCATATGCACGAAGTCCATCACGAAAATCCCGGAGATCTTAGCAAAAATATGTTTGAAACTCAAGTAGAATCTGTTCCCCAATATGATCGTGGATATAACTGAAGTCTTTTAACCTTATTTACGTACGTGTTTATAACTTGAATCATAGCCTGCTTATGGTTCACATTACTAGTGGGAGACTTTGTACTTACAGATATCAGACATTAATTTTATACACACATACCCCCTATTTTGAAAGGATTTTTAAACATTTGACCTAGACTTTAGCTGGCCTCTATCATCGCGGTTTTCTAGGAACCAAAGTAACAGACGTAAGAAGTATCGATGTGTACATAATATACTCTGCGTGTATAACTGCGGATAAACCTTACCTGGATGAAAAATTTCAATACCGTACCCACGTAACTCAAATTACATCTACTTGTCTTGAGCCTAAACATAACCATAGTGTAAAATGGTTTCTGGCACATCACAATTCGTAGCCTATGGACCTACAGGGTTTGATGCTTAAACGAGTAGGCTAAGAAACGGTACTAACATAGACATTTCTAAAATGGTAAATAAATATTACCCTCGAAATTGTAACGACAGTAGTTCTGCATTAATAGAAAGTTAGAGTACACGTTAAAGAGATTTTGTAGGATTTCAACGTTTGTTTCAATACTTTTCACCCCAACTTTGCAAACACGTTTATATACAAGTATATAAAGAGAGGGACAAAAACATTCACACAACACAACATTCCAAAGTAAAGATAACGATGTGAAAAGGCTGAAAATCTAGAGCACCTATTGTGCAAGGAGTTGTTAGGCAACTACATGGATCGTGTCGGACTACCACTAGTACAACCCTAACCAAGCACTGGCCTAGGCGAAGGGCTATGTAGGCGTAGCCGTTGATTTGCGAAGCCGTGCACGTCCGGTCCACCAAGCAAATTGGTACCACATTCAAGTAAATTATGACTTCAAGAAAAAAGGAAAAGTTCCAGCAATCGTTAATCTTAAGTGGTGTGCAATTTTGTTAAGGATAGAATAGCCAATCTTGCTTAATGTACTACTGTACACATTAAACTCATTTCGTAATTTGGTCCCAAAGTTCTTTTGACAAATCTCTGTAAGTGTGTGCAACAATAAGATCGTTCTTGTTACTTGCTACTTAAGTCATGATGCAATTGATTTTCTGCTATGGCATTAAAAATGTTTACGAAACTTTGATGCCTATTTGGAAAAAAAAAAATTCAAGATCAAGAGATTTAGAATTTTCTGAAAGCATATAAAGGAAAGGAGCCTCGCAGTAGCCGGTGTCATTTGATGATCTGGGCTCACTATGGCAAATTTTAAACGATATTTTTTCATAACAGAGCTCGAACAATTTGAATCAACCACAATGATTTATGAATAAGCACTACGTCACTTCACTAAGGATTGCACATTGCTGAGTGGAACGCGAGGGGAAAAGTTGTGTTTTTGTTATTCAATCAAAAAATTACAAATATGGAGCTTGTACTGGAGAAAATTTGACATCATTGAAAAGTAGGGAAAATTGCTTGGTAGTTGACTGATGTCACAAATTGCAAATTTGGAGGAGGTACAAGATTTGGTAATTGGTTAGTTAGGTAGAGTTTTGTCCAGAGGCCAGTTTCGAAACTATTGGTTCAACTCGAGCCAGCCACGGTCTTCTTTCCAGTTGTGACTCACTCGCTTGTTTACCCTACTCTGTTTCTCATTCGGAGCATCACTCACAACGGCAGTAGCTTCCATTTCTAGAGTCTTTGCCAAGACTCGACCTGGGAATAGAACTTGGGCCTTCCGCTTGAAAGGTGGATGCTCTTACAAGATTTGATGGTTTACGGAGAGTAATATGAAAACGAAGGAAAGTTGTTAAAGTTTGTTTCTAGTGTTGCTTCGGGCATTGTTGTTTTTCAAGGGCTTCCTGAATTAACTGGTTGAAGAAAACATAACACTTTGTGAAGGCATCGAGATCATCCTTATGTAACATCTTGCTGGGTTGGAACGTATGAGCTTTGTTTAAAATGCACTCCTTGAAAACCATAATCAAAAGGTTATGCATGTTATGCTGGGATAAATGATTTGCAAATGTGAATATTTGGTGTAGATTAAATTTAGAATATCGCAAAAATAAAGACACTTTCCAAAATTCAATGCGAATATCGTTGTTCTGGTCTTTATAACCATATAAATGTAATAACCCAAACTATGTTCCGTATATAAATATTTATGTGAAAAATTGTATTATAAATAAACATATTATGATGGGATTGAGAACTGAACCGTATGATAGCAATGCAAATATAACGCTGTTATTCCAAAAGGTTACAAAAAGTATGAAAGCAAACAACATAAATAAACTTTCTATCGCGCTGTGATCTTTCTTAGACAGCATGATTAAGACGGGTCACACTGCAGCGACGTCGGGTCGGAAGACTACCCGATTTTTGTGAGTTTTGGCTAAAATTTCCTCAATCCTTTGTCGGAAAGAACCAAAAATTTGCCATCCTGTTTAAATATATGGTCGATATGAGAGAACTACGGAAATGATATATAAAGTACTCATTTCGTGACGTCACATTGACAAATAGCTTTTATCTCCTGTGTGCGGATGTGACGTCGAGGAATAATTTGTATAACTGAGAATTGCGTAGTCCTGCGAAACAATTCAAATATCTACAGAGGTTGGATTTTTTTGTTTCTTTTCTACCAAAGATGGACAAGATATTTATCAAAACTCAAATACATTGGAACGAAATCCGATCAGATATCGGATATTTGTAGTGTGACCTGGCCTTAAGCCCAGCACATTATAACGTATACGTAGTGAAGCTTAGCTTTTCGAATGAGAAGTTCAACAAAAAAAAAGATGTGTCCCTGTTGAGTTCATTAATTGAACATTGCAGCTTATATGCCAACCCTTTTTCGTATATTTTTTTGCTAATACTACTGATGACACCTCAATTAACGATACAACAAGTAGATATATTTCTGTTAATTGGGATTTGACGAAATATCATGTGAAAAACGCTCCAGGTGGAGGAACTCGACTAACCGATTTAACAACCCCCATGCAATTACAATTAATGTTAACCAAATAAGTGCATGTATTCTAGTATTCATCTATTCTAAGTGCATGTTTTTTTAATCCTTTAATTTCCAGATGCATTCCCTGCGTGCAGTTGCGTTTCTCTTGCATTTTTGTTTAGAGCTAGACTTCAATGTGGGCGCTGTAACTGGTTTTGAATGTGTTTTTCTGTTAGACCAATGCATGTTTTTTCTTTATGGTTTTCTTTGCTAGTTCCAGTTGCTTGGTACACTTTCATGTTGGTAAGACCATTGCCGTTCAGTTAAGGATTCAAATGTAGAACACTCCGTAAAATGAAAACTTATAAACAAAGCTCGAGCTAACTCCACATTACCAGAAACTTGTAATCTCTGTGTAGAAAAAAAGTTATTCAAAATACTCATCCCATACTGAAGCCTTTCTTAGCAACTAAATATAAGCGAAACGAACTTATAAGCTATCGTAAACACAGAATGAAACATCTGCTGTGAAGTTCTTCTATTACGTAATGTATCTTGGCTTCCTTCATACCGGTCATGCCTGGTCAACGAAGTACGTTACCAAACACATTCTTGAAAACGGACACGACCTAATGCAGCAAGTACATACGTTTTCAAGGTCATTGACAGCATTATACATCAGGCTCCTGGGGAGTGAGAGACTTCCTATATTGGCCATTATGAAAGCTGTGTTGTAAAAGCGCATTTTTTTCACATTTTAATATTTTAGCTCCCTTTACAGGGATGAACACTTTACCGTTGACTTTTTGACATTATTAACTGTTACGCTTATATAATATTATTTTATATAACGCCCTATGTTGTTCATATCACTGTGCTGCATATAACATTAACGTGAATAAAGAGATGCAAAACCAAAAAAAACAAAACAAAAAAAAAAAAACGTCGTATCGACCGGTTTGTGGAAATCGGTATACAGAACGTCAAAGCGAAAATAAAACAATAAAATACACACTAATATATTTTCCCACTGCGTCTTGAGATATATATTCACGTTAGTTCAGTGGCATTGCATACATTCGCGGTAACGTTAACGTTTATTGGTCTACATTCAAGTAATTTCATGTACTACGTATGTTATGTGGTGATTTACAATTGGGTTATTCCTACTTGGAATGTATGTCGAAATGTTCAGAGGAAACGGTTTCTATCATTTTTCAGAGGATTTTTCGCTTTAGTTCACAATTAGAAATACCATATATGTAAATATATTCATATATTTTTCTAATTGAGGATTAGGGCGAAAAATCGTATGAACAAACTACCCATAGGGCGAATTTACCAACAGTGCGAAAAACCGTCTCCCCATAACGTTTTGACACACATTTTCAATGAAAGTACGTAACAGTATAGTAAATCCTAAAATATGATACGTAGTTCATGTAATTACTTCAATGTATACCAACTTTCGTACACGTATCCGTCAACACGAATGTATGGGGGGCCATTGCAATAGCGTGTATGCATATCTCAAAACTCAAAGGGGAAATATATCGGTATACCGATGGCCAGGTACCGGTCGATCGATTTGTTGACACAAAATAGATGGCGCTATGTATTAGTAGCGGTCATGCTTTGAGGTCACTCACTCTCCTGAATTACTCTTCCGAGAGGCTTGAAGAACTACGAGGACACGCAAAAGTCTACTTAATGTCAAAGACCACGATTTTACTCAATTTTACATGCGCAATGTCCACGATAGCTCGCAATTAGACAAATTAGAAATACTATATATATATATATATATATATATATATATATATATATATATATATATATATATATATATACATTCCCTGACCAAGTATTGATAAAGAGGTAGTATTCCTCGAAAGCTCTACTTCAAACCCTTTGGCTGTTTAATTTATCTAAATTCTAGCCTTCCGCTATTTGTATCTCCTCGGAGATCCAGCCTTTCAATTCTGTAGCACCGTTGTTTTACAGTTTCTCCGTCATGTTTATATATGTATATATATATATATATAATTTTGATTTATATATACCACGCTTTGATTTATATATACCACGCAGATTAATATATACCACGCAGTTGTCGTCAGCGTTTATTTTCACTTCATCTCTGCTTTCACAGGTTTCTGTATCTCTTCGGAGATCCGCTGGCGAATAAACAATTGTATTCAACTGGATAGCATCAACTTTGATCTTTGGTTGGGCTTGCGTCAAACGAGAACTAGTGCTGTTCCAAAAAATAGGCGCCTGCTCAGGAGGTGAAATGCGAGTTGCCTCATCTGTCATTTGAACAAGGGCTAAACCAACTTGGCTCTATGGCTCAGTGGTTAGAGCGTCCGCACTAGAAAGCGGGACGTCCCGAGTTCGAATCCCGGTGGGGTCAGCATCGTTTTTTCACCTCCAGCTTTACCAATTTTGATTTTGAGGATACCCTTTCAAACTTTAAGATACCGCTTTCCGACGTGTTGAACCACTCAAGCGTGAGCGGCTCCTACAGTATAGAGAGAAGAACACTTTAGAGCGCATCCCCCTAGTCCTTACCCATCATCCCGACCTTGACCCCCTCCTACAGGAAATCAGGTCTTCCTGGAGCATCCTCCAAAGTGACCCTGAAATTAAGGAAATTTTTCCTCTACCTCCTACCATAGCGCGTAAACAACCCCGTAATTTGAGATCTATTATTAGCAGAAACAAACCTTTTCGCAGCACTACCTCAGGACGCAACCGACCCTGTAATAAACCTAGGTGTCAACTTTGTACTTTCATTGATAACTCTACCCACTTCATTGATACTTCCTCTGGGGTCAAACTTACTCCCGGTCCCTTCAACTGTAACTCGTCTAATGTTATATATAACCTTTTTTGTGTTAAATGCCCTGAAATTGCATACGTGGGAGAGAGAGGTGATAGATTTCGACTAAGATTTAATAACCATAAACATTCTATCAGACACAACAAAACGGTTTTCCTGTAGCAGCTCACTTTAACTTACCTGGCCACTCTTTATCCGATTTACGATTTCTTTTACTTGCAGGCAATTTTCCTTCGGCGGAGAAACGAAAACAATACGAATTGAGCACTATCCTTAAGCTTAAGTCACATATAACAGGGTTAAATAGGGGGGTACAACAAACGTAATCTTCTTAATCTCTTTAGGCCCATTATGTCTAATTGTTATCTAATTAATTCTTTTGTGTTATGCTGTATTCCCTGTATTACTAAGTGCTGGGCTTGCTCGTAGTTCAGCTTGTTGACTTCCATTTTGTCGTTAACAACTGAGGAAGAGCGAGGTAGCTTGAAATATATTGTTTTCTATGATTTACTGGATATGATGAAGGCGTTACCCTCTCTTTTTTTCATTACATATATATATACAAATACAAATAATTGTATCACAATGCCGCCATCACCACACACGCAAGAAAGTTACTCAAGCGGGCAATGGTTAAAAACCCAGAAAGGCGAAGGCTTGTGTTCATTGTTAACCGAGATCCCCTGACGATCGCATTTATTTGTGAGAAACTTTAAGTAGGGTTTTGTTTGCTTTTACAGCATAAATACATGGTCGGTATATATATATTTATATAAATATATATATATATATATATATATATATATGTATATATAGTATATTATTAGTAATATTTAGTGTAATACTTTTTTAATTTGTACAACAACTTACGAACACGTATCCGTCAACACGATTGTTTGATGGGTCATTGAAACAACGTGTATGCATATCTCAAAACGCAAGGGGGAATATATCCGTATGTGTATTATTGTATATATATATATATATATATATATATCTATATCTATATATATATATATATATATATATATATATATATATATATATATATATATATAACGCTAATTCCCACCTTAGGGGGAAATTGTTATATCTGCGCGTACAAAGGGCGAAAAAATAAAAATGAAGTACATAAGAAAAAGTGTTCGCCCTAACGTCTAAAAATATAAACAACGTTATTCCAATGGCCAGCCATCCGTTCGTGTTCATAGCTAGGTGTCCGTAAATTTGACAACTTTGAAGTAATTGTATCTACTTTGTAAATCTAGGAGGGCGCCTTTGTCCGTTTATGTATTCCTATAGAAAATGTGTGTAGAAACGTTAAGGCGAAACTTAAATTTCGCCCCCAAAATTTTTTCCCTGTAGGGTCGACTTTTCAACAACAACTTTCCCCCTAAGTGCGGAATTAGTGATATATATATATATATATATATATATATATATATATACGTATATATATATAAATATATATATACATATATATATATATATAATTATTAGTAAATATTACTATACTACTAATTATTAGTGTTATATATATATATATATTTATATATTAATATATATATATATATATATATATATTATATATATACATATATATTTTTCCAACATCCTACGTATTTTCGTGAAGACCTATTATTTGAATGCCTATTACACCTTTTTCTGTATATGTTTTTAGTTAAGTGATACCATGAAATGCCTTTCCGGAGCCCTCGTTTTTATATTTTAATGTATATATAATTGCGATTGATTGATTTCCTAGCTTTGTTTGGTTTTTGGCTAAAATTGCTTTCATATGTGGCTTAGATATTATTCTCTTCTCATTTTTATGTTTACCGCATACAGAAGGAATACTTCGGAATGTAGTGAAGATTGTGGAGAAGCCCAATCACGAGGACTTAATGAGGCAGTTGAAGAACAAACGAACAATCAGCTCCCCTTTTTTAAAAGAGCAGGGATCCTTTGGGCTATTACTGCTGGTTTCTGCCAAACCGCATATATCATAATGCTTGGAAGATTGTCCAACAGCTTTAATCCAATGCAAACTTTGTTCACCAGGAGCGCCTTCCTATTGGTATTTGTTTTCTTTTTGCCATGGGAAGATAGCAAACGGTATGACTGGAGCGACCATTCCCTCAACATATTATACGGCGTCCTTGACAACATTGGGTCAGTCGCAGCAACAGTAGCGATGGTTATGGTCCCACCTTCTGATGCAAGTGCTATTATTTACAACAAACCAATCACAGCTTCATTATTGGCTTATTTAATACTTGGTGAAACTTTCGACATTATTGATGGCGGTATAACTATTTTGAATGCGATTGGGATGGTTCTCATCAGTAAGACGTCAATGGAAAATTCCGAGTCCGAATACAACGTTTCCGTCATTGGTGTAATTTTATCATTCTGTGGTCTGCTTTGTCTGAGTTCAATTTACACCATTGCACGTAGCCTGGCTTACCGAGACAAAGAGGATGCTTCATTGCTTTCGTTTACGATTGGATGGGTAGGATTTCTACTATCAGGGGCTTATCTTTCAGTAACAAATTCGTGGCAATTCCCCCAAACGTTTACAGACATTTGGCTTTGCTTTATATTAGGTTTTGCTGCTATAGGATCGTTTTATGCTTTTACAAAAGCATTGCAAACTGAGAAAACCATACTTTTGGCTACTGCCATAACACTAAGTATTCCTGGCACCTACTGCCACGATGTCCTCTTTATGGGGCATATGATTGCATGGCAAACTATTGTCGGAGTGTGTCTTACTGTTGGATCGTCTATGTTACTCTACACAAAGTCATGCCAAAGCAAAACAAATTAAATATCTTTTGCATCTATAGACTTTCCTTTACCAATTTTTTAAACCATTGTTTTCCTCCTTATGACTCGTAACGTAAACAACCATGTTCTTGTTTTCTTTTCTTTTTTTTGAAGAGTTCTTCAAGTTTATTTCAGTGCAGGTATGCGTATATAAAATATTTGCAATGATAATGAACCATATTCTTGTTTTTAAAAAAGAGAACGCTTCGAAAATTAAGAATCGAAGCGAATCACATTGTGAGGTATACGATGTCTCATTTTATACACATGAAAATAATGTACACCATAATTTACATATGTATATATATTTATATACATATATATTAATATATATATATAGAGTGAGACAACAGAAAAATAAAAACTCGGCAGACGTAGCTTCGCGTTACTCAAATATTAAGATTTAATCAAGCTTTCGGCCAGTATGTATCGGCCTTCTTCAGAATACTATATAGGAGAGAAGGGAGAAGGGAAAACTTAGTATTTACAGTAGCAAAAATAGAGAAAATGACTAAAAAATGGGTAGTATTTGTGAACAAATTATATTACACTTAACTAACCAAAACAGATTGCTAATTAAAGAAGCTACTATGCAAAAAAAAAACTTTCTACGTACACATTACAGGTTTTCAGTGTTCAAAGTGATGCTACAGTAACACAACGAACATTAAAACAATCGGCTTAACTTAAACAAAGAGAATTGGTAACTTACGGAGGTGCGCAGTGTAAATTGGTGAAACCGCTGTTGCGACTGGTGACGCAGTGTGTCATTTGAATTTATTTATCTATGTTGATACCATTCGGGCTAAGGGTTTTTAGTTTTTCAATCCAGAACGATTCTCTGTGTAGAATTGTAGTGTGTGATCTTTCTGTGATGAGTTCAATGCCAGTAAGTGTGACATTGTCTATGGTATGCGACGGGGAATTAAAGTGTATTGTGTAAGGTAGTTGTTTTGAGCTTGTTTTGTTAAAATTAATGATTTCTGATCTCGTATTACTAAATCGTGTGTAAAGAGTAGTTTCTGTTTTGCCTACGTATTGTTTATTGCAGGCTGTGCAAGTAATTAAGTAAATTATCCATTCTGATTTGCAATCAATGTGTGATGTGATGGGAAAAGTTTGTCCCGTTTTAGTGCTAGAAAATTTATCTGTCTGTTTAATATATTTATGGAGCATACAGCGGTTAGATTTGCATGCAAAAAAACCTCGTTCGGTTGAATCTGTGTTTGGAATGTCATTAGGTGAGGGGTCCCTAGCCCGCACGAGAAGATCTCTCAGAGACCGAGGACGGCGAAAAGCAACCATGGGGGGTTCTTTAAAAACTGATTTAAGTTCTAGTGAATCAGTCAATATTTTTGAACATTTTTGTAATTTCTTTGGGAGGTTAGAGAGTATAGGGGAGTAAGTGATTACCAATGGTACTCGCTGGCTGTTTTGCTTTTGTCTGTAGGTGAGTAGATCATCCCTACAAAGTTGCTGTGCATTATGAATTTGATCTTCTACCATTTGTCTATTATAACCTCTGCGTGTAAATTGTTGGTTTAGTTCAGAAAGATGGTGTCTGGTTGTGTTGTCGTCAGAGCAATTTCGGATGACCCTCAATGCTTGACTGTATGGAATGCTCGTGAATGTGTGTTTTGGATGACAGGATGTAGGTAGGAGATAGGCATGAGAGTCAGTTGGTTTAGAATAGAGTTGAGTTTCAAGGCGATTATTCTTTTGAGTAATTTTGATATCTAGAAATTTGACACTTTCTGTGGAGTTCTCAAATGTGTATTTAATAGTAGGGTGGTTTGTGTTCATTTTGTTTTGAAACTGAGTAAGGTTGCGCGATGTCGATGTCCAAATAAATTGTATGTCATCTATGAATCTTTTCCATGTTTTCTTCAGTACATAGTTAGTCTGTTGAAAAATGCCGTGTTCTACTGCTCCCATGAAAATGTTGGCATATGAGGGTGCAACAGGTGTGCCCATGGCAGTTCCTTGTATTTGTAAGTAATGTTTTCCGTTAAATTTGAAATTGTTTACTGTAAGTATAAGTTCTAATAGGCGTATGAGATCAGTGGTGGACGGGTTGAGATTTTTACGTGTGTTAAGGGCGTTTTTACATGCATTGAGTCCCTCTTGATGTGGGATATTAGTGTATAGTGAAGAGACGTCGGCTGTAACTAGAATAAATTTCCTTTTAAAAGGTGAGTGTTCCGCGTTGATGTAGTTTATATGTTTGATGAAGTGTGTAGTGTCTTTAATGTGGGAATTTAGGGATTCCACTAGTGGACGTAAGTGCGAGTCCACAAATTTTGAGATTTGGGTGGTGGGGCAGCTGCAACTGGAAACGATTGGGCGACCAGGGTTATTCGCCTTGTGTATTTTGGGTAACAGGTACAAGTTGGGACATACTGAGCGCTTTGGTATAAGAAGGTCTTTGGTTTCAGGGTCGAGGTCTGAGGACTGAACGGTCCTCTCAACTAAACTATGATTTTCGTTAGTTATGTCACCTGTCAGAGGTTTGTATGTAGCGGAATCAGACAATTGCCTAGATGCTTCTGAGACATAACCCGATGCTGACATCACAACTACAGAGGAGCCCTTGTCTGCTGGTTTTATTATAATACTTTTGTTATTTCGCAAACTTTTGAGGGCATTCCTCTCTTCACGGGAAAGATTGTCTTTGCGACGGTATGATGGGTAGTTATATCGAGATATTAATGGTTCTATCATATTATCTATATCATCGAAGAACTTGTGTAAACTTAAGTTAGTAATTTTGGGCGTCCAGTTTGATTTCGGTTTCAGGTCACGAAGCAGCTGTTCTTGAGGTGAGATGTCGGGATCAGTATTCGCATCTGCTGAGTCATCTTTACTAAAATAGTGTTTGAGGGCCATACGTCGTTTGAATTCGGTGATATCTTTTCTCACTTGGAGTGGATCCATTTGTGGTGGGGTAGGGCAAAAGCCTAGACCCTTTGAAAGGAGACTCAGTTCACTCTCGCTGAGTTTATAATTGGACAAGTTTACAACATTTTCTTTGACAATATCTTGATTTTCACCGTCGTATAACGTGGTGGTGGTATTCGACTGCGATTCTTCGCTCGCGCAAAGCTTTCTTTGATGTTGACGTCGTCGCTGTGTGTATTCCCTTTTTCTAATACGTCTTTTTTTTCTCTTTTTTGCTAACACATGTTCTTGTTGAATTATCGTTTGTTGAGGAAGTCGGTTGGTGGTACATTGTGATTGTTCTGCTTTGTTTAATTTCCTAATCTTCTTATTTATAAGCGGGGAAATACTCGACATTGTCGTTGAATGAATCCTATTAACGGTTTTATGATAATCTTTTGGGGATGTATTCATCCACAGTAGGTCTTTCTTTTCACGTAGTTTGGTTGCGATATTGTTTCGTTTGGCTCCTACAATGGAGATAGTTAAATCCCCTAGTTGGCACGATGCTTGCCACAATACATTTTGCCATAACTAGACTAACTATGTACTGAAGAAAACATGGAAAAGATTCATAGATGACATACAATTTATTTGGACATCGACATCGCGCAACCTTACTCAGTTTCAAAACAAAATGAACACAAACCACCCTACTATTAAATACACATTTGAGAACTCCACAGAAAGTGTCAAATTTCTAGATATCAAAATTACTCAAAAGAATAATCGCCTTGAAACTCAACTCTATTCTTAACCAACTGACTCTCATGCCTATCTCCTACCTACATCCTGTCATCCAAAACACACATTCACGAGCATTCCATACAGTCAAGCATTGAGGGTCATCCGAAATTGCTCTGACGACAACACAACCAGACACCATCTTTCTGAACTAAACCAACAATTTACACGCAGAGGTTATAATAGACAAATGGTAGAAGATCAAATTCATAATGCACAGCAACTTTGTAGGGATGATCTACTCACCTACAGACAAAAGCAAAACAGCCAGCGAGTACCATTGGTAATCACTTACTCCCCTATACTCTCTAACCTCCCAAAGAAATTACAAAAATGTTCAAAAATATTGACTGATTCACTAGAACTTAAATCAGTTTTTAAAGAACCCCCCATGGTTGCTTTTCGCCGTCCTCGGTCTCTGAGAGATCTTCTCGTGCGGGCTAGGGACCCCTCACCTAATGACATTCCAAACACAGATTCAACCGAACGAGGTTTTTTTTGCATGCAAATCTAACCGCTGTATGCTCCATAAATATATTAAACAGACAGATAAATTTTCTAGCACTAAAACGGGACAAACTTTTCCCATCACATCACACATTGATTGCAAATCAGAATGGATAATTTACTTAATTACTTGCACAGCCTGCAATAAACAATACGTAGGCAAAACAGAAACTACTCTTTACACACGATTTAGTAATACGAGATCAGAAATCATTAATTTTAACAAAACAAGCTCAAAACAACTACCTTACACAATACACTTTAATTCCCCGTCGCATACCATAGACAATGTCACACTTACTGGCATTGAACTCATCACAGAAAGATCACACACTACAATTCTACACAGAGAATCGTTCTGGATTGAAAAACTAAAAACCCTTAGCCCGAATGGTATCAACATAGATAAATAAATTCAAATGACACACTGCGTCACCAGTCGCAACAGCGGTTTCACCAATTTACACTGCGCACCTCCGTAAGTTACCAATTCTCTTTGTTTAAGTTAAGCCGATTGTTTTAATGTTCGTTGTGTTACTGTAGCATCACTTTGAACACTGAAAACCTGTAATGTGTACGTAGAAAGGTTTTTTTTTTTTGCATAGTAGCTTCTTTAATTAGCAATCTGTTTTGGTTAGTTAAGTGTAATATAATTTGTTCACAAATACTACCCATTTTTTAGTCATTTTCTCTATTTTTGCTACTGTAAATACTAAGTTTTCCCTTCTCCCTTCTCTCCAATATAGTATCCTGAAGAAGGCCGATACATACTGGCCGAAAGCTTGATTAAATCTTAATATTTGAGTAACGCGAAGCTACGTCTGCCGAGTTTTTATTTTTCTGTTGTCTCACTCTATATTATTATGACTTGGCACCAGTTACGTTTTGGACCAAAGCAATTTCTTGCAATTATATATATATATATATATATATATATATATATATTTATACATATATTTATACATATATTTTCTTATAAATGTATAAGAAAATACCAGAGAAAGAAATAAAGCCTCACCAGGGGGATTTGAACCCACAATCCACCGTTTTCGGGTCGAAGCTTGTAACTACTAGCTACTGATTCCAAGAGGTAACAACAGGCTATAGTTACCCTGTCTGAATCATTTTCCTCTCGTTTTACTATGGTAATCCTAGGCGGGAACGAATAATGAGCAGGTCAAAGTTGGCAGATCGTAGTTAGAATGTGTAGGTTAAAAATTTCATGTAAAATTCCATTGGGAATTTACCACGGGATTTTGGTTAATGGCGAAATCCTCAAGGGAAATGCTCCCACTAGGGAATGCATGACACGGGAAATGACTTTCATGGGAAATGCTCCCATGGGGATTTCATGTGATGTTTTCTGCATTGACATGTTCACATACTGTCTGTAAAATCGCTTTTTGACCATGGGGAATTTTCCAAATGGTTTGGGTTCGTGGGAAAATTTCCACGAGAAATAATCTGACTGGGAATGCTTGACACGGGAAATGCTTCCCCTGGGTAATGCTTTTCACGGGAAATGCTTCTCGCGGGGAACAGTTCCCAGGGGATGTTTTCCCGCGGTAAACAATTACACCATGGGGGGATTTCATGTGATGCCTCCTGCATTGCAATGTTCACATACTGTCTGTAAAATCCCTTTTTAACCAGGTTCCACTAGTACATAGCTAAGAGTTGAAGAAAATGCATGCATGGCCATGTTCCAAATTTCTCCTATCATGATGTTTAAAATAATGGATGCAAACCTGAAAATTAGCACTGATGATCATGTAATGTAGTCTCGTGAGGCAAAATATATATAGCTCGACATTTAATTTGTAAGGATGCAAAGTTTGTTCTTTTGTTTCCAAATTCGAATTAATTTATTCCTTTTCCAGACAAAACTGTAAGTTCCATTAGTCCATGCACTTTCCAATACATATTCCAACAGCTTTTTAAAGCACAATTAGTCCTCCCGGCTAATATGGGCATGCACATTTCTTCTTCATTCTCTGCATAATATATGATATTGTTGCACACTGCTTGCACACCCTTTAAAATACTTGCAAAAAACTGTTACATATAATACAACATTTCAAACCTGCAACTATTTTCCTGGCTGAAATCTATTTTATTCTGACTGCAGAGCTTGCAGCCACCCATGCCGACACCCTTGTTTACATCTTTGCACACTGTAAGCCTCTACAGTATTACAGTACAACACAATGTTGCTATGACCACTGTGCGCTCAGTGGTGTAAATTGTATGCATGCGAACAGTCTGTGTGAGCATTTCTAACAATGGCATTGTGTACATTTGAAGAACCCTCTCTTTACTTGGATCTTATAAGCCAATCACAAGAGCTTCCCATGTACTATACTCATGCTGGAACAGTTTTTACTGTGTGCTGTGTATATGGCTTCAGTGTGCTACTGTATTATATACTGTGAATTGTTGGTTTATTGTGACATAGAAGCTGGAAGAAGGCATAGTGTCATTTGAAAAATGCGATGTACATTTATATAAAACAGTTTGTTTTCCTTACCATATATTGTTCACAACATCTATCAAAAACAGTTCCATTTAGATAATTTAGAGTACAAAATACTTTAGTATGATTGCTAGTATGAGTATAGGCTTTTATAACTCTAATATTGCAAACTATTACAGCTCATACTGTAGCACTGAGTGTAGAGATGGTCGACCAGAACAAACGGGACGATGCGCACTGGTCAACAAGAAATTTCCTTACTAGCCAACGATCGCCACAATACCTTATCTAATCCCTAGCCATCAAACCAAAGAGTACAATCGAAACAATACGACGGCAACAGCCAATCAAGAAACGCGTTTTTGAGCAGTACACATTTACCCGAACAAACAGGTGGCTATATAGTTGTAGGCCTACTGTATTATTTAAATGTCGCGTAGGATATGATTGATACACATACTTATCTCTTTAATTTACAATGTAGCGACTGTATATACCTTGCCATGAAGGATCTAAAGAAATGGAAAGACATATTAATAACTTGGTCAACACTGCCACGTGCCCATGCAATTCAACTAGCATCAGTTGTGTGGTCCAATCAAAGGAGTCATTCAGCGCTCATCTTAAAACAATACACTCTCAGCGTATATCAATAGGTTTTCCCACAGTTGGGAGTGGAGCTGGAACCTGTTACACAGAATCCAACTATGAAATTGCTTTTGCCCTGGTTGGTTAATCATTTTTGAGAGTGTAATTCAATAAATAGTAAAGGTAACCCATATTGAACAAAAAATCTGAGCGGTTATGTAGTCTTACTAAGAGGGCTGGAGTCGAGTGTACCTGAACTAAGTCCGTAGTCCAGTCCAAGTCCAGAGAGTCCGAGTCCAAGTCAAGCACAATCCAAAAGGTCCCGATGCTTAACTTTGTCCGACTCGGCAGAATCCAAGTCCGAGTCGAGTCCAGCAGCACATTTCTTACACTGCACGCCAGGCATGGAGGGAGCTGCAGAACTCACTGACCTAGCTGACTTCATTATACCTGTGTACAGCACAAGCGCGTTGTGTTCTCATTATTGGGGAAAAAAAGTGGTAACATGAGAATGTCAAAATTGAGGATACAAACTCTGCCCAAGGAAAATGATGGGGTGGGAGCAACAGACTTTCCTTGCACTGCTATATGGAACGTAAAATGCAATCTCCGGTAGGGAAGCCTCTTCAAACATGATTTCATGGACTCTGTTTTAAATCATTGTCATTTAGACATATTTATTAATGAACGGATGATTGGGAGTGTTGGGAAAACTGGGAGAACTGTGGGGGAAAGTGAAACATCTGAGAGAAAAACCACCCCCTCATGCTTCTTGTAGCACTGCCCAAGTAAGGGAGACACTCACTGGTCCTTGTCGTATTGGTCCCTTGTATCACAATAAGTCCTTGCCTCTTTGTTCGTCCTCTCAATGCTGTTCCTTAGTGGCTCTTTGGTCTTTACGTGATCATGTCCTCAACCCCTATACTCTAATCCTAATATCCTTAGCCATACCTCCTTACTATAGCCTCGGTGAGTTGGAGGATTAATGAGAGAGAGGACTAAAAAGTTGGCGGGATAAAAATATGGAATAATGAAAGGGGGTTATGAAGAGGAACTTAATGAGAATAATCAAGCTATTTTGGGACCAATGAGAGAGATGTGGGAAACAGACAAGGACAATAAAATACGTTGTAACTATTCCGAGTCTTATGAATTTTAGCAGGCTAAATGTGGGATCTGTTCCATAGTCCTTCTCACTGGTTCCTTTGCTGGTCCCGCAATTAGCTTTATGCGTATCACTAGTATTATGGAGTAGATTTGAAGGTTTGGGACTAATCGTTGGGACACATTCACACAGAGAGTGACAACATGCTGTTGATTACCTATATGTAAAAGGCGTGAGCCGGCAACACTAAAGAAAACACAGAGGAAGTAAAAGGAGATAGAGAGACCGTGTTTGGTGCGTCTCAGCCAGATTGCAGACTAAATCTAATCTACTTCACTCTCGTTGACCAATGTTCACAATAGGCTGTGCAAATTAACAGGTGCAGTAACATTTAAATAACAGGTGCACTTACATTTAAATAACAAGAGGGATTCTTACAAACCTGCTCCCCCTCCCTTTGATGAAAATTGTCCAGACCTCTTTTTTAAGTTTTAAACCGAAACCAACTGCTCAAAAACACACACAAAGTATATCCAAACAAACTACAATTTTTCTAAAGAAGTTATTTAAATATATAATCATAATATGTTACTATTCATATAAACATTTAGAAACTCAAAAATCTTTTACCCCAAAAATCTTTTACCAACTTGTACAAAAAGAGGATTTCGTTTTCATGTTAAAAATGGTACAAAATATTTTAATATATTCAGTTCTATTGTTTCATTTTCATTTCAAATTGTTTCCTTCAAGACATTTTTAATTGTACGGAATCATACATCACAATAAATTTGTCATTTCAGGAATGTTTAACATTCATTCTTTATAAATATACATGATTGCAATGTCTCACACAGATTATGACTCGTATTTAAAATAAATGAACTGGCAAGATGATTGTACATTGATAATGGATTTTTCCACATTTCCCTCTTGAATCATTTGCTACCTTCCTGAAAAAATATAGAGGCAGTGGTATTTATGACATGAATGCCTTTGAAATTATACGGAACGCAATCAATAATAATCTTATTGACCATAACGGTCCACGCTTTTCACCGTACGTCCCGGTTTTGACATTACTTGCGTACCATTTGAATCAATGCTCATGCCATCATTTATTGGAAAATCTGTTTTTACTTCTTTAGTGGACATAGGCCTGGGGTTTGGCCGTTTTAATGGTGAGGGAAACGACGGCATGCATTGGCCTAAAATACCAGGAGGACACTTCTCTTCTCGATGGTGAAGGACGACCGATGACTTGCGTGTATCTTAAATATGTTTTCAGCCCTTGAAATATAAAAAAACGTACGCTCCACATTTTCTGTTAACTAACTTTTGATAAAAACAACGACACTGTTACTTCCTTATAATTCCGAAAAATCCATTAAACAGTCCTACCCAAGCAGAAATAAATAGAAAAAAAGTTATACACTTATAGGAGAGTCGGTTATCTCATCAGCTTCACCTCGTTTTCCTTTACGAGGACTAGCTCGCTGTGAGAGACCTTTTCTCCGCTTGCACACTCAAGAGGCCGGAACGAATCTGCCCACGCAAACGCAACACAAATTAGTCTTTCCCGCTAGCTTTTGAAGTATCCCCCACTAAAAGCCAGTAGAGTGTCCGCGAAAATCTTTTGAACAGAACTACCCTCGGTAAACAAATTAGATTACGTAATACATTTCCAACCCCGACCAGCAAGTTCAACCTGAGGTTAGCACCCTCATTGTAAAATTCAACGCACTGGGGCTGGATTCAATGACATCATCTTTCATACCTGCTTTCGAACTTCAGTGTTCACCTTTAGGGAAATTCGGTATCCCCTTTGTCTAATCGGTTGCATATCTCCTGTTCGAATCTTGTGAGGAACTAAGTTAGTTCTTCCAGGCTTGTCACTAAATACACCTTTAAATGAGCATAAAAGATGTTTAAATTTACTTAATTCTTTTTAGTAAAGTTCTTATAGTCAACATGAAAACCAGGTACTTCAGTTTCATACTCTTCTTTAGTAAAGTCAGTCACAGCATAAACTTGGCCAAGGAAAAAGTTTTTCTTTGACTTTGACTGGTGTGCGTGTTGGATTAGTAATAGATGTCCATGATAGACCCTTCACGAACACTGGTGAGAGACCTCGGCATAAGGATTTCAGGTTCTTCAAATTTTCGAGGTTCTAAATGGCATCGTATTCTACCGGGTGTAGTCTCGGTTCTGGTAATTGTATTTTCGTTTTTACTCCCATTCCAGACTCGGGAGGAATTTCAACTGTTTCATTCGGTTCTTTCCTGATCAAAGGAATTTTCTCATTTCCAAGATAAAGTGTCCAGTCCAGGGGATAGATAGCACCTTTAAGCTGTTTAGGGAAATTCCAACCAAGTATGATCGGTATTGAAATGTTCTGGACAATATAGAATTTATGCAACACACGTTTAGCACCGCGTTTAGCGGCATCGATATTATGTCCTGTAGGTGGTTTTTATAAGGGGGTTCCTTGGACAACTTATTCAGTGAAGAGATCTTATTTCTCAGTTGTTTACCTATGAGAGTTAACTCTGAGTCTGTATCAACAAATGCATCATCAGGACAGTCTTCAACTAAAATCCTGATGTACGGCATATTGTTATTTTATTGTAAAACATTAACTTCAGAAGCATTGGCCTCGGATGCATCGGATCCGCGAATGTCGAGGTCGGAGGCATTACTTGGAACATCATTTTCAATTTGGGTCTTGTTACATTAGTTGAGATTTCACCCTCTTCCCAACTATTTCTCATTTCCCTGGTTCTTATAGTGGACACACCTTCTGCTGGGCTTTTATGACTCCCGTATCTCTCTATTAGAAGTGGTACGCCTACGGTCAACATAATCGGGGGGACCGTTGGAGTGAAAACCGTCTTGGTGAAAACTTTTTATTATACCTATCATCGCCATATCGTTGGTCATCTCGATATCTTCGGTCGTCCTGTTCTGTTCGATAAACACGATACCGTCGGTCTGGGAGTGCCGCGATTTCTCTCTTCTACTAGGTGACGGTGGTCGATAACGTACACGCATATCCCTTACATTATGGTATCTGCTTGAGGAACTTGATATACGGGACTCGTATTGTCCAAAGGCTGAGTACGAAGGACTCCGACTGCGAAGAAAAATTCCTATTAAATGAACGGCCCTTACTTAGTATAATTTCCAATTCATCTGCTTTTTCAACCAAATCGTCTGTTGTCCTTTGAAATTTGTACAACGTATTCTCCTTTTGGATTTTTCGGCTTCTACAGGAGTTCCTTGCTTAGATTTGTCGGGTTTAGATGTAGTTGAAGGTTATGGAGCTACCTGAGCTTGAACAGGAAAAGGGTAAGGGGTTGAAATATTACTGGATTGATGTGCCCTTTCAATTCTTCCGGCATATTCTATAGCCTGCCTAAATGTTGTTGCCCCAAGTTCATATACTTTCAGTTGCAAAAATGGGTCGTTTCCAGCGAAGAATCGTCTAAAACTCTCGCCTTCTCGTGTATGTTATCATATGTGAGGAATGCTTCTTCTAACTATTTTGAAAGTTCAGCAGCAACACTTCAAGGGGTTTGTCAGGAAATCTCTGTCTGGCTGCAATTTGGCTTTGAAATGTCGTAATAAATTGCCTATTTCCAAAAGTTGACTTTAAATTCTCCTTCGCTTTCTCATAAAGTTCTTTTGTGGCGTCCGCCAATGAGCCCCAATAACTGAAGGCAGTCCTTGTCAACCTTGTTGGTAGAATATCCTTTAAAGGAACCTCATGAAAGTCTGGTGAACCCTTAGCGGCAATTTCTAACCTACTGGACCGCTCCCCAAATTTTCAGTACCATCACCACTAAATGCATCGGGGAGGTCAATTTTGTGATAAAATTCGGATGATTTCTCATTGTAATCCGCTGTCGGAGGCATTGTGTTTGTTTGTGTTTTACCTAGTTTTCCTCTCAGTCTTATCGAATCCCTAGTACAACTGGATCAATAATCGATAATTAAATCTACGATAATGTCAAATATACCAGAATGATGAAATGTAAATATGGGCATCACTTATGAAATTCAAAAATCCTATCGTTAGATATTGACATTGATCCCTGGTTACGGAGGTTTATTCTTGCGAAACATATGAAAATTGACTTACCGATACTAGTAGGATCTACATAAAGGAATTAACACAACAATTATCATAAAGACAGAAGTATTCTGGGCAAAATACCCGTGCTGAACAAGTCAGATCGATTTAATTTGAGGAAAAGAAATTCCCCAATTCTTTTAGATGTCCCCTTGACCAGAATCGATTTGCTGTAAACACGCCCTCTATTAAGAGCTGAACCTTGACACCGTTATTGCACAGGATTGCTACACCCTGCAACACTTTAAAAGTATGCATGGTAATACCAACACCCAAAATTGACCCCTTACTCGTATACCATTGCCTAGAAAATACATATTGACGACAGTCTGAAGTAATTAAAGTGAATAAATACATAAGCTAATGCTTGCCACGTTTGAGTATCTAACGAAAATGGCAAAAACCATGAAACACGGGGGGGGGGGGTCCAAATCGCACAAAATATGTTTTCCACATATTGGCTAGTGATCAATTATCAAATTATTCCATGCAAAGAAATTTGACCTTGAAACAATAACTTTAACATGCAACCTCATATTTTCAAACCCCACAAAAAAGGAAAGCTCCTTCATAAGGAAAGGGGAACAGGGAAAATGTCAAAAAAAGTAGTAAACGATCGTCACAGGCTACCACGTGGACGCCATCACTTTGGACGCCAGGTCACTTTGTGGGTGCAGAACCATTGGTAGAACAATGATTCCAAATAGTAGAAGACTGGAAAATCTGTCCCCTGACGTTGACGTTGATTTCCTCTGCTAATTTTAAATACTGGTTTCCATGTGATCAAACACTGTAGTAAAGCAGTAGACTACAAACACGAGTAGCACATGGTAATTTTTTAAGCGATACGGTTTTTAAGGATCGAATTATAGAGCACATTAACGAACGAATCCTATCAACAAATTTTCTTAGAATTTCCATCATACTACAGTTGATATAATGACTTCGGTGTGAGCTTACTGACTTGGCAGTGACAGTTACCGGGTGCGGTTCCAGACAGATCGGTACCGTAGGACGGTTCGAACAAAAAATATACTTCGGTAAGTTTCAACTAATTAATCCCTCACCAAACGATACAAAATAGCTTTAATGAAAGTGCCATCATTGCCACTGGAGAAGTTTCAACAAACTTTTTCCGCACTTTGCTCAGACATAGCGCTGGTTAATTAATATCAGGAATCCCAGCGTCCCCAGAACATAACAACGTCTTTAGTGTAAGTCTGTGATGAAGCATTCTTCTCAATATGCTGAGGTATGTAAACGACTGTGTGGTTGTTGTTGGGGAGGTTGTGGTTGAGTTGACGGGTTGTTCGGTTGTTGGTGTGGGGTTGATGTGTCGTTTCCGTTTATGACAAACTATTTTGTCCCATGTTTTGTGTGATGGTTACCGTTTGTTTTATCGTCCGGCCGGGTTGAGTTAGGTCTAAAAGTTCATACGTGCCTCTTTCTATGTACGTTTTAAAAAGAAACAGTTCACTTTTTATGAAAAAGCAATGTACTTTAGTTATATCCCTCGATCTCACTTTATCTCACCGCACAGTACGGAGCGCGCCTAGTGTCATAAATACCGAAGATACAAATGAGATGTCGAGTTTCACGATGACATGTCGAACTGACAACTGAAATGTTGAATTCCAAGATGACATGTTAAATTTGATAATGAAATGTCGAAATTAAAAATGAGATGTCCAATTTCACCGCAATGACATGTCGAACTGTCAAATGAACTGTTGAATTCCAAAATGTCATGTTGAATTTTAAGATGAAATGTCGAAATTAAAGATGAGATGTCGACACGGTTTTGACACTGAGTGCGAACGAGTGGGCGTGCCAACAGTGTCATATGTCGAAAATTTCAAAATGAAATGTCGAGACGGTCCTATTAATGAATGCCCGTGAATGCCGGTCTGTATAATGATTGCCCAAACTCTGACAATGAATGCCTCTCTCTGACAATGAATGCCCATTAGTATGTTATTGGTTTTCCTTCGTTCTCACGCAAGCATTCAACAAATTGTGCCTCGCGATCTTTTGTATTTTTTTCATCAATCGAGATGAGTTCAGCATAGTCTTGAGTTCTTTTCACAGACAGACATAGGCCTACCGTCAGTGAGACAGACAGACAGAGAGACAGACAAACAGACGGATTGACAGGTAAGCCTTAAAAACTTTCTAAAAGTCTTCATTCCATCCAAATCTCTCCAGCATTGACGATTTTAAAAGTTTATTACTGTTTTGAGCTTCTTTCATGAAAACATGAGCTATACCGAATTGATGTCGTCACTTCCGCTTAGGTCCCATGGCGATGGTTCTACACAAACTTCGACCTCATTAGCCTAACGTACTTAACGCAATACCTTCAAAAATTGTGATTTTCAATTGTGTATATGTGATGTCACAAAGTAAAGCTGAATATTTATCATAATGGTACTCTTACAACTTGTGGAACAATCCATTTTACTTATTCCTTTGAAAATCCCTGCAACTGACGAAAAAGTTTAATTCAGTTATACATGACTCCCCGTACAAAGCGATAGGGACTTTCAGAGGCCTGGCCACTACACTTTTACGTGCAAACATATTGTAGGAAACGCATCGTTTAAAACGACACATGAAATGTACCTGTCATTGGCTACAAAATGCAACTTGGACCAAGTAATAATTACCAGTTTGTTCTTGGACATATGACACCCTACATCATTGATTTTATTTTTGAAATGAGATTCACTTCAATCGGTAAAGAAATGTTAATGGGTCCATAGTGTATTTCACCGAAAGACACGCAATTCTTAACCTCCCTATACCAGATCTACGAAACCGTCTTAAACGTTACAATTCGAAAGTTAATGGAATTTAATCCAACCTGAAGAAATTTGTAAAAATACTTCGAATACACATAAAACCATATATTGGATTCTCATTTATAATGAAGAACCCATTTCACTGCAATAAACTGAAGAAGTTGAGCCCTTTGATAAAGCAATAGGGGATTTTGACGGTTCGTAAGGAGCCAGTGGCCAGTCAATATAGCTCACTGACAGTGGCTAAAATTACGTCACACTTCGGCACCCTATATTATGACATGAAAAGAGGGGATCGTGAGGTATGCTGTTGGGTGTCTATTTCCTTTCATACGGGAAAATTCAGTGGTCCCAGCTTGGATTTGTATAGTAGCCTGTTTAATTCGACATCTCATTTTTGTTTTCGACATTTCATCTTAAAATTCAACATGTCATTTTGGAATTCAACATTTCATTTGGCAGTTCGACATGTCGTTGTGAAATTCGACATCTCGTTTGTATCTTCGGTATCGACATCTCATTTTTGATTTCGACATTTCATTTTCAAATTCAACATGTCATTTAGGAATTCAACATGTCATTTTGGAATTCAACATGTCATTTTGGAATTCAACATGTCATTTGTCAGTTCGACATGCCATTGTGAAACTCGACATCTCATTTGTATCTTCGGTATTTATGACACTTAGGCGCACTCCGTAGCACAGACTTACACGAGTTGGTGAAAATGTAAGACAGTTGAAGTGGTAAAAATATCAGATGAAGTTCATTATTCCAGTCTTGGCATATTTTTAACCTGTTTTACACTTCCAGGTGCTTTGATAAGTTCGAAAGTAAGTTCGGATGCTAACGAAGATTGAACAACTTTTTAAATCCGGTAGGACAAACCATTTAATCTTTCCAATTCCCATTAACAGGTGCAGTCGAGTTCCTTTCAGTGACCTGAGAGTTTATTGTATATTACGTGATAACAGTTGCCGAGAAGCTAGTTAAACGATATTTAAGCTTCCATGAGATGCTTTTCCTCTTCTAAGCTTTTTTTTTTTTTTTTTTTGAAAATATTCTGTATCAAAGGAATGAAGTTTTGGAGCCCAAAATTTATTTTTATACCAAACGAAAGTTTACTTGATCATAACTTTCCAGGTAGCCTCATTGGCAAGACCAGGCCCAAATCGGAGATACATGTGAGTTCTCACAGTACGTATAGACAAGACAAACTTAAGTTACTTAATGTTTAGAGATGACGGGTATGCAAATAAAACGAAATAAGTAGTAAACCAATCCCAAGGAAAAGACAAAGTACAAATTTCTACCTTTCAAACACCGCTGCCACCATGTTGCGAATGAACTATAACTTAATCAACTGGGAAATCATATCATTCAGGGCAATCATCCTGCTACAAGCTAAAATGACGACCTTTTCATATGGGATATTTGTGTACAAAGCGGAGACATCCAAAGTAACCAAAATGGTGTCATTAACAAGGAGTTGGAGATGCAAAACGTATTGAGGAAATTGGTACTGTCCTGAATGTAGCTAGGAAAAGGGGAGTGTAGAGGTCAAGTTGGCAATTCTGTTTATCGACACTCGCTGTTTTGTTTCAATTTTGCTCAAAACGAAAGCTCAAAATATCGTCTGCTTTGAAAATTGCCATTTTTTACTATCGGAGGGTTCCTAATTTTTCAAAATTTTCCGTAACCCCCGCGTCCGACTTTCGTAACCGCATCCTCTAGTTGACTTTAGAACTAGACACAACGTTGTGCCAGACCCTGTTGAAATCGAGGGCTGTGTGATGGAAAGAGTTCCTAATTATACTAAGTATCTAGGGGTTGCTATGGACGATACATTGAAGTCGACTGAACACACTGCTTACCTAGAATCACGCCTCAAGTCAATACTTTATTTTCAACGTAAACTTTTACTCTTTTAATACTGTAAGCCATAAAATTCTTGCCACATTTTATAATTCTAATATATGCAGCGTATGGACTTCTTGCTTCAGTGGTGGGAGAAAAAACCGACACACCCCGAAGGAAAAAAGTACAGTACGGTAGTTGATGACATCATTTCGTGGGTCGATCGGTTAACAGGGAAACATTTGCCTTTCATAAATACAACCTATGACAATTATGCAAGATGTAAATTACATTCGTTGTGGTTATATACTACCCACCCCGTAAATATTCAACTGAGCAATCGTGTAGTAACTTGCAGAAAAACAAAGCAATGCAAAGACTGGAGTTTGCACAAGGTACCATTTTAAGTTTAGTGAATAAACTTCAACATTTTATGTCTTAGCTCAGAAATGTCCTATGAAGATGAGAGTTGGAATGTTAGATTTAATTTTTATTGCTCTTTAATATATATTTTGGATTTTTTTCTACTTGAGGTACACTTAAAATAAAATTCCATAAAGTAAGATTCTTCATCAGAACATGTTATGAATGTCGCCAAACAAAACTTGTCAATAAGTTAATTAGATAAAGTTTAATTTTACCCCCCGTTTCTTATCATGGGTTTAAGTCAGACCCGCAAGGCCCTTTTCCATTTTTAACTGGCATGTCTCCCATACTCAATTATTTATGCTGGACACCAAGCATTATTAAAGTCTCTGGTATGACCCGGTCCAGGAGTTGAACTCCACACCTTGCGGCTGCAAGTCGAATGTTCTTACCACTTAACCATGACGGCTGTCTGAAACTGAATCCTATATGCATTACTAGAGAATCGCAAAATAGTGAAAACATTCCCTCTTGAGTTATTTACTTTACAATACTTTGTACTTTGATGCACTTGTAACGAGAACTAAAATAAGCTACTTGTGCGCTTTTCTGACTTTCAGAGAAGAACTCTCTACTTATTCTTCGCGGAGATCTTTTAACAGCTTCATCTTCTTCTTTGCTTTTAATACCCTGTAGAAGACCTCTAGAAAATAGGTATTGATTATTTTTGATACAATATAGGCAGATATTAACAGTCAAAGAGAGCCATTAAATGGATATTTCACTTCGGAATAACATTACAAAGGTATCATTTCATGAGATCACGTTGTGTATTTTAAACACTTCGAATTTGAAAAATTCTTTCCGAAAACTTGAAATGTGGGCTTAATGAAGTCAAAATATTTAAAACTGTTCGATGCCCTTGCTATTCACTCAAGAAGTACATTCGACTGTAGAGATTACCATTGCAGAAACGGTACATTGGATGTTTGTTACTCTCTTGTCGAATATATATATATATGTATATCAATCAAAATATTGAAATCTATCTGGAAGATTGCAAGGACAATATGGCTTTCAATTGGAAACATTACTCGCTAAAGACCTGTGCCGGAGACATAATTAATTGACGTCAAAATGTGCAAAATGTTTTCTTTCATAAGGTGAAAGTTGCATCTCAATAGCATACAGAGTTCAGAAGATACTCATTTTCAAAGAACTGCACTGTTCTTTAGAAAATGTGCATTGCAGGCAATGTGTGATATCATGGCGGCACATTAATTTTCCACTGCATTCAATTTCATTACAATATTGAAGAAGCTGCCTGGGATATTTAAAGAAAATTGTTTGTTCTACTCCATATATGTTGCAAGGTTATGTTAGATCTACAGAAAAAGACATCCAAATAATCCGAGTAAATTTGAAAGAAATACTCCAAAACATCCAATTACAAAGACAAATGAAAAGGCTCTGAGAAAATGTTTCCTCTTCACAAAACAGCCTGTTATTTCGTTGAGAAGTAAAGGTATTTATCATGAAAAATGAGCAGTATTCACTATCAAATATCTCAAGTAACAAAGAAGTTATCGTTCCAAGGTTTATAGGACATGATATAGAATATTTTCCTCCTTAAAACGAGACCTTAGCGTAAAGGCCATAAAAATATGACTCAAAAGCAGAACAGAACTTTGTTATGAGACATCTAGGGATTTGGCTGTAGAAGATTTTTCTGTGTCTAATCATGTGAATGATAAGTGTAACCAGTGTGCATGGGACATGAAAATTGCTTTTGCACGATTTTCTCCAACGTCTTCCAATCGTCCTATCATTTTTAAAATGGCAAGAACCTTTTTCTATTCCAGTACTGCTGCGTTTACTATTACATCGTAGAACGGGAACCATGGTGACCTAGCATCAAGGTTTTCTTTTACCTTTGGAGAAAACATTGCTTTTGCGCAAATTAACTTTACTTTCTCATTAACCTTGAAATCTCTTCCACTGAAAGCAACGACTTTTCCTACTGAAATTGTATAAAAGTCGTAAAAAGAAAATGCACGACAAATTCCCCAATTTTTTTTACTTGTTTGAAGTGCTTGCCACTATCTCTTTTTCATTAGGCAGAACACTAAATTCCTAAGCATGTCCGCTTCAATTGCCATAGTGGATACCCTTGTTTATAGCCGATTCGATTATTGCAATAACTTGCTGGTATTCTGAATGTATATATACAAGATACTGGGTACGTCAGCTAACGTTTGCTGCGAAACAGACTATTCTATCACGCTTTGATTGAAGAAATTACATTTCCTACCAGCCCTGGTTTGCAGAAAGCGAGTTAAGCAGTTTCTTGTGAATAAAGCCTGAAAGAACATCGAGTCGCTTTTCCTAGAGTCCTCCCGATCCTCTGGCAAAGGGCCGTTCGTCGAAATCAAACTATAAACTGCTTCACGAAGAAACTATACGTCTACTGAAGGACAACACTTGACCAACCCCACGACGCTCAGGCCATTTACATCATTGGGTTATCATGTATGGCTCTATTCCATACTGGATGAAAAGAACAGATACTACACATGATCTTAGCAAAAAATCCACGAAGCGAAGCTGTAGTCGATTTACCTCAGCCGTACGATCTGCTTCAACGAACTTAGATATGAGATTACGTGTGAGGTCACTCTCAATCTGGTTTTCACCAGAAATAGGTCTCAATTTTGTACTCTCGCCGTCCAAAATTTCTAACTTATTGGATGGTTTTCCCTTTCAGTAAGATCCTAAGGTTTGCTATTCTTCTTGCTTTTTGAAAGTTGAATGGGAATAAAAAGTTTACCAAATGCGTCTTGTAAATTACCTAAGCTTGACACTGATGATTGCCTTAAAAAATACCATAGACATAAATATAGCAGTGAAACCCATTTGACTTGGATTTCATGAAAGGCATTTTGAAAATGAGAACATTCGTCAAAATTGGTTGTAGTTGTCATTGATTTCAATGAATGAAAGCAAGTTGCCAAGCAACTTGCACAAGCCTCAACAGAGAGCACTTAGGAATATTTGTAACGTGTCGTATCGTGCTCACACAACAGAAATTTTCAAAGAATTACATGTTTTTTTTGTTTTTGTTTTTACCTTTATACTTACCAATTAGGCTTTTTTGTGTGACGCTACTATCACGGTCTCCTTCCAAATGTTTTTGCAACTTATTTCAACTTTAATTCTGACTTGCATTCTTATTATACTCGGGCCGGCAAGAAATCAGTTGCATCCCCCTTTTTGTAGAACCCGTGTGAAGCAATCCTATATACGTTGTGCGGGTGTTCAATTATGGAATTCCCTCCCTTTAAATATATGCCGTAATTCATCTATTGTCATAGGCAAATTTATAAACTTAAAAGAAGGGTTTAAGGTCATATCAAGGTTTGATATGTTAGAGGGGTACCTATTCTAAGCATTTTGGTGATATTTGCATTGAAATCCGATGTGTGGTCCTCAAGATAAGAGCAAGTAAAGTTGTCACATTTCAACAAACAGTGAACTTGAAGGAAGCACATATGACATCATATCCCCACATTAATGGACAGTCTTTTGTTTTTATTTTAAAGTTACAGCATATTTTTTCCTCAACAGTCCCATCTTATTAAAATGGGATTGCATAAGTGGCATGAGAACTTTTCAAACTTTGCAGTCTTCATGGGGAGGTCCTATTCCTCTTAACTTCAAGGTCAACACAGCAGTCTGAAAAAACAAAAGGAAACAAAGCATTCCTTGTCAATGTGAGGAAGTGATATAATCTCTGCTGCCCTGAATCTCACTTTTGAACACAAATTTAGTAGTTTCATTTGCTGATATCTCGAGAAATACATGTCCGATTTGAATGGAAATTTCACCACACTGATTAGATTTGGTTCTCTTTTCACATGTGAAAATTAATTTTTTGCCTAAACTTCCCCTTTAACCCTCTTTTGTTCCTGCTTGTCATTTAATGTTTTTCTATGTTTGTTTTCTGCGTTCTTTTCTTACTTAAGGTCAAAGGCCAGACTTGAAAAGATTACTTTTTTTCTGGTCCTTTATCTTCTTTTGTTTAATAGTTATGCAAAGCTAATATTTCAAATGTCGTTGTTTTATTTTCTTTGTTACTTTTATGTCAATTTTTGGCTTCTTCATAATCATTTGGAAATTATATGAGTAATATAAATCAATTGGAGATATATATAAATCAAATCAAGATTTGGTTCACGTGAAACAGAAACCTATGCATTCCTGACGGTATGTGTGTGTGTCAGTGACACTTTGCTTGATAACATGGTATATCACGATAAGAATTTCTGACAGTTTTCAAACTTGGTCAAAGGTCATATGAGGTCACCTGGGGTCACCAAAGGTGAAAGGTCAACTGGGGTCACAATATCTCCAGGTAGGACAGTTGGATTATATATTTAAAGTCAGTGCACATGTGTTTTTGTCAGAAATTGTTTCTATTAGTGCTATTGTTTTTGTTGGAGGTCATCTGGGGCAATTAGGAGTCAAACTCTGAAAAACCTTCTCAGCACAATGCTTCAATATGGAAAACTTGGATAGAATTCATATTTCGTATGTGGATGCGTTATGGTCAGGAAACGGTCAAGAAACGGTAATTATAGCTTTTAGTGGAGGTCAAGGTTCATTTGGGGTCACCATGGAAAAAAGTCTGAAAATGTTTTTCACAAATATCTCAAAATATCAAACTGGGATAGATATCATATGTGGTATGTCGATGTGTTATGACGAGGAGATGGTAACTATTGATTTAGTGTAGACCAAAGGTCATCTGGGTCAACAGGGTTTCAACTCTGAAGACCTTGTTAACACAGTATTTCAAAATTGAAAATTTCAATACATCTCATACTTGGTATGCGGACATGTCATGGTGGGAAGACGGTCCCGATTGTTTTTGAAAGAGGTTAAAGGTTATCTGGGAAAACACAAAATTCTTTTTTTTTTAAATGCTTGGTCATCATCGAAACCTCAAGGTTTTTTCCCTTTCTGCTAATTAATTAATTACATGCACTGCAATGTAATCACACTTGATGCCATTTATTGTACCAGTTTCTCTGAAAAGTCATCAATGGTCATTTTCTTTTTCTTTTAAATGTATTATCTTCTAAAATTACATCTAATTTTGAATAAATCTGGCAAACCTAAGGTTTAAAAAATGCTCTTTGATTTTTTCCTAATTTTTAACGACTGAGATTCCTCTACAGGGATAGTATGTCTTCAAACAATATATTGAGTAGGAGATTTGTGTGTATGCCCTTGAAGTCACTCTCCCACGACTCGGCTAAAAGCAAGTAATGTAATATATTGATTGGATGCGTTCGCTAACGTGTTCTAACATTGGATACCTTTATATTAAGCCCATGTGATTCGTTTCAGTGGCTTTATTAATTAGTTACCCTCCAGTTTTGTTTGCATGTTAATTTTGACGGTATCAACTTTTGTGCGTTCTCGCTCATGTTAAACCTTCGACAATCATTCCATTAAAATTATAATATAAGAAGCAGCCGTTGATACAACAACTTTTTGATTTTATATATTTGACAGCGTTGTATTTTTTCAATGGAGAGGTACGTTTCTTTTCGAAATAAATAGATAAATAGTAAGTAAATAGCAAAACCTACTGCTGCTTTAAAGGGGCGCATTAATTTGATATTAATGACTTAATGACATAATTGTATAATTTGAATTGTTAAGAACTTACTCATTAAACAGTCATTTTATTGTAGGGTATTGTGATTGTCTAAGTTTGACCATTTGTCACTGGTATTTGAGGAAAACTTAACGGGTTTGGGAAAATTCGTTGAGTTTTATAAACCAACTGAATGAACCTTTTTTAAAGCTAATAGAAAAGAAAACTATTCTACTCAGCAGTTTGTAGTCGGAGCCAAGAACATTTCATATACAATCGTTCAAATAAGGCAATTTTACTGACGTCATTTGACGGGTAAGCGTCTACTTTATCACCACATTCAGAAATACTTGAAACTCGCGCCGTATAACTCACAATAGTTTCTATGGGAATGCCGTGTGCATTTGTTGCAATTACTCTCACCGCGTGCGTATTTTGTCACTTATGCCGGGCAAATTCAATCGCGTGACGTCACATGAAATTGCCTTATGCGTTTGCTTTGGTTTTTTATGTCCTTGCCAACAGGGGAGTAAGTCTGGTTGGTGGATGGGAGGGCAACATACGGTGGAACCCTGGACCAGGGTCGTCTATAGGCCATCTATCCATGCCAACGTTATTTACACACTCAGGAAAACAAAAATGCATCATCACTTACACGGACACCGCATATGCACAAATTGAAATTTTCCTAAAGTCCTCAAGTCATCTGTATACAATATACAATTATGTTACATATTGTAAATGCTGCCTATTTTTTTAACCTGCTGAATTACTTGGAGGCAAAACGTAAAGTTTGCCCTTAATATTTTCATTGGGACTGGCAGTTGCTCCCCCCGGACCGACGTCCCTGATTGTATACACACCGGAACCATCATCAGTGAAATCGTTAGAAGGATCCTTGGAATACAAACAAGAGAAAACTTGTGAGATTAAATTATTATTTTAAAAAAGTTTCAGTAGACTCCTTTTTTCTTTTGTAAAGAAAATATGAAAAGATTTTATTAAATCGTGTAATACAACTCGTACTTTGGCACAAAATACATTCGGTTTTCTGTACGCGTTATTCATAAAGCTTACAGGGCAATGAAACCAAAAATTCGCATATACATTTATAAGCCAGTGGTCCTTTTCTAGTAAAATTCTTTAAGCTGTGATCTAATCCCTTCATTATGAAAATTTCATCCTCATGCATACTTGCGAAGGTAACATGCATTTAAGATATACACCATTTACCAAACTTTGAGAACTTTGTAAACCGATTGAATATGAAGTTTCAAAAGGCCACACTGAAAAACTCTGATTGTGAGATCCAGCAAAATTAACAAAAATGTCTCTAAATTTCATCTGACCGTGTTTCTTTTACACTGTTGCAGAGGCCAAATTGACGAAAAAGCACTGGAACCACTTATTTTGCAAGAACCCGAAAATGGTGAGGACAGGAAAACCAAGAAGGAAATGTCCGGAATTCTGAGACGGGTGGGCCTTGTTTTGGCAGTTCTGTCTGCTGTCTTTCTAGCAACTAGTAACGTACTAATAAAGAAGCTTACATATCAATACAGTCCAATCCTGGTTCAATTTTACAGTCAAACTGGTTTCCTTATTTTTGCCTTCTTTTTACCATGGAAGGAGAGCGAGGTGTACGATTGGTATGATCTTCTGCTAAACACGGTCTTTGCGTTGGCTGACACATTCGGCAAAGGTTCATATATGGCAGCTCTGACCTTTATTTCAAGCAGTGATGTAAGTGCCATTACATTCAATAAACCGATTCCTTCTTCAATCATCGGTTTCATATTTCTGGGAGAAATATTTGATTCGCTCGATGGAGCTCTAACAGTGTTCAACTGTATTGGTCTAGTCATGGTAGCTGTCAGTTCATCAGGCACTTTTGATGATTCTACTAACGTGTTTGGGGTTATCTTATCCTTCATTGCCTTGGCTTGTTTCGTTTCCTTGCACTTTGTTACTCGCATACTTGCAAACAGGGGAAGGGCAGAGCCCCAATTGCTACTATTCATGACGGGGTGGGTCGGTTTGGTGTTGTGCATGGCCTACCTCACTGTAACGGGTTCTTGGCTTTTTCCAAAAACCTTGGGGGATACCTTAATGTTCGTGGGAGCAGCGTTTTTTACCCTTATTCATTATTACTTACTAACAAGAGCACTTAAAACTGAAAATATGATTTTTGTTGCTGCTGGGTTGTCAGTTACTATTCCTCTCAGTTACTGTTACGATGCGTTATTTTACGGGTTTTTCTTTGCATGGCAAAATATTGTCGGCGTTATCCTAATAATCAGTTCTACATTTTTACTCTTCATTAAAACGTTCCACAAAGGAGAATAAATGGGACAGAGAATTGGCAGAGATTCTGCACTTGGAAAACTTTTCAAATTAGGCGAAGTGCTGTCAACTCCAATTACGATAGATTTACAACAACGCTATAAAGAGATAAATAAAGATTACGGAAAAATTCTGGAAGCTCATTGCCAGAACTTCTCTGTAACGTTTATGGTCCTTTTCATGTTTTGTTCTGTAAATTTACAGCGATTTTCGCCATTTCTACAGTGTAAGAGCATTTGAATGGTGACATATACCTAACAGTTCGGGAGATAACCGCTTCCGGGGAAAATGATGTTTCCTCAGATTGGGGGAAATGTTCCTATTTTAACGGTATGAATATTTAAGATCACTAGGTGTCTACTTTTTCAAAGTCGTCGATTTGTTTGATAAATGTGTGCGCGTATCCCAAAGAGCGAAACAAAAAGGGACCTTCCAACGTATTTGAAAACACAAATGCTGCCCAGATCTTCTTGCATACCTGTTAGCAGAGAAAATTTCACAAAAATTGCGACTGTGTTGAGTCTTTAAATTAACCTTAGGACAAAGAACGTAGCAAAATTGCTTGATATCTCAAAATCGACGGGGTGAACAATCAAATATGACAAAGCCTTTTTTTGTTCCCACAAAAACAATGATTCTACATCATGCCGGGATTTCTCTTGCCTAAAATCTGTAAACTTTGTAAGGTTGTTTTAAAAGTTAGCCCAGTTGAATTTGCCCGGTAGGATCCCAATGCATGTGAGATATTTGAAAATGTCGCCACCCATGGCAAAATTTTCCCCCAATCGGGTGAAAATTGATTCACCGCGAAACCGGTTGTCTCCCGAACTGCCTAATTACAGCATTAAAGTATAATTATAAACTACAATGGCTATATCTCAAACCGTTAAGTCGATCTTAAGGGAAATAGTGCTGCTCAAATATAAAATTACTGAAGGAGTTTGTTTTTGGAGATTGCGAAATGAATGTGATTCATAGCACTCTCGTTCCCATAAGTTACTAGGTTGCTGAAAAATAAGATAAAGAAACTTATCGTCTTCATTTAAAGTCGATCACATCTCTAAGTTCGTAATTTGTTTCCTTTTGAAACTAAAATATGTTTAACAAGTCGGAAAATTTCAAACTTAATGCACTTGCATACCATTAGCATGTGAAGGTTTAATTTTTGGCCAAGACATTTAGTTGGACAGTAAAGAATAATACAGTACGGCAGTAATACAGCTATGGCGCAAGGTGCAGTGGTTTTCAAAAAAGGAAAGACTGAAATAGTTATATAGTAGTTGTGCGGTTTCCTAAATTTTTGTCCTACTTGCTTTTGAAACCTTAAAAAGTTAAAATTACTGACGGGTTCGAAATTAATACAATAAAAACACACTTGTGACAAAAGAAATCATGACAGCTATTTGATTCAGTTTTTCATTCAAATACAGTTCTTGTTAAGTTCTTGATTTTAATCCTTCCCAGTGAATTTCACTTTGATTTTCTGTGAGAGTGTACCTTTACATTGTGTAAGTAATCCACTTACTCTCAACATTTAAAAATGTCGCTGCCCAGAGCAACGCCCTCTCCAAATACGCTTTCGGTCATTGAAATTCTTTTCTCAAAAATGAGAGCATATATTTCTTCAAACTTTGCTTCAAACTTTGCCTCAAACTTCATGTGCTACTGATCAGTTCCTAGACGAATGCCGACAGTCAAGCGATGGTCTAATTTAAGTCGCCCATAACTGGGGTTCATTACCTTTAGTCTTCCAATTCCCTTGCTTACCTATAGAATGGATGGTTGTACACTAAATTGTATCTTGATTCCTTTAATTCCACTGATACGAGGGTTTGAAATTCATGGAGAAAATAGATGAAGACGATGTAAGGTTGATGGACCCTACTAACGGCAGCCTGGGGACACAAATACAAGTGCTGATCGAATTCGTCTAAAAGTTTTGTATGCAGAATACTTTGACGTGACACGGGCAATTAGAACACCACTCCCATTGCCAGACAAAAATCAACAGTGTTTATTGCAACGATCACAAATGTGTTTCCAGCTTCTCCGTAAGTAGTTGCACTCACTAACACACTACACCTGTTTTTCCTTTCAAAGGGGTGGGGCCTGTGACGTCAGTTAAAGCACGCCGTATTTGACTAATTCAAAACTTTGTACACGTCAATTTAAAAGTGGTCATTGCTGTCCACGTCAAAAGTTTGACAAAGAAAAAAGGCGTTCCCCACTACACGTTTAAGTCGTAATTTCTCAGTTTAAATATGACAAACTTCGACGATTTCCAGACAGTCAAAAGGCTAAGTGATTCCCTGCCATGAAATACCTTCTTTCTTTCAAAATGACAGTGTTTGGTAGATTTGTCTTTACAATTTAGACACAGAATGCCAAGGATTCATTTAACAAAGATCAAAATGAACTTAAATCATGTCGATAAATTACTGATCCCAACAAGAACTGACCCCCAGTTACCTCAGATGACCTTTGACCTCAACCAAAATCAAAAGTGTTCTTCGATTCTCTAATGACTTCTGGAAACCTGACGTGACTACTGTTCTGTACCAAAAACAAGTGAGGTATTTGGTGCTAACAAACCATTTGAGAGGTTTTGCAGCTTTTCCTATGGTTACCTTAAATGACCTTTGACCTGCACCAAAATATAAAGGTTCTCCCTCTCAACATTGCAAATCTATATCCCAAATATAAAAAGTGTCGGACACTGATATATTGATATATTGTGTTTACAAGCCACTTTCGAAGCTTTGAGAATTTAACCACCATGACCTCAAATGACCTTTGACCTCTATCAAAAACAATAGGGTTCTTCCTCTCAGCATGACACATCTATATACCAAATATGAAAAGTACCAGTAACTCCTATCTTGTGTTTAAAATTAGCCACTTTCAACATTTTCGAAATTTCACCACCAGTGGGAAGACATGGAAATTAAAAGACGACCAAAATCGTCCCATTTCCCCTTGGAATAAATCACGACCCAGCATTATTATTGATCTTTGCGCTCTTTACGTTTTCGGTGTGGAAGTATTTGAAAAGCAATTACGTTAGATGAGCAGCTCCGACATTCCGACGGATGTTGTTGAGGCTAACAGGAAACATCAGGAGTAATCTAAATCATTTTTTATACGCAGAAATGATTTGATTCCCGGCAACCCCTGATCAGCATTCTGAAACTCTAAGAGACTGAAGAATTTTTTAACTCCATGGCCGATAGACGTACGAGGCGTGTAGACAAGGGACAGCCCAATTTCCCTTAATTTCTTCAAATTCTAACATCCGGGATGGAACTTAGGAAAAATGAGGGCAGGAATTTGGAAATAATTGGACAGCCACTCCAGTTTCAGCAACAGAAAAGCAATTTCAGAAAAATCCTAAGCCTGTCCGAAATCTAAAATAAAAAAGATGTAGCCACAACCCGAAAGAAACGACATAACCGTGGTAACATTTTCAAGAAAAATCAACATGATTCAAAAAATCTCTACTCATTCGAATAGTCCAAAAATCTATTATTCGCGAGTTTAAATTCCGAGTCGTTCACAACGCAATGACGGAAATGGTCGTATATCCAAATTTCATCAGGCATTTGCTCGAAAACAGAAAAGTATCTTAACCAGGGTAACATATTTACGAAAAATACTTTCAAATCTCTGCCCTAAAAGCAGGCAACGCTATGTTAAAAGTAAACTCTTGAATTCGTTAAAATAAAAAAGATAAAAATGATTTGCGATACGTTGGAGTATAACTTAGGGCTTAAGTTTTTCTCAGCTCATACTTAAGTCTTGCAAAATCTTTGCCTGAAATGGTAAAACATACTCTGGAGAAGGTTGAAAAAGTTTTGCGATGTATTCCATTGTCAATTTAATTAAACCGACGGACGGGAGGGCCTCAGTTGCAGTTTCTACTAGTTTTCCATCTATCCTACCCATACAGCCGAAACTGGGGCAATGGTAATGAAAATCGGGTCTACGGACTGTTTTTTAATTACAGAATGATACAGCGTAAGAATGCCTTCCAACAATTCCTCCTGATATTCAGTTTTAACCCATGTTGTAACGTGATATTGCTTTTTTCAAAAGGTGTCACCTAAAGGGTTAAAATCATTTATAGTCGGGAGTTCGGGCAGTTACATAGACAATATGGTAAATTCAAGGTATATTGAATTAGCCAAGAGTCACAAGGGAGTACATGACATTACCATGGTTTCATTTCCGTTTTATAGTAATTTCATCTAATGGTACATTTTATGTAATATTTTTTTATCAAAATAGCAACTGCTTTGATCTTCCTTCTAAGCCTGGAAAATGTCATTTACGGCTGTGTCGGGATTCGGATTTTTCAAAATTGTTTGTAAGCTCAGGGCCAACCAGTGGTGGAGCTCTGTTTAGATAGTTTTCCTAGCAGAATTTTAGTTTCAAGTGAACACTTTTGCAAAGGAAAACTCAAACTAGTGATTGCTTACATCTCCTTACAAGGCTTAGAAATGCACCGATGGTGGCACTGCGCATAGAAAGTATTTTGAACACTATTGCACTTTCCGGTGGATAATCTTCTGCCCCTCCCCAATGAAATGCTTTCTTCGTACATCTATGACTGTGTTATTAACCCTCTTTTGATGACATTCTTAGACGTATAAATATGTATAAAATATCAGTGACATTTTTACTTTTACACTAGGTGAAAATTGTAAGGGCTGGTATCACGATGTGACATTTCAATTTAGTTTTATATTGTCATTATTCACGTCAAAAACAACCATATTTGCACAATTTCCATTCTGGAAGTGCCATGTTTGGCCGTCTGAAGGGTTTGTAAAATAAATAAATTCCTTGCACGCTCCGCGCAAACTATTGGTGGCGCTCCGCTTAGATAATCCTGCTAAGGTTCATCCCCCCATATTTGCCATTTCCTCCACAACTGACCGGGGCCCCCTCTGGCAAATCCTGGATCCCACACTGATTCATAACAATAACATACAGTAATAGTTTGCACGATTAGAAATATCGTTATAAGTCATCATACTTTGATTCACACTCCTAACGCCTGGGTAGTCCTGTTGTATGTTGTTAATTCATATCGGCTACTGCAAACACGGTCTCTTCAGCAGGGTGACCCTGATCTATCATACAACAGGTTTACACAACGACAGAGGGTTGTCCAATGATTTTGTATATGCACATTCTATGTATGGTAATGTTAGAACTCAGATCGTGCTTTGAAAACACGGGACCTGATCATTTTTTGTTCACGGAAACATAGAAGGAAGATGATTTCTCTTTTCTGCATATTTAATGGCCTAAGTATACAGAGAATTAAGTAAGGCAAAGGGCCGCAAGCAATTTTCAGGACTTTCGTGAAAGTGTTCATTCAACTCATGCATATGCTTTAATTCTACAAGCACCAGTTTTGAAAAAGATCAAATACTGTGTTTTGTTTGTTTTGTCTCACAAATGCCGATTGAGCAGGGTCGGATCTGGGACTTTTTCCCGGGGGGGGGAGGGAAAACATTTGTATCATCAAAGGTACTTAAATGCAGTTTGGTGCACCATTAGATAATTCGTCCTCTTGAAACTGGGATTCATGATTTGAATGACAGTTTAACGATAGAAAACCACAAACAATAAACTAACCTTGAAATTTATATCAGGTGAAATTTATATCAGTCACAGCCCAAACAATGACTAGGGATCACTGGTGGCTCCAGCGTTTCTAGACCCCGACACAAGCTTTGAGTTAGTTCCGATGGGACGTGACTTAGCAAATTTTTAATTTCCTTTCAAGAAATACTTGAAAAAAAAACCTGGAGTTATTTGCCCGCCTCGGGAGTGGCGGAAAAGCGGACGCAGCACGCCCCGCATCAGCTTCCGTAGGCTATAGACCCCGTGACCTCAAACTATTGTCTCTCTCGTTGTTGTGGCCGAATTTTCGGGTAGCTACTCGCAGTTTCCAGCTCCGCGTGAAACAGTAAAGATGGGTGACAGCGGAGCTCTCCGCATGGGTCCAACAGGACCCAAACAACGGTAAAGGGTTAAAGAGTATGGTCTTCTAGTAAGCAGAATCAAGAAGATGGTCGGGGCAGGGAGGTGTGATTAGACCTCACTGGTGACTGAAGTTTGTCAGACCAGGGAGTTGCTAGAGTCTCTAACAAGAGTCTCTAGCAACTCCCTGGTCAGACCCGTATCTTTTATCAGTTTATCGCGGGCATGTAGCTGAAGGCTTTCTGAAGAAATTGAAATTTCTTAGCAACAGGATTGGAAGGGCAGCGTTCACCGACGGGGCATGACCTTGCGGATTGAAGATGGGATGAGGGATACAGCAGCTAGTGTGAAGTGGTTGAAACAGATTAAGATATACATTTAAATAGCGTTACAAAAGAAAAAAATAGTTCATTAAGAAAAAGTTCATGATCATCCATCTAGTAACTTCTGTTCTTTAAGTTCATTTTTTGGCCGAAAAGAATTGCCTTCTTTTCCCGACGTGGGAGTAGATAGGACTAAGAAGAAGTGATTGAAAATCGATTGGTATGAATTAAAATAGCATTTTAAAAGCAAAAAATATGTTCAAGATCAGCTGCATCCAGTAACTTGTGTCCTTGTAGTCTTTCTAATAATTTTTTTAATTATTTTAGGCCTTCCCGACGCAACCGCCATGGCGCCTCCACCCATGTAAATGTCAAGAAGTAAAGCTCGTTTGTAATTATTAAAAAAAAATCGTTTACTTTGGAACTTAAAATAATAAATGATATGCCTTTTGTTCTAAATATCGATAATTTGACAGATTTGCCACAAAATTGTTCAATTTTATCCCCACATTTGATTTATATCATTTTCGTGCATAATTTTACCAAATCTGAATCGATTTTCATGGTTCGAAATTCATTTGACAACTAATTAAGCTATTTGAATTTGATTCTTGTCACGTTATACTTGGAAAAAACAAATCAATCCTTAAGAATATTCTGAATGTGTATGCCCAATATCTTAAGATTAACCGTAAAAATACGTCATTTCACTGATGGATTCGGAAATAAAGGTTAAAGTATAAATGTCCACCCTTCAAGGTGCGGATTTCAGCAATGGTGGCATAATTTTTAAGAGACAGAGTTTCTGCAATGAATTTGATAGCAATCTACAAAATTTAGCCGTGAAATAAAAAGGATTCTTTTTCTCATTGTGGAGGACTGAACGATAATTAACTGCTACCTGCGTGTCATGAGTTTGTTATGGATTTAAATATTCCGTGATTGTGAGAGCCTTGACACCACAGAGAAAATACAAAAGTCGTTCACATAACTTTAAAACTAAAGCATGTTTACTACAAACAAGCTTCTTAAGCCTGCAGTCAAACAGTAAATTGAACAAATATAATTAAACGTTTCTCTGTTTTTCTGCAGAGGCAATACAGACACGTGGATTGGTGTAGGGCCCTGGGTTAAGAGTTAATATAAGATCGTCCAGCCAAAGGGTAACTACAGCACGACATCACTGTTCAGCCAGGGGAGTAAGGGATACATACAGTCAAACCTCGGGTGTTCGACCAGGCCTGTAAATTACACTCTGAATTCAAAAGAGTGAACTTAGTCACTCTTTGATCGAGTGAAAAGTGTAAATTCACTCCATTAGAGTGATAATTCACTCCAAAAGGAGTGAAGTTCACTCCAAAAAGAGTGAAATTCACTAGAGGAAGAGGGAAAATTCACTCTTCCACGAGTGCCTGCAGTGATCGCTCTTTTTTTAAGAGCGATCACTTTGGGCACTCCATCAAGAGTGAAACTTCGCTCGTTTTAAGGGAATCTCACTCTTTTTGGAGTGAACTTCACTCTTTTTGGAGGGAACTTCACTCCTCTTGGAGTGAATTATCACTCTAATGGAGTAAATTTACACTTTTCACTCGATCAAAGAGTGACTAAGTTCACTCTTTTGATTTTAGAGTGTACAATTAAAACCCTCTTCTTGTTCGACAAGATATGTAATTTGTTGCTCAACAAACCTACATGAGTGAGAGGCAGTTCAGCCTCACTCGTTGACAACATAATCACAAATGTTAGTAATATTGATTCCAAGGTTCGCATTGAGGTATCGGTTATTTTAGTCACTTATGTTAGCGATCTTTTTCCAATTTTTACAAATTCATCTTTTCAAACAAAATGTCTTAAGAATGAACCAATCTACATCTGCAATTTTTCTGATCGCAACATACAACTTTTTGTATCACGTATTGAGGGTGCCAATTGGCATTATGTTTATCAAACTAAAAACACCAGTCTAGCGTTCAACACTTTCATTCAAACATGTCTTCACATTTACGAAGCGACTTTCCCAATCACAGTATTAAACAAACACAAAAAGAAGAAAAAGAATGGACTTACGAGAGGCATTATCACCTCCATCAAAGCTAAAGATAAGTTCTGCAAGAGTAATCTGAAGACTCCCATACCTACGAACAAAAATACCTATAACAAATTTCTTAATAAGCTTTATCATATAGTATGCATACCAAAGAGGATGTACTTTACTGATATATTCACAAATCAAAGCATAACATGAAACGTACATGGCAAAATATTAATGAAATTCTACACAAAGGACATTCACCAAGTAGTCACCCTGACGAGTTCAAAAACGAGAACACCAAGGACACAAATCCAGACGCTATTGTTAATGTATTTAATGACTTTTTGTGAACCTTGGTCCATCTCTTGCATCCAAAATTCCAGGAAATTCTCGCCTAAAGGAACTTATGCAAGAGTATAGGCTGCGGGGTATGATCATTTTCGAACTCGGGTAGTTTGTAAAGTGATACCGTACATTTCCGAACCATTGACATGTATTTTTAACTTGTCTTTCATTGTGGAATCTTTCCAGAAAAACTGAAAATCAATTTGTCAATTACCGCCCAGTTTCAGTTTTACCATGTTTCTCAAAATTTTAGAAAGACTGATGTTCAACAGAGTACAAACTTTTCTTATAAAACACAATGTTCTCACCAACAGCCAATACGGGTTTCGTCCAGGTCACTCAACTGAACTTGCCCTTATTGAAGCTGTTGAAAAGTTACGCAGTGCTATTGACAAAAATAATACATGTATTGGGGTGTTTCTTGATTTTTCAAAGGATTTGACACAATTGACCATGGTATTCTCTAACAGAAACTTGAGCGCTATGGTATAAGAGGTATTTGCCTCAACTGGTTTAAAAGCTATCTCGCTGAAAGGTAACAATTTGCATCATTTAACAATGTAAAGTCAAAATTTCAAACTGTAAGATGTGTTGTACCGCAGGGCTGAATTCTTTGGCCCTTGCTCTTTAATATATATATGAATGATATCACTTTGATTTCTAAGAAAGCTGAAGTTGTACTCTTTGCTGATGATACAAACATTTTCTTCATTGGTAATGTCCCTCATCAACTTGAAAGCAGTTAACTAAGCCTCTTCTCTGAGTAGTTCATGGCAAATAAGCTGTTTCGTCATATCAGTAAGACAAATTTTATGATATTTAATAATATTCATCATCATGTATTCAATATCTCCATAAATGGGCAAAAGCTTGATCCATTCAAAAGTGTAAAATTTCTCGGTGTCATTATTGACTGCAAGCTTACCTGGCAGGAGCACATCTATCATATTTCTCCAAAAATTGCCAGAGGAATCGGAGTAATTGGTAGATTAATACATTTGTTGCAAAAGGGTATACTCCGTACAATTTACCTTACTCTTGTGTATCCTCATCTAATATATTGTTCTACAGTTTGGTCATGTACAAAAAACTACCTTCACAAACTGATTCTTTTGCAAAAGAGAGTTGTTCGCTATATTTCTTTATCCGGACCCCGTGACCACACCAGCGAGTTGTATAAGTCTCTTAATCTGTTGAAACTGTTCGATATGATCAACCTTAACATTGCTTCTTTCACCTATCGTTTTACCGAAATCATTTTTAGAATTCTTCACCCAAAAATTCTTTAGTCCACAACTATTTTACTCGTCAATCTCTTCTCCTGCATACTATTGTTACCCGTACCTCATCTTCACAGTTGACCGTAAGCTACAAAGCTATAATACTGTGGAACTCATTACCTAATTCATCAATTAAGAGGCCAAGTATAAATTCTTTTCGAAGAGGTTTTACCCAGTACTACATAGCTTTGTACTAATTCTTCAGTAGTCTTCATCACATTTTTATATGCAAGGTTTATTATAAGGATGAAACTTCATAGTTGACTTATCATACTGTTCAAGTGCATGCATTACATGATTTTGTCACTATGCGCATTTTGTTTGTGGGACGCCTTGGGCTTTCATGGGTGGGAAGGGCCGGGTTGGTAAGAGGGGTTTTGTGAGGGTTAGTTCTGTTCTTGTAATCTTAGTCATTACCTTTCCTTTTAGTTTATTGAAATTTCCGTCCTTTTTTTTTCTTATATTCTTTTTTTTCTTTATGTTTTTTGTGGTTGCAACACAGCTAATCTAAGTAACTTGCTTTTGTTGTATTGGGGAGTAGAACTCTCGACAAGCCCCTCGGGGTTTTTTAGTTTTACTTCCATCTACTTCAGTGTTAGGAATGTATTCATTACTTTTGTGTATCCATACATTTTGATGATGTAGAAAAACAAATAAACGAAACGAAGCGAAAGTTTGCTCACGGCGCCCTCATTTTCCCTGTCCAAGTTTTCTTACGGAAGGGGGGGGGGGGGAATTGCCGTGCCTCCGAAAAGACACATTCAGACCTTAAATCACACCAAATCACAAACCATAGCTTCAAGCACTTTTCCCCATCAAACTATCTACACTGTTAAAAATTTCTCTGTAAATTTACATAATTTTTATGGCAAATTTTTTTCCAACCAAATAATGTTTTTTTTACAGCCAGACTGTAATCAAGAAAAAACATTAAGTGTTTGTTTTTTCTTTACAGTTTTTGCATGTAAATTAGTTTACAAATGTCTACTGTAAAATCGAATTACAGAATTGTTCTGTTTTTTTTTAACTTAATTTTATGTGAATTTACAGCCTACTGTTTTCATTCTCGGCGTTTTAATATTCATTATAATATCGCTTTTTTCCTTTCATATGTTATTACGTAACATACACTTCACCATTACGTAGATCAGGTATTTGCTTATCAACGTAATGTGTCGTTACGAAGTTGTTTTCAATCAAAACACAATGAGGATGCTTTGTTGTCACATTGTTGTCGAGTAAACTGCTATCTCTAGGAACTTTGTAACTGGAAAGTCACATTTTTTGTACAATATAATAATTGTTTTTAAAATAAATATGACAAAGAATGCAAATACATTGGTTGCAAACATTTCCAGACAAGGTAAACAATAAGTTTATCACTTCCTGATTAAAAAACGCCAAAAAAGATATTATTCAAAGCAACAGCAATCCTTTTGTTAGGAAAATGCCTACAAAATAAGCTCCACCCATTTATGCAAAATGAGATATACGTCATAAAGTGGTAAATTTACAGACTCTTTCAAGTAAATTTGTGAAACGTTTTTAATTCGATCAAGTGCATGAGCGCCTGTGGCGATGAGTTGACATCAGTATACCAATTGTCAGTATAATAAATGTAAGTTAATTTTCAAATAGGGCCATAAATTTGCCAAAAATGTTTTCTTTTTAACTGAAACTTCGCAGAACGATGCATGTTATATATTGAAAATTTTCTGGCTATTTCTTATTTGTTTGTTTGTTTGTTTGGGCTTATTTTTGTTTCTTTTTCAGCTTAAAAACAAAATGAATGTTTGTTAAATGACAGTATATTTATGTGAAATCAGAAAAATACAAAATACTGTTAAAATTTCTGTAAATTTACAGAAAAAGTTTTACAAAGCAGTAAAATTTGGTTAAAAAAGCAGACAGAAATGGTTTTTCAAATAAACAGAAAATACATGTTAAACAACCTTTTTTTATTGTAGCAATACAAAGTGTCTGTAAAGATACAGAAAATCTCTATTAAAAGTAAAATACAAAAAGTTTAAGTTAAAAAAGGTCTGTAAATTTACAGAAATTTTTAACAGTGTAATTACTTTAATTACAGCTCCCAACCCGAATACTTTTACATGGATCCCTAACAGATTAGGGGTGAAAACAATAAGATACCCAAAGCTGCTTTTCTCTGTAGAAACCCTAAATTGGACTCTCGTTGAGGGACGGAAAACAAGTTTACTTCGTAAACTACAACTTAAGTAACAGCCCGACCATGTGCCTCGGTTTAAACCATCAACAGCCCTCAAAAGTCCTCAGCGATACTGAAATACGGCATCTGCTACACGATTTCCCTTACCGAGACGTCATCCCTGTTCCAAGATTTTATGGCTTTGCCTTTCTCCGCCCAATCCAACCCACCCGTTCGATTGATTAGGTACGAGAAATATGTTGGGCAGTGAAGACATGTACGCACGCCCTCTTTCTCTGAAAAGAAAGTAAAACATTTTCGACTTTGGAACACATTAGTGTCACTGCAGAGGCAAAGATTCATTTTCAAGTTTCTGGGAGACGTTAAATCCAAAAGTGTGCTCACGAGGCGTACTTGGCCGCGAAATTCAAGTCAGAAGTCCTTAGCGACTGGGGTCCAGGGGCCAACCTCAATGGGGGTCACAAGGAGATAAAGCCCCTGAACAAGCGTGCGACAAGGAGCCGATCCGTTTCCTATGGAATAATCAATAAACTCAACGTATTGATCAGAAACTCCTTTAAGATAAGGCGATTAGTTGGAAACGGAGTTGTCAAACCCAATTTTGAGTACTGGAAATTGTTTAAATAAAAGTATCGCATCGGTTGCCGGTAGAAATGAAATTTGAAATATCCTTATGTCCAATTGATTCTAAGTAAACTATCCTGGCAGAATAAAGTATGTAAAATTAATTGAGCTAACTGGATCGATCTCCAACACGTGTATCCGTGATAGAACTTGCTAAGTTGGATGCAAATGGTCCTTCCTTTGAATGCTCGAGAAGTGTTTTTTGGAAACTGAAGCATTATTTCCTCAACCATTTTTTCAATGAAGCTTCAAGATCAGAATAACTTTGCCAATTTTTATCTCCTAATTGCAAATGAAGAATTGTTCAGACACGCTAAACTGGAATTTTCAATGATCTTTGCATACCAAGAAGTTAAACTATTTTTTTTTTCTAGGAGTACAAACTAACACGAACTAAACAACCAAAGAAACGTGGCCCAAACCACCGAACGCTCAGCAAGCACGTCAACTTGAGCAAATTTTTGATTTCCTGCATTTATCGACAACCATTTTCTTTACGTTTGCGAACAAAAACAAAAAAATTGAACCAGCCGTAGGATAAGCTACATACATGATCTTTGATTGAAGAAGATACGATTTTGCAACATTTTACAAAGGAAGGGACCATGTAATCACCCCATAAAAACAATATAATGAAGCTCTTACACAATTGTGGGGTCCCATCTTAATAACTAACGTAAACACGTTCCTCAGCAGTATTTTCTTTGGTCAACTACCAAACAATTGGTGTCCTCATTCAGTCCGTATACCTCTAGAACTTACCTCAGTGTTGTACGCATTTTACCTCAAAAATCTTAAAATGTGCGGTATGTGTGAGATTACTCAAGAACAGTAACTTTGAACTTCATTTATTATGACAGAGTTGTTGGTCCAGAGCAAATATATCAACCCCTAATGACGAGAAAACATGCGAGCCTTTACATTGCTAAGAAGTAACTGTTGTTTCCTGTGCCTAGAAAATACTACATCATAACCTCCAGCAAATCACCTATTATTAATTCAAAATCTTAGATCATCTTCACCATAAACTCAAGAAAAAGTTTTTTCTCTCCGGATCCAGAAAATGTTGAGTTTCACCCCGCTATTGTCCTACAACCAAAACTGTTGCATAGAAAAGAGTTATTACTTTTTACTTGCCTCCTGGCCGGCTCATTCCTAGAGCACGGAGCGTACGAGGCCTTTTTGTTCAGTTCATCGCTTTGAAAAACCAAGGGTGGTAGCCTAAGGGGACGGCGGCCACAGAGGCGCTACGAAGACTAGTTCATACCGCAGACTTTAAGATCGAAGCTACTGCCGTTGTACTTGATGCTCAGTATAAGCAATGGAGTAAGGAGAACAAACCAGTAAACCACATTTGGAAGAAAAGGCGTGGTCGGTTCGATTTTGTTGAAAACTGGGCGTTTAACTCCATCACTAGTTGGGTCGAAGGATATCATGTCAACTTAGCTTGCTTTATCGGTAGAAACGGTCTGCATATGTAATAAAAAATATTCCAAATTATTTTTAATTTTGTTTTGCTGCAAAGCAAATGACCCTTGCAAACTTTTTGAACACCAGGCCGACAACACTGCAAATTATCTGTTTTTCGCGGCTCGGTTATTTCCCCTATACTCAACCAGATGTGCTCATTATTTCATTAATCTTCTATTATATGATATAAACATATATAACCATAAAAAGTTTTGTTTTAACACTAGAAAACACCTCCTGTTGTGAGAAATTCTTTGTATAGATAGATATAAATGTCTCGATCCATGCAGATTCTCCCCAAGTCCCTCCAATACTTGCTTTCATTCCCCTTAATGGGTGTAGAATGAAACCAGTTATGTTTTTGGTTTTTAACAAACAACCTTTCTTTCACGACTCAAACATTTGTTTCAAAAATTTAAGAAGCATGCAGAAAGGTATTACCCCAAACAATCACATATTCTTGTATTATTTGGGTAATACACGTATAATTGCATGTGCCCCGTAAAAATGATTCAGATTTCGCTCAAGATTTCTGCTGGTACGAACTACTGCCCCTTAGCGTTTTACAAAACGTAGATCAACCTGATTATATCAAACAGACTAAGCTAAAACGAATTGCAAAACGGACAAACGTGAATCGAATATCCACTCATTTTCATCATCACAGGAAAGGTATGTGCCAAATCTCTTTTTGTAGAAAAACTCTTTAGGAATTTGTGTTAAGTCTTTAAAGCTAATGCGGAGCAACTGGTCAATCCCAAATGGTTGTGTAGTATTCAAAATTGCCTTTGTTTTGTCAGCACCACAGTGTATAATAATTGGGAGAACCCAATCACCCAATAGTTATTGCTGCAGTGGAATCTACAATGTGTAATCACTCCAAGTGAGCTTTACAGGGTGATGCGATTAAAGTTCATAAAAAAATCTTGTTTGTTTCATCAGTAAATGAAAGTGATGGTTTATAACACGTTGGGTATACCATCAATTATCTATTAAGGGTCACCATTCAATCTTTATTATTTATTTGGGTTGAATTCACTAAGTTTCACTACATTTTAATAAACAAGATTGCAGTGCAAGTCTCAGTATTTATCTAAACAAACGATCTTTCATTTTTAAATGCACAGAAATGCACTTATCCTAAATCCGAATCATTATTATTAATATATCATGTCAATATTGCTTTTTCCAATGAAGGTACATATGTGGCCCTATTATTACACTAGTGAGCAGTTTTTTGTATTTCTTTAGTCTTTGCAACCAATTTTCTTCTCAACAATTCCATGTAAACCATAAACATAAGTTACAAGCTTTTATTTCATCTAATGTCCTCTTAACTTTAAAGGGCCAAACCCCTCACCCCAAACTACAATTTTGGTACGGGGGTACCGAAATTCTCAATTGGCTCAGGTCTTTGATTGACAGCTAATTCAAACAATGCAGAGTACCAAAGCTTATGTTACAGAGCATGAATGGTACTGAGAGCGTTTTGACTATATAAATTGAGTTTTTCTATACTCACCTTGAAGCAATAAACTGAGATTGTATCGGGATGATGATGAATTTCAGACAATTGTGGGAGGGGCTTCAGTAAGAGGGTTAGGAGAATCGGTACTGTTTGGGGGAAATTTTTATTCCAAATGAGCAGATTTAGTTCCCCTTCCAGTCTTAAAAAGATATTGATTTGCTTGAACTCTTACTTTTAAGTATATGGCAAACTAATTTGGTAACGCTGGTTTGTATCTAGTTTTTGTTAGCCACGATGACATTCATGTGAGCTGAATCGTCCAGGGAAACTACTATTCTACCTTCACTGCCTTGAAAAATTGGAAAAACAATCTGAGTTCTAGGATAATTAATACCCAAATACAATGCAGCACTTTTTGAAGAATCCAAAAATTTATTTCAGGGACGTTATACAATACGGGAAATTTTATTTGCCTCTCATAGCCTCATAGCCTGCACATCATTCAGTACAGGAATCTTGTGGGGAATGTTAAAATGCAGTCAACTGTAACCCAGATTGCATTTTTCGTAGCAGTCCAAAGAGATGTTCAATCGGAACAGCAACAGCTCTTTGACTGACAGTTCAGTAAGGTTGACGATTGAAAGCCGTAGTAGAAAGCGCCATTTCTAATATCCTATATAGGCATCTAACGCGACGAACAGTTCTCTCCCCACCCAAACCTTGAGGTCATTTTGTCAGCTTCACAATCATTTACATCCCTTAAAGTGTTAAAAATGTGGTTTTCTGCTCAGCTCGCTCATATTCAATCTGAATACTATATATCAATACAGATTTATCAACATGGGGCCAGTTTAATTTTCTACCGGAAGTATTAAAGGGCAAACACAGGTAGCTCAAATGCAAGAGAGGTACTGTAGGGTTGGCCCATACTTTCGCCACATATCTATTGTTAAAAAAGGCCACTGAATTAGTACATGTAGGCTGGATATTGATCCAGTCACCAGGTGCAAAACCATAATGGGCCCATTGAGGTCAAAGAAATTGGTCACACACGCTAAAAAAGTTGGTTAAAAATCAAACCAACACCGGTCCTGTATGTCAAATACCTGAAATTGGTTTAAGTTTACCCAATAATTGTTGATTAATGGGCTATCCGATGGGTTTTTTACCACTTAAGCGTGTGAATGTCGTTGACCTTGAGAACCTCAAGATTATTTTACAGCTTGCCTGAAGTGTTTCGCCTCTGTCCAGCGGTAAATGTTTCAAGAATTCTGCTCTGTCAGACCTAGAGGGGTCTTAAATGGAGCAACAGGCCACTTCAAAAGTTTCCATTCTCTAAGATATTGTGAACTGAACGGGAGATTAACACCATTGGAAAACGTATGAAGTATCTTTCGCGGAAATATTTTTTTCCAAATTAGTATCTTTATGTCATGATATAAACCAAAATTACACAAATGATGATTTCATTTTATAATATAAAACGTGCCAATATAATTACACTATAATCCTAATGATTTCCATTTTAAATAGGTTAGACGCTTTTCACTTTAATTCACTTCATGGAATCATATTCCATTAGAGTTTAACAAATTGCAATATAATAATTAATACTCATAATGCGTAAAGAGGCGTGGTCTCGTTTACACGTCGTAGTGTTCGGAAAATATTATGTTCATTCTCGCTCGAAACTACGGTCGTTGTGTGTGATGCTCCTCATAAGCAGTGAAGTAGGGAAAACAAGCCAGTGAGCCACAACTGGAAAAAAAAGTCCGTGCCCGGTGACGTGGTTTTTTGGGGAAGATGTCCTAGGACAGAAAACCCTGGTTATGCACTCGGTTTTTTTGGTCTGATGCTAGCTGAAATGGTCCGTGACGCATACGGTCACTATACACGCACGAAAGTGCAGAGAGTTGACACTCCGAACAAATAAAATGCACGAATACGTACCAACACAACTCACAGCAACCTACACAGTGGACAGCGAACACAGATCAGTGACAGCGAACAGTACAGTTGGGAGTCTGACCCCGTGACCTCGGCAAAGTTACGCAGTGGATCAGGAGCGAACAAAAAAAAAAAAAAAAAAGGAAAAAGCTGGAGCTGGAGAGTAATAAGAAAATAACGTCTGTGCGGAAGTTGATAGATGCCATCTCCACGGTCGGAGGGTTCTTCGAACTTTCAACGGTCATTTTCGCACACATTTCGAAAATGTTTTGCGGGATAACGGGGGTGATTAATGAAGGGGTCGATTCGTTCTATCACCGTCCTTCTGCTGACCCGAGGGGAAATTGTTACAGGGGCGCCACATCCCCGAAAAGATCCGATAATTTGCTATTTTGGCATTGCGTCTTTCAACGGTCATTGGTAAATATTTCAAAAACGTTACGCGGGACCAGGGAGTTGATTCATGTAGGGGTGGGTCCATTCTATCACCATGCTTCCGCTGAGCCTGGCGCAAATTGTCACAGGGGGCTCCAAAACCCCGAAAAGGTCCGATAACTTATTTCTATAAGGTGGGGCCTGGGGTTGAGATGGTTACGTTACTTGCAAAGATGGCATTCTCGTAGGACCGGGACCCTCTATATGTTCACAACTTTATTACGATACAAATGAAATAATGCACTTTTTTCGCATGGAAAGTTTCGAATTAATAACGAACCCACATTTTGCGTGATCTTAACAGAACAATGCCAGTCAAATTGGGCACCACAATAACTTTTCGGGTAATTCTTTCTCATGTTCTCTGCTCTAGTTTTTTCCGTGTGGTTTCATTTTTATTTCACCCTAGGGTGGTCGGGCACAATAGAGCTATTTTCTGTCGTCTATGTACTTCGTTGCACTGCACCCATGCGGGCTAAAGGAACTCCATGGTACGTCGTCCATATTATGTGTGTATGGGACATGTAGATTTGGTTTTTTTATTTTTTTATTTTTTATTTTATTTTTTTTCTTTTTGTAAAGGGGGACTGCTCGCATAAGCTTTGCTTTTTCAGTCGTCCTCAACCACCTTGTTTAAATGTTGTATCATTTTGTATTTAGACTGTGGAAATAAACTCAAACTCAACTCTGGGCACTTGCAGAGATTCCGAGCCCACAATTACCCAAAGGTGGCATACTAATGAAAATGCTCAACAGTGGAAACTCTCACTTGTAGGCTAAGTGAAAATCCCAAAGACCTGGCAAATCGCTTGCATAAAATTCATTTAACTTTGTGTGGATATTCACTGGGTTTCTTCGTAGACAACTCTTGTATTGGTAAATGCATGGCAACGGTGGTCGAACTTCCTCACTTGAATGATAGCTCAAAACCTGCAAGTCATGCAGACAACTTGGCCGATCACGTGGACGTTACCAGATATATTTGAAGGGGTCGTACTTTGCGCGAAAAAAGGAACTTGTTATTGTTGTGTTGGTGCGAACACTACGGCGTCGGCGTGGGATCCAGGGGCGAAGCCCCCAAAAGCTCGGAGGATTTAGACATTTCAAATGCCTATAATGCGGTGACATACATGCCAATATGACAAAATTTTGATTTCCTAAAGGTTTAGAGCAAAACATGAATCCATGTATGGTTATCAAAGAGAACGTTTTAAATCTTGAAATTACAATGTCATCAGAAAGTTTTTCTCTTAAAATTGAGGTGCGGCTATGGTGGATCCAATTGCAAACGGAGTGATAATATCCAGAGGCAACGGATTCCCAGAACAAAACCCCTTTAAATCACGTGGAATGTAATGAAGTATTCAAGATTAATTAGGTAAAAATAGCGAAGGCTTAAATAACAAATCACGAGGAAATTTTAAGCGAAATGACTTCTGCAATGCAAACAAATTTTAGAGAACCATTCAAAACTGCAGTGGCGTAACCAGCATGGGGGTAGAGGGTTTGGACCCCCAGTGAAATGGCTTTCCCCGCTGCCCCCCCCCCCCCCCTCGAATGAAAAAATGAATAACAATGGGTAATCGGTGGTATAACCTGATACTACTTACAACTTATGCAGTCCCTTGTTTCAATTTTGAATTTTTATGCGTTCTTAACGGATATCCTGTCTTGTAGTTAGACAGGTAGCATCTTTGTGCGATGGGGTAGGATTAAAGACCGCAGATACTTTGAAATCAGTCGCGTAGCCACGGGGGCCTGGGCCTGCCCCCCCCCCCTAGATTTTCTTCAGGCTCCCAGACTTTTTGCGTCCTGATAAACATTGTTCCGCTGGCAGTATGTATGTCACTTGTAAGATCTCTACAAAGACTATGAAATTTTTCATGCTCCCCAAAAAGGAAAATCCTAAAACTTAGGTATATAATCAGTTCAAAGTTTTGCCAAACATAGCACCATTTTGCATCTAGGAAATCTAACTCAAAGAAAGTTTCTCAGAGGGGGATACGACTTCTTTTGGTTTTCCTATATATTAAAGCTGAAATCCATTCAAATATTGCCCCATTTGCGATCTGCGTCCTCCTGAAGTTTACAATTTTTGCCAAGGGAAAGAGAGATACCGGATCCCTTTAGTTTCATCCCCAAGGCGACAGATCAGAAACGCCCAGTTTAGGGTCCATAAAAGTGCATGTGCTACCATTTTTCATTCCTATTATTTGAGAAGTGGCAGACATGAGTTCGTATTTCAAGGCTGGGTACATGCAGCTTAAAACACGTGGGAAGTGCCGTTTTTGGCCATCTGGAGGGTTTTTAAAGCCCAACATTTTCTTGTACGCTCGGCGCCAACTTTTGGTGGCGCTCCGCTTAGATAGTCTTGCCGCGCCTGACCCTAGGAGGTACCAGGCCCTCCCACTTATTATCTAGCCCATCCCCCCTCTAAAATTCGATTCTGGCTACGTTTGAAGTACTGCTCTGTTAGGTTCCAAAAGGGAGGGGAGAAACTGCGTGCAAAGTTTCAAAAGTGTCTAATCAAGTGTACAGCCTTAACAGGCAGAGTTAAAACTGCAAATTTTGTCTGAAAGCGGAACAAACAGATCACTTTATCAATAACCTCTCCGATAGATCCTTATCAAATAAATGTAATGTTAAATAGCTCTCGGTAGGGATGACAGTTTATAGCTATACCCCGCCCTTCAAACAGAATTTCCAAGCCTCATAGTCCTCAACGGACCATTTAAAACAATGAGGACACGAAAAACGTTGTACAAAAAGCATGGAGCTAAAACAAAACCTGCAGTGCTAAGACACTGGCACATAATGTCGGGAAATCCGAATCTGTGTCAAAGTTTCCGACATCACCATGCATAGCCTTTAAGAGGGCACCCAAACTAAATAATACATGTACCTGTTTTTCTAGGCTTGAAGCGACGGTGAACTAGAAACAACTCACGAGGAGAACGAAGATTGCTCCCTCGATTCTCTCATCGAGACGCCCCGAAATTAAGAGCAAATATTTTATCGAATTAAGACCAGGACAAACTAGAACCTAGTCTAACTACTGATAAAGCTCAACATCTAAAACCCAAGAGCACAAACATGTTTAGTTTGAGGTTTTAGAAACCTAACAGGACAGTTCTTCAAAGTATCTGCGGTCTTTAATCCCACCCCACAGCTCAAAGATGTTACCTGTTTAATTACAAGACAGAATATCCTTTAACCCTTTACCGTTGTTTGGGTCCTTTTGGACCCAGACGGAGAGCGCGGCTGTCACCCATCTTTACTGTTTCACGCGGAGCCCGAAACTGCGAGTGGCTACCCGAAAATTCGGCCACAACAACGAGAGAGAGACAATAGTTTAAGGCAGAGTTGTTGACTCTAGTCAATGACTTGCGACTCGAGTAGACTCGAGTCGCCTTTCTGTTGACTTGTGACTCGACTTTGACTTGAAGGTTTGTTGACTTGTGACTTGACTTGACTTGTCAGCTTTCGAAAATGATTGACTCGTGACTTGAATTGACTTGCCGAGTAATGACTCGTGACTTGACTTGACTTGAGCATATTTGACTTGCCGACATTGGCGAGTTTTTCCTCCCGATCGTGCCCGAAAATGCAAAACTTGAAGTGTCGCCGCGCGAAATACGAGAGACGCAACATGGCCTGCACTATATCATGCACGCGAATCGCGCGTGCCAGTCGGTCCCTATATGTCAGCATGTGGAATTAGTGAACAGACAGAGTGACTCCATTTACGAATGTCATAATAATGGTTCACACACGTGATCAGGGGCGCAAATCTCTGTTTGAGAGTGGGGGAAGGGGCGAAAATGCTTATGATGTGCCCATGAGTACTAAACTGTGCACGCTTGGCGGGCACCGCGAGCGCGAAGTGCGAAGCCCCAAAGGACTCCTGGTGGGATCCAGGGGCAAAGCCCCAGTGGGGGTCCAGGGGGCGAAGCCCCCGGAAGCTCTTGTGTTCTGGCGTTTCCAAAGCTTCAGAAAAACTGTTTTCGAATGAAAAAAAATGAAAAAAGGTGACCATATTTTTAGGTCTACTCAAATTTTTGGGGGGCCAAATTACGATTCCCCCCCTCCCACTTTTTCACTTGAGGGGGTGAAGGCCCCCCTCCCCCCCCCGGGATTTGCGCCCATGCACGTGATGTGACTTCGCTATTTAGAACCCAACTTCTGCACTGTGATACTCAAATATGTTACTCCGTTTACATTTTCGGAAGCAGTACTGCCAGTACATACGTACCTGACATGGTCCAATTTTCACAGTTAAAGGAAATGATTCTATCATTCATTTATTTTAATCATCAGTCCAATAACTCGAAACTATATCGAGCTCTGGTCATGGAGATTTTCATTTTTTTCATCGATTGAAATGGCTGTCAATTGTCAAAGCAATTGTCATATTCACGGTGAAACTCAAACTCGTCGTAGTATTCCGTAACAATCGGCACATCAGATGAACGGTAACCTCGCCATCTTTCAACATGTCTCACGTCCCAAAAGTTGTATTGTTGTGCTTCAAAAACTACAATAGTACAGTATCGAAACGAACAGCAGACTTCACTCTATGCGGAACCACAGTAGTCGATGGCCCCGCAACGACGTCGAATTTCGTCAGGCATCTGAAAACGACCCATTCTGAAAAGTAAGTAGCCAAGGCCAAGGCCTAGCCTAGGCTACGCGTTATCAATCAGGCTAGCCTGCCAATCAATGCAGCTAGCTTTTGCCAATCAGACTTTATTTCGTGTATTCCTTTCCTTCCCGATTGCGAAGATACTCGATTTCTCAGCCGTAGTAATCTACTTCGATGACATATAATACACGAACTATAATCGAAACGAGAAAAATCGAGAGAATTTATCGCGAAATTTGCAATCTCGTGGAAAGGCCCCTATGGTAAACCATAGGCCTGTGTATGTTCATTTTTGTGGCCGGCCGCGAGATTTTTCCCAGAATGGAAAAGGCCACTAACCAGTCTGAATTGTGGATATCGGTCATGTGACTCTTTGTTTACATATTTTCTGAATCTTGACGACGGATTGTGAGAGACCATGGTCCATTCACCCAGCCCCAGGGAAGGGGGGTGGCCCTAACCTAGGCTAACCTGATTTTCTAACCCTCCTAACCAGATTTTGAATTGAATTTGTAAAATCCTGAAAGGCATTCCTTCACTTTAGCGGGTTTTACTATTCTCGCGATATAGGGACGGGTAAAATTATTCCTTTCAAGTGACGCTGTATCGTATCACCGGAACGTTCCATTCTTCTGAAGGTTGCATTATATGATATGGCTTTTGAAATAGGAGTGTCATGCCCACCTTTCCCAGCTTGTTCCAGTGATGTGATCTGAGAGATGTTTTAAAGGCTGCACTGTTAAAAATTTCTGTAAATTTACAGACTTTTTTTAACTTAAACTTTTTGTATTTTACTTTTAATAGAGATTTTCTGTATCTTTACAGACACTTTGTATTTCTACAATAAAAAAAGGTTGTTTAACATGTATTTTCTGTTTATTTGAAAAACCATTTCTGTCTGCTTTTTTAACCAAATTTTACTGCTTTGTAAAACTTTTTCTGTAAATGTACAGAAATTTTAACAGTATTTTGTATTTTTCTGATTTCACATAAATATACTGTCATTTAACAAACATTCATTTTGTTTTTAAGCTGAAAAAGAAACAAAAATAAGCCCAAACAAACAAACAAATAAGAAATAGCCAGAAAATTTTCAATATATAACATGCATCGTTCTGCGAAGTTTCAGTTAAAAAAGAAAACATTTTTGGCAAATTTATGGCCCTATTTGAAAATTAACTTACATTTATTATACTGACAATTGGTACACTGATGTCAACTCATCGCCACAGGCGCTCATGCACTTGATCGAATTAAAAACGTTTCACAAATTTACTTGAAAGAGTCTGTAAATTTACCACTTTATGACGTAAATCTCATTTTGCATAAATGGGTGGAGCTTATTTTGTAGGCATTTTCCTAACAAAAGGATTGCTGTTGCTTTGAATAATATCTTTTTTGGCTTTTTTTAATCAGGAAGTGATAAACTTATTGTTTACCTTGTCTGGAAATGTTTGCAACCAATGTATTTGCATTCTTTGTCATATTTATTTTAAAAACAATTATTATATTGTACAAAAAATGTGACTTTCCAATTACAAAGTTCCTAGAGATAGCAGTCTACTGGACAACGATGTGATAACAAAGTATCCTCATTGTGTTTTGATTGAAAATAACGACACATTACGTTGATAAGCAAATACCTGATCTACGTAATGGTGAAGTGTATGTTACGTAATAACATATGAAAGGAAAAAAGCGATATTATAATAAATATTAAAACGTCGAGAATGAAAACAGTAGGCTGTAAATTCACATAAAATTAAGGTAATAAAAAAAACAGAACAATTCTGTAATTCGATTTTACAGTAGACATTTGTAAACTAATTTACATGCAAAAACTGTAAAGAAAAAACAAACAGTTAATGTTTTTTCATGATTACAGTCTGGCTGTAAAAAAAACATTATTTGGTTGGAAAAAAATTTGCCATAAAAATTATGTAAATTTTACAGAGAAATTTCTAACAGTGTGCTATCTTGGAAGTGAATTGCAGATATGGACTGAGGTGGATAAATCTGATTTCAAGGGACCAATAAAATGAAACTAAACAGAGTTAGTGCATTTTTTATGTCATATTCTGGAAGGCAGGGTGCATTTCACCACAGATGGTGATTTTCAGACGCTAGGATGAATACATTGTGAAGATATTGGCTTCCAAAAGTCATGACACATCACACTTTATTTAATAGTGCTTCCGCCTATCAAAATCAGCCAAACTTGCTGAATAATTTAGCAGTGATGCAATTGGAAAAACAAGATAAAACTTGGAGCAAATGAAGGCAAGATGTATATCGCTATATGCAACGAGTTTCAGTACCGTGGGTAACCGTCAACACAGTGAATTACTGAATTAGTGACCCCAATAGTGCCCCCTAAACCCTTCATCGGTTCTGAAAAAATACTTCCTTCTTCGCAAAATGGAACATCCTTGCGGAAATTGGCGTAAAACTGCACCTGTCGGTAAAATATCACGGTTAAAAGTGGAACATCCCTGCTGATCTGCTCCTCACACGATTATGCAAATGAGGTGTCACATGGGCCAAATGAAGCCATCTGATTGGTCGATGATGACTGGGGAAGACACCAGTCAGATGAAGACTGGGGAAGACACCAGTCATCATCTCTGGAACATTGATTGGGATCCTGTGCCAGGAATAGATATAAAAACAGCATGAACATGTTGTATTCAAGTTGAGCTAAAATGACTTGTGACTTGACTTGACTTGCAACGATTTGACTTGTGACTTGACTTGACTTGCCACAAAATTAAGTGACTTGTGACTTGACTTGACTCGACCCGGAAATTGGATGACTTGTGACTTGACTTGACTTGTCTTGTCAATGAATGACTTGTGACTTGACTTGACTTGGAGAAAAGTGACTTGAATACAACTCTGGTTTAAGGTCACGGGGTCAATAGCCTACGGAAGCTGATGAGGGGCGTGCTACGTCCGTTTTTCCGCCCACTCCGGCGAGGCGCGCAAATATGCCCCGAATGGAGCACAACGGCAAAGGGTTAAGAACGCATAAAATTCAAAATTCAAACGAGGGACTGCATTCGTAGTATTAGATAATGCCACCGCCTAACCAGTTTCATTCATTAATTTTTCTGTGCGCCTCCAAACACAAGAAATTGAAAATTAACTTGACATTTGTTAGGCTACAATCCTTCACAAATATGATGGGAAAACAAGTAAAACAGGCAATGAACGGATCATTATCCCGCATCACGCTTCCATTCAATGTTGTGGAAGCCCAAGGCGTCCTGAAACTTCAACATTGATACGGGGTCGGGGTTTGTCCCATCAGGGAGTCGCAACTCCCTGGTACCAGGTATTTTTGTCGAGGATTGTAGCTAGCGTATCCATAGACATCTTTTATGCATGAGTGTGCTGGGTGGGGTAGGTTGGGAGTAGAATTTTTACAAATGAATCAAGATATTGTACAGCAGTTACTAAAATTTTCTTTGTTTTGTTCCTACTAATATATTTTTTCTTAAAACAGAAAGAAATAGCCCTGGTTTTGTTTCTTTACTGGGCAAAAGTCAAGACCAAAACAAGAGAGTTAAAGCAAACAGTTGATTTTAAAAGCAAGCAAATCTTTGAAAGAAGGGTTTAAGGTCACAACAGGATATGGTATGTTAGAGGAATAATTATTCTGAGCATTTTGGTGAAATTTCCATTGAAATCTGATGCGTGGTTCTCAAGATATGAGTAAGAAAAAGTGAACTTGAAGCAAGCACATATGAAATCACATCCCCACATTAATGGGCAGTCTTTTTTTTTCTTTAAACTTTAGGCTGGATTTTCTCCTTAACAATCCCATGTTATTAAATGTGATTGCATAAGTGGCATGAGAATTTTACAAACTTTGCATCGCTCACAGCGAGGTCATACTCCTATTAACTTCAAGGTCAACACAACAGTCTGATAAAACAAAGGAAAACAAAGCATTCCTTTTCAATGTGAGGAAGTGATATAAGCTCTGCTGCCTCCGATTTCCCCAAACTCACTTTTGAACACAAATCTACTCACTTTAATTACTGATATCTCCAGAAATACATGTCCGATTTGACTGGAACTTTCACCGCACTGTGTAGATTTGGTTCCTCTTTCACATATGAAAATTAAATTTTTGCTTGAACTTCCCCTTTAAGGTCTCCATACAATAACATTTTTAATGGGAACTAGTAGAATGGCAAATCGTGATTTTGATTAGACATAAATCAAACTTTATACAAATAAAATCCATGAGTCATTCAATTGAGAAATTTTGCATTTGTTTTTCTTGACATGTGTGTGATTAATAAAACATAATTGATGTGCAGGTTTTAGATTTTCATAGTTTAAATCAAAGGACCAATCCTCTCACCCCAAACTACACTTCTTGTAAGTGGTAACAGAAACTCCGACTCAATTGGCACGGCATTTTGATTGACTGCTAATTCAAACAGTGCAGAGCAAAACAGTGCAAAGCACCAAAGCTTATATTGCACAGCATAAACTGCGCAGAGAGTGTTTTGATTACATACAGACTCACCCTGAAGCAATAAACTGGGATTGCGTCTGGATGAGGATGAATTTCAGACAATTGCGGAAGGGGCTTAAGTAAGAAGGTCAGGAGAATTGGTGCTGTTTGGGGTGAGAGAATTGGGCCTTTAAGGCATGCATGGTATGTCTATTTCCAAGTATAAAACAGTAAAATGGCCAACTGGTACAATAAACGGAGGAACAAACGACGCTTTGACGCAGTGGAGAACCTTTTCGACCATCCTATTTAGACTCTAGCTGTCACGCAGGTCCCTCTTTGGCATGTAGTAAACATTCATAGTAGAAGTATAAATTTCCAATCATGTGTTTCAAAAAAAAAAAAAAGGATATTTAGCTGAAATTAACAGGGCCGAAGACACTGAGAAGTTCTATTTCCGACAATCTGAGAGGCATTTTTAACCAAAATTTTCTCTGTACACTATGCGCCGACCAGTTTAGAAAGTGTTATTCCTGCTTGCCCCCCCCCCCTCCGACATCAACCTTTGCCCCCCCCCCCCACCTCCAAATGAAAAAGTCTGGTTACGCTACTGCAAATCAATGAACAACGCACTACTTAAGATATCAGGCTGTACAAAACAGAACAGTAATTTGTGCACAATGCGATTTTACCAATGTACTTGGTTGTTATCTTCAACCATTCTCCTTCAAGACCTAGAAAATAGTGTCATTTATTCCATTGAAAGAGGAAATGGAAAGGTAAAAATTGAAAACGCCGAGCAACAATTTGGGGGAAAACAAAAGAAGTTAGTTGAGACTTAAAAAAATGATTTAGTCATCACTAACTTTGATACGTATGCATGGAAAAAGGAAGTTAACTTTCAATGCTTCCAGCTCTACCATCCGTTGTTGGTAATCCTGCATTCTGATTGGTTGAGCAGAGATCTGTTATTTCACTTCTCATGGTAAAAAAACGTAAAGAAAGTGATAAAGGTAAAGTTTTTCACACATTTTCAGTGGTAGGAAAAAAACCGCATTTGTCTGATCATTACCGTCTCATAAGCCGTCTTGACTCCAAATTAGCAACATAATGAACTTGACTTCGCCTCGACCCTTATTTTGCCACTTGGAGTCTAGACGGTTTATTCACCGTAATATAGTCAGTTAAATGCGGTCTATCCCTTAAATATCTGTACCACCACTTCATTGAGATTTTAAGTAAATTTGAAATATCCCGCAGGTGCACTTTCATTTTAGTATTTATGTATAATGAGCCTATGCTGACATGAAGCAGTTTACCCACCCAAAATGAACAAAATTCAAGAGATGAACATATCGCTCTAATATGGTTTCAATAAAAATCGGTTGTTCTGTTAAAAAACATATTTTCAAGGTATTTCATGAAAAGCACTATTAGATATATGATCATAATACTATGGAAAGGTGTAGCTACATACATCCAATAGGACTTGCCATCGGACGGCACTTTACAAAAAGTAAGGGGAGTAAAATAGTCATCTGGGGGACTCGATCTACATGTAGTGCAGCGAGATTAGGCATTTAACATTTCAAAAGAAATTTACACTTTTCAATGGCAGAAGAAATTCTTTTTCGACTTTTGGTACATTCTTTCAACGTTTATGTAAAAAAGCACAGGAAGGTCGTTCGCAACCCCCCTCCCCTTGGTGACGTCCATGGATCTTCCGGGTATGAAAACTTTATATATTTTAATGCGTTGCGTTCGCCTGCTTAAAGAGGACCCTTAGCCTGTGATTAGTGCTCTCAAGTTACCGGTAGCCTATACATATGGACCTCGTATTCCAGTTTTATTTCACTGCAAAGTGATTTCAAAGAGTGAACTCTGTTCAAGTTCAAGTCCAGCTGTTGATGTTGAAATAGTCACTGAAACATTTTGCAGGATTGCCTACTGGCCCACGCAGGGAATTACCCTACAACCCATGCATACTCTCCCCTTTATGGGCAAACCAAACTGTTAAAAAATGCCTGTAAAATGACAGTAACAAACTACAAATAAAAAAGGCATACATGTGGATCCCTGCTGCATATGCAACATGTATTCACACGTATTTCTTTGTTTTGATAATTAATTTACTTGCACTTTTGACAGTGAGATAAGGGTTCCCATTCGCATGCTGAAGTAGCAGCCCTCCGCATAGACAAATATATACCGCCTTCTAATAGAAAGCATTTTTGTTACATCTTTAGCCAGCAAATAGGAATGAAAATATGACAATGATACTGATAAATCAGTTCGCATACTCTCTGACAGTGTTGTAATGACTCGAGTCAAAGATGTGACTCGAGTCTGACTCGAGACACGATTTCGGTGACTCGAGTCTGACTCGAGTCCCAAACTCACGGGACTCGACTCGACTCGAGTCACCACTTGCCAAAGACTCGACGTGACTCGAGTCACCATAAAATAAAATTTGAAAGACTCGACGTGACTCGAGTCACAGAAGTGAATGACTCGACTTGACTCGAGTCTTTGTCTACAATGACTCGAGTCACACCCGAGAGTAATAAAACAGAAACTAAAAAGTGTTTTCATCATCGGACGCAAACCAATGGCCGTTCGTTCCTGCTTTATCCAGTTCTGTATGCGCTCAAATCTGTACATAGGGGATCCTAACATATAGCTCTGCTTAACATGTGTAGCGCCGTAAACTTCACGAGATAACTTGTACAACAAACTTTTCGAAGCGAAGCTGAGTGTCCTGAGTGCACTGTAGTTACGGACTAGTGCAGTACTAATAATGGTACGCGTAAACATTAAGACTTCCCTAGACTTCAGCTCAGTTAGTGCGTAGCGTAGTATACTACGCTCAGCTCCATAGATAAATGACTGATTTCCTTCGCCTCTGTTCATGTTCTAGTATGTGGTATTTTGACTTCAAGTAGCTGAAGATGTGACGAACAAAATTTCATTTCCATGTAGGCCTATTCAGTTGGTATTTGGTGATTAACATATATGTTATTGGTATCGTGGATTAAGATTAACGAAATCAGTTAGTTTAAGGGAACACCTGTGGCTGCTAATGAACCACAGTTTTGACCTATTATGATTATGAATTGTTTACGTAACATTGGGGCCTTAGTGTCGTGTAACTGGTAGCAATGGTGTTTATATGTTCGCAGCAGTAGGGTGTATCGCAGGTCTATATGATGAGGATATGTGCGGAAGCATACTGCCACGTTTGTTGTACATGTATGGCTTGAGACTCAATGAAGGCTTGATAGTGTAGGAGTTAAGGTACTTGATTATATCTGAGTGTTCTTGTATGACAAACATATTATTAGATGAATTACAGTATGTCACTGCTCAATGTGTAAAGATTAATATAATACTAAAGTTAATGTGTGTATTGCAATCTTCACATTTAGGGTTGTGAAGTCACATTTCACATGAAAGTACAAGTGTGGACATCAGTCACCTTCTCCCTCCCCCCTCCCTCCATAGGCGCACACGACTGGGGTGCATGGGGCACTCGCCCTCCCAATTCGGGTGAAAGCAGTTGGTTTATTCGGGCAAAACATGATAAACGGTGACATTATTCGGGCAAAACATGCTCTTGCTCCCTCATAGAAAATCACCCCTGTACGCCTACGCCCCACTCCTCCAACAAAAGTGTGCAGTCACAATTAGCAAAGTACTGAATTTGCAGAAGATCAACCTATCACACCATGGACTCGAGGTAACTCAGCATGTAAGAGATAAGATGACTTAGCCTAGAGTGACTCAAAGAAAATTAACACATTCTGACAGAGGCAACTCGACTCACGAGACCCTCAAAGCTTTCGAAAGACTCGAAGCGACTCGACTCGAGCTGCGGGAAGACTCGACATGACTCGACTCGACTAGAATTGCTAGAGACTCGATGTGACTCGAGACTCGACACCTTGTGACTCGAGGTGACTCGTGACTCGACATCAAGTGACTCGATTACAACACTGCTCTCTGATAGCACAGTAACCCGTACCTTCCATGTATCCCTACGGCACCCTTAATCCCCACACCGGGATGACGCTCATTCCGAACTAAAAGAGGCGGTAATTAACGCTGGGTGTCACCTATCAATCAGGGGCACGCCACTTATTCTCTCTTTTTGCATTAACTTACGTCCCCTTTTTATTTCCCCAATGCAACAGCCTCATTGTAAAACAAAAGAATGTGGATAAATTTTAGTCCCCCCCCCCCATCCTTACAATTATTTTGTCCGCTCAAGATTCGCCTGAATCGCGTCATTGGGGTCCTGTAATATTTGTATTTGGTCATACAATTTTTTAAAGTATTTGGCCGGGAGGAAACCACCAAAAAAGAATAATGTGGATTTTTTTTCGTCGGCATCTTAATTGTCTCAGAATTCTGACTAAATAACTCAGAATCCTAAGATAATTAGGATGCGAACAAAAACAAAAAAGTCACCATTTTTTTCTTGTCCCCTCTCGGCCACCGTACAAAATCGATCAGTGAAGCGAACCAAAAAAGCTATTTCGTGGGACCAAAACACTAGACCCGGAGCAAAACATCTTGCTTTTTTTGTCCTACCCAAGACCAAAAAACCTAGATTCTTGGTCCCCCGGACAGGGGACCAAAAAAACTGCCACACCGGCAACTTTAAGCATCAGGTTGGAAACGGTGCCGTAAAACCCCGTCTATCTAACCAACCAACCAACCAACCAACCAACTAACTCACTAACTCAATAACTCACTAACTCACTAACTGACTAACTAACTAACTAACTGATTAACTAACTAACTTACGGTGGGGATGAGAGCGCTAAGTAGCTAACTTAGGCGCTATCACATATCTAATACTTGAACTCCTCCCCGAGGCGTATACACAAAGTGAATGATCTTTGAAAAATGTCGGATATTGATATCTGGCGAGATTCTGTCATCTTTGGTTTTGAAGACTTTAGAAATCCCAAAGCCCAAGAAAAAGAACTTTCATGTAGAGCTTTACACACTTCTTCTTGACGAGGCACATGATTGTGAGCACACAACTGCCGTCCGTACTTCGCAGGCCTGCTGCATGAGCCAACGAGATAAGACTTGATGAAATGATATAGCAACGCGATAGGAACGATTGTATTTACTGCATACTACGAGATATGGACTGTGGCATTATTATGGTACGGGAAAAATTTAGGTGATCAAACACAAACGGCGTTAAATTTGCTGGTAGCAACGGTGTTTGTTATATATGATGACATAGGAAGACTTCTTAATAACAAATTAATTTTGATTGTGGTAGCATTTTCAACAAAGCATGTATATCAACGAACATACTCAAATTGCAGGCTTTATCAGTAACAAATACAATCTTGAATTTCAGTAAATGAAGCATTCTTTGGCAAAATTTCTACAAAGTTCTGTCTACTTTTACATGGCCATATTAACACTTCTTGGTTTAAGTTGTGTACCTGTCCCACACAAAGGCCTTTTTTGGAAGCTGAATAAGTATCAGCAAACCAAAATCGTAACATTCAAATCTTTTTCGTAATATGCAGCCACATTATACTAACATTTTAAAATCACTTTCCAAAGAGGGTGTGGTCAGGAATGTATGGTCTTTTATGAAATGGAATTAAAATGTGAAAAATCATAAAACCAAAATTTATGTTGGAATATTGCCCCATACGCTAATTTTAACCAGAGCTGCAGGGTTAACATTCAAATCAGGAGTCCCAATGCAGTTTTGTTCTTCACTCTTTACTATTTTGACAACTTCAAATATAAGTTAATGTTATACAATAGACATCATACTTAGTAAGAGATGTGCAGATTGTCCTTACGTTTCACTGGCTGAGCAATGCTTCTATGTACGTTACAAAGGCGCTTAACAAGGCGACTGATTTTTTTCAACAAGGCTACTGATACTCTTTACCCCAAAGTAGTGCAATAATTCAATTTGATATAAATGTTATAGGTATGGCCTGGATTTGAAATCCCTATATGGGACACGTATGCGCTATATGTATCCCGATAAAATTTGAGCCATGTCAAATTTAACATGGGCCATATATTCCTTTACGTAACATCAAGTTATATCTGCCCAATTTTTTAAAGCCAGATGGAAATCCGAATCTGCACCACGTATGGGTCAGATATAAATTGCAGTATATTGCCCATCTATGGATTTTGATTAAGGGACGGCAGCTGGAAAAACGATTCAAACATTTCATTTTTACATAAACCTATTTTGAACTGAGTTTGAATGAAGAAAATCTTTGGTATACTGCAAACACTGTCACTTTAAAGTATAACATCCAATTAAATATGAGATATCAGATATTTTAAACATTTTTGTAAAAGCTTTTTAACCTGGTCAGATTATAAACCTTTGATTATGTATGAAAGAAGACTTGCAAAAGGAATGCTGCAGCTGTTTTCTTTACCTGGCAGTTCAATGAAGTTAACTGCTGTTGCTCCCTATAGAACCTTTGCAGACATGCCCCCAAAGTATTCTTCAGGAAACTTCAATATCCGGACCTCAAGAACCACATGGATAGTTGCCTTAGACCCATTCCGCATAAAACAACTATATTGGACATACTACAGAAGGTCAGTAAACACGTAACAGAGCAAGGTTCCCCATCCGAAAACAATACGGCCGGGCAACATTCATAGCCTAAGGAGATTTCACTTTCACGAGATTTCTATTTCCTTGTTTTCCTGTATTATGGATGCATGCCCACTAATTTGTATATTGATTACCTCAAATTCATTGAATATGAGGGGTTTGAAATTTATGTAGACAATACATGAAGACGATTTAAAGTTGATGAACCCCACTAATGGCTGGCTACAGTAACTAAGCACAAGCGCTGATCGAATTCGTCCCTACCTGAGATGTTAAGATATGCTTTTGTTAAATTTTGTAAAGGAAGATCGTAGAAGAATGGAATGAGAGTGAAAGGTTCTGTTGGATGCCGAAAATTAACAATAAAAAGAGTGATCTGAAATGAAAACGTGGTCCTAAAAGGCGTCTTGGCAATAATTTCATTATGCTGCAGTAGGTACATATTCTGTTACAAATTGACAGGGATTTACCATTGAGACTGCTCCTCAAAACAGGAAGTCAGATGACCTACTTCTAGAGGAGTTATGCTTCTGCACAGAGAATTGGTGGCGTTCCATTACTCTGTAAGCAAGATAATAAATGCCTGTTGCACCGCCTAATCCACGAGTTATATAAACTATTACAGTTTTCAGCCTTTTGATATCTTACCGTAGGCAAGTAAGGAATTTATGAGGTGGTGATGTCGTCTTTGGGTGCGTGTGCGAATGTATGGGTTTGTATTGGTGACTATCCGAGGACAGTGCCACATTCTGTGTGAGGACCTACACAGTGTTCTTAAAGGCCGAATCATACAATGTTTTTATTGGATATCAACTTGAAGACGTGGACCAGAAAATACACCATGGACCTGTGATCCGGTAGGCACATAAGGACAAAATCTGAGGTTCTCAGTTGCTTCGGAATTCACACTGCATTTCAATTAAAACATGCTTTTGTAACAGTCCTCGGGAGAAGGTGTGTAAGTCCCCATACTAAAAGTCCTCAGTCAAAAATGACCTACAGGTGTGTGTGTGTGTGTTTCTGACACACACGGGCGCGCATTTTTGCTTGAAAAATGATATCTCAAGAAAGGAATGACCTACGCTTCATATTCGGGTATATGTATTTGCCATGTCCAGAGGAAAAACTCTTTGGTTTTTAAGGGGTAAAAATGTTATTTGAGGTTACCATGGGGTAAAAAGCCGAAAACATCGTAAACTCGGTATCTCAAGACAGGCACGACCGACACTGTTCATATTTGTTATACAGATCTGCAATGTTGGGAAAAGAACCCATTATTTCGGTGAGGGTCAAAGGTCATTTGAGGTCACTACATCAGGTTTGAAAGGAATGATCGACTATTCTCATTTGGTTTTATAGCTTGGTAACGTTGAGCAGTTGAGCGTTGGGGTCACAGTTCATTTGGGATAGCCTGAGGGTACACTGCAAAAACGGTGTAATTGGTTTCAATTTACAGTTTTCGCCCCCTAGTGAGTTTGAAGTTTGTTGTCAACAATTGTGTTTCTTTTTGCCCCTGGAAAGACTCCCCCCCCCCACCCCTCCTACCTGCGGAAAAGTTTTCCCCTAGCACCTTTCCTGACCACAGGCCCGAAGTACTTGTTATGAAAATATTTCAAGATTACAGTGATGGACAATTTTTATATTTGGTTCTAAATTTGGTATGTCAGTCAGTCAGTTATTTTGATAGAGTTTCAAGGCCCAGTTTTCAACCACTCAGTTCAAGTCGTGCCGGCGACGGTCTTTTTACCAGTTGTGGCTTACTGCCATGTTTAACCTACTCCACTGCTTATGCTGAGCACCAAGTACAATGTAAGACCCAGCCAGGAAGTAGAAAAGTTTGACGAATTGAATAGTTGGTATGTGGATGCAGTTTGGTTAACGAAAGATTCTTAACTGTTTTGGGGAGGTCAGAATTAGGTTATTTGGGGCCGCAAGCCAACCAAGGGTAGAATATACCAAGACTGAATCTCCAACATTATCACCTGAGGTCACCAGTTGTGTAAAGGAAAAATTTTCAAAAGTTTTTCTTTCGGCAAGTAATCATTTAACCTTTTGGCTTTCTGATATTTCTTAAAGCTTTTGCTGCACTCAGCTAAATATATGATCTCTACGACGAGTCATCGTGTTCAGGGGATAATATATACCACGTGATTGATAATTCATGCGTATGTGTACGTAAAGTTAACTGCAAAACAAACCTTAGACATTGTGCTTGATGTTGAGTATAAGGAATGGAGGAATACAAACAAGCCAGTTAACCACAACTGGAAAAGGGCCGCAAAAGACCCAGTTTTAACCAATCGGGTAGAAGCTTGACCTTTAGCCTCCATCTGACTAGCAATCCTTTGTCTGATTCCTCAAATCTATCTACAGTGTAAATTATAAGGAATTAGTCCATGTCTGACTTTTGTTTGGGTAATATTCGAATGAGCTTAATACCTCAAGTCATTTTTACCACACCTTTGTTAAATATCTGCCTTATTTCAAATTACTATCCCAATTTCAATACAGACAGAATAGACATTACTGGTCTTTACTGGTTCACTGGAATCACGAATTACAAACGATTACATGAAACCTGCCATCAATCATCAGTTAAGGGCTGATCTCGCCTTTATGTACAAAAATGACAGTTTCAGGTTTCATGTTCCGGTCTAATTCTTACACATGAAGGCTGACGTAAATAATAGGGCATAATGCATATGAGTACATAAACATGTCACGCTACTCTGAAGTTTGTCAAATTACATGGTCACAGAAGAGAAACCAAAAATGAGTTCAACAGGTATAAGTTAAAATGAAATTTATTATCAGATGAAGTTCGAACTACAACATATTCCTTGAAGCAAACAGGTTGTTGGCAGAAGTTTTCGTATTGTGTGTGTGTTTCATTTTTTGTGACCCACCATGACAGACCAGGTATTATTTCGACTATGGGTCATATTAAAGGCCCGGTTCTCTCATCCAGACAGTACCAATTCTCCGAACCTTCTTGTTTCAGTCCCTCCCACAATTGTCTGGAATTCATCCTCATCCAAATACAATCTCAGTTCATTGCTTCTAGGAGAGTATAGAAAAACTCAATTTATATAATCAAAACACTTTCAGTACTGTTCATGCTGTGTAATATAAGCCTTGGTAATCTGCATTGTGTGTACTAGCTGTCAGTCAAAGAGCTGAGCCAATTGAAAATTTCGGTGCCAAAACTATAGTTTGGGGTGAGAGGTTTGGCCCTTTTAAGTTTCGATACTGCTAGACAGTTTTGTGAATGCTTCATGTTAATATCAAAGTCATTAACAAATGACATTTTGAAGTAATTCTTACAATTGTTCAAGGTTACCAAATTTCAATAGAATTTATTGCTCCATTTCAATTGTACGATGACTGACATGATACTGGTGTCAGCTCTGCCATGGTGCATCACATTTATCTTGGAAGATAATCGAGATCGAGATGAAACACAAAAGGATAACGTTGTTTGCTTTTACTTCAAGATGGCATTGTCGCTTTTCGTAATTCCCTTGACTCTGCCAGCCGCTGAGATAGAAAATTAATTTACGCTAGTGCCAAATGGTTAGTTTGTTTTGCTCTACCTTTGCATGTAAAAATGGAAACACCCAAATCCTGAAAAACGTCCATAGAGGGGACCAATTTCTATCACCAATAGTAAGTATTGCATAAATGGTTGTTTAGCATATCTTTGGGTAAAAAATAAGTCCGAAAACATGTTTATTATTTACTTTCTCCGTTGACCAATTTTTTTACCCAACCTGGCCAAGGGAAATGGGAGCAACGAAAACTTCTGAGGGGAAGAATGTTCCCTCATGCTCCTTAGAGCTCCCACTGCCATTTGAATAAGGCTGGGCAATCAATTCCAGCAGCCCGTACTTTGACGCTAAAGTTTCAATACAAGTTTTAAACAGTGTGTTGCACTCGAAGGACGGCACCAGAGTTGGATCTTGAAGCATTGCTCATTTTTAAAGTAACGCCATTAGTGTGAATGAGGTACCAAAATGATTCATTGGATGGATCGTCAAAGTTTATCCCCATGCTTTACTGAAAGTAATAGGATTGGCATAAGTTTTAGTTATAGTCAGAACTCCGTCTATTACCGCCTCCCTGGTTAAGACGTCGAGGGATCGGTCGGTCCCTAAATAAGCGTAACAAAACCTAGGAATAACTAGGAATGTAAAAGCAAAAAAAGTGTGATGGGGTAAAAATGAAAGAAAAAGCTGCGAAGCATTGCTCATTTTTAAAGTAACGCCATTAGTGTGAATGAGGTACCAAAATGATTCATTGGATGGATCGTCAAAGTTTATCCCCATGCTTTACTGAAAGTAATAGGATTGGCATAAGTTTTAGTTATAGTCAGAACTCCGTCTATTCCCGCCTCCCTGGTTAAGACGTCGAGGGATCGGTCGGTCCCTAAATAAGCGTAACAAAACCTAGGAATAACTAGGAATGTAAAAGCAAAAAAAGTGTGATGGGGTAAAAATGAAAGAAAAAGCTGCGTAGTTAAGTTTGTTTATTCAGGAAGAATTGTTTTCAACTGCATTTGAAGACGTTCTTTACTGAAACCGGGCTTTTAATGTCATCGATAGCAGAACTCCAAAAGGACAGCTGTACTTCGAACATGAAGTAATTTTAGATTAGTCTCGTTATAACGGCAGGAAGGCTTAGAAATTCTTGAGTACAGATGCTACAGCCTAAGTGTGTGATTAAATTATTAGTGTAAAAGACTTCCAAGGCTTAAAGGAGACGTAAATGGGGAAAATTGTTAAAGAAAATTCTATCTGGTATTAATACATATCTGTTAACTACGATTCACAAGACTTACATTGTAGATAACACGTTCTATAAGCTTGAATAAAATATTGAATAAGCCTGTATTTTCCTCTAGAAAAGAAAAGAAGAATAACTATACATTTAGAAAAGAAGAATAACTATACAATTAGGAAGCTCAAACGCCAAAGCAAATGTAAGTAGTCACGAAGACAAATTCTTACGGTTGTTTTCATTCATTTCTGATTCTAAAGCCCAATTCAAGGTAGAGGAAGCTCTGGTAACAATTAATGATTGTGACGAAAGCTTTCGTTTTGACGTACATATAGAAACAGGCATCGAGACTGAAAAGGTAAATCTAAATCGGAACGGACAGAAACACAACCGTACACCCCAGACTGTGCACATACAGAACACGGAACGAAAAAGTCTAGCAAATGAACTAGCAAACGGAGACGCCTAAACGTCCATCACCAATAACAATAATAATAATAATAATAATAATAATAATAATAATAATAATAATAATAATAATAATAATAATAATAATAATAATAATAATAATAATAATAATAATAATAATAATAATAATAATAATAATAATAATAATAATAATAATAATAATAATAATAATAATAATAATAATAATAATAATAATAATAATAATAATAATAATAATAATAATAATAATAATAATAATAATAATAATAATAATAATAATAATAATAATAATAATAATAATAATAATAATAATAATAATAATAATAATAATAATAATAATAATAATAATAATAATAATAATAATAATAATAATAATAATAATAATAATAATAATAATAATAATAATAATAATAATAATAATAATAATAATAATAATAATAATAATAATAATAGCAATAATAATAATAAGAATAATAATAATAATAATAATAACAATAATAATAATAATAATAATAATAATAAGAATAATAAGAATAATAATAATAATGATAATAATAATAATAATAATAATAATACACAGTTCTTATAAAGCGCAAAACACACTGAAGTCCCTTTGCGCTGAGAAAAGAAAAGATGAAAGTCATAGACAGGAGAAAAGGTAAGATTTAAGTAAGGTCTTAAAATTTGCGAGTGTTCTTGCTTCTTTAACTGTAACAGGGAGGTCATTCCAGAGACAAGCAGCAGAGTATTGGAAAGAACGGCGACCTTAATAATTAGTACAAACTGGAGGAGAGGAGAGTAGCAGTTTAGAACTGGAGCGAAGGCAGCGGGTAGGAGTGTAATTTTGGACGAGATCTTGTAGGTAAACAGGTGCAGATTTGTGTAAACATTTAAATGTCAGCAAGAGGACTTTGTATTTAATCCGATCAGCAACAGGAAGCCAGTGAAGGCTAAGGAGGACTGGAGTTATATGATCGTTTGGTTTTGTAAGTGTAACTAATCTAGCAGCTGAGTTCTGTATATGTTGTAATTTCTTGAGACGAGAACTTGAAAGCCCATAGAGTAAGCTGTTGCAGTTATCGAGTCTTGAAGACACAAAAGCATGAACTAGAGTCTCAGTGGTTCTTTGATCTAGGTGTTTTCTGATTTTTCCAATTTTATGGAGCGCCAGAGATGCAGCTCTGCAAACATTATTAACATGTAGATCCATTGTGTGGTGACGATCAAAAACTACACCCAAGTTTCTGGCATGTTGAACAGGTTCAATGTGAGCAGGTCCTATCTGGAATGACTGAACGGGAGATACGGATCGAAACCAATGACCCCCAACATCGACAACCGCCGTCCAACATCACCCCCACCCCGTCACCTGAGTTCAAATACCGCAAAACAAAGACACCCGGAAGAGTACACCCAAAGGCAAGAAGACACGCCAAAACACAAAATCGGAGCTCGAATCCAGTTCCAAGATCGTGGGCACCACCGCACTTTTCATGTATTCCTTTTTTACCGTAATTTTAAAGGCGTTTTCTAACAGTGTAGAAGATCTGCATACATTCACACAAATACATCATATGTTTTGCCCAATACGACAAAACTCGCTCTGCAAAATGGAAAGAAGGTTAAATCGTTTTATCTTATAGAAAGCCATCTGCAACGCATTATTATTGTAACACTGTGTTTCATTTATGAGGGCATTGCGAACAAGGCTTTCGAAATTAAATGTTAAACTAAGGCTTGGGTATATGGAATGAGCACTGAGCATTTTATGTGTACATTTTGAATATCTAACAAACACACCGAGACACAAGTGCTATATGGTGTTTTGCTCGGCATTCTACCATGTAGTAAGTAAAGTGTGTTTTTGTTGAAGTGAGCTCCCATATGTGGCCATTAATCCATCTTGATGATGTTTCAAACTGAGTTAATGCTTAGTAAGATTCCATTGCAGGAAATTTTTGTTATCTAAGACCCTAACTGCCTGTACTGTTAAGACGCTGTATAGTCTTCTGGTTATAAAAAAGTACTTGTTTGTATGTTGGTCAATATTTGCATGGATTCTGATTAAAATTATTAAAAGAAAAGTTTTAACGGTTTTTGCAGCTATCCAATAAATGTTTTAAGCAACGACCGGCTTGATCCAATCATGTGTGCGTATTCTGCATACTTTTACTCTGCCTTTTTGGGGAGAATTATTTCTCTTTTACTTTACATTTGTTTAAAGTTGGATGAGTTTGTGCCACCCGGTTTCGTCACATGTGTGACGATTTGATGCTTCATATATCTTCGTACAAGGGCACGATTAGTTCTATGATCTGGAACATGCTTTCATCGTCGATGCCACTTACAACAAAGGAATATTCCATCGTTCTGTTTTGCCACGAAATCAAGCTTTATTTTCATGAAACTGTTTATTAAAAATACCACTACGAACTAGAACAGTTGTGTATGATGTTCCTCAAGTTTAACTTGGCGCAAACAACAGTAATAAATCAGATTCTAGAATCCTGTGTATCGTCTTTCACGTCGAAATGCCAGCTTATAGGTGAGACGTCGAAAATTTAAAGCCACATTCCATTAGTATACGGTGCCTGGAATACATGGAAATTCAGTCGAAATACGCAATATATAAGTTTAAAGACAAAACGTCGAGACGTCAAACGATGTCCTTTAAAGCTGATTTGGGGGCAAACACGTAATGTTCGAACAAACAACCAGGTTAAACAATTTTTCAAAAATTTTAAAGAAGTTGATGCCCGTTTCCTGTAGGTAACCTGAGTAAGTTATTCAGTAGGTCGATCGTCTTGTTCGTCGACTTTCCAGCACTCGCTATTATCCTGTCTGTGGAGTCAGTTCTTCGTTTGGTTACACGACTCGTAGCCAGATTGAAATTTTCCATTTATTTTATGTACCTTGACAGTTTTACATTTACTAATTACCGATTTAGTTAATACATGGGTTGGGAATCACAGATCGCATTCTACATTAAAACGTACACTTAGGCTGCAGACAGCATGAATACCTAGCCAGTCCACCTGTGGTGTTTACATCATCATCATCAACAACAATAACAAAACAGCAATTGCAACATATGTTACAAAAAGTAACAACACAAGTCAATAAGTTTTCCGTATTCAGAAACGGTGCAAGCGTATTTCCATCATCGTGAGTAGCAGACTAGCATTTTGTTCGCTCTCTCCTCGCCTCTACCAATATGTAAAAAATGATCCAACTTATATAACCATCTGCCATTAAAACGATTTCCTGGGGTCAAATTACAATTTATGATCAAAGGTGTTTGCAGGGTCCCATCATATCAAATTCACGACTTTATAATTGGCAAAGGCTTTCTACTGTACAACTTCTGTTGAGTTTTGTAAGCATATATGAGCCCTTCAGTTAATTAGTGTTACATTATTAATATGCATTTGGATTTCAGAACAATACCTTTCACTTATGGCTTAAAAGAAAGTTTGCAGGTTAAAATTTCACCAGTTACAATCATATTTCAGTAGAAAGAACTGGAGAACACCAGTAAAACCATTGAATGTATGATGTGGAAACTGTATACAACGTGCTTAAATAAGATGGCGCATATTGATACAGGAGATAGAGGTAGACCTTCGGCACTTTTCATGAGTTTAGGTGCTAAGTAAAGATCCCCGTGAAGATCTTATTGGAGATACTTGCAATATTTTTTTCTCACGATCTATTGGTTACTACAGACGTATCTGAGCAGCGCGTTAAGGTGGCCATTAGTGAAGTACCTAGGCTGAAAGGCCCACTTCTCTCACCCCAAACAGTACCAATCCTCCCTGCCTTCTTACTGAAGCCCTCCCACAATTGTCTGAACTTCATTCTCATCCAGATACAATCTCAGTTTATTGCTTAAAGGTGAGTATAGAAAAACTCAATTTATAAAATCAAAACACTCTCAGTACTGTTCATGCTGTGTAATATAAGCTTTGGTACTCTGCGTTGTTTGAATTAGCTGTCAATCAAAGAGCTGAGCCAATTGAGAATTTCGGTACCCCCGTGCCAAAATTGTAGTTTGGGGTGAGAGGTTTGGCCCTTTAAATGATTTTAATTTCATTGCTGATGTACAATGCTTAGCTGTCACATACAGTGAATCAAAAAAAGGTTTTTGTTTCAGTTTAAAACATCCATTACAGCCTGAAGCAAATAATTAGGAAGATTAAAGCTGATGGACCCTAGTTATGCTCGACAAACTCAGACCATCACTGGACTATTAGGACTCATCTTCATACGCTATATTAACAGTTCCTAGTTTGTCATGTAATATTTGTATTTTACACTTATCAATGGAGACCTGTATACCCACTGCGGAAGATATAGGCCCTAAAATATATCTAATTAACAAACGGGAGTACATTTCGAAGTAGACCCTCTCCTAATCGGAAATTGGCACAAATTTGGGGTTGTGGTCTAATTGGAGTAACAGGATATTTGGAGTATACCCTGAATATCACTTTCCATTGAATGCCCATTCCCTTAAATGTTCAAACGAACCACATGTTTCGCAAGACCACTTGCATCTTCATTCTTCTGCAATATGCAATAACAATCTACATAAAACTGATGATGTAGCACTACTGGAATATTTTGGACGAAAACAATACAAGGAAAAATCTAGCTGTTTGTTGGGGTTTGAACCTCCCCAATGGATCCGATTTGCAAAATTTCTTAAATCTTAAAGAGGCAATCAGAGATTGTTAGAGAAAATAAACATTTAGATACAACACCTCGATTTTTCGTTCTAAAGTTATCGTTTAACAGAATATAAAAACATTGCCAAATATTTTAGTTAATTATTGTTTTAATTGTGTTGGATTTTTTTCCTTTAATATTCGTTGGGTAACTAAATTCCACGTTTAAATTACAGACAAGGTTCTGAATCATTGTGTAAACCGTTGTTACCTAACATGAATATCCATGAACGAGTAGCTGTATTGTCCATCCAATTCGTACCAAATGAAATGCATTCTCTCTAACTCATTGACATTAAAAATTATATTCCAAAGGGCACAATTTTCCAAATCTGACACCAGCACACATAGAGTGTACTCATGTGTACACTTAGAGAAGTACCTGCCTAGCAGGTTCTACGGAATATTCTTTGTTCAGTAATATCCTTAACGCCTGCCAAAGTAAACGCCGAATAAAAAAATGTGGCCTCAAGCCTGGTTAAATTTAGTGAATATTCACAACCTTACAATAAAACATCTGGTCCTGTTTAAATCATGCAGCAGCCATGCTACCACAGAGATGGTACGTCATCATAATACCCACGTCCTGGAAGTGTACACAGCACAGGTGGTTGTGCAGTTTACGACTACGAAGGTACACCAATTTACCCCAAAACAGTAGCAATGCATGAGAGAGCCAATGAATAAACCGTCCTATGGTAATGAAATTTGGGCCTAAAATTGAATGCAGTCCTCTTCGTTGGCGGACCCTGGTATTGAAAGTCCCGCCCTCTTTCTGATCCATTAAAGACGATATCATTAAAAATTAGTAACAAATTAACAGTAAATATTAACATTTCGGACTATTGACATTTTCAACAAATTAAGCTAATAGAAGTAGTTTCTCAAAGCTTTTCACACATTGAGTTACGATTTTGATTTTAGCAAGTAAAAGCTCTTCAAGTAGGCGCTGAATGACCTTTAAAGAATGGACATCACATCTGCCTTGAGTGATGTCAGACTTATGATTTTTATCGGCGGAAAAATTACTCATGTATTCTTAAAGCAATGTAACTTTTCGGTAGGGAAACGACTTAATTGTTATTTCACTCTCATAAATGGAATATTGGATGGACATCACAACTGCCTTAAGTGATGTCAGACTTATGATTTTTATCGGCGGAAAAATTACTCATGTATTCTTCAAGCAATGTAACTTTTTTGTAGGGAAACGACTTAATTGTTATTTCACTCTCATAAATGGAATATTGGATGGACATCACATCTGCCTTAAGTGATGTCAGACTTATGATTTTTGTCGGCGGAAAAATTACTCATGTATTCTTCAAGCAATGTAACTTTTTTGTGGGGAAACGACTTTATTGTTATTTCACTCTCATAAATGGAATATTGGATGGCGATATCCGTGACACTTTTTTGTGTTTTTTTTTTCAGGGGCGTTGACGCAAAGGTTGGATTGGTTCCGCAGTCTCTCATGATGGTAAATAAAGATGAGGAAGTTCAAGAAAGAGAAGGAGAAGAGGAGGAGGAAGAGGATACCTCGCGTATTTCTAGGAGAATGGGCTTGTTTTGGGCAATTTTGTCAGCTTTGTCATTGGCACTTGAGATGGAACTATTGGACACATTAACCAATGAATTTCCTCCGATGCAGGTCTTGTTCTTTCGACAAGCTTCTCTTCTCCCCTTTGCTTTGCTCTCGCCGTGGACAGAGAGCGTTGGCTATGACTGGTACGATCTCTTGCTAAACATGTTGTTTGGATTCGGGGACACATTAGGAAAAGCCGCTTCCGTAGTTGCTTTGACCTTCATATCGCCTGGTAATGTAAGCGCTATCGCTTTTAACAAATCAGTTCCAGTTTCTATTATAGCTTGTATATTCCTTGGAGAGTTCTTTGATGTTGGTGATGGAGTGTTGGCCATCGCAAACTGCATCGGATTGATTTTGATTGCTAGGGGCGCTTCCGCATCTTCCAATGATTCCTCTGATATAGCTGGAGTTTTGTCAGCCGTTTCTGCGATGGCTGCATTTAGTTTTATGTACTTCATAGCACGTGTTCTTGCAAACAGAAAAACGGCCGAACCTTGTCTACTCTCATTCATGGCGGGTTGGATAGGTGTGATATTTTCGTCTATTGTTCTTACAATTTCAAGGTCTTGGCATTTTCCTGATACATTTAATGACAGTTTACTATTTCTACTATCTTCTTGTGTTACGATGATTCATTTCTATTCTCTGGCAAGAGCACTGAAAACAGAAAACCTTCTATTCGTTGCAGCAGGCTTATCTACTACGATACCAGCCACCTACTGTTACGATGGATTTTTTAAGGGCCTTGCTTTTCCTTGGGAAACAATTTTAGGAGCTTCACTAACTACCGGTTCCACATTACTGCTTTACGCTAAAACATATTTTCAACAGGAACCAGCTTAGAATTCAACCTGTGCCTGTGCGGTTCTCAAATGATTGTGGTATTTGGCAAAGTTATACTCATACTCTGTTTACATAACCTGATATTTAAGCAATAGCCTCAATATTTTGTCGCAAGAAGGCCCGCAGTTTTCACTGTGGAAATTGCTAAGTTTAAATTAACGTGTTTTATTTCACTTTGTCACAACTGCAAATTTGCACACAATTACTGTGAATAATCCAAGATATGCTCCATCGTTCAAGTTTCTATTTTTTCAGTTTTACGAAATGAGCCCGTCTCGAAATCAATAATCTTCCAAGTTGAATGAAAAAGACAAAATACGAAGTTCTCTTGACTTGCAATGTACTCTTTAAAATGAATGATTTTCCTGATAGGCGGACGAACGACAGAACTAACTTGAGAATTATAATTATGTTCATCATCTGGATTCCGTACCGGACTGCTTCCAAAATTCTCAGCTTAAGACGTTTACTCTTGCGAAGAAAGTCTTACCATGAACAACCTAATCTCTTATTTAAAAATACTTTTTCACCCAGTTGGAAAACTGGGGTTGACAAAAGAACCTGTCATTCCGAAAAGCATGATTGACGGGTCATGCCAACTTCCTTCACTTTATCTCGCTCAATGGTTTCCTGAATAAGAAATCGTTGTGCAAATATCTGCCATAGCCTAAATCTCAAAAATGGGTAAATTTAAAAGGGATTTGTAAAAGGCAAAGATTAGGGAATGAAATATTTGACAAAGACGTGGGATGAAAAATCAGGAAGGTAAATATATACAGATATCATAACTTACGACTTTATTTTTCGTTTATTTTTTGTAATATGAAATACTTCACAAAGATCGTTAGATTTCTAGTCACTCTGGCGTCATATTTGAACAAACAAAACAATTGAAAGCACATATCGGTGACCTTTTACCTGGGTGTTGTAAGAAAAGCAAAACTATTCTACACCATGTCTTTCAAACCTTGTCTTAATAACATTTTTCTAACTCAAGATATCTCACTTTAAAGATTAGGTAATTTTGTTAAAAAGTACCTCTGCTTTACAACAAAGCATCTGGAAGTAACGTAATGTGGGCACATTGCCTAAATTCCTTTTGTTTTAATTTATAATTGAACGTTCTGTTTGTCCTTGAAATTCGATACTGTTGGGATGTTTGAATAACTTTTCCTGAAGATTTAGCATTGCCCTTCACCATATGTAAAGTACATCCGACTCTGTTGATTAATATTGCCTGCAGCAGACTCAACATTATAAATAAATGGAATGCAGTGTCAAATTAATGTGCCACGATTAAATCACAGATTATCCATGATGCATCTACAATCAAGAAAAGTTGCACAATTTTAAAAATCAGTGTTTTCTTAACGCTATATGCTATTAAAGTGCACTTTTCACCTTCTGAAAGAGAAAATGCATATTTTGAGGTTAATGAATTTTGTCTCCAGGATATGTCTTTAACACGTGAATTCACCTACCTGCATGACCTAAACATTTCCTTAAAAGATTCGCAGTGAACTACCCAACTTTTCTATAGCTAACGCTAGCTGAACAGCTGATCAATTGTTTACAAATTACGTAGCATTCTGGCTGCCAAAAACAATGCTTTGACACAGCTTGCCATGTTATCAAGCGATGGTCGTTTGACCTGAAGAAGGTATAGTATAATGGCTGCTGATGGCTTTTAGAGGAATTAAAGGCTTCAGGAGTTTTGAGGGAATGATTATATGTTGTGGCTTCAAGGCAGTTTCTAGTCGTGGCTTCAAGAAAGTTGTCAGTAGAGGGGCAACTCCCTACGCAGGGATTGGGGTGTACTACTACTTATTTGATTCTTTCTCAAACCAGCTGTCAGCATTTGTTTTAGTAATGACGGCACTTGCGTCTCCAAAGAAGACAGCATGCCTACTTAATCTATTGCTGAAACATCATATGCGTAGAGTCTAATACTGAGATTGAAAAATAAACAAGATGTAGGGAAAGTCTTAAGTATATTTTCCCTGACTTAACCTTCGAAGTTCGTACTACTTCATCAGTCTGAAATGCCCATGAATACATTTTCATGATCAGTAATGATCATGAACGTCTTGGACTATTTCTCTTAGGGGGACTCCCCTTTCCGATTCTCTGTCCGACTGAAGTACCGAAGTGTGCCCTCTTCAGCATTTTTTTTTCCGATCGGGGGCTTTAACCCCGCCAGCCTTCCAGTCCGCTATGGTACTTCAGACCTATGAGTATCAAGCCAAATTCAGATTTTCTGTAGCTAAATGAAATACTTCGTACATTATCGACTCCGGCTTAATATGTTCCAAACCAAATCACTATTTCAAAATTAAGACTTGTTTCTGAACTTTTACCAATGTTAAAATTAATAAACAAAGTTTTTGAGTTTTGAGCGATGTGTTAAAATCATTGTCACTATGAATGATCCATATTAAACATGTTACAACTAGAAAATGCTCAAGAAAGGCGCTCCGATTCTATAGCTGATTCAGTAAAATGTGTCGTCTCGTTCATATCTATGTTAAGCGTTTCTAATTCGTTACATGGAAATAAGAAAATGCAGGTTGCGCCGTTACGGGCGGACAACCTTGGGACTTTTGGGTCGTTAAGACCCCCTGTTCAGTCCGGGACAGCGCGAACAGACAAGGACGGTACAGACAAAGAAGGGAGAGGAGCCGGACATTACAGCTGTACAAAATTGTTGGCGCCAGAATACATGTAAAGCCTGATTTAGTCTAATCTTAACTGCTATAATTTCCCCTAAATTTAGTTTAATGGTAAAAACCTTTGCCATTTGTAAACAAAACTGGAAGTAATTGCTCCTTCCAAGACCTAGTGTAAATGTGCGCGCGCACCTTCAAACACTGCTTTAGCTAGACACGGAGCCTACGAGAGCTAGGGCCTAGCACATCTTTTCTCGCCCACGCGGAGGTCGAAACTGGCGTAGCTACCCGAAAATTCTGTCACGTTGATGTGGCCTGTCACGTGCTAACCGGGGCCCCTTCCTTCCGGCATTCACGTGTTGCATGCACTCATCTGCTAAAGGAGAACTCCAATGATTTCCATGACAAAGGGTGTTCTTCTGTCGAGAATAGGCATAGAGTGTGCGCATATGCTAAAACCGCATTGTGTTAACTTAGGCGAGGAATACGCGCATTTGCTCTCATAAATGATGCCTTAGCTGGCCACGACTGCTCACCAAAGCTCAAGCCCCACACTCCTTTTTTCTGGTCACGCGGAGCTGGTAACAGGCGTAACTACAGGAAAATCTACTTATTCAAAGAGGTATTTTACGTGACAAATGGAGGTCCGGACTCCCTCTCTTAAGGAACACCCTCCGTCCATTCACGTCCTAAACAGCTCTTTCGTTTAAGAGGAATTCCTATGACTTCCTTACAGGGCACCTGTTCTCTGTTCACTGTTCACTGTAGGTATGAATCTTGTGTGTATGTGTGTTCGTGACACTGCTTGCGATGTAAGATTCAAAGTCATTTGCAGTTAAAGGCGGTAAAAATGAGAAAAGCTCAAAACTGGTTCCTGAACTGACTACAAAGTTTTAAAGTTATCAATGACTGGCAATTTGCAAATTTGGTATATGTAGATTTTTCATGGTAAACGAGTAACCCTTTTGATTTTAGTGGAGGCCAAATATCAGTAGAGGTCACCAGAGGTGAATGCACCAAAAGAGAGTCTAAATTAATAAATGCTTTCATATTCAGCCTCCTTAACCATGCACCAACAGAAAAATTTGCCTCCAACAGTCCCTTGGCTGAGTCTAACTACAGACTTGAATGGCTCGTATGCAACATTTCTCAAGATAACAATGATTTTCCATACACCTTGTGCATTGACGACACTCTGTTGTCACCCTGGGGGCAAACAACGGATCACGTGGCCGCAAGCGAAAGACTTCGCCCCGCACGTGTAGCAGACTATGCGCGTATTCAACTGAATTGACAAATCAGCTGTCTTTATTTGCCTGTGTTGGTTTGTCTTGCCCCCAAACAATGGCGTACTTTTCAATCTGTGACATCATATGAACTTGGTCTATTTTGGTTAACAGATTTTTCTATGTTAGGAAGGGTTCCATTTAATTTGGTGGAGACCAAATTAAATGGACCCCACACCCCAAAGTTCCACACTTATTTCCAAGATCACCATTTAATGTAACCAGGAGTCAAAATGCAAAATTCCCAAAATTTCTTTTGATCAAGGAATCACTTTTCTGTTTGATTGGATTGATACATTTTAAAAGCATCTTGACATTTTATGTTGATTTTTCCTGTAGTAAGTTTCACCTCTAAATTTCTTTACTCATTACTGTTAAATTTTATTTCCGTTTCTGTCTGGTTACATTCGGAAAATAAGTAGGCTACTGACTCAGACTGATATTTGTAAATATAATTTGTAATGTTTTCGGCTGATGGCTTCTCGACACTAAAAATATGTGTGCTTTAGGATAGATTGTCTAAGGACTAGGTACATTACTTGCCTAGATATAGCCTGCAGAGAATGTCAGGCTTTGATGACCAAGTTCCGATTACGGTGACAATAGTGATGGTGGTGATTTAATAGGTACACAAGCACACTAGGGGGTGGATAAACCTCCCAACAACATATTTTGTTAAGACGCATGTTCTTGTCCCCTTCACCGTGCATTCCATAATCTCTTGGCCATACATTCCACTAGTCTTAGTGACCGGTTAGTGCAAACGAAAGAGACTCGTAAGACCTTCGCCCTCCATTCGGATATGGCTCCCTATGACCATGTCTGTAATAGATTAAAAATGTTTTTTTCCTAGGGCCATGTATCTACTGTGAGACGTGCGATATTCGTTCAGTGTGTGGTCTCATTAGACAGTATACAACGATAACAACCGTTAAATCACTACAATAAGTACCATGATAAAAACTGCACTGTGTCCTGTTACCTGCAAGTAGGCGAAAAGGTCTTTGACAAACAAATACGATTTTGTACACACAGACGTATAATAGAGAAGAAATAAGCAATTGAAAACCATCCCTGCGTAAATTAGAAACACGCGAAAATCATCAACCTTGAAGGTGATTGACAAGGTGCTGGTAAACTTTGTTCTTGGAAGATGTGAACTACAATTTTTACCACAGTCTGCTGATAAAACAAATTACCTACAGCTCGAAATTGATCAGAAAGCGGGTCAAATAATACGGTTATTTTTATTGAGAGTTGCAGTTGAAGGTTCAAAGGAACAGACTCTAATCTCATACTTGAAATAAAGTTTTCGTTCAGTGCCTATCTAAACGACTCTGCTAAATTGCAACCGAATGTTTCAAAGTGCCATTGTGGATATTCAAGGACCGATCTGGTTGGGCACTGTTGGTATCTCACAAAATCAAAGTTATACAAGGCCGGAAATGTGAGTTGGAAGGGTCCGTCAGACCAAAACTATGTAAAGATCGGACACGTATCCTTTTAAAATCTACGGCGTGTTTCTCCTCGGCATGACAAATCTTAATACTAAATTTGAAAAGTTTCATCTATTCCTACCTTGACATATCGTGTTTACAAACTTTAAGGTTTTGACCGTTGGTGACCTCAAATTAATTTACCTGAACGAAAAACAATTGATATCTTCCTCTAAACAAAGCAAATCCGTATACCACGTATGAAAAGTTTCGATCATTCCTATCTCTGGGCATCGTACGTGATGAGTATCACAAACATGCAACACACGCAGCACCTACTCACACTATGTTCTATCGGTGCTAAGCTACAGTCACGTTAAGGAATCCCCTTTAGCGGGGGAGCGTATGCATCACGTGAATGTCAGGAGGGTGTTGGTACTTGGGTAACCACCTGGCAAACTCATCGAAGTAGCAGAATTTTCCTACAGCCTCGTCGATAACTAGCGAGGAAAGACGTGTGAGGCTGGAGTTTTCGTGAGACGTGGTCTGTTGTGGAGGTCGCACATACAAACATACACTCGCATGACATAACCATCGCATAGATATCAACCTGTCTTCGGCTATGATTCACAAAACCTGTTATTACGAAGACTCCTGAAATACGTGACACTAAGGTTTTCACGAATCTAAGAGCACGTTTATCAATACCCACTAACTGAACAAAAACTCTGAAAAGTTACATCTTTCCATGTGATTAGCCGTGGTCACGAAATAGGCCCTGGTGAAAGTGGAAAATACAACATATTATATCGATGCACTTGTGCACCTGCAAGTATTAATGTTAAAGAAAGTACCACATTGAGCAAATGAATTTATGCAATAGCAGTAGACTCGCACTAAGTTGCTCCAAACTGATATTAGGAAGTTCACCCCTTCCTGTCTTACCCACCCCAACATATTAATGAAGGGGGATCATCTCTCTTTTATTGTGTACACAACTGGAAAAGGGACTGTGGTGTTGTCTTGTTACTTTTCACACATGAAATATTGCATACTGCTACAGGGAAGGTCATGCCACAAGCCGTCTTCATAAATTGCCACGCAGCCCTCATAATCCTCAATTTGCCCCGCTAGCCAATTGGTGTAGCTCGCCACAGTTTTGTCCAACCAAATCCATTCATTTGCTAAAATGGAGTAAAAGTACGAAGTAAACATGAAAAAATATCAAATACAACTTTTAGATGGTCACACGTAATCCAAGGAGACCTTGCACTACAAACATTTGTGACAGTATCTAGCTAAGATGAATGGCGGGCGATTCTTTAGGAACCAAAGTAATACAACACTAGAGTCATTTCGTTACGTTTGCTGTTATTTGAACCGGAACCTTCCTCCAATATTGCGATTAATCCAAAGAAACAGGAATCAGCGGGGTAGCCCTATCGTGCGCTAAAACCCCTGGACGTTACGTCACAGTTATTAAAAGACTTCTGCATCATTAGATTAAAATTAATTTAAATAATATAAAATTGAAAAAGAAAAGGACGTAAACTTTGGTTATGACATTGAAAAAGTGCTCAGTTAAAACGCTCTTGTAAAATAAGATAAAGTTTTACTTATAGTTTGCTAAGAGGGGATAATTTTACTTATAGTTTGCTTATAATCGATTGTTTTGAGACGAACGAGGTTATATCATTTAATGATATTCAGAAAATTGCTCACCAGACCCGGATAAGATTGTCACTGGAACGATCAGTGGCCTAGCTAGTCACTTTTTCTAGGGGAACAAACACCCAAAGTTTAAGATTTTTTAAGTGTGGACACTTCTGTATTAAATACCTTGTCCTTTGTAAACAATTTTTTTTTTAAAAAATATGGAACTTTTATTGCTGAAAAGTTTGGATTTTGGGTTCAATGAAAGTAAAGTTGAAAAGTAATGTGTTACTTAAGAATCTAACTCTGAGATTGGACGGCGACTGAATAAAGTTGTTGCTTTACACATTGCTACTTAAAGCCTATGGGTTGAGGCGTTCTAAAGACCTTTTGAAAGTTTCCGAAAACAAAATATATTTCAAAATAAAGAGCTTTTAATGAAAATATTGGAATATTATGAAAGAACGTTTTTGAAAATAGCACTGTAGTTGCCGTTGGTACTTGATGTTCTGTTGTTATATATTTTCATCATTTCCAGAGCTCGGAAAAGCTTACCAAACCCCTCTGCCTCTTTCCTCTGTAGTTATGAAACTGGAAACGATTGGACTGTACACTGTAAAATATTGCTGTAAATTTTACAGGAATTTACCGCAATCTCTTACAGCTAAATAATGCAGTCGAGAGAAAGATGCTATAGAAGTTTCTATACAGTAATTTACCGTAAACAGTGTGCAAAAGCATGTAAATTTACTTCGCGTTGATCGCTTCAATTATGTTACGGGGCTTTACTGTACGTAAAAATGCGTACATCTTTCGCCTGTTCACATGTGCTATAGATATACGTATAAATTTTGGCGCGAAGTATATTAAGTTGTCATAAATATTCACTTTCTTTTAAGTGAATTAGTTATTTATCGAGTATTTCATTGTTTACGTAATGCCTTCGCAGAATGTTTCACTGCAATTTGATTGTAAAATGTACAAGTTTTGATTATTGATCCTACCTATTAGTTTGATTGCATTCCAACGTTACAATGCAGTAATTTATTTCATAGAACTAGGATTCATGTTTAAAGTATAAGAAGTTGTATCCATTTGGTCTCAGAATATGAGGAACATTACTGCTTGAACTTTGTGTGAATGCACTTGTTCTTTTAATACAGTCTCGAATGGAGCCATCCATGACAGACCAATAATGTAAATGGTCTGAAGACATTCAGGTGGATTAAGTGGACTAATATGGTTGGCCACAGTGGACATAATTCCTTATTTAATGCTGACATTGAATCGAATTAATATCAGCACTTATTCGAATTAATGTCAGCATTAAATAAGTGTCAATATTGACCAATCACAGCACAGATTTTAATGACGGCATTGAATTAATTAAATGCAGGCATTACTTCGATTTTATGTCAACATTAATTCGATTAAATGCAGACATTAAATCGAATTAATGTCTACATTAAATATTTAATGTCCACATTTATTCGATTAAATGCTGACATTAAATCGAATTAATGCCAGCATTAAATCGGTTTAATGTCTGCATTACATCGACTTAATGCTAGCATTAATTCTATTAAATGTCAGCATTAATTCGATTTAATGTCTGCATTAAATCGATTTAATGCAGATATTAGTTCTATTTAATGTCAGCATTAATTCGATTTGATGTCTGCATTTATAATTTAATGCTGACATTGATTCGATTTAATGCCATCATTAAATCGAATCAATGCTAACATTAAATAGACCAATCACGTTGCGATATTTAATGTCACGGAGGTCTAACCAATCAATATCGCTGTTGTTAAGGGTTCTATGATGCGGGCAGACAAGGCGGGAGTTCGTTTCAACGATCCGACTCTTCGATAGGTAAAGTAGTCCTGTAGGTTGTACTATTTAGTGTATTACTTTGCATATTATAATAGAGCAGGAACTATAGGCCTGCACTGACTTAGTCCGCAGTCTGCTGACCTAGTATTTGGGTCGCTTGCTCTTTAGGCTAGCTTTGAATCAACATCTGCTGGCGCCAAACGTTGGAGCAGTCAGATTGTGTGTGCAGACACGTCAAGATGGCCACAATGTCTGACAGGGAGCAGTTCATCAGGGAATTTAGACGCGAGGTGGATGAATGTTTAAGATATTTGGAAGGCCTACCTCTTCATCTTCTTGATGGTCGCCCATTTCATTGCAGCCTAGGGCTAGTACTAGGGAGTTGCAACAGACTCCGTTCGCTGCGCGCTAGAACGGAGTACTAGGAGTTGTGTGCATGTGATGGCCGGCCCGACGCGGTCAGCGTGAGAGTTTGTCGGCGCGACTCAGTTGCACACCCGAGTACCCTTACTAACAGCGATCTTGATTGGTTAGACATCACAGATGTCAAATATCGCAACGTGATTGGTCGATTTAATGCTAGCATTAATTCTAGTAAATGTCAGCATTAAATCCATTTAATGCCAGCATTAAATCAATTTAATGTCAACATTAAATCGATTTATGCCAGCATTAAATAATAAATTCAGGCATTAAATCGATTTAATGTCAGCATTAATTTGATTTAATGCCAGCATTAAATAATTAATGCAGACGTTAAATCGAATCAATGCTAGCGTTAAATCGATTTAATGTCAGCATTAAATATTTAATGCAGACATTAAATTGAATTAATGCTGACATTAAATCGAATTAATGCTGACACTAAATCTATTTAATGCCTGCATTAATTATTAAATGCTGGCATAAAATCGAATTAATGCCAGTATTAATTCGATTTAATGCCGACATTTAAATCTGTGCTGTGATACGTCAATACTGAAACATATTTAAAGCTGACATTAAATCGAATTAATGCGGACATAAATTCGATTTCTTGTCAGAACTACATAAGGAATTATGTTCACTGTGGTCAACCATAGACCTATTGCTTCTTCAGGAAGCTGTTTCAAGTTTTGTTTCACCAAACGACCCTTTGCCAGAAGGTCGGGAGGACTTTGGAAAAAGAACTTGCAGATAAAGTATGAGTGAACCTTACACGTTACTGCATCCGGTTCCTGCAACCGTTCAGTGTACAGTTAATTTGATTTATTGGTGTTCATCAAATAATAACTGCATTCCGTGGGACTGCAAGAATTATAGTATTCTTATAGTAAAATTAATTTTACGATACATTGCGAAATATTGTAAAATTTATAGTAAATTAGTAGCAGCCCAGCTGCCAGTAATGTATTGTAAATTTTACAGGAGTTTTTTTTTCAGTCTACGTCAAATATTTATGTTTCCTGAAAACCTTGCACCGACTCTTACCGTTATTTCCACGAATCAAGCCAATAAATATATAACTCGATAACCCGGTGTTGGTTAGAATAGTTTGAACTAAGGTGTTTTCTTCAGCATCATCAACATAGACCAGATGGGATGACAAAGAGCGACAAAAGTCTTCAGAATTATTCCACGTCATTTTAATATTAACACTAGTGTAGGTACCATCCGTCCAACAAGTCGAGCATTTCGCTTAAAAGATGGAAAGGCAATCACATAATTTCATCTTTTGTTCATTAATACTTGGTAAGAATCTTCCATTTGTCTTGGTCAGTTACGACTGGAGAATTGTAACTGTGAGTCATCAAAAAAATAATTTCAGAGAAAAGATTAGCGAATTCATTTTGGGTTTAATTATCTATTTTACACAGGGATGTGCTTTGTTAATGGAGTCATCTACAAAACGGGATTGTGTCTATATGTTTGTCTTTTAAATCAAAATATCGTGTATGATCTCTCTGATACAGCGATATGTATCTGCATATGCTACATAATACGTAGCATTCTTAGAATATGATCTGATCTACAGAGGAAGAGGGCCCTAGCCGTCTCGACTTAACCCAATGGGTTGGAAATTGGGCCGTAAAACCCCATCTAACCCAACCTAACCAATCTATAGAAAAAAAGGTATGAGGTGCGGAAAATGTTTTGTCCACATCTTAGTCTACCTTATCTCGTGTCAAAGGTCAAAGGTCGATAATGTCAATGAGAATTTAATCGATCAAATTTGCCTCAGGGAATGCTGGAAAAGTTCAAGCTTTGATATATTACAAATATCATTTTCAAGAGAGAACCAAGAAAGTTTCATACTTACCAACACAAGACAAGTCTTTGTTGGACCAGCGTCCCTTGTTGTTTCCATTATTCTGACAAATTGTTTGTTCTAATGAGTTTGGACTGTAGTGTTCTCGGCACGTCATGTTACACATGTCGTCTTCATAGTTACCAGAACAGTCAGAGGGATAGAAAATACCGTTGTCTACATCCGGAAGATTGAAAAAGGAGCAGACGACTCCTACGAAAAGCGCAAATGAATATCAGTTAAAATATCAAAAAATAATTGTGTGTTTAGATAAAGACATACATTGCTATCTGCGGATTAAACCGAAAAGTTGTCTGAAAAGTGGGCTATAAGGGGAATTTACCGATGGGCAAAAAACCGTTTCCGCTACACGTTTTGACACGGATTGAGTTGAACAACAACAAAAAAATATTTTGCGTTAATTATATTCTTTTCTTTTATAAAGGCCTTAGGGTTGAAGTGCCTTTTTTGACCCATTTGATACTGGCGTTCCAAATTGTAAGAAGAATGGATTTTTTTTAATGATATTCAATTAATGTCTTTTAAAGAATGTGATGTACTAATAAAATGTGGAGCTGATTCACAACGATATTTCCATTTATCATATCTGACTTATGGTTTCTTAACCGAATCTTAAATTCTGTCGATTAAACTCCAGCATATTGCACATAACATTCAATAAAGGTGGAAAGATAAACAACACTACGTCTGCCAAAAGAAACAGAGTCCACAATATGATAAAACTTATCAGTTCTAGAATCCTAAGACTGTTCTACATTTTGTATACCAATCCACGGAATCCACGGTCAAATGATTTATGTCAATTTCATACTTAGGAAAACAACTACATGGATCCAATTTATGAATATAACGATTTTTCGATATAAAACTGTTTTAATTTACGATGACAGGAGAACTCTTGGTTTGACCACCTTCCTTCATTGTTGCCATTATTTTCACAGATCGTTTGTTCTGAAGAGTTCGGATAGTAATGTTCTTTGCACTTCATCTTACAAACGTCGCCCTCATTATTACCAGAACAGTCAGAGATGTCGAAAATTCCATTGGTAACATCCGGTAAGCTCATAAATGAGCAGTTTACAGCTTGAAAGAAGAAAAAAAAGGTATAAAGTTCATCATTTGAAAATCACCAGCTTAATTGAGCCTCTTTTCTCCTCTAAATCATTTCCTTCCCACCGTATGTACAGTCTTATACCGCAATTGAATTGAATAAAACTTGGTCGTTTGTAGGTCAAGTTAGATCAGTTACGAATGAGTTAGATCAACTAAGAAATAATTTATCCTTCCTGACGATTAATTTTTACCAAGAGACATACTAAGATCTAAAAGCTTCAAGAGCCGTTTGGTCCCGTGGATCCCGCCTCCTGGACCCAACACGCCTTCAGTTTCGCTTGCGGGCAGATCTCTTTGTACCCCAACATTTCAATTTGATTTTCCATTCCATAATGCAGGCATTATGGCGCTGAAAATGGCATTACGTTTTCAAAACTTCCCGATGCTTTCAGAAACTGGATTCGAAATATGGCCAACACGATTTCCCCAGGAGAGATAAGCATCAATATGAATACCCAGATGATTAATACTTTAAAATGTCTCTGAAGGAATACCATTCCTAATTACAATTCCATAATCCTTAAAACTATTGTTATTGAATATAATATAGTTAGTTTTATCCACACTAAGAGACGATTCCTTTCAAGCAAACCGATCATAAGAAGTTGAGTTTTGCAAGTTCATTTTTCTATTGAATTTCTACTATTGCAATATACTTGCTCCTATTGTAAGTTAAAATGTTAAGCAGCCAAGTAGGAGAGTAATAGAATTAAATATATAATGAAATTTTGATACCGTAACACGAATAGCTTTCTTCGGACCATCGTCCACCTTTAATACCGCCGTCCTCACAAATCGTAAAATTCGGTGAATTTGGGTAAAACCCGTCTTCACACGACATATTACACACGTCATCTTTAAAATTCCCAGAACAATTTGATTGTTTTATAGATCCATGAGTTACGTTCGGTAGTTTGTCGAATGAGCAGGTAATCACTGTATAGAATGGAAAAATTATTCTATGGAATGACAATTACATCAAAAATAGTAATGGTTACATTCAGAAAGTTTGATTAACTTCGTACCTTAAAGTTGTCAAGCCTATAATTGCATTCATGTGTGTGTAATGCTCAAAGATGAATCAAATTGTCCAACATTCATCGTCACATACCTTTTTCAAGGTTATATATAAATTTAAATTTCTTCGGTTACTTCAAACTCTTATAATGCGCAATAATTTGTGATGCCATGCTTGTTCTAACTAACTCAAATACCATTTAATTTCTCTCATTTTCGACATTCACTGATCGTGCTGTGAAATATGGTTTTTGTCTTAAAAAATATTGGTGATTTAACCCGGAATACACTCTTGTTTAAGTATACGAGCCTTCTCCATACAACAGTTTTGTGCAATTCAGCAAATTAAAAAAAAAAACCTACCTTGTTTAAAACCGATTTAGATCACAAGAGCATCCTTTCATTCTCGGTTTCGATTAAAATAATCAAAATTCGATGATTTCGAGCAAAATATGTTTGGGGGACTAGGTTCCGGGTACATTTCACTCTAGGGGGACTAGGTTCAGGGTACATATCGCTCTGATAGCAGAGCCTCTAGGCCATCAATATTCAAGTGTTCTTAATAGATTTTAATGTAGCCTTTTATTGGTTAGACAGACATTTAATGATGACGCGGGTCGGCCATGAAAATTGAACTTAAACCAAAGTTTAATGAATTATGGCAACTTTTTCTTTCTTGTAAATGCCAAAATTCTGATGAGTCTGTTTCAACTAATCTCATTAAGAATGTGGCTACACGTAGTTTTGCGCTACTTTTGTAGTTTTTGTTGTTTGGTCGGGAGATCGGGAGTTAGAGTCTGGCCGGGTCTGGCGCCGCCACTACCCCTTGAAAGTAAAGGAATTCAGAAGTTAAGTGACTAACATTGGTAGCCGTCAAAGGCAAAAAATATTTGTGCGAGATTTTCACTTGCTTTGAGGGTTTAATACAGCTTCAACCAACTTGTCCAACATCGATATATGTTTTACTATTGTAGGAAATAATAATTGCTTCAAAGACCGCATGCAAACGTTAGACTTTTTGTAGCCAGGGAACTGTTAATTGGATGAACATTTCACGCTTTGAAACGAGAATTACGCCGTCAAGACCACACAAAATTATTTCTCTTGCACTGTATTGACATTTCTGTTAAGCTAAAACGGGATTAGGAATAAAAAAACCAACAGATATTTGAGGTATGCTGCGGTAACAGAAGGATTGACGGGTTTTCTGCCCAACACTCTAAAAAACCAGTGACACATCACTCAATAAAAGATTGAAAATTATAAGGCTTACTCCAGGAGAGTGGAAATTTACTCCAGAGGAATGAAAATTGCTCCAAAAGGGCGAAGTTTCACTCTTGAATGAGTTTCTGCAATTACCACTCTAAAATTAAGAGTAATCCCTGGAGGCACTCTTTAAAGAGTGAATTTGTACCCATCTCCTCGTGGATTAGAGTAACACTCCAGTGGAGTGAATTTATTGTTTTCAATCAATTAAATTCACTCTTTTTTGTTTTTTGAGTGAACCAAGTATTTTCCTGCATGAGCCAGTTCTCTAAGGATTAGTTGACTTGGATGAGTTGATGTTTCAATAATAAAATTAAACCGGGGTCACGAAATAGGAAAAAACACTTTTGAGCCAATTGCACAGGTTATCTGCATTCCACATCGTGGGTCTTTAAGTATTTCGGAGATTAAGCAATGACGCTTTTGAAGATAAACTAAACGACCCGTCGAGCAGAATATGTTCCTGAGGAAAATGATGACAACACTCACAAAAGTATTGTCTCATAAGATCTGATTGGACTGGATGCTTGAATGAATCCGTCTGTAATAGTTCTATACTACGACAAGAAGATGTAATGTTTTGCCCAACTACTATACCAAAGTTACAGCTAGACAACGGGCAGACAAATAGTTGTTGTTTTTACATTGACCGCTGGAGGCTCGTTCTACAGCTAGCAGTATACGATATTTATTTTTCCAAATCCCTGAACAGTTAGATAATTCACACGCAAACGCACAGAGATGAAATGCGTGTTTGGGGGAGGACCCCGGCCGCTTTGTCTGGTTTTGTTCACTGATTCCAAAGAGTGTGCTCGTAATGTTGCGAGCATAATTCATCCCAATTCAGAAGATTAACGTAATCATACCGTACCGTAATCGATTTCCAATACTACTAACGACTTTATTTTACAGTCACAATTCACAAATAAGTCAAAGCCTCAATCTGGTTGAAGCAGTTCTATCTATCCATCAGAAGGACAGACTACCCTGACAATGTGGTCAAAGTTTTCAAATTAAGTAAAAATCAAACCGTTTGGTACTTATTAATGTAAGTGACAAATATTTTTGCAAGCTTCTCTTTCGAAGTAAAAGAATTCTTTTGTAACTTCCATACCTTCACAACTGTAATTGCCAGGGGACCAGAAACCGTTATTATTTCCTTTGTCTTGACATGTAGTCTGAACGTCCGATGACGAGAAGTAGCCATATTCACAGGAAAGCGAACAAGTATTATTTATTCCACTTCCATCGCAATCGCTAACTTTAAATTGACCATTGGCTATCTTATGGAGATTATCAAAATCACACCTAGGTCTTATTTCCCCTGAAAAGAAAGTCCAGATATAAATATTAACAAGATATTTGACGTTTCGAATCGAAATTTTCCTCTCATTTCTTTAGATTTTATGTCCCTGAGTTTCTTTCATTGTGCATAACTGGGGAAAAATTCACGTAAAAAGAGCGCGGAACAATAATCCACTTGAAATCAAGGTCAGCGAGGGTTATATTTGAACTAAAATTTTGCATTCATGTTGCTACAATTTGCGTGTAGAAAAAGAAGAGGCAGGTATTTTCCAGTTTGTGTTTCTTTTGGATCTTATTTAAGACTCCTGTGGAAGTAAACAGAACACAGTCCTGTGTTTGTTCATTACTTCCCTAACGCGAAATATTGCTTGTTGATATGCGAGCATCATCTATCTAAACCTAAGTAGACGTTATCCATTGGCAAAAATCTTTCCTAAAAGCTACTTGTGAGGTAGAATGGTGCACATTCATTATTTAGCAATAATAACTTTACCTAGCATAACCGTGTGAATAACAAGAGTTAAGAACTCTTATTGAACATCTTCGAATACAATCAGATGAAAGGTGAAGGGCTAAGGGGGTTCAATATCATGCTTAAGCTAAAACAAGAAGTCTATATAGTTATTTACGAGGGAATATCATCACTGATTCTCAAAATGATAGCGTGCGCTCAGAAAGTTCAAAGGATCAAAATCTTACCCATTAAATCTGTGATGCTGAAGTAGCTTCTAGATGCAAAGATCTTAAACACTTCGTGTTGCTGTTCATCACATGGAACTTTTTCCACAATTACAGTATGATTATCTATTTCTTCTCGGGAGTAGCAGATCTGCTTATCTTACATATAGAATTGGAAAAAGGTCTTTAAGTTATGATACTAGTTCTTTGCACTTTTGAAAAATTCTGTTCAAGTAAAGTCCGCGACTTTACGAATTATTCTTTAATTCGGCTAAGATCTGTTTCGTTATTTATACTATGAGACTTTATTACCTAAAGGTAAAATGTATTTGTAAATAGCTTACTACTCTTAGTTATTTCTAAAAGGGAGCACCCTTCTTTGAACTTCAGTGTCGAATAACCTCGCTCGAAGGCAAGCCCATCTCCACGCCAACTTTCTACTTGGTTTTCAACACTGTATCAAAATTTATACTAAATAAAAGTTGTTTTGGACTTGCCGCATTTCACTGATTCTTTTCAGTTTGTTCAAACGCCAAACTTTCTCCTGACTATTGTACTCTCCATTCACGAGAAGCTTTTCCGGACCTGAGTGTACTCAAACTTTATATCTGGTTTTTCTGGAAATATCTGATTGTTATAAAGTTTTATATGGCAACCTGAAGCCAGATATAAAACCCAAAACTGGTATCCTGATACATTATGTCAAGTTTTGTACGGCCATATCAAGCGAAATATAACTTAATGAAATGCCAGTCCAGATATGTTTAATTAAATGTTAGATGTCCATATCAAGGAAGATATAACTTGAATAAATACCTGTCCAGATTTGCAAATAAAGTTTTATACGGCTATAAAAAGCCATATATAACTTGATGTAATGTCAGACCAGATATGTAAACATAGTTTAAGATTGCCATATCAAGCCAGATATCTTCAGTAAGTGTTCCAAATTTGTAAATAAATTTTTACATGGCCGTAGCAAGCCAGATATAACCGATTAAAATAGTTTTCCTTATATACATTTAATTTTATATATGGCCATATTAGTACTTCTTGGTTTAATTTGTGTATCTTTTCAACACAAAGGCCTCCTTTGGAAGCTGAACAAGTATCAGCAAACCAAAATCATGACATTCAAATTTTTTTCAGTCATACATTACAAACATATGCAAATGAGTTTCCAATGTGGGTAAGGAATTCAGAGCCGTGATTATTCTTTTATGATTAAGGAAGTAAAATGTGAGAAATAATAGAGACTTCAACATTTATGTTGAAGGCTTCATTATGAAATTTATGTTGGAATATTGCCCCATAAAATAATTTAAACGAACAAGGCCGTGTAGACATTTAAAAGTAGGTAACTTCAAAGCAGTTTTGTTCTTCACTGAATTTTAAATACTTAAGTCAATGTAATACAATGTACATTAAACTTTGATAGAGATGTTCAGATAGTCCTAACGGTATCCCGCTTGTGATACGCTTTAGACAAAGGTAGTGCAATAATAAAATTTGGTGCAGACATATATATATGATCCAGATATAGCCTAAATATAAAATCCCTATTTGGTACATAGATGCACTATATCTGTCCCTCATCAAATTTGGGCCATATCAAATTTTCTATGGGCCATAAATTCCTTTATGTTATATCAAGTTCTATCTGCCCGATTTTCCGCTAGAGCCAAATACAAATTCCATATCTGGATCAAATAGGGGCCAGTTATAAATTCAAATATATGGTCTATATTTGAATTTTGAGTAAGGGTGGTCATTGAATTCTGAAGAACTTGTTTCTTGGTACTTCTTTGCTATTGCTGGTGAGAGTTCACAGTTGCTAGCAAACTCTATAGCCAACTTGTTATAGTTGCCCTGGCCTAAAAATTGCAAAAACACAAGAAGCGGGTGCACAGGCAATGGAGGCGAAGGGACATGTCGCACCCTATCTTAGAGCCAAAAATGGCATTTTTACGGTTAATACAATATTACTTTTGTTTCCCTGCCTGCGTGTGGTTCAAACTGCAATTTTCACGGATATTTTGCACAAAATCCCATTTCAGTGCTACAGGTATACTTGCCAGCTCTGCCGATATCGTATGGTGCAAATTGTAGGCCTACTACTTGGTCTACTTGTAGTAGACCTAAGGACAACAACAAAACCTTACACTTGTTTGAGGCTGTTGTGTGTCTCTCTTCACCTGTAGAATTATAAATTATTTGCCAACAATATGGGTAGTTTTATTTTTATATGACCATTCCTACACTGAAAATACAAATTAGTCAAACATTGTCTGATACACTGTACCAGCTTTAGTCACTCATTTTGACTACTTGCTAATGAGTTTTGACTGATTGCAAAATGATGGACCAGTCATTACTGATAAAAATTAGTCAAAGAAGTTGAAAGTTGGTCAAAAATTTAGTCAAAGGTATGAAGTTGTTCAAACGTATTTGACTAACTTGTGTTAGGCTATCAGACAATGCTTGACTAATATGTGCTTACAGTGTACAATGTAATTCATGAAATACTGTCTTCTTAAGCATACAAAATACCGTACAAAATATCCATGTAATTGCACGTCGGCCTCCAGATCTGATACCACTCTCAATCTGGTAGTGTCTAGATGTAGCTCTACGTTTGGTGACCACGGGCTAGCTGTTCAATGAGCCACGATTGATCACTTCCCCTCTTCAAATAAGTAAGAACACTCCCTGGAGCATTTTCGGTCCGTATTTAAACCCACTTTTTTAGCTGTACCTTTGATGGTGTCTGATATTTTAACTCAGTCCACTGTGTTTCCACTTTCTTTTGTAATGGGCATTAAAATAATTTCATTTAACAATGCGCCATATAAATTTCATGAACTTGAGCTAGGACATTATCTCATTAGAATACCAAACAATTTCACACCGTTAAGAGGAAACTCCCGCACCCACTCTCTCCCTTTCAATAAATGACCCGCCCCTTGAAAAGTTCCAATTCCTGGCTAGCACGTGACAAGTACACAGATATGTACCTACCAGAAGACTCACGTAAAGCAACGATTGATGTCGCCAATATCATAGTGGTAATCAAAGTACGAAGATGCATCATGGATCACATCCAGAAAACGATATCAAACTGTCAAAATAACATACACATGTCTTTCCTCGCCGTTGAACATTTTATTTAGATTTCCCATATCGAAATACGTGTACCTTATACAGAGTTCTCGGTGTTATTAACCAAAACCTATTTTCGGTTCTTCGGCAAAACATAAAAAATGTACAAATAAATAGAGCACCATTGAAACACTTCAAGTTCTCCAATTTCGTCCATTGCTTTGGCAGTTAATCATTTTCCAACACTGCAGAATTCTGTTTCTATTCTTGCTCTGTTTTGTATTGGATATTTAAAATGAGTGCCACAAACTGGTACATTGTGATGAGACAAAACCTTTTTGTCAGAAATATGTTTGCCTTGTCTTTGACTTGAAGCTGTTATATTGACGTTGCGTGAGTGTGTCCTAGTGATTATCATCTGGTTGAAAAATATTCATATTCGGCACAGTCAAGTGAATGAAATTTTGATCTGCTCTAAAAAAAAACGATCATTGGCTTTTATGACGATTTTGCAGAAATGATGAGTTGGCAGACCCGTTTATAACATAAGATAACGGTACCACCAGTAACTTGCATGTTTGCAGAAGCTTTTTTCCCTAGTCGTTGTGTAGGGAATGAATATGAAGATGCAACTTCCCCAAAAGGTTTTACACCACTATAAGCTTTTTGAAGTGCAGGTCATAAATAGAAAAAGAAATGATAATGCCGACAAATAAAAAGTTGTTTCACGTATCAGTTTTGTTGTGTATGCGGTTTTCTGGAAGGAAAACACTTTGGCCGAGGGAAGTCTTTGTGTTTACCTGTTCTTTTCTTTCGTATTTGTCTAGTTACCTACAAAAACTAAAATTGAGTATTGGACGTCTAAAAATTTCACATTCAGGCAGTCGTCTCCCATTAATTCTTTAAGGATGATTTGAAAACTTGTCGTAGGTAATGTATTTCTGTTGTTCTGTTGTTCTTTGTAAATTGTCATCGTGAGTGTTTCACGTAATATGCGCTCTATCAAAATTTAAATAAATTGTACCAATCATTTACTACGCCAGTTATTTTTTTTTTTTTTTTTTTTTTTGCGATTATAGATATAAGCAGATAAACCCAAGAATATGTGAAACTTTCCGACAAGACTTTGCAGATACCTTGAAATATATTGTGTTAACGTTCTGGAAAGAAAATATATGCTTACTTTTTGAGAACCTGGAGAAGCGTTTATCGGTTACACAGTTACAAATGCCTAACTTTTATTTACTACACAATAATAAAGCCGCTCCAAAAAGGACTCGTGCGTTTGTCCATATAGAGTGACAGTTTTAGCAATAAAATATTTTACCATCGACAGCCTTCAGGGTAGCATGTGATGGTAAGTGCTTAATAGATGTGGCAGATTACCCAACAAACTTCAGTCAGATCAACCAGCCAAGTGTTTTCTGGTGCACGTCACCGTGAGTTAGTTGGTTAGTTAGTTGGTCGGTTGGTCGGTCGGTCAGTCGGTCAGTCGGTCGGTCAGACAGTCGGTCAGTCAGTCGGTCAGTCAGTCGGTCAGTCAGTCGGTCAGTCATTCAGTCAGTCGGTCAGTCAGTCAGTCAGTCAGTCAGTCAGTCAATCAGTTAGTTTTTCCAGTTGGAAACCCAATTTTATATTTTGCAAAATGAAATTTTCGCATGGTAACCTTCAATTGCTTAATAAATAAACAATCGTCTTTGCGCATGACGTATGGGGCAAATACCTTTCAGAACTAATATCGTATCAAATTTCCAAAACATGAAGTACGGAAAAGTCTAATGCAAACTCTCAGAATGCTACGAACCTTCCCGGACAAGACAAGTGTGTGGTTTAGACGCGAAGTACACATTCGCAGGTTTCGGACAAAACTTTCAATCACACTTAAAGAAATCAAAGAGGATTGCATTTTTCAACACTTTCGGTTTATCTTCAGCTGAGGAAGCAACTCGTCGTATAATATATTTGTCAAAATCTCGAATCAGGTAAACATTAAAAACCATAACGAGCAAAAGGAGTGCTCACGATTCCCTAAAAACAATATTTAATCACCTATTTGCAAGTTTTCTGATCGGGAATTGCGGTTGGCAATACACGAACACTAAAAAAGAGTTATGAAACATTTAAAACACTTTGATGTAGTCATCTACACATTTTCTCATGAAGATATTTTTTGATTGATTAAAACACACATTAAAACCTTTGCTTATTCACGGATATATGATGTGATGTGAAATGATATGCATACTTACTAAACCTAAAGCGATCAACTAACAACACGAAACCACGCCAAAGAAAAGTTAACATCACATGATGTGTAGCTAAATCAAGTTTAAAATAACATTTCTAAGTTTCCCACTACATTCATTTCCTTACAGGAGAGGACACTATGACAGAAAACGGACAGGTTTTTCTTCTCTCTTGGATTATAAACAATTGAACAGCCCTTTGTCAATTTTGTAATTGCCAACTATTAGTGTGTGGATTATGAACACATTCAACTATGACCTAAGATGGGCAGCTAGATACTCTTCTTCTTCCCACCGATAAGTGTGTATACAATTTTGTTGATTTCAAATAAAGTCGTCTTCAAATTTCAAGTTATTTGTTAATCCATTTTCCTGTCATTGTGACTTTGGAGAGAAATGTGTAACTTTCTCGCAGTAGTTTTGATTACCCTGCTCGATGATATCACCCTCAAAAAAAAAAAAATAAATAAAGTAAAACAGAATGTAAATGAAACTATGGGTTAAAGCAATTAAGAAATTTCCCATATAACACCACAGAGCACCGACAAAAATCGACAAAAACACAGTAACAGGATCTCCTATTGTTTTTGTTAGACCGGACTACATCTCCTCCCAACTTAGTTATGAAAATCATTTAATAATGCTTAACCCTTTACCGTTGTGCTCCGATCGGGGCATATTTGCGCGCCTCGGGAGTGGGTGGAAAAGCGGACGTAGCCCGCCCCGCATCGGCTTCCGTAGGCCATTGACCCCGTGACCTTAAACTATTAGTTCTCCTGTTGTTGTGGCCGAATTTTCGGGTAGCTACTCGCAGTTTCGAGTTCCGCGTGAAACAGAAAAGATGGGTGACAGCCGAGCTCTCCGCATGGGTCCAAAAGGACCCAAACAACGGTAAAGGGTTAAAATAAGCCCGTGGAGTGTGTTTACTGCAAAGCTCATGCCACTGTCTCTGCTTGTGTGCACGTAACCCTTTAGCCGACTGGTGCAGATATTTTAGATTAACCCTTTACCGTTGTGCTCCGATCGGGGCATATTTGCGCGCCTCGAGAGTAGGCGGAAAAGCTGACGTAGCCCGCCCCGCATCGGCTTCCGTAGGCCATTGACCCCCCTAAACTATTGTCTCTCTCGTTGTTGTGGCCGAATTTTCGGGAGGCTTCTCGAATTTTCGAGCTGCGCGTGAAACAGTAAAGATGGGTGACAGCCGAGCTCTCTTACGAACGGTAAAGGGTTAATGTTGCCAAAATTGATTCTGATTCTACTGAAATATTACAACTATGACATCCCAGGTCGGCGAACAGGTCCTGCAATAACCTCGTTCGGTAATTCGTTTTTTGTGGTTGTACACATGCGCACATCATCCAAATATATATTGAATAAAAACAGTCCCGCACCAAACCACGTGTTCCAAATTTGAAATTACATGTAATCTCGGTGACACCTTTTTTCCTTAATCCAACCATAAGAAAAGAAAAAATCATAGGTTTGGTTCTGTGCAATGGACTGTGTCTTAATTGCCTCCTTTTTGGTGTAAAATTATGTTTTTTAATCTGCCGTAAGGTAGTACTGAGCCTTTTTTCGTTCAAGTTGGTTATTAAGACATAATATACATGGTGCTGTAAGCTCGTACTGCACGAACATCTTTTTCTGTATCCCGAGCTGTGTCCTTTAATTCTATGCGCCGACAAATTACCGAACTAGTTTATTGGCCACTAAAATCCTGCTCACGCCAGTGGGATCCAGACTTGATCGCAGAGTGTCAAAACATCACTCATTGTTATTTTAAACGTATGAGTCGAACATTAGGAACGTCTACTGTACTTGTGATAGCCATTTGTACACGTCATAATGGATGAAAAAGCTATCATTAATAAAGAACAATGACGCAAAAGTTAGAAATTGCGCACTACGTACCAGTACGTTACAATGAGTGGGTTATGGAAGGGATTTCGAGTGTTACATGGGAGAGGTATCTAGAGCGTGGTTGTTCCTCCTCCCATCTTTGCCCATCTTTCACTGTGTTACATAAAACTAGATGTTGTTTTATCATTGATTTCTTACTCCCTCTTACATACAAATTCATTTTTTCCACTTGTACTGTCAGCTCCGATTGCTTAATAATAAATCTAAAGTGAAATGCTATGCAGTGTTGTCTAGTTATTTGACATATCAGATTACCCTTGAAGGTCGTGTGATATGAACATGACAAAATTAGGTATTCGATGCCAAAAGCCTTAAAAACCAAGAAAATAGTCTCAATTTCCATTAAAATCCGTCAAAAATCGACCAATTTACCGGGCAGTTTCTGATTTGTACTTCATCTTTAGTAAACATAAGCTGAACATGTAAATCTTGTAATGTCTTGGAAGGGACATACCACGAATGGCTAATGTTATTCTTTGTTTTTACAATCTTAATTTCAAGGACAGTTGAAGCATTAGTTTTTCCCGAAGGTTTTAGTTTAGAAATTAAAATGGTGTCCTTGAAAATCATCAGTTTGAATTACGAAATAATAACTTATTTAATTAGTAATTAAGAGATATTAATTTAGGTGAACAAGAGAAATATCATCACTGTGCAACACTCCGCATCATTATATTTTCATAAGCAACAAGTTGCTTGAGAGGCGATCAAACTTCGAAGAGATATATCAGATATAACAGATATTTACCACGAAAACTTCACTCCCTATCTGCCGAGTGAAATTTGGGCATTTTGCTCACATGTTTCACTACCTTTAACACTGCAATTACACATACTATACATTAATCCAAACAACTAAATCAGTTGATGAGAGTCAGCCGTAAATTAATCCCGAGCGGGATGAATAATCGGTAGGTCGAAGTTGGTAGATTGAAGTTAGAATGTGTAGGTTCCGCTTGGGAGTACTATGGTAACAAGGAGAGAAAACTGAGTCACGCGGGGTATTTATAGCCTGTTGTCGCTTCTGTGAATCTCGAGCTGTTCTAGCGTAGTGTTCATAGACTCTGCCCGGAAAGCAGAGGATGGTGGGTTCGGTCCCCCGTGCGGCTCAATTTTTCTCTCTGATGTTTTTCTTCAACCGTTCATTCTTTGATAAGGGTTTATACCCTATCTTGGATCGGTATAAAATTCGTGATCGAATGTATTACTACAACACTTTCGACCTACACATTCTAACTTCGATCTACCAACTTCGACCTACTATATATATATATATATATATATATATATATATATATATATATATATATATATATATATATATATATATATATATATATATATATATATATATATATATATATATATATATATATATATATATATATGTATGTATGTATATGCAAATGTAAATGTATATGTATATGTATATATAACGCTTATTCCCACCTAATGGGGTAATTGTTATGTCTGCTTGTAAAAAGGACGAACAAATAACAATAAAAAACATAAGAAAAAGAATTTGCTCTAACGTCTAAACATACAAACAACGTTTTTTCAATGGCCAGCCATCCGTTCGTGTTTACACCTAGGTGTCCGTAAATTTGACAACTTTGAAGTACATAGGCATCACCCGAGACTGCTTCGATTGTCTCCAACTACACTTTAAAAAGGGTATAGATATTGAAAGCTTATGTGGAATCCTTTAAGCCCCACAATAGAATCATGTTTACACTCTAAACACGACATTCAGGAATAAAACACATAATGTTTAGTATAAATCATTGCAAAAAGTTGTGAAAGTGGTAGCAAAATGTGCTCAATTCCTTAACACATTTTAAAATGACCTTACTTCAAGCACCCCCCACACAAACCTTTGTTAAACATCCTTATCGCCATACGATCCTAGTTGATTGCTCAAGAACATACGGGAGCGTAATGTGTAATGAGGGCACCCACAGTGCATGCAGTGTAATACGAACTACTGGTACTCTAATTTGATGTCAATTAACCAGCTGTATCAATTGAGAGATTTGGTAGAACGTTGCTTAAGTATAGTTTAATGTGGGGTGACGAATGCCTGCCTTTAAGCATACATTTTAGATGCATTATTTTGAAATTGCTCTGCGTGTTCTAATTAATGTGTTAAATAAGTGCATTTGAAATAAACGTTCAATATTCGGCTAATATTGGTATGGTCGTATTTTCATTTCACTGAATGAAATATATTCTTCTTCCCACACAATGGACGACTTTTTAAAATTTGAAGTATATTCCCCGTTCAAGTTAACCATTTTACAGTGGCCGTTCTTACATGAAGAAATTCTGCTAGATCCGCCATTCATCCACCAGCCACTGCAGGTCTTTGCCGCACAATTAACATTGACATTGAGGTCATTATCGTTGTCATACGTACTGAAATCCATGTTCTTGTGACAAGCCATGTCATTATGAAGACCTATTTTAGAAAAGAAATGGCGAAGGTATAAGGAGACATTATTTGCTACAATTGAACACTTGCATGGCGTAGATCCACGGGGGTGTTTGTGTAATAATTATGATTCTGTCTAGAGACGCTACATCAGAAAGTTTCCATGCTTTTTACATTGATGAAAGTTTTTGAGCAATAAAGGTCACATTCTTTAGTTTTCTGTCATTCAAGCTTGGTAGTCTTCCATATTCACTGAAATACTCAAGATCGGTCACATATGATTTGGTAATCTTTGACTGACTTTTCCTGGAGACGAGCTCGACCGACTCAATTTCTAGGTCCCAGGAAAAACTTTGTGAGTTAATAAATGCCTTTTTTAAGTTTTACAGCTGTTGTTCTTGATCAATTTCAATCGTCCAGTGCAACTTGCTAAAGAGTGCTCAAAGGTGTCTTCCATTAATGTATAACTATGTCACTGACCCAAGGCATTGGCTCTGAAATCAACTCCTTAAAGCAGTCTTCCTAAGGCATCCGAGGCTTTAAAACCCAGAAAATTCCGGGCGGGCCATTGAATCCCACCCGGCTTCGTGCTTAATGACACCGTGCCTTCTTTGCATGCTTAATGTCATAATTCAACCCATTCCCCAAAAAGTTGAAAGGAAGTCTACGCCCATCCATTTGTGTTACAAATATAAAAGATGATAAAGTAATTTTGAAAAGCACAACGACACTTCTCTTTCTTTTTCTTTTTTTTTTTGCATTTTCTGCAAGGAATTAAATGCTTCTTACTACAAGTATGCGACTAGCCAGAGTTGTCTCGTGGGAGGGGGAGGTAATGTCGGGGTATGACAACGGGGGTGTAAGGTGATTCGTAAAAATGTCCAGGATTGGTCGCCCATATGTTTGTGTGTAAAGTTGAAGGGTCATAAGGGTTAACTGAAATTCATTTATAATAAAGGTAACTATTGATGGGGCATAGAAATTTTAGTCAAGGGCGTAATACGCCAAATGAGCTGTTTTAAAGGTTGAATCCCTTTTACCCAATCCTGAAACAGAAGGTAATACGAATTGATGGAAACACTGGTTGCTGTGTCTTTTGTACGTTTTGGGGTATAGACGAACCCAATGAGCGCTTGTTTTTAGTGACTGCAGGCCGCCATTAATGGGGTCCATCAGCCTTAAATCGTCTTTATTTATTTTTTACATGAATTTCAAACCCCCTTATTTGGTGAAATTGGAGAATTCAAGATTTAAATTAGGTACAACCATCCATGATAGAGGTAAGCAAGGAAATCGAGAGATTTAAATGTGATGGATCACAGTTATGGCCGACTGAAGTTAGACCATCACTTGCTTTCCGGATTCGTGTATGAACTAACTTATACACACAAATACACATACACACATTGCTGTCTGCATATTAAGCAAAAATCTAGAAATTGATAGAAACAAAGCAAATAAGTTTCCAAAACTAGACTTAAATTAAAAACTGGTATGAACTAAGTATTCATGCTGTTAACATAGGAAGCGAAAACAGTCGCATAATTTTGAAATCATGCAGATTTTGACCTCTATCATTGACAGTCTTGCCCTTTATATGATAAACGTTACAACTGAAAGATGGAAAAAACTTTGTTCGACCCAGGAGTCCAGGACTCGAACTCAAGCGACCTCCGATGTAAAGTATCGAATTTTACAGGATATCAAAATTATGCTGGGAGTATAAATGTTGCCTCTGACGACTTTATACACATTACCGTTTGTTCCAGAGAATGTTCCGAGAGACATTAATCTGTAGTTTTTCGATGCGTTTCCGATCTTAAAGTTGTCGTAGGTAGCGGTGAAATTTCGTCCGTCGGGCGTTTCCATATCAATACGAAGCACATGTCTCGCATTTCCTGTCATCTGGTAAAGTATCTCATTGCCAAGCCAAAAGTTAGAAATGAGTTTTCCAAAGCCACTTGCGTATTCAGACCAATTACGTTTAAAATCTAAGTCTCCGCTTACCCTACGCTGGAAAACCTGTAGAAAAACAAATTAGATTACACCTTTCATCTGCATGTCTGGATGAAACCAAACTATGTTTTTTCGTCCGAGTTGACAGTAATTTGAGGGTGCATTGCAACGAATTGAACTTGTCCTCAAATGATGAATAATATTAAAACCTTTCGAGGTGTTTCTTAAACATTTAGCAATAAGAATTAAAAAGTCAGGTTTTATGGAAAATTTGCAACTCTCTCTTGATGCAAATTTTGTCCCTCAGAACGTTATAAGCAAATGACTCCAATTACTGTACACCTGATGGACCAAATATTACTATGCAGATGGTCCTTCCCCGAAGACTGTCTTTTGTTATGTCAACATTCTTACAGACCTTTAAACTGATGAAAAATTTGTTTTGAACAGTTTGGCACAGAAGCACACTTTTTGATGCCTTAAATCATAAGAAATAAAGCACAGTGTGTTTTTTTTTTTTTTTAATTTCATTTTCAGTTTATTTCCATTTATATAATCTGAAAAATTAGAGACAGTTACTTGAATATGGAGGTGGGGAAATGTAAACAAGAAGAAAATATTATCACACAATATACTTTTGTCGAATAAGAAGTGGACACTAAGCTGAAAAGATTCAAGGCATCAACACAAAAACAACCAAAAAGGCAAACTAGCCAATGCAATAGTTCAAAATGTAATTTACATTTGTTTAAAAAGTTATTGTATACAACTTTTCATTCCATTTTCAAATAAAGAAATGATATTTTTGCAGTCAGTTATCAACAATACCACTGAAAATGGCAAAATCACTGTTTGTGAATAAGCGATAAGAAACTAAATTCGATGAAACATTTTTGCAGACACAGCAGAGGGAGCTTGGTATTTTAGGGGTGATATTCACTGATGAAGGAGGGATAAACGTCGACTTCAGAAGTTAGGTCCTTTGAAAGCATCTCCCAGGGGGTGGATTTCACTTTCGAAATATTAATGCATTTTTCTGATTAGAAAAAATCCAATTTTGACGAAGTACTCTGTACCTGCCTATAAAAATCGAATTATTATATGTTAAACTCGAAATTATTTATAGGGCACTGCGCGAGATAAAACAGGTGTGCCGTTAGGTCAGGAAACCTACCTAAAAAAGCAGATACAGAAGACTAGAAGATGAAGGGATTCCCTGAAGTAAAACACTCTAGTCTAATCTTAAAGGCAGAGTTTGTTCCACCTCTGGTAGAATGAGAAGAAGGTATGAACCCTTGCTAAACGCGAAATGTCTGTAATTGTTCCACCTGGCGATAGTTTCCGAGCAAACTTTCGGTAGGGTTTCAGGAAAAAGATGAAGACAGCGTCTTCCACATCCAGTCTATTTCTTAAGGTTTTAGTCCTCTCTGAGTAATGGCAAATACTGATGCTGCGAACATGGCTTTGTCTTTCAAAAATGGCAAACTTAATCCAAACATATCTTAGTCTGGAAGTCTTTGTTGCACCTAAAACGCATACCTGAGCCTGATCAGAAACAACTTTAACCACGCTACCATTTTGGCAATTTCCAAGGTCGACAACCTGTAGCCAGTGCAAGGTACTCTAAGATTTCCCATGCTTTGCAATTATAGACCTGTTCAAAATTTTTACAAAAGGGATTACTTTTGTTTTCACAACACCAGCGTGAGAAGACCTTTCAAACACAGTCTTATCGGTTACTCGTTCCTTTCCTCAAAGATGAGGAAATAAGGGTCTTCACTAAATATGAGGGTTTAAAATTCATGTAAACAATAAACTGGATTTGGAAACGCATAGGTCGCAAGATCTGTCCATATCAGAGTGAAATCATTTACCCACTTTGACCTTGAGGTGAGATCCCAACAGCAAAGATTAGCATTGGGCGTTGGAACCATTTGCAAAGAGGTCTATCTAAAAAGGTCTTAGAGCCCGAGAAATTTTATTTTAATGTGCTTGTTTATCATCCAGTCCCTTGCGCCTTCCTCATGCCATGGAAGGCAATCTGCTTCACCACTGAGATGCCTGGGACATACTCTCATGTCAAGTTTAATTAACGTTTCTGACAAAATGTCCCTATTGTCTCTACACCCTCATGGAGGTCCATGCTTTACGTTCCCTCATGCCTGTTTTTTTAACGTAATGCGGAAAGATTGTCGGATTTTAATAGGAGGTGCTGGTCATAAATATTCCTTGTACAACGTTTTAGTGCTAGATAAGAGCCTTGCAGTTCCAGAAAATGTTATTTGTCATGTGTTTACGTGCTCCAACCAGTGTCCGCCTGTTTGATAGGCCCCGCAAACTTATGGATGAATTGAGCACCCATTCTGGGTTTGCATATTGTTTACCCACCATGACAACCCCTCGCGAGCTCTCTACCTGGACATGCACCATTTTCTCGAACCCTTGCGGTCACAGGATATCCCTGCCTAATGCTCTTTGAAGGTAGCAACGATGGGCCATGAAATAACTGATCGCCTCCTTTGCTGAAACAATTTTCCATACCAAATGCTTTCTTTCTTAAATGCCTTCGCCGACTTTACGGCACTCTTTTAACCTTTTAACCTATAACCTTGGACGGAGTGAATACTGGCTTCTTTTGGCTTTCCAACGGTGTCTTTGCAACGCTCTTTCCTCCCACTAAATTCTGTAAGGATTGAGAAAAAGGAAATCGTCTAGATTCACAATTATTGTTATAACCTGTTGTCTAAGATTACCTGGGACTTGTTAAATATCTTTGTAAATACCAGAGGTGTAGTTGCTAACCCCATATCAATTTGTTGCGGTTTCTTAACCACATAGAGCTTTTGTTAGAGTACCCCACTGAATGAAAACGTACACAGTAGAAAACAGTAGGGTTATGAAATTTCTTCGTCAGTGCTCTGTCCCTTACAAAAATTGCAATGATGTTCATTCACTTTGTCTCATCTTTCGAATGATGTAAAAACAGAACCATAATACTTGACTTTTAGAAGGGACAAGGGCAGATTTCGAAGGCATGGTGTTGCATGATAAGCGGCAATATGAATGAAACTTTGGCATCTGCTGTTTGTACAAACAAGAACCAATGGTCGATATTCATGCATCACTGGATTGGTAATCGTGTAAACTTTCCAATGGTAACCTTTGTTTTAAAATTTCCAACACTACATCATGGGGAACAGGCCAACTTACGTACAATTGGCCAAATATATGAATATACATAAGTCTTGCACCATGAAATGACGCTTGCGATTTGTGCACAACTTAAGCTTTTCGCAGCACTGACAAAGCCGCGCTCGTGTTTTATGTGTAAAGTGAACGAGTGTGCAGTATATTACAGAACATTTGGTCACGCCCACCTGCCAATCAGGTATACGGGATGAGCGTCTGTATAAATTATACATCCAGTGACCTGGAGGTGGAAGATTGTATTGTGAGGTCTCCTGAAACCTCTTCTAGTGGAATTGGCAGTGTCATTTCACCTCAGTGGCATATGGTTGTAGTGAGGGTTATTGTCTTTATCTCAAGTGCGAGTCACAAACGCTAAGTTGAGCCCGCATTGGTTTTATCTTCAGCAGGCGAAAATATCTCTATGCCCAGGAACTGAGTTGCTTAGGGAAATACTAGAGGTCTTACGTAAGTGTACATTTTGGAACTGTTTCGGGTACGGACACAGAATGCTGGAGTTCTGGTAGGGGCCTGAAGACTAGCAAAGAAACTACTTCAAAATTGGTCACCATGAGAGAGGATCTATGATGAAGCGCCGTTGTAATCCACTGTCGTTTGGACGCTCAGAAAAAGACAGCGCCATTTTTTTGTCTGGCAGCACCCTCATCAGAAGACCAAAGGGCGATTTTTCAAAGGTCCACAAAAAGCCCCAAGTTAAGCAGGACAGAGAGGCCCAACAGTAAAAGTAATTTCAAGTGCTTGTCCCGGGAGACTTCCTTTTCTGGAGGGGGGACATTTCAAGTTGCTTGAAACAGTGGCAACTATTTAAGCGACAGGTGGGTCATAGAAACAGTGCATGACTACAAAATCCCTTTTCAAAGAAAGCCAATTACTAGCAAGCTTCTCCTTCTGTTCTCAACATTCGAGAGAAAATAAGTGTTCTGGAAATAGAAATTCAATTTCTACTGCAAAGAAGAGAGGTAGAGGGTGTCCCAGGAAAGATTTTACAGCCAAAACATTTCATCAGTAAGCTATTTGTGGTCCCAAAGAAAGGTGAAGATCTACAGCCAGACTTCAATTTAAGTAACCTAAACTCTTTCCCAGACCCACGCCATTCAACGATGGAAGGTTTTTTACACTCATAAGGACTTATCACAACAATGGGATTTTATGAGCAAAGTAGATCTGAAGAATGCATAGCTGTCAATCCCCATTGCTGGGAGCCACTGAAATTTTCTAAGGTTTTAGTGGAAAGGGATAACGTATCAGTTTTGCAGCCTACCTTTTCATATCAATTTGTTTGGAAACACTTCCCTGCTAAACTAGTGTATGATTGGTGTTGCCTTCTAGCAAGGCTTTGGCTTCAGAAGCCATCAATTCAACGACCGGGTTGGGTGAGGTTTTCAGAAAAACGTGTAGGGCCAGGTCTTGGCCCAGTCTTACGGTACTGTCGTAAACATGAGTACTAGTGTTAACTTTCCCCCGTATGGATATAACTGTTAGGTTATCGATTATGCATTGACTCGGTTCATAGGAGCCCACCTCGCATTACAACTGTTTGAATTTATTCATTTTAACCAGAAAAATATATGATTAATCTGCTAAACAGAGCCAGCCAAAGAATCTTTCATTATCACAAATGTTACATAGCAACATCTTTCGAAACAAGAATAAAAATTCAGATTAAAATTCAGACGCAAGGAACGAGTCTTAGCGGATTAAGCGACGAGAAAAGGTCGAAAACGCCATCAGAAGATGCCAAAGCAAGGTTGGGCAAAAAGACATCAGACGGGATATTTAGCTTTTTCATAATTCTGAAAGTTTTTAAGGTCGGAAGTGACGTGATTTTAGGTCAAACGTGCCTGATACATCTTACGCAGTGCCCTGTAATATATTAAAGACGCTGTGGAAACGTTTGATAAATCTGTAGGATCACCAAACAAGAGAAAATGATGTAAATGATATACGCTGCCAAACAGAGATTGCATTTTAGACAACAAGGACGGTTCAACAGATTTCTCAAAGAAAATCTCCTGTGAGGATAATAGCCTTTTGAAATTGTCCCTGATAACCATATAGTAGCTACCAACCTAGCAAAAAGGCTTTATATAACTGTTGTGTTTTCCATATAGGCCTACTTTTTGCACTATTTCGAGAGTATTAATTCAACAAATTATATTTCAATTTTGATTAGTTGAGAAGGACAGGCACTTCAAGGTTATATATAAAGAGTAACTCATTTGAAACATACTGTCCAGCCGCCATTATCCGTGTCCATATCACAGTAAACTACTGACATTTCGAGAGGTGTCTGGATCACGTAGATACCACTTTCGTTTTTACCATAATCTCGAAGCTGATCGCAACCTTCCATTAACCGGTAACATGTGTGAGTATTAACATCTTCACTACAATAGCAGGCAAATATTTGCAGCGTCCTCCAAAGAGCTTCGTGACAAGAGCAGTTGTGGTTAATTGCATAGCAGCATATCGGAGTTAGTGTATTGACTATTGGAAATAAAAAAAAAAAAATAGAACAAAGGGTGATCAACTGTCGAAATCGACACGGTCTATTTGAAGCTTACTATCCACCTCTGAAACACGATTTAAGATGCTCACGCCTTAAACACTGTAATGTCGACAGTAGAACCTTGTCTGGAGCTTCTCAGTTTGTCTCCACAGCCACTGAAACTGTGTACCTCTTGTATAACTTTAAATCCCATCTCGGCTCACATGATGTTCCGAATATGAGATTTTGCAGATTGGAAAATAATGACACAATTTAATGGCTTTTTCTCGTCCAAACTGAGCTCTTAACTGCCCTACCCGAAAATTCTGTCACTTCGATGACGTTTGACAAGTGGCTACCCGGACTCCCCCCACCCATAGCCGCTAGAAGGGGAAATCCCATGATTTCCTAAATGTGACTGTAGCCATGCACCGATAAGGTCCTGAAAGTGAATATATGCTGAGTATGTACTTGTATGTGTGTTTGACGCCACTTGTGTACACGATATCTAAAGATATCGGATAGAGGAATCCCTTTTAATGGTATGCAAACATAACAAGTCAGGAGATCATGTCAAGATGTTTCCACAGACCTGACGGTCGTCAGAGTTGGCAAGGTATTGGGGAAGTGTGGCTGAGAATTGGAGGATTTATCCTCCACTGCCAGTTTATTTATGGATTTCTCAAAGTTGCCTGCACTAGGTATATTTTGATACAGAATTTACTTCAAAATAATGCAATTAGCAATAACTTTATCAATTCAGATTTTATGGAAACCTTTCTACTTCTTTGATGTAAATTTTGTCAAGGTCAAGTTTAATGAGCATTTTGAATGAAAGGGAAACCTATGCCAAGATCACAAAAACTTTGCACCTATTGAATTAGATTTATGAGTAGAAACTTTGATTTTACGACTTCGTGTTCTGTGGGAGCAACCTCTCATGTGACCATAATGGAACCGCTTATATTTAGTATTTATGTTTCCATGTTAAGAGTAATGAGTAAAAAATTCCCAAATTTGACGTGTAGGTGCGTGCCTATAATGAACATGTCAATGAATTGTAGTCCAGAATGAGACCTGTTGTTTTGGTAGAAATAAAAACTTATCGATGATATCACTGACGATAAAACTTAAAACCATGAGAGTTGTTTGAAAACATAAAATCCCAGGCGGCAGTTATGGATACTTCCAATTTATCTACAGCTTAATCATATTATGAGAAAGCGCTGTATTGCTTTGAATGGATATCACGGGCTTCACAAAGACAGTTGCCTTAAAACTTTATAACTACACACCCGGCGAATAAGACATTTGGACGGGGACCCTGGATTGGTATCAATTACCAAATGCACTTGGAAGGCACCCAAGCAGAAGCAGAGATAAGGGTTTTAAGTGTTCTGCTTGTAGCAAACAACCCTTCAAAGCTGTTTTGGAGTCGGACGATGATCTCGGTTGGGGTGTTATGTGCAGTTACCAACAAAAGATAAAAATGAAGCCTTCGCACTTATGATATCTGTAGCAAGAATTTAAATCATTCCACTATGCCAGGTATGCAAATTAAGTTTAACATGGTCATACCAAGCCAAATACAACTTGAAAAAGACCGACGAAAGGAATGCAAATCAAGTTTGATATCACCATATCAATACATATATTAATTTACAGTTACCTGTGTCATATACACAAGTCAAACTTTGTATGGCCATTTTCAGTCAGATGTTATGTAATTTAAGTACATGGCAAAGATAACTTTGCGAGGTACTTAAATCAAGTTTACATAAAGATGTAAAGTGAGATGTAACTTCATAAACCTGCATGTGAGGTATGCCCAGCAAGTTAAATATTACCATGTCAAGGCACATGTACCTTGAATAAAACTCCATGCTAAATATGCATATAACGTTTTATACATGCATTTCAGGTCGGATACCAACTGAATAAATATAAATGCCAGATATGGAAATCATATTTTGAATGGCCATGTCAATCACCTTATGACATTACCTGAAGGTGGTCATTTCGCTAATTTGTTTTCTTTTTACTTGATTTCGATGGTGTGAATATGGGTGTTCCAAACTTAGACATGTTTTGGATACTGCGGCATCTTCCTAGATATAACGGGTACATACTGCCTACCCAAGTTTGCTAATACCGAAGTAAAGTACGCGAACTTATGCAAATGATTTACATACTTGGGTAAAAGCTTAAACTTACATTTTTATGATTTAGAATTTGGAAGTAGGTTATTCAATCAGCAGTAAACCTAAAAACTGTTAAATTCATAAAAGAATAGTTTTCCGTTTGCTATTATGAAGTGTGGTGATTTTTACAAATGAGGATATTTTCTGTTGGTGTCGGGATTTGGAATTTTAAGTTCGAACTATGATCCACACCTAAGCGGATATGGCCCAGACATAAACAATGCTTGGCCCTGACTTGAATATTGTAATAATTAAGAGGAGCCAGAGCTAGTTCAGCTATGGAACCATACGGAATTTGTATTGGAATTTATATACAGAATTAATTTTCTGGAGGTGTGGGCCAGATAAAGTTGTGTTTGTAACACAAAAAGACTTTATACAGATTAAATTTTATCTGACAATTTAAAACTTAGATCTGCTTCTGCGTTATTTACTCCCACTTTTTTTTCTGTTCGGATATAAATTCCATCAATGTTGCACAAACTGACCTATACATTTAATTCGTATTCTTTCGATAAAAGCACCGCATGGATAAAAATGCTGTCCCTTCCACAAACAGACTTTCTCAATATAATTATAGAAGCTTTGAACTGTGTTATATCTGCCCAATTTGTTATACGGCTAGATAAAAAAAATCTATACTTGAACTAGATGTGGAATAGATATGAGATCAACCTCTGCAATATATATATACATGGATTTTTCATACCGCATTTTCATCATCCGACTGTAGAGTTGGTTTAAGCGTAGGAGTAGTGAAGTTACCCTCTGCCACAACTCCCTCCGAGGCACTCTTGGGCAAGGTGCGCCTGTTTTCCCGAACAGAGTGGACGTTCGCTATTGGGCTCATTTGATCTCTTTGGGAAGTTTTGCTTTCGTTACGAGTAAATAGTTGTGTATACTGTACATAAACTGTAAATAGTGGTTATAATGCAACATTTGACTCCCATATATGTGCCCGTGCACTGTGCTTGCCGTTATGTTGCTTTCGGCCTTGTTGTTAACTCCAGACGTGTTGTTGCCTTCCGGCGTGGTGTTGTCTTTGGAGCTGTTTTGCCTTTTTCCGTGTTAGCTGTTTTTGGGCGTGTGTTTTTGATCGTTGGTGATGCGTGTGATGCTTGTTTCTGTTAATGGATGAAGAACTTTTGTTCAATCCGTTTGCTGCGAGGGGATGGTTGGTTTCGGTAACGTTTTTGGTTCCGGTCCGGTTTGTGTTCTTTTTAATTTTGCTGATCAGCGCCTGTTTCTGTGTACTTAAAAGCTCATATTTGGCCTTTGTCTGCATTTTGAGTAAGGGGAGTTTGTCCATCTGTCCGTCTGACCGTCTATCTGCATGCAGTAAACAATCAACTCATTTTGCCCCCTTGACGAGAACATAGGATTCGCACCATTCATTTTAGAAACGTAGAGTGTTATCATTAAGTACTTTGAAACAAAATTTATAATATCGGCCTACCGTTGGTAGTAGATGAGTTCTCCCTTATCCAAGAGAAATAAGTCGCTCCCCTGATACTTGGTGTTGCTGAACCAATATGGTTGATCCCTTTAAGGAGAAAGGGTTAAAAAATTTACTTTTGGGGGGGGGACCCATTATTTTGTTTTAATACTTAGGTGCACAGTTTTTAATACCAACAATAATATTTTTATGGTTTTTCCCCAAACAACCACATAAAGCAGCAAAACACAACAAAGGATGGAAGGCAGGACGAGAACTTCTTTAAAACTTTGTAAACCCACATAAACACTGAATGGTCTTTCTGAGGGAACTCATGATTTTTAATTACCAAATGGGGTTTTAAGTCATGTAAAGGTGAAGAGAGATAAGAAATTAGTTCTTCTGTCAGCTAAGGCAAAGAAAACATGTAAATGCAAAGGACCATCGATTGGACTGTGGTATTAAGGCTAGGTGTGTCATAGATTGTAAAGTTCAAAGGACCTGTCAACCTAATGAGCGGTGATGTGCTTAATTACCAGTGCGTTATTAAGCTCTGATGACGTCAAGTAATTTTGAATTTTAGCGGCTTAAGGAAATGTGCACTTCGAAAAAAGATTTGCTGTTTTATTCTGTATACTTTCAATGACGAACAATTAAACTATGAAACTTACTAGAATAACTTCGCAATATATCATCTCACTAATTTGAGGCGAAATTGTGGGCTAAAAGGCGGAAGAATCATAGGGAGATTTAAGATCACCCTTTCTGAACTTTGGCGAATGGTCACAAATTTGTCCCGAAATCATTCCGAAGGTGCCCAACAATTACCACATGATCAAATTTGATCAAGAAATATACTTTCCCACATAGTTTCGCTGATAAGTTATTTCAATTTTCCTTAAGACGGTCAATCCTGTTCTGTTTATGCTACGAATCGACTTGCACTACACACATTAGTAAGTCAGCCATCTTGAAACGCAATGCGCGATGGTATAAAGCATATTGCAGCACTGCGATACAAGATCCAACACATTGCCATGCATCGGGCGTGCACGTACGTAAGTGATGCGAAAGATTGTAATGAATGAACTTTCGGCATCAAAGACCAGCACTTCGCTAGATACACTTATATTGGAAAAGACAGAACTCAAAGGGTGACTGTTGCTGGTGTTGAATCTAATGCAATTAAATTGGATATTGATGTTCCTCAAGGCTCTGTATTGGGTCCGCTTTTATTTACATTATATGCTTCATCTCTAGCTGATGTCATAAGACAATAAAATTGCTGTAGTATGCATGATCAGATCTCAACCCTAGAAATCTGCATCAAGGACGTTAAACGGTGAATGACTTTAATTTTTTTTTTAAATTAAATGATGACAAAACTTATCATTGGTAGAAAGCATTATATCAGGAGGATCCCGTTTTTATCTTTAATTGTTAACGATATAAATATTTGCAATTCTTTTAACGTAAAACGTCTAAGTGCAATATTTGGTTCTGAAATGTCAATGGAAAATTTTGTTACGTCTAGATGTAAAAGTGCAATGTACCACCTTAGATCTATTGCTCAGATTCGTCACTTTCCAGACGAGGATGCTAATAGAACTCTTATTCAAGCTTTTGTAATTTCTAGATTAGATTACGCAAATTCCCTCCTAACTGGGGTAAATAAAATGTACATCAAGCGTCTTTAATTTATTCAGAATTCAGCGGCTTGACTTATATCTCGTTCATCTTTTAGGGATTATATTACACCCATTTTACACCGATTACACACGTTGCCTGTTGAATATCGTGTGCATTTTGAAAAATTACTGTTCTGTTTAAATTGTCTCAAGTGAGCCGCCCCTGATTGTTAAATCCACCTCGGAAAGTTCATGACGCAGACTCTAGCCAAAGTTTGCCCCTGACAATCGCTATCTACTAAAACGAGTTTCTTTTGAATATATAATTAACTTTCTATTTCCCTTCAATTGTCCAAAAATACTAAATTAGGTAAGTCCTTGAAAAAGAATTATTGACATTTTTAATGGGTGTCCGTTTCGCTCTGCGTAGGCTAGCTCGAGTACGGTCTCCCAGAATGCATTTCACCGGGAGTGCTGAGGGTGTAAAGATTGTGCAATAATGGTCACAATGTGAGGTCTGCTTCCCAACGCTGTAGCTCAGTCCATTCATTTGTCTGTTTGTTTATATTTTTTGTGTTGTTATTATATCAAAATTGTAGCTAAGTTTACAACCTACCACTTGATGCTGTTGGATAGGTAAATATGGTGTTTGTGAGCTACCCTGTTCACTCGAAGCAAAATGGCTAGTGATCTCATCAGTTCCCAGGTGGATCGAGAAGGAATTGATAAAACAGTAATCTCTCTCTCTTACTTGCAACTATTAAGTATACTTTCTGTTTCACGTTATGAAAGTGCGATGCACGAAAAAAGAGAAGGCATTACGCTACAAAATATTTTTATATCATAGCATAAAGTTATGATTAGAACTTGTTGGAATGAGGTTAAGGTCAAAGGTCTTTTGACATCATTATTATTCTACATGATACATTATTATCGGGTGGTTCTATACATGTTTTGTAATCCATATCCATTGCAAAAACCTAAGCTCACCGTTGAAGGTTTCGACGGGGGATACGAAGTGGTGTCACACGCGGTATAATGCTGGCATCCAAACATGCCCTTCTCAACTGGCAAACTGAGCGGTTGGCTTGGCTTCGGATTGAAGAGTTTATCCATTTCTATGGGAAGATATTAAGTGCTTTATTTAATTAGAGAAATATGTGAAAGAGAAGAAATGCTCTTTATGTCTTTAATATTTACATACAAAGGAATGGGCCGGCGTGTTAGCCAGTTATGAGCAATGAAGGGGGTTGAGAGTGTGACATGGGACAGGGTCATAGGGGGCGGTGTAATTCTACAGAAAATTAAGTCGGTTTCTTTTCCCATATAATTCTGTCTCTTATGCAGAAACTATTCATGACATTAAACTATCTCGCGCGCGTTTGACTAAGCAATTCAAATTTGGTCGTCATTTCTTAGTCTAAAAGTGTACATTTGGTCCTCAATTATACAATAGGCACTTATTTGGTGAGAACCTGTTGTTTTAGGGCCTATTACATTCCTTTTTGTGTTTTAAGACACGTTATGATAAAGGCTACAATACCTTTATGACGCCCCGCTTAGTGTTTTTATATGAGAATCGTATTTAAAACGCATTTTGTATTTATTTCTATGTGAAAGTGTATATTATATCGGCATGGTTCAAAAATTTACATTAAGTAGACACAAACGTGGTGCACAATACTCTTTAATTGTCAGCGGAGTCATAGGAACGTGTCCCCTGTAATATTAAGTCAGTCGATTGACGCTTGGATTCGAAATATGCAGACGAATTGCTTTTTTCAGGAGTTCAAGGTGAAAAGTGCACCTTGATAGCATATAACGTAGGAAAGATTCTAGCAAAGTATTTCTCTTGAGGTAAAGTACGTTATACATCTGTGTTTTGGGGGTCCGTAAATATGACATTGAATGCGATTTGTTTATGACTTTGTTCCCGCTGCAGGGAATATGTAGCAAAATCGTACATATGGTCTTGGATTGTGCTATTTAGACATTCGAAAAGTACCAAATTTTAAAGGACAAAACCTCTCACCCCAAACTACAATTTTGGTACGGGGGTACCGAGATTCTCAATTGGCTCAGTTCTTTGATTGACAGCTAATTCAAACGATGCAGAGTACCAAACCTTATTTTACGCAGCATGAACGGTACTAAGGGTGTCTTGATTATATAAATTGAGTTTTTCTATATTCACCTTGAAGCAATAAACTGAGATTGTATCTGGATGAGGATGAATTTCAGTTCAGACAATTGTGAGATGGGCTTTAGTAAGAAAGTTAGGAGAATTGGTACTGTTTGGGGTGAGAGAACTGGTCATCTGAGGACAAAGAGGGAATTAAAAGAAAACAAAAGTGGATGACATTTGCTCATAAATCTGTTACCTTGATGGAAAGTGAAAGTATTTTGTAACAAAACATCATATCTTCAGTTAGGAAAAAGGTAGGAAACTGCTCTAGGATCTAGAATACATGGTCAGAAATACTTTTGTTTCTTCTGAAGCACCAGAATGTGCATTTAAGCGTTGGCGGTCAGTTTTAAAATGTTACTGCCAATTAACAGACAATACACCCAACGGATAATTGCAAGCCAATTTCTACAGTGCCGCATATAAGTCAGCGACGTACGTGTGCTATTTGAAGGGTTAAATAATTTTTATATTTACGGGAGAGTAAAGGAAAAGATCGATTTTCAGGTGTTTAAAATGGATTACGTCTACACAATTAAGTGGAACTTCCATTAAAACCGCACAGGTATTTCCTCGAAAGGTATGTTACTACACTTGTGACCCGAAGTGATCTCACATTGATTACAATTTGTTTTGCTTATCTTTGATTTTCAGTCTTTTGTGTAGACCTTGACGTTAGTAAGTCAGATAGAAGAGGTAGTCTCCTCGTGGTAAGTGCAAAGCTCATTAATTTAAAGTCCGCGTGACTCTGATGCAATCACGTTCTGAAAACAGTATTGTTGCGGAGAACGTGGTGGTAAATTGAAAACGAAAAAAAGACTACTAATAAATGAGAAGTTATTAGACCATATGTGCTGGATTCAAGTGCAAGTACACTTCGAATTATTAAAATGTGACAATTGCAACTTTTCTTTGTTTTTGTTTTTCTTTTACGTCTGAAGATTCCAGTTAACCTCTTATTTCAGATCTAAAAAAGCCAGCTAGTGGATTTTTCTGGGGTTTTCGTGGGTTTTTCCCTTAAAAATGACAAATCTATACGTCAAATTAAACATCATCTATCACTCATACTTTGAAACATTATTTTGGCACCTCCTTGCATTCTTCATTTGTTTATCTCAAAGGACTTCTGACTTCTATCAAAAATATATATGGGAATTTCCATAAAACCTGTCTAGGGTTATTACGGTGAAGACGTGTTCGGCATTTGCCGTACTCTGGTGGAATGAAATAACCTCTAACCTCCAGCAAAACTGTATAAACTTAACTTAATACGTTATTTGAGATTTCGAGAACAAAATCAATTAACCCGATTTTCGTTATAGTTACAATATCAAGTGCTCCACGATCTTTGTCTCACTCCCACAGCAATTTTTTACCCACTAACTATAAATTACATTCACGTCTTCCTTTAAAGTCCAAGTTCTCTCACCCAAAACAGTACCAATTCTCCTAACCTTCGTACTTAAGCCCCTTCCACAATTGTCTGAAATTCATCCTCATCCAGATACAATCTCAGTTTATTGCTTTAAGGGGGTATAGAAAACTCAATTTATGTAATCAAAACACTTTCAGTACCGTTCATGCTGTGTAATGCAAGCTTTGGTACTCCACATTGTTTGAAATAGCTGCAAAACAAAGAGCTGAGCCAATTGAGGATTTTTGTACCCCCGTACCAAACTTTTAGTTTGGGGTGAGAGGTTTAGCCCTTTAATTATAAAGACCGACTGAATGGTTAAGTAATTAGAGCATCCGACTTGGAGTCCTGTGGTCTGGAGTTCAAGTCCTGACCGGGTCATACCAAAGATTTGAAAAATGGAACTGTTTGTCATTGTGCTTGGTGCTCAGCATAAACACTTGAGCAGGGATAACAAGCCATTGAGCCACAACTGGGAGAAAGACTGACCAATTGGCAATAAACTGAGGCGTCGAACTCCGTCCAACTAACCAGAAACGAACATCTTAAATTTTGTTGCTGTGTTGAAAAGATTGTGGTATTCTAATAAAGAACAGTTTCCATTAATGTAAGACACCAACGTGTCACGATTAAAAGTACCCCTTGATACTTTATGTTAAGCCATGACTTTTACACATCTCTTCAAGTTTCGAACAAAAGAATAATTTGACGGAGAACCATGAAAGCGGTAAAAGCAGTGAGCGTCGTGGAGTTGTTACGGTACTTACCAGTTTTGTTCAAAACTTCTTGCACATTTTCTCTTGTCGTAAGTATTGTCCTAGGCTTTTCAATTAATAGTAAATCCTCTGGTAGGAGTTCCAAAGAGGAATATCCTCCGATAGCAATCTGTGTGCATTCTAAACCATGTTCTGCCTCCTCCATTGCCCATGTCATTAGTCCATTGTTCATAAAGCTGATAAGGTAGCATTCTTTTTCTGTAGAAAACAAGTTGGAATAATATTACATTGATTGGGACTAGTTACGAACAAAGTTTTTTTCATGACGACTGGCAACGAAAAGGTAAAACGATCAGAAATTTCAGAAGGAAAGCAGGATAACGGTCCGCAACAAACACTTCCCGGAGAGTCTATGCAAGTTTTGTCTACTTCCTAGCAGCTCCGTGACCGCACCATCGTTTAAGCTTTAGAGTAATCCAGGAGTCTCGATATGTTTGTGGACCATTGGGAAAATCTGTAACAGCCGATCGCTGTGTATCGTTTATACGCAGTTCGCCCATACGAAAGCGGGTGCACGCGTATACGCACACACACAAACATACACACTCTCAAACATCGACAAGCACATGTAGTCATGCAAATTAACTTGCCTTTATTATTGGGACAAAACGATATGTCTGTCTCCTGATAATTTCAGTAAGGTGGTTATTGCCCTTGTCCCCTCTTCCCCGATCATAGCCGCTGGACTGAAATCAAAAAGTAAGACGTAATCCTTACCATCTACTATTCATAATTACTGTGACTACGAAGAATGCAAATTCAAATCTTACCTGTCAAAGCGATAGGTACAAATCCACTATAGGCAACAAAACCGGCAAAGACGAACATTTCTGTCCCCACTCTTTCAACAAACAGTTATTTCTTTTTACCTGGATGTAAACCAGAAAGAATCATTTATCACTAGAAACACTCTATCGTTGTTAGTACACTAAATGAGAATGATTGCACATTGCAGAAATGCTGACAAATGTCTTGTGACGTAAACCGAATGATCAAGTGATTGATTGGATAGTCACTGAAGCCGTTACTGAAAGCAGCTTTGGGTGGCTGTTACAATTTGCGTAGTTCATCATTTGCTCGAAAAAAATCCTTGTACTCAACATGACCGTCTAGAGGGGAGGGGGGTCAGAGAGTACAATTGTCCCCTGAATCCGGGCAATTTCGGAACAGAAAAGTTAGCTCACGGAATAATATACACAGAAATACTGCAGAATTTGAAAATTATGGGTAAACAGTTTTATCATGATTTCATACATTTTTTTTATTTAACTGATGGTCCTTATTTAACCCGACAAAACTGATGCATAGTGACAAAGTTCGCGGAATCTATAACGATTTAAGACGTGCGGTACACTCTAAAATCAAAAGAGTGAACTTAGTCACTCTTTGATCGAGTAAAAAGTGTAAATTCACTCCGTTTGAGTGATAATTCACTCCAAGAGGAGTGAAGCTCTCTCCAAAAAGAGTAAAGTTCACTCCCAAAAGAGTGAAATTCACTAGAGGAAGAGGGAAAATTCACTCTTCCACGAGTGCCTGCAATGATCGCTCTTTTTTTTTAAGAGCGATCACTGTAGGCACTCCATCAAGAGTGAAACTTCGCTCGTTTTAAGGGAATTTCACTCTTTTTGGAGCGAACTTCACTCTTTTTGGAGGGAGCTTCACTCCTCTTGGAGTGAATTATCACTCTAATGGAGTGAATTTACACTCTTCACTCGATCAAAGAGTGACTAAGTTCACTCTTTTGATTTTAGAGTGTAGAAAAATATCCCCGGACTAGGTTTTTTCGCCAATGATCGACTTTGTGTGTGAGCTCGTGGCTTTGACGTTAGGAAACGTGCTCGTACTCTATTCCCGGATCGACCGCCCTATATGCATTCGGATATCTACCTTTTCAACGAGCCATTATGACTCAGTCTTGCAACCAGGAGTCCTGGAGTTCGATCCCTATTCGGATCATACCGAAGACTTCCAAATTGGAGCCAACTTCAACTTTGCTAACTGTTCAGCATAAACAAATTTTGTAGGGAAAAACAAACCAGTGAGCCACAACTGAAATGAAAAAGGGGTCGTAGTCGGCTGGAATTAAACCAATTGATTAGAAGCTGGTCCATAAAACTTCATCTAACTCACTGACTAAGTGACTGAATCTTGATCTAAATTAGAATGAAGGTTGAGTTTGTTTTAGTTTAAAACCATTTAAAAACCAAGTTTTTCACAAACATTGATTTTTTTTTCAAATAAGACAGCGAAAATAAGTTTAGCAAAAAAAAAAAATTGGTCATTTGTTGCTCAAGATCAATTTGGTTCCCCAAATTGTCAGTAACCCAAAGAAATGAACTCTTTTAATCCGTCCTTGCGTTAGATCCATCCTTGGATTCATATCTGAGACACCCCAAATTCTGCTCCTTAGTGAAGTTATGCTCACACTGTAAAAACAAAAACAAAAAACAGGCAGTTAGGTAAACCACCAGCAGCAGAATAAGAAAAAATGATTTTTATGGCAAAAATGAGTTTTCCTAGATGGGCACCATAAATAACGCAGGCCGACTGAACATTTTGCAGATGTGCTTTTACACTGAGAAAGATCATGAGAGGTTAATCCCACAGAACACACAGTAGTAAAGTCTGAGTATCCAGTCATAAATCTAGTTCAACAGGTGCACAGGTATTGTGATCTTTTGTCTCCTTTTCTCCTTCCATTTAAATGTTCATTCAACTCGAACTTGAAAAAATTTACATCAAGAAAGGTGTAAATTTTCCATAGAATCCAAATGTATTGATAAAAGTATTGCTAAATGCATGGTTTTGAAGAAAATACTGTATCAAAATATACCCAGTACACGCAACCTTGAGAAGTCCATAAAATAAACTGGCAGTGAAGGAGGAATCTCCTAATTCGTTGCCAGACTTTCCCAATTCAGACGACCGTCAGTTCTGTGGAATCATCTAAGCATGATGGATAGGGATCGAAAAAAAATGGTTCATCCAACTTTAATGGGCAGGAGTTGTCATCCCAAATTGAAATAGTGTAGTCGACTGTCCAGTTTCATGATTGGCTGTTGGAGTTATGTGACAAAGTTTTTCTCTTCAAATTTACTAGGAATAACTGCTTGATTTACCTTAAATATGCAATAGTTAAATAATAAAATGTAATGACAGATACTTTGAAGAGAAATAAGAAGACAATTGTGCTATTTAGCTTTTTCTTCAAAATAAGTTTAGGGGACTGCTCTTTACCTTTAAAATAAACAAATCTACTTTGGCAGCAATCCTTTTTTTCTTTTTAGTTCCTCACATCTTTGAACAAACTATTAATGTTCCTAAAATTTAACTTTGAATACAAAGCCTTAAAGCTGATGATTTTTTTTTTCTTTTTTTTTCTGTGCCTCTTTCCAATAACCTATTCGTTGGCGCATGGATTTGCGGGGCAAAAGGTGGGATGCCAAAAAATGACCTTATCACATTATGTGTGGCGTCCTCTTGTTTTGATGCAGTACGAGCACACAACGCTGGGCATAAATCGGAATAGCTAAGGCGAAAGAAAATAGGACTCAGCCCAGTGGCGGAGCTGCCATATGGTCAGGGGACCGTCCCCTGACAGACCAAAATCGTCTGTCGGTGCCCTTTTTAGGTTTAACATACTTTACTCTTACACCATATTGGCAAAAGACATAATTTAATAGCGTTGTTTTAAGGTCCATATTACAAAATGCTCAAATTTAACAGCCACCAGTAACTGTACTATCTGAACTTTTTCTGATGAAAAGGGTCATCTTCTGTTATATAGGGATAGGTTTTGCCGGGACGTACCTTCATGCTTTATACGCACTAATGAATGTTGTCGCTGTGCTTAGTTAATTGCTTCCAAGCGTGATTACAAGCTTACAAAATACACAGACTGACATTTAATTCACCCTCCTAGCCAATGAAAGATGTTGCAAAGGGCGCAAAAATAAATTGTAGCGCAAATAGCCCTCTTGTTGTCGGGAATGATTGTAAACATAGACAATAAAAAGAGTTTACAAAGATACCAAAATAGCTTCCACAACGATTTTAAAAACCTTTTTAAGAGAACATTCAGGTTAAAATAAAATAAAACTGTTATCATAGTGGTAATGGTTTAAGAGTTTTAATTAGCAGTTTCCATTTTACTTTACTTCAAGTGACCATTCCCATGGCTATTTCTGACACTACAGGATGATCCCATGAAAATGCTCATTTCTATACTTTCGTGGTCTCAAAAGCCAGAAAATTGTATCTATTAAGCCTAGGTTTACGGTATGCAATTTATTATGAATTCGGTATCTAGAGAGCCAAGTAGACCTTTTGTCTTGGTTATTTCTTGCAATGTACTAAATTAATGGCTATTTCAAAGTCGTCCTATGATGTAAATTACGCCAATTAATGTTTCTTCGCGTACTTATCTTGGTTTGCAGATACCAAAAACGTACACATTACGGTGATTTATTTCCATAACTTTCCCCCCTGTAAGATTGCTTTCTATTTGGCCCTAGCAGGTTTAATATTTATCTTCACAAAGTATCCCATGATTACATTAGAATCTTAAACCGAGACCTGAAAATAACACAAAATATAACTGACCGCCTTCATACTAGAATGTGAAAGAAAGGGATAGAAGCATGGACGTCGGCAGGTAGGGGAAAGGGGGGAATGGGGGGAACTTGCCCTCCAGTGGAAAATAATGAACTGAAAAAACGAATAAAACAAAGAAAAAGACGAAGAAATATTAACATCAACATTTCTTAACAGTCCACTCAGTGTTTTCCCTATGTATATGCGGTAAATAGGCTTTAGAAATGCCATTTCCAACGATGGGGCCAAAATTTCCTTTCGCTCCGTGCCAACTCATGGTGGCGCAGAGCCTTTCCCTCCCAAAAGAATTTTGCCCCCGAATTTTCTTCTGCGGAGACTCATGGATAGAAAATTTAAACATGTTTTAATTGAAAAACTTGCTGAGGAGAAATGGTGAAGTAGTCTTCTAACAGGAAAGTTTGAAAAGCCGTAGCTTCGATCGTGCTGAGGCTCAGGGAATTTACTCCTTCAAAGCGCCCCTGCAGACCATCACCGCCCCTCTGACAGGAATCCTCAGCTCCGCCACTGATTCAGCTCTACTTAAGAGCAGATTAAAATGCGTACCGGTACTTCAAAAAGGCAATTTAGACAGAGTACACTGCACAAGACCATAATTTCTGATTCCTCGTTTTATCATGGTTCAATTAAGGCAGTAAGGAGGGATAATGTCAACAAACTTTCATGTCAACTCAAATTTTGGAACACGTGTTGTAGGTGCGAGTTCGGTTTGTTAAGTTTATCCCGACGATATGGATGATATGCGAATGTGCATAACCACCAAAATAAATTCGCTTATATGGATGATTTGTACGGACAGAAGTTGATCTCTGTAGTCTCATCTTATAAGCCTAAAATTTAACTTATCGATCATTTTTATGTCCCGTATCGATTCGTGGAGCTTCTAAAATTATTTACATGAGTTGAGAAAATAATAGGATTTGTTCAGAAAACAAGTAATATCAGTTATTAGGTGACGAACGTTAGCTGGGTGGTAGATGTTGGTCGATCGAGATCTCGACCTTTATGACACCCGTATCAATGCTATTTCTTCTATCGTCAATCAATGTATCAAACATGAATCATAACCAGAATTTCAGGGTAAGATCGATACACTGTTTCATGATTGGCTTGGTTTGGTTTAGTTTGGTTTTAAGTCATTAATTGCAAGCAATACCTTCCCGCAACATGCGTATAGGGCCTTAAAGGCCCAATTCTCTCTACCCAAACTATAGAGCCCCTCCCACAATTGTCTGAAAATCATCCTCACTCCAGACACAACCTCACTGTTTAATGCTTCAGAGCGACGTTAGAAAAGTTCAATGTGTTTACTTAAAACACCCTCAGCACAGTTCATGCTGTTTAATGTAAGCTTTGGTTCTCTGCATCGTTTGAATTAAATGTCAATCAAGGAGCTGAGTCAATTGAGAATTTCTTAAAACCCCTACAAGAATTGTAGTTTTGGGTGAGAGAATTGGCCCTTTAGCAGGCAAGTGGTAACTTTTACCCCTAAAGGTAATCAAAAAATAGACGTCAGGGAGGTGACAGGGACTTACAGTACCGCCACCTATATTCACATGAACAAAAGAAAAAGTGAACTTGAAGCAAGCACATATGACATCACATCCCCACATTAATGGGCAGTCTTTTGCTTTTCTTTAAACTTTAGACTGGATTTTCTCCCCAACAATCCCATATTATTAAAATGTGATTGCATAAGTGGCATGAGAATTTTACAAACTTTGCATCGCTCACAGGGAGGTCATACTCCTATTAACTTCAAAGTCAACACAACAGTCTAATAAACAGAGAGAAACAAAGCATTCCTTGTCAATGTGAGGAAGTGATATAAGTTCTGCTGCCCTCAAACTCACTTATGAACACAAATGTACTCACTCTTCATTTACTGAAATCTCGAGAAATACATGTACGATTTGAATGGAAATTTCACCACGCCGTGTAGATTTGGTTCCTCTTTCACATATGAAAATCAAACTTTTGCTTTAACTCCCCCTTTAATGTGAATTGTCGTCTCAGGGACTGGATTTCTTTTAAAGGCGTCTCATTTAGTAACGGCTACATAAAACACTTCTCAAAGTTTTCCCATCGATATTGATAACAATGGAAATTTTATTATTGTTTTTCTTAATCCCAGCTCCACGTGTTCATGTTGAAAGAGTGTTCAAAGTTACGTTGCTATGGTTACAAACCAATATAAGTTGCAGAAATTGATTCAACTTTCGTACTATGATTAAACACCAAAACAGCCTCGATTTCATGTTCGTTGCTTTAATTAGTCCCCAATACTATTTAAAAACATTTTTAATATTCCCCAGTGCGTAAAAGCGAAAATTTTTCTCTCTCCTAATGTGTTAACTTTGTGGGGTTTTCTATTTTCTTTTTTTTTCTATCATCTCACAAGGATATTACGGACTGGTTTCTGTACGTTTAAAGTTAGGTCCACACAACCGTTAGCTTGCCTCACAATCATTTTATGTATGTGACGTCACAGAACTAAAATTGCGCCCTCCTTTGGGTAAAACGGTTAGGTAGGATTAGGTTAGGTTACGTTAGGTAAGGTTAGTTTAGGTTTGATTGAGTTTTACGGCCCACTTTGTAACCAATTGGTTTGAGTCGAACTGGCTTTTCCCAGTTGTGGCTCACTGGCTTCTTTCCCTACTCCATTGCTTTTGCTGAGCACCAATCACAATGGTTCAATTTTTACAGTCTTCAGTAAGACTCGGCGGGAACTCGACAGGTCTCCAGAGACCTCGCGACTTCAAGTCTGATGTAAGTCTGTGAGTAAGAGGTCACAGATCATTACTACTGTAGAGTCCTCCAATCAGCATTAAGGTCTTATGATCATATAACTTACACAAGTAAAAGAATAAGACTGATTTGTTTACTAAATTTCAGTACAGTGGTTACCAGCCATTTGACTCCCCTGCTCGTATATTGCTTCGCTACTGTCAGGCATCCCTTCCCCCACTAGAAGAGAAACGAAGAATCATCATCGTTGTGTTGCCCATGATTATTTTAAAGGGCCGATCCTCTCACCAAAAACTACAATTCTTGTGGGGGTTCACAGGAAGTTTCAATTGGCTTTTCCCTTTGATTGACAGCAAATTCAAACAATGCAGAGAACCAAAGCTTATATAACCATGGAAGTACTACCTCGAATAGTACTTCCATGATATAAAACAGCATGAACTGTACTGAGAGTGTTTTGATTTCGCACATTGAGTTTTTCTATACAAACCCTGAAGCAATAAATTGAGATTGTGTCTGAATGAGGATGAATTTCTGACAATTGTGGGAGGAGCTTAAGTTAAGGTTAAGGGAATTGGTACTGTTTGGGGTGAGAGAATTGCGCTTTTCTACCGTCGCCTTTATATTTTGTGCCTGTATCGGGTCCCATTCGCGCTTCTCTTAAAGCGGTTTGTTGGTACATGAAATTCATTATTATTTTCCAAACTTGGTATACGTTTTCTTAACAAACAAATTTTCAAGCTAAGACAATCCTCATATTTTACATATGAATTCTTTTCATGGACGAGTTAGTAATTATTCAATTTAGTTTTCAAATATTTACGTCGACATATTTTTCAAAAAGTGGACAAATTCGTTACAAGCCAAACAAGACAACATACAATCACATTCAAAATGTTGGGCTTAAATACGCTTAAATTTTGGATGTGTAAATTATCTTATTCATAAACACACGGTCATGTGATAGTATCATCCAACTTCCTTCACTCTTGAAATAGAAAGAGTAAAATTTCACTCTTAAGGAGAATGAAAGTTATTAAAATCACCCCAAAAGAGCGTAGTTTCACAATTGATGGATTCTACCGACAGGGACCACTCGTATAAAAGAGTGATCCTTGCAGTCACTCGTTACAAAGGGAATTTTCACTCTTTTTGAAGGTAATTTCACTCTACTTGGGGAAGTGACGTATGAATGGGGCCATCCCCGCCCCTCACGGATGTCATTTTGGCATATATGTGGCACCAGATTACATGTAAGGGCACACAATTTCTCAAAAATTTTCAAAGTTTGGCCATTTATCATGCGAGAGATAGTAGGGGTAAAACATTAATAGTCGGAAGTTCGAGCAGTCACAGACAATTTCATCAATCTGAAAATTCAGCGGGTCTTGAATTTAGCCAAGAGTCACAATAGAGAAGCGTTAGTATTTTTTCAATTCCGTTGTATAGTTTCCCCGCGAAGAATTAAGACCATTAAATTTATACAGTAGTGGTATAACATTTTATGTAGCAATATTCTATCACTTAGCATCTTGCTGAATTTTTCGTTATTGCAAACAAATGCAAACATAAAGATTGTTTAGATTCTCTTTCCAAGCATGAAAACGCAATTTTCGGCCATGTAAGGGGTCGCAATTTTTCAATTTTTTTTACGCTCCGCGCTAACTTATGATGAAACTCCGTTTAGAAAGTCTTTCGGGCAAAGTTACATTTTTTCGGGTCAAAGTATGTTTTAATAAGTTTCTAATCACTTTGCAGTTTGAGAACTTATTTGAAGTCATCATTTTATTGCAAAAAACAAACGAAGATAGCGACTCCGTCTGCAATTCTTCGTTTAAGTTTGGAAAATGCTATTTCCAGCCATCTGAGAGGTGTGATTTTTCGAAATTTCTCTACAATTCGCGCCAATCAATGGTGGCGCTCCGCTGAGATAGTCTTTCGGGCAAAATAAATTTTTCGGGTCAAAGTACTTCTTAACTCACTGATCACTTTGCAGTTTTTCGAAACTTATTTTGAAGTGAGCATTTTATTACAAACCACAAAAGAAGATAACCACTCGTTAGATTCTTCGTATAAGTCTGAAAAATACTATTTTTGGCCAACCGAGGGGTCTGGTTTTTCGAAATTTTCTCTATGCTCAGTCCTCGCCAACTAATGGTGGCGGTCCGCGTGGATCGTCTGTATAGCAAAATGACGTTTTGTGGCCAAGAAAAAACAGCAAACAGCGATCGATGTTTTTTTTTCTTTTTTTTTTTTTGAAAAATGATCGATAAGTTGACTCCTAAAAGTATGCATACTTAAAGAAATATTTTACTTCGAAAGTTAGTTAGTTAGTTATTTCGTTAGTCAGTCAGTTAGTCAGTCAGTCAGTCAGTCAGTCAGTCAGTCAGTCAGTCAGTCAGTCAGTCTGTCAGTCAGTCAGTCAGCCAGCCAGCTAGCCAGCCAGTCAGTCAGTCAGTCAATCAGTCAGTTAGTTAACTATTTTCAAAGGGGAGGGGGACACACACACCCCTTAGACCCCTCCATCAGGCCGGCGATCACTCAACATACTGCATGAATGCCCCTTCCCCCTCAGAGAAATCCTGGGTACGCTACTGACTTGGGTGAATTTCACCATTCTTAGAGTGAACTTGCCCGCTTTTGGAGTGAATTTTAAAACGTTCACTCTTCAAACAAGTGAAGTTTCACTGCTTTATTTGCCCTTGAACTATCTATATCAACTCGACATGCTACTTAAAGAAACGAAAAAACTAGGAATTCAAAATATATTGTATGAAATAAACATAACGTTTATCACGTCAAAATAAATATCTCGTTTTATTCGAACATTTGGACCCTACGATAACCTTTTATCTCTTGCCAAATGTTTGCTCTTCTTTTATTTTCAGATAAAAGTAATAACGTCCAAACATTTTTATATTTTGTTCCAAAGTTATTTTGTGGTAATGATAATGGATTCGGTTGGTCAGTCTGTCGGTCAGTTTGTCAGTCAGTTAGTTAGATACACTCTAAAATCAAAAGAGTGAACTTATTCACCCTTTGATCGAGTGAAAAATGTAAATTCACTCCATAAGAGTGATAATTCACTCCAAGAGGAGTGAAGTTCCCTCCAAAAAGAGTGAATTTCACTCCAGAGTGACATTCTCTTAAAACGAGCGAAGTTTCACTCTTGATGGAGTGCCCACGGTGATCGCTCTTAAAAAAAGAGCGATCATTGCAGGCACTCGTGGAAGAGTGAATTTTCCCTCTTCCTCTAGTGAATTTCACTCTTTTAGAGTGAACTTCACTCTTTTTGGAGGGAACTTCACTCCCCTTGGAGTGAATTATCACTCTAATGGAGCGAATTTACACTTTTCATTCGATCAAAGAGTGACTAAGTTCACTCTTTTGATTTTAGAGTGTATGGTTATTCGGCTTAAAGTATAACCTGCTGCTTTAGTATAGCTGCGTCCGAGACATTTTTTCCAATTCTGGACATCTTTACTCCATATTTTTAAAATTAGCTGGCCTTCGTTCTCGGTTAATGTTGTTATGACCAGGGAGGTCGATGTAGGTAGTCAACACCTCCCTAATATACTGGAATCCGATTATTAATTTTAATTAAAATATTAATATTTTGATGAAGAGATTTTCGGCCATATGTGGAGTCCATCGTCTCATTTCTGTCGTCTGCCTGTACCATGAATAGTTGTCTTTTATGCAAAATCTGAATTGAAACTGCTTATTTTGAGGTGTGGCGTTGTTTTCAGCCATCTGTAGTAATAAAAATAATAACTAAAACATAGGTTGATGAACCCCTGCAATTTCTCATCATTACCTGACTACCTGATTTGTCTGTAAATTGCATCTTAGTAAAGAAAGAATTTCTCGGAGACCTGGAGGCGCAATGTGGGAGTTCTCTACACTCAATTCCGGCGTTACGTTTAAGTCGGCCCGGATTCCGATCCCATCTTCGTGAGCCAAAAAAATTGCCAACCTGTAAAATTGTGAGTTGGACCGTGGGACAAAGAAAATTAAAATTATGGTAATTTTTCCATGACGTCAAATCGACAGACAGATTTTATTGGACCAATAAGAAATGTGTATCGATGTGACGTCACGAAAAAAATTATTTGGCATTTTATTTCGTAGGCATCAGATGCAAATCAATTGCTTACACTGGTTAACAAATGTTTGGCTCTTACCCTCAAAGAAATTGAGTAGATTTTTAACCAAAATCCGAAACAAACGGATTGGAATCCGATACGAGCTCGTCGAAGTGTGACCGCGGCTCTATTGTGAGATGTCGCACCGGCAAGGGAGATGTCTCAATACCGATCACTGGTTGTACATTTATGTTTTCAATAAATTTTGCGGTGAAAGGAGGATTTGTTACAAATGACCGATGCCGCGATATTTCTTTTTACAGATGAACAGGATCCGTCATATGATAAATGCGACTTGAGAATGCGGTTCCCGCAAACCCACCACTGACGTGGTGACTATAAGCATAAATCAATGGTACGTACATGAACGTACTTGGGATGGAAGTAGGCAACTGAAGGAACGCAGAAAATTGTGTTCTAAGCTTGGTTTTTCTAACCGTTGGAAGACTGCAACATGTAACGGGGTTACCGAACTATATACTTCATTTTTTGACTTACAAAAACAGCGATCCGTAGTGTATGACCGGCCAATTGTTTAAAAACTGTACCCAAACCCGTAGTGCCCAACATTTTGCCCCAAAACATCAATCAAAACCATCTTTTGACGCGTCTTACTACATGCAGGCAGAGATGAGGGTTCCTGACGCATCTGTCGTCTAGTTTGCATAGAGTGATGCTGTAGAGACAGTCATTTCCTCAAGGGACCTTTTAAAATGCAATAGTGACCTTGGTGTCGGATTTTCAATTAACAAAAGGCTGGTCAAACTTTAAGAAGACGTATTCATCTTGTAACTGACTTCGTGACAATTGAAAAAGTTTCCGCCTTAGTTGCGTAGAAAGGCTTACCTGACAATTAGTCTTAGACAGTCTCTTAATTACAAATTGAGATCTGAGAAAACCCACCTTCGACAACAGGAGAAAGAGTCTGGGTGCTAAGAGAGACAGCCTCTATTCAAGAACTTCCAATATGTGTATGTTTGCTCTTACAGCTGGGAACCACATTTTTCCCTTTTCCCGCAGGTTTAGCTTCATCATTACCTCCAGAATATTACTGTCTGCCGCCAACTATCCTTTCACTGCCAGTGGTCGTTAATGTTATTGCGGCAACGTTTCTGTCTGCCGCCATCAAATTGGATATTCCGCCAGAGGTAATTCTTGGTTAAAGGCACAATTCTCTCACCCCAAACATTACCAATTTTCCTAACCTTCTTACTTAAGCCCCACTCACAATGGCCTGAAATTCACCCTCCTTTAGACACAATGCCAGTATAAATTGCTTCATGCTGAGTGTGGAAAAGCCCAATGTGTATAATCAAAACACTCTCATTACATTTACAGTTCATGCTGTGTAATATAAGCTTTGGTTCGCATTGTTTGAATAAGCAGTCAAAAAGATGAGCCAATTGAGAGTTTCTTTTAAATCCACAAGAAGTATAAGCCGTGTTCCCATTTGATCCAGGGAGGTGGATCTTGATCTACCGAAGTGAATCAACATCAGTTACCTTGATCGAGATCCGCGTTCCCATTTGAGTGAGCGCGGTAGATCAAACGTGTTTTATGAACACATTGCGCAAGCGCGAAAAGGTCACCAATGTTTACAAGTCGGCCTGCCATGCATTTCGTATCGATGTATCACAAAAACATACATGAGTGTAACCGGAGATCCAGGGTCACTTGATCTACCGATGTGTTCCCATTACAAACTTTGATCCAGCGCGGTGGATCTTGATCTACCCCGAACGGTCGATCAAAATCGGTGGATCTTGATCTTGAGTGAGTGTTGTTGATCTGCGTTCCCATTAGTGTTTGATCCACCTCGGTAGATCAAGATCCACCTCCCTGGATCAAATGGGAACACGGCTATAGTTTGGCGTGAGAGGACTGGCCCTTTAAGCTTTTAACTATGAGAGTAATGTAAGCTTTTAGTTATTTAAAAAATATTCCAGGATATTATTTGCCCGTCCCAGTTTTTAACGCCCCAAAGGATCTGTAATCGTTTTCATTTTAAAGGCTGTCAAGTCTCTCTCTCCACGATATTTTGTGTAGTAGGCCTTGTCTACAGAAATTTTATCTCACTTATTGACACAGCTGTTTAAATAACAACAAACTTAGTTACAAAATGCAGAGTGCAGTAACTCATATTACAAACACTCGAAAATGGCTCAAAATCGCTTTAAATTTACAGTGTGGTCATACATTTTTTTTTGCACATTTTTTCCCTTTGCACATCCGAGATATTGTATCCATGCGGTGCTGGTTACAATTTCTATCCCCCCCCCCCCCCCACTCCCCATCCTCCGTTATATGACCCGGGAAGTTATTTTCTTGCAACGTTTCTCCGCAGAAAAACCGCAGTAAAACATGACTCGATTCTCAAGAATTATTAAAACGGATAGGCCGCGAATATCATTAGTGGAGATTTCGTTTGCAACAGAACTTTCCGCTGGCTGCCTGAAAAAAGTTGCATCTCAGACTGTCAGACTGCCGAAGATAATTCGAATGGGGGCTCAATTGTGAATGATTGTTAGGCCCATAGCACATCTCGCGATTATTTCTGAGGGTATGAGTTTCGGTACACTTCGGAAGAAAATTTTAGTAAATTCCATTGATCTTTGACTTATCTTCATTAAAAGGAATTCGTTGAAAGTGGTGGCATATATGCATGGGGCCCGAAATATTAAATATATACTCGGGGCGTAAGTAATGTCAGTGAAGGGGGACTTAGGCTCCTCGGGGCCCGTGTAAACAAAAAATCAGGAACCATTTAGTTTCTGAAATTCATGAAGACTGAAATTTATAGTGGATTTTGTTTTGGTTTCTTGGCGAGGATAACGTTTCCATGACAATACTTCTGTCGACTCTAGTACGACCTCTGGCGTTACCAATGACGGTACATGCAGGGCCGTAGCTTGAGCAAAATCTCTAGAGGGGCGGTTCCAACACTGCCTATGTAGAGCGCCATCAACAGTTAGCACGTGGTGTATGTGTGACTTGGAAATCATACATTTGTGGGGGCAGTTTCCCCTTGCTTCCCCCCCCCCTCCCCCGCAGGCTACGGCCCTGTGGTATCACTGGACATTAGGCCTGGTTCCCCACCTATCCTGAAACTTTTTTTTTACCCAGAGATGCACAAAAACCACAATCGTCCGAGGACTATCCCTTGTCCCCACACTCCGGATTTCATCCTGGAACCTCGGGCAGATTTGGCGCTGGCTCAACCGGCGCATGCAAACTGAAATTACTCTTTTTAGCTTCGCAAATGGATTATTATGCTTTCATGTTTAAACTGATGTTTTATTGTCTTATAATAATTACAAAATAAAAGCAAATTTCAAAGCCTAAACAGCCTTATATTTTTCCGATTAAATGATGATATGGTCATATTTAAGACTTAAAACAGCTGGCTCAGTAGACGTGGTAGGATGCGACCTAAACTTCTGCAAGACCTTCATTTTCGACAGGGTAGAAAAATTGCATCAACTATTTCAATCTTATAACAAATTTGGTATATTTTAACAACTCAGAAGACTCTTATTATAAGTGTGACACTTTCCAGATTATTTTAAAAGTTTGCTCGAAAAATAAAGAAAACATAGCCAAGGTAAAGTTTCGATGAAAATTCGGCGATTTCAAAAATTTGGCATGCAATATCACAGGTTATGAAAAAAGAGAGAAATTTCTTCTTACTACCTTGCAACGAGATGATATACAGGTGAAGATTGGCGCCGCTAATGGGCCGTAGAGGATCGATATGAGCGTGCCAGGAATCGTATTTTAACCCCAGATATAAATTTATTTCAACGCCTGTAAGCGAAACTTACTTCTAGGGGTGGTGTGAGATGTAAATTAAACGGAAAAAATCATTAAGTAAATCGGCTCGAAAATTTAATTTGTTCGGTGATCTGGAGAGGTACCGGTATTTTCGGCAAAAGAGTTTCTGTTCATTCAGCGCCAACTGATAGTGGGGCTTAAATAGTCACCGGCGAAGCTAAGGGGATGGCAAGGGAACTGGCTACGAAAAAATTGGGAATTTATCGTAGCCGTCGAAACCACATTTGTTATCAAGTAACACCGGTCAACATCAATGCGATTTCCCAACTTTTATTTGGTCAAATTCCGAGTCAATCCAATACAACCTCCAGTACGGTATTTTCAATTACTTGCTTAAAAAGTTAAACTTTCCTCGCGCTCATCTCGAGCAGCAAATTGTATCTCCTGGGCTAAAAATCCATGGCCTTGCGGGACTCTTTCTCGCAGGGCGCGGTAACTTTCTGCTCGACTCTGGATCCCCAACCAGAGCATAATCTCTGCCCGCTGAAGGAACAAAGCCTGGCCGATTCAGTAAGGATTTGGCCAATGAAGTGGGTGGACTGAAGATTCCTGAACCCCCGTTCCGCACGGTCCGGTCTTAGACATATCGGGGGTTTGCCCTAATGTAAAACCAGATAATCAAGTAACACCGGCCAACCACATTGCGACCTTCCCAACTTCTTTCATAAAATACCGAATTCGCTCAAATACAAGCTTCACATGAGCGCATTCAGTTGTTTAAAAGGGAATAACTGGCGTTGAGCGCGCCTTAAGTAAGTCCTTCATTCAGTAATTCTCGTATCGCCCATTAATCAGTTCTGGAACTTTTTCCGAGCTCTGGAAAAAGAAGAAAAAATGGACATTTGCCGTGTGTGACACACTAAATCATCCAATGACACTCATCATCACGAGCATTTTTTTCCCTAAATTTTTCCATAAAATTCTACAATGAACACTCTTGATTTTGAAATATATGTGTAAAAAATACAGCAAAGCCTTAATGGTTCCCAGGCTATGACTTAGATAACATTTTGAATCAGCAAAAAAGTTTAGTATCCGTGCAATCTAGAATTTGCAAATGGGAAGTGTAAATAAGTCAAAAATTCCCATACTTTTAAAATTTCCTCACAGGAAACTCAGAATCCCAAATATTTCTGCAGTACAACTTTGATATTTTCAGAAATTTGTTTAAAAGACAAATTTATCGGCGCCCAATTTACGGTTTTGATTGAGTAATTTTCAGTGTTCACACTTTAAAAAATGAAAAGTTTGGATAATTGCACGGAGGAAAAAGTCTAGTTTCGCCATTGAGCATCGAAGGCCCATGTGTCCTGTCCGACGTGTGGCAATTGGTGACACCTATAGTGTTCATTGAATCATGGTGGCACTGGATCTGGAAAATCTGGAAAAATACTGCACAACACTCCTGGTGGAGTCAAACGTGCAGGGTTGAGTGTGTGCATGTAGTTAGTCGTCCCGTCTGAGGATCCTCAAGGCTGCGCTCTTGAATTGCTTGGGGTCCTCGAGATCTGTAATGTTCTGGGGGAGTAGGTTCCAGTCTCTGACGGTCCGAGGAAAGAAACTGTATTTGTAGCAGTCCTTATTGGTTGCTATATTTGTAAAGCTATTAGAATGGTGATGCCTAGAGGGCCGCCGGGCCGGTTGTAGGTTGTTGATTGGCAAGGCTAGGAGGCCCAATCTGGCTTTGTGAAGAATTGCTAGCCTGTTGGCAGTACGCCTGTTTTTGAGACTATCCCACCCTAGGTCGTTTAGCATTTCAGTCACACTACTATGGGGGGAATAGTCATTATAAACAAACCTAGCAGCCCTACGCTGAATTTGCTCAACCTTATTGGATAGGGAAGTGGTGTAGGGATCCCAAACAGAAGATGAATACTCCAATAAAGGCCTAACAAGTGTGAGATAGGCATTAGCTTTGACACTCCTGGGGCAGGAGTATAAATTTTCAGTGTTCACTCTTTAAAAAATGAAAAGTTTGGATAATTGCACGGAGGAAAAAGTCTAGTTTCGCCATTGAGCATCGAAGGCCCATGTGTCCTGTCCGACGTGTGGCAATTGGTGACACCTATAGTGTTCATTGAATCATGGTGGCACTCCTTTGTAAAATAGTTTCCAAAAGGTTTACCCGAAAATAGTAGTGATACCTGGTAATTTTCTGATCCCTTTGCAATTTGCGAATGTTTTTTTACCATAGTTTTTTTTTTTTCAAAAGAACAATCATTAGGTTCTTCTTACACACGCCTGGAAGAATTCCATTTTCAGCTGTTTGCGGGTACGTCGCGATTTCCACTAAAATATTCTGGACTCCCCGTGCCAACCAACTTGATGGTGCTCGCTTAGATAATTTTTGCTCCCAGCAAATTTCCTTTTTTTCAAGCTTCCCCATGATTGCTGCATCCGGCTCTTGGTCGGGCTCCTCTTAAATGGCTAACCCTCCGTCACCCTCAAACAGTTTCAATTCTCCTAACCTTATCCAAGCACCTGCTATTACTGTCTAAATTCCTCGGCTCATCCAGGGGCAATCTCAGTTTATTACTTCAGGGTTCGTAGGCCTACACAAAACCGCAATGTGTAATTAAAACGCTCTCAGAACAATACATGCTGTGTAATTTAACTCCTATGCTCGGCATCTTTTGATTTAGCTGTCAATCAAAGGAGCTGAGCCAGTTTTAGAATTTCTGTGACTACAAAAATTGAAGTTTGGGTTGGAGGATTAGTACTGAAACACATATCGAAAAGTTTTGTACAAAAACGATCATTTCTTCATTCTATATCAAATTTTTTTAAAGTGTTCTCATTAAGGTAAGCTAAATCGATTGTGCTTTGGAATGATATGTCAAGGTGAGAGGAACTCATGAAATGCCGATTTTCGTTCGAAATACATGATTTTTGACGATTTCAAAATGTTTGACGTCATAACTTGGGGAATTTCCCCAAAATAATGGGCCATTTTATGCCTTTACTTCACGCGTTTTACGACAAAAATATAGATCTAAATAAAAGCAATTCTTCTCCTCCTGTTACCTGTGACAGGCAGCTCCCAGAAACGCGTTTAGCCGTGTCAATATATTTGAGGCTAGAAGTGTTAATCCTCTAAGCTATGTAAAATTGGGATGAAAATGCCTTTTTAGCCCATAAGCATCAAATCCCAAATTAATGATTTACGACAAAATTAAGGGGTGTGTCCAGTCAAAAAAGCATTCACTAGATGTGCAATAGTACGAACATCACAAATCTAGTTTAGCCAGATCTTAAAACACAACCCCGAATTAATACTACATAAAGCGAAAAACCTAAAAATGCAAAATGCGCCCGCACACTGTAACGCATTTGGGAGGTTTATGATCGAAACTTTTCGATACGCTGGAAAAAATCATGTTGGTCATATCCGCCATCAGCTCTGCCAACCAGAAAACAGGCCATGTAGGCATACCGTGGCCACCGTTGCCACAAGGCTGACCTAAACTTCTACTCGGAAAAACTTTGTTGCACTAGGTTTCGGCATGCATGCTCATTTTTTCTTTCTTGTCCCAAATGACCCACACTCTCCTTTCCCATGTCCAGGTGGCAAGGCGAGGGATAAGCGAAAGGGCTGTAGGTCGTCGTACGTACCTTCCATACACTCCGACCGCTTATCGGCTGTATTACAAGTGTGCCGCACTCTGATATACGTGCAAGTTGTCACATTTAATTCACACCCGTATAATTGAATGCCAAATTTCACACACACAGAATAAAAATGGTGGGTCATCTTTCATTGTTGGTTGAACAATCCAGTTTTCACAATTTCGCTATCATACATTAAATCCTGGTCTGCAAACACAACAAGCATCTATGAAAACATGTAAAAAATACACATGTAAACTACTGTCCAGTGTTTGTATGTAATTATCATAAAATTAGCATCTCCTTCCATTGATAAATTATTGCAAATCCCTGGTAGAGACACCGGACATTTCCAAAACCCCATCTCCACGAGCAAGGGAATTACAAATTTTTCTTGCAATCGTGCCCATTTTATATCCCATTGTTTACATTGAATAGTAACAAAGAATTTACATGGATATTATCATCTGTTCTGCTGGGCATAAAACATGATAAAGTTTTCTTATGCCATAAAAGGTAAACATATGAGTTCAAAGGTCAGCAAGACGAGCCTACAAGTTCTACAATCAATCTGTGACAACAGCGGAAGTGAAGTCATTTTGGGAGGTTCTTCTGGGCCAAGTTTCTCGGCGTCTTTTTCCGCAAATTTATTCTATGTTTTGATTTGTTTCTTCCTTTAAGTATTGCACCAGACAAAATGGTGAGTATTGCTTGTTTCTGAGGCTGGATTTTCCTTGTTGCCCCGTTTTAGGCGAAAAAATCGCACCATCATCTCCTTCCGTGTTGTAAATTACAGTCGGCGTTTATGCAGTGTGTATCATGTGGATATATTATACCAGTGTCTTTCATGTTAGGGTACGCGCCTAGGCCTAGCTCTAACGTTAGTCATTGCCTTCGCATCAGTCTCACTAGGCCTACTCAAACTCTACTCTAGTTGTAAACACTGTATACTAGGTACTTCGAAGAACACACGGATGACATGCAATACTGTAGGCAATGTGATGACCTTGAACATGTTGCAAGCCGTGGGGGATTAGCCAAAATTTGAATAGGCCTAGGCTAGGCCTAGCCTATATATTATTCAACCCCAACTACTTCGCATTCTTTTTATCGGCATTAGTAGTTAAAAGGCATAATTTGAATTTACATGTTATATAAGGGTTGAAATTTGCTTATTAAGCCAACCTATAAACTACACAAGCCGTGGTTATTCTTACCTGCACTAACTTACTGCTAGGCTAGTCCTAACTGTCCATACTGGAAAGTAGGCTAGGGCCTTTCACAGAAAAATCTTTGGCGTACGGAAATGTACAACAACAAATTTGGCGTACGGCATACCTGGCTGCCACAGGGAAAATTACAACAGTTAGCATACAATGGCAACAATTGGTGTGGCGTATTATCCCAAACACCTCCACCTTTGCATGATTCTTTGGCGTATGACAAATATACTTTCCGATATGGTTAACTGGTTAACCTTTTTTTTTAAATATTGGGGATATAAGTTGGTTGAATTTGGAATTAAAAATTGACTGTCATGGGGTATGTTACACAATCTAGAAATGCCTTTAACAGTAGTGTAAATCATATGACACAGTGAAATCACTTCATGTAGTTAGGATAACCCTTCTGTCAAGCTAACCCTGCCTTATTATACACCTTGAAGTGTTTGAACAAGGCAGGGTCACTCAGTGGGAGGGTTACACTGACTACACTAAATGATGTTCCAGAAGACATTCCTCTTAAAAAATAGAAGTGTCTACTTTATAAAACATGCCCTTTTTTAAAAGAAAATTTGGATTACTTTATTAAATTTAGTAATACATTAAAAGCATTCTGGAAAGTATTTTCAATTTTGTTATATATACCAGAATTTACATCTTTCTTTTCAAGTTTTGGAAATAGACAACAGATATTATGATAATTATTGGAGAAACGACACTTTTGTTAGTTGTCCACTGATGTGGAAGTACATGTAGCCCTATCATTTCTCAAAACAGCAAAATGGCTGCTGCCCAAACACCACTTCTCCTGAGTGTTCTATAATATTTTGCCTCAGAAAGTAACCTAAAATTGTATGTACAGTATGCAACTATGCATATTTTTTTTGAGCTGTAAATAAACATGAAACTGATTCCAATTGTTTAAGGATATCGATGGTAAAATTAGCTGATGAATAAGCTATTTATGCTGTTATCAATTTTCCTCATTAGTCCTGATATTGCAACGGCTAGGTTTGTAGGGTACTGTGGCCAAGAACTGTGTGTGGAGTATAAACAAAGTGGACACATAGAGTCCTGTTCAATGACTAGTTTTGGCATCACAAGCAATGATGCAATCGAGACTGGACTCAATCTCGTGATTTTAGAATTTGAAGAACTTCAAAGGGGTTGGTGTTTCCCCATATAGAAAATACAGGGACCTGAGTCTTTGAAGTCAGCAGATTGCTGGACTTGTGGCTGGAAGCGTCTGAATTCGACTACATCACTGCACACAGAAAAATCTCTGACTGAAGGGTGCACTGAACATTTGACGTCTGCATTCTGGGATCGTCTAAAGCCCGTGGTGATTCTGTGACGTGACGAAGGTGACAAACTTAATTAAAATCCGTGGTGAAACCCGTGGTGAAACCTTGACGGGGTGACGGGGTAACTTATAAGTTAGTAGCACATTCTCAGCATAAGACGCTTTTCAATTCACGAGCAAAGCAAAGCAATTTAAATATCTATGGGAAACAATAGTCAAACGCGTGTTGGTTTCACTCTGGTTACAGTAAATGCTGCTGTGATGGTTACGATTTTTAGCCGAAATTATGGCCGAAACAAACATTAAATGAAGTTTTTCTAACAAACTGTGACGTGGCGACGTGACGGTAAGTGTTTGCCCGTGACAGTACATTATTTGTAGGAGCACAGTTTTCAAACCATATAATTTTGGTACATCCGGTCGTCATATCACCCTACACTCGGTGCATTTGAGTTCGAGGGGATTTTGCTTTGATACAAATCATATATTTACTCAAGTTGACAAATTTTTGGTTCTTTCCGATCAGAGACGGAGAAGATATTTTCTAAAAATCTAAAAATAAAATGAAAAACAAATCAAATTGTAATCCGATCCTAAAATTGCTGTAGTGTGACTTGCGCATAAGTGAGTGTTAGCCCGTGACCACAAATGTTTCAATATAGTTCTCACCTAGGCTAGGTTACATTGAAAAGAGAATAGCTGCACGTTTCTGTAATTGCAATTTACAGTATGCAATGTGACGGTAAGCTGTGACAAATTGTATGCATCACGTCCGTGACAATGTAATAACGTGTCACCAGGCGCACGAGTAACGTGGGAACGCGGGTTAACTCGGGGTTGGTGTTTAAATTTCGATCCACATCCGAACGCAGGGTTCTGCGGTTTTAAACAGCATGTTTGTGGTAAAAAATCAAGATATCAAGTGTTTCACGACAAGCAGGCCAAGCAGTTCAGCACTTTGTGTATCGCCTATAGTGTATAGCATGTTAAAAATGCACGAGACATTCGTTGGTGTATTGTTGTGTTGGTTCAGCTGTAGCCTAACTATTCATTTCGTAAAGAATTCATTCTTCGTATCAAAGTGAATGTGACCAATTATCGCGATCATTATTCCATCTTGTTTCGAAACTTCTTGGACAAAATTTCCAAAGCATCATAGTAAAGAGAGGAACTTGACTGATTGCTGTGGTAAAATATTTTGACAGTTCTGTAACATTAGTACTGTAACCTCGCCACACTACTCCTTTGCGATGGTGCAGTGTTTCTCGCTACGACAAAAATGTTTCCAATTGTTCTGAACTCTGCGTTCGTGGCCAATCTCCAAAGTGTTATAGCTACTCTTTTCTCAACACTTACGGCCCTCCTCATGACAGTATCTTGTTTCTCTATTGCTGGTCATAATCGATCACATATAAAGGTGAATGTAACCCGATCAACCCGAAAATTTTCCTTCCACACCTTATTATCAAAATTTGTCAACATTGTTTCAAACACGGCTGGTGTACGTGGCTTAATCCATAGCGATCTTGGTCTAGCATTTCTTTTGTGCGCAAACTGAGGCAACACGAGGCATTGCATTCGATCATTCCTCAGCAGACTGAGATGCCTCCAAAGTAGGAGCTGTTTTGCTGCCATTTCCTGATTTTTTCTCCTTCAACGGCTGATTTCTTTTCTTCGAATGTGCATCAAACGAATTGAAGCAAAGCATTAAAATGCATAGGACAATAAGCTGCTTAATTCCAGGTTAAATGTGTGCACATTCAGTAGTAGTGACTGATTCTTGCTTCTTGTTTATCAACAGTGGCCGAATTTCGCGCGAAATATTTGACCTTGTTACTATGGTACTGTAGCACAACCCAATCAAACTAACACGGGGTACTTGAGATCACACGCTGAAAAACTCGGTGTTAACCTGTGGTTTTGTTCTTTTGTAAACATGGGGTATTACCAGCCATCGTGGGGTACGTGAGAACCAAGCCTCTAGAGTTGGATACAAACAACAGAAAAGTTTGGTAGTCTTCGTTTTGTGTCTTGGCTCTACAGGCTTATTTACAATTGATGGAGTTACATTGTAGTGCACAAAATGTGTCTATGAGGCATGATCAAAGTGTCTCTAAGTTGTGATAAAAAAATTAACCTCCCAACATACTCTGTTGAACAAGTGTTTTTTCTACACACTTGGTTTACAGTGTAACAGTGCAACAATGCAAACACTCAAGATATCAGCAAAAAAATAGCCCTCACTCCTTCAGAAGGTGTGAAATACCAAAATATTTGAATGAGACTATGAAAATAGCATTAGGGAGAGTGATTTGAGAGAAAGTATTGTAGTATGGAATGCAGAAGGAAAACAGAGCTGTCATTGGGCTGCTGGATTTACAGTAGTAGAAGATGTCACTGATCTGCATATCTGTTTAATTATTTCTTCTTTTCTACTGTAAGTTTCAGTATGGTGCACAATATTGTGTACCTCACTTAGTGTTACAGTATTATTGTGAAAATTGTTCTTTATGAATTTGATCATTTTTGAGCATGAAATGCATCAGGATATTAACAATTAATGGATAGTTTTTTTTTGCAAAGTGCCAGAGGAGGACTACATTTACATCAAATATCATCAGCAATGGTATGGAAACTTTATCTCCTTAACATCCACAAAATACTGAGATTCTGCAGCATCGCTGCTCAAGTTTAATCAGTGTCCCAGCAAAAACAAGTTTTTTCTGGCAAAATTCCAGCCAGTTGGACATGTTTGTTTGTGAACTCAACATAGGTTGCAGCCAAGTTTGTCTTACTGCAGAAAAACTTGCTTTTAAATTACCTGTTCAGTGTTTTTTTTACTTTTGGGTAGGGACCCTCTGTGCAACAGTCAGAGTGCTCACAATGTGTACTACAGTAAGTGTTTGCACCGATACCATAAGATAGGTGCAGTACCAGGTACCTGATCGCCATACCCATGAGGTACCCATGTAGCCAGTGTTACAGTGACTTATAAAATAAAGCGACATTTTGTTAGGTATACTCCATAAGACATTCATAACATTTACAGCTGTCATGGAGAGGTAGCAATCACTTTCACAATTTTAAAAGCACTTGATTGGGCACAAGGTTTTATCACTTGTTTTTTTTTTTTTTTTTTTTAAATGACAAGTAAAAGAAAAACAAAACAGTAAGCAGTCAAATAAGAAAATTTGATATTGATATCAATTTGATATTGAATTTTGGGATGTTTCCCTACTCACAAAGCAAGCATACTTAGAGCTCGTGGCTTCTCATTTGAAAACACCGATTTAAAAATAACAACCAATCAGAGCCCTGTATTAGGTTATTCTTTTGCACAACCAAAATTACCAAATGTAAAGATACAACGTAATGCTTTTGAATTCAGTCAAGTCCCTGTAAATGTACAATATGCTGTGGCATTATCATGAAAAGGATGTGTACAGTACGTTCTGACGTAGCTAAAATAGCTTTCATAGTTCATACTGTAGTGTACATAAACTTTGTAGTGTGCTCAGGCACCATTTTGGGGCAAACTAACTTATTATGTAATAGGGTAGTAATATGTAATGGCCTGTTTCCACAACCTTTTTGTGAATATTTACAGTGTCATTACAGTGATATCTTACAGTAGTACATTTCAGATAGTGGCAAAGAGTGGATTTGCATTAAAGTGACACATTAACCAAATTATGAAATATTTGGGGATTATACTCAAGGTGGCATAGGCTACCATATTAAATATACCGTATATTCTGTAATAAACGCCCCCGGGGGCGTTACATTTTTGAAAAGGGGGCGTTTATTTGAGGGTATATTTAAAAAAAATTAACTAATCGGCATCGGTAAAATTCTGCCCTTCCACCCACCATTAGCACCGATTATTTGTAAACTGAAAAAAGGGCACAAATATACTTGAAACTTGCTCTTAATTTCCTTAAAATTCCTGTAAATACCGTACTCAATCCCTCCCGCCAAAACGGAATGCATTGATAAGCACAAACATATAAATTATACCCCTGCCATGGGCGCGATCATTCGTTATTTTCCCCATAACAATGTAGTATAACCTGGAATTCCTTGCAGTCTGGAAAAAAGTGCCGTGTAAGTTGCTGTACAATTTTTTCCATACAAAAACACAAGTACAGACTGTCGAGCTGCAGTGTTTGGCTGTATTTTCAAGTCCCAAGCTTACCATGTATATCTGTGCACGTTTTGTACACCTAGAATCTTTCCAAGTTCGGTGGTTATTATCCTGCATAAATTAAGCCATTCCTCGCATTCCTTCCCTAATGTTATTTACAGTAGGACTTTGAAATGTGAACGTCATTGCAAACGAAAACAGTGATGCACGTGGTCTCATGCAGCCGATTTCTTCGCCCACGCATGCAGTAGACTTACGTGCGTTTCCGTTTTTACCGCCAAACAAGGCATCATGTTTTGCTCGGTGACATCATATGCATACGATCCATTGCAAAATTTAAATTGCCCCTGCATCGTGATTGGTTCAAATGCGATGATTCTAGCCGGCCAATCACAATCATATGTGATTTAGTGTGTGAAAATACTAGGCCTAAAGACGAATTTTTCTATTGAGTTTTTATGTGTTACGATGATCACATTTCCTATGCTGATAAACCGGCTAGCGCAGCCAGGCAAGCCCCGTGCTAAATTTAACAAGAAACGACATCGCAAATCTCTGCGTACGTGGATATTTCGGGGATCTCACTTGCGTGAATTTCAATTGCAGATTATTTTCAAACAAGACGTAAGTTTTGGTCAAGAACTGCTAAAAATTTACGGGGATTTTTCTATCCGAAAGGAACCATGGGATACGTTAATTGGGTGCAATTGTTTTGCTGCCCCAGAAACCCTAAGATTATTATGATTGCGTATTTCTACATGGCCTCATTAAAGCGGGATTCTACAGTACATTAACGCAACTGCAACCCAATACAGTAAAATACTGCAAATGTTCCGACATGATCGGGGGATGAAAACTAAGCAGAGCATGATGTTTGCCTAACAATTAAATTATCAAAGGGTATGTGACATCGACTGAAAACAATCCTACTCTATTGACGATTGGTTTATATCTCCACATTTGAAAAGAAAATATTAGGCCTACAAAATGATATTCCATTCGCGAAACAAACGGAACTATTCCCAATATTTTTCAACTTGAACGATATACACAAAGCAAGGGGCGCGTACTTTAGGGACAAAAACGTCTTCCCTCTTTCTAATAATCGGTAATCGGCATCGGGCCGATTGTTAAATTAAATACTGATTATGCATAAACGGTCAAACACTAGCTTAATCCGTGGTTTGGGCCTGTAGTGCGGGAGGCCTTGGCCTATGCAGTTGTTAAAAATTTTGAGGAGGGGGGGGCGTTTATTAGAGGGGGAGCATTTATTACAGAATATACGGTAAGACTGTATAAATGTGCAAGGCTTAGTTCACTTAGTGTGCCAAAAGTTGCAGGCTAAGTCTTTGCAAGCTGGACAAAGTGGTATTTTATGTCTGCTAGTTTCTTGTAAAACAGTATGTTGTGATTTTGACTTACCGTCAGATAGCTTGCCTGCAAGATTGTAAATGATGCACTGTAATTGTGTGATACAGTATGAGAGAAGGATCACTATCTGACGATTGCGTGATTGGGCTGCATGCAGATGAAACTTTCAATTTTGGGAAAGAAGGACAAACATCTTTCAAACTTAACATAATTTCTGGGGGCTCTCTTCATTCTCAGTCTCAGAGAATGTTTACCAGTCTGCAAAATATGTTAGTCCATTACGGTGGGCAATGGCATAAATGGGGTGATTCTTTTTGCATGGGGTATTTTTGGGGGGGTTCAGGTAGTAGATTTGGAACCAGGTAATACAATGGCCAGGGGGTACTCATGTAACCCATGCAAACACTAACTACAGTACATTATGTCAGTAAGCTAGGCTCTTTTTGTTTTAGCTCTTTTCACTCATTTATTTTTTTTGTTTTGTGTGTGTGTGTGTGTGTGTGTGTGTGTGTCTGTGTGTGTGTGAGAAATTAAATTATTAAGTAACTTATGGATTCCCCTTGGTTTTTAGCAGCTGTGAGATGGTACAGTAAGTAGTTCTTGGGCATGGGTGGAAAAAGTTGGGAAGATGGAAAGCTCTGACCTAGAAAATTTGAGCATTTGGAGGGAAATTTACCTTTTCTTTACATGAAAAGCTAGGGAGAACTGTGGGAAATTCTACTTCCTTCCTGGGAAATAACTTTACTCTTTTCTTGGGAAATAAATGTTACTTCCAGTCCCGTTCAGGGGTAAGTTGATACCAACTTTGACACCAACAATGTCCCCCTTTTCTGCACCTCAAAACAGGAAGAATTGTGGAAACTTTTACACCTTCCTGGGAAATAATTTTACTCTCTTTCTGGGAAAAAAAATGTTTTTTCCAGTCCTCTTTATGGGTATTAGTTAATAGGCCTCAATTTTCAGAAAAATTTATGGTTGTCCTTTGGACAACCAATTCAGTATTTTTAGTTGTCCTAAAGAATATTTGGTTGTCCAAAACATTTTGTGCACAATTACAGTACCAAACAGTAATCATGTTTATTTCTAATTGATCTCCAAGATTAAAAGATATGATTTTTGCAAGAGGAAAAAACACTTGAAGTCTGAAATTGTATGATGGAAAAAGTTGCAAAAGTGGATCAGTCGGCAGTATTTACTTTCTTCAATCAGATAAAAGCAAGCTGTTTGAATATAAGTCACTGTGGGAGAAAAATGCTGGTTCATCAAACAACCAACTTTCAACTTTTGTTCGTCTGTATGGAATTTTAGTTGTCCCGGACAATCCGACAACCACGAAATTCAAGCCCTGGTTGATACCAGCTTTGACACCAACTAGCAAGGATCTCTTACCTCTTTCACAGCTATCTCAGTAGTGCAGGAGGAGCCCTTCAGTTGTAGGTCTCCCAGGTGTGCTACAAATCAAACTTTCCAGGAAATTAAGAAATATGGTAGACCTGTATATTAATCTGAGTTCCCATTAATTATCTACTGTAAACAGGTTTGCAAAAAGTCTTGGCAGATTTTTAACTTTGGTTTTTGTTTGTCTGTATGGAATTTTGGTTGTCCCAGACAGCCAAAAATCCACAAAAATTGAACCCTGTTTTTACTTTAAAATGAACAGCATTATTAATGTTACTTGCATTTGATTTCTTTTCATTTTGCTTCAGACAGAACAGCAGCTGGACTGTGCGCTGGACTTGATGAGGAGGTTGCCACCACAACAAATAGAGAAAAACTTAAGTGATTTAATAGACTTGGTAAGATAATTTTTGGCTTATTTTGCTATATTTACTGTAAACTATTGTTGAGGCAAGAGTTAAATTTCTTTTTGTATTATTAGAAAGTGTGAGTTGATCTTACAGGATCTCAGTGAAAGAAGTGGAAAATGGCATGTGTAGCAAAACATATTTTCGGCTTTTTAAAAAAAGGAAAGGCACACTTGACGTCCACATACTGTATCCTTGAAGCTATGATATGTGTTCATTAGGTACAGTAGGTAAGCAATGAATACAGTCGGTGCTTGCAGAAACAAATGATTCTCATCACTGGTTCATAGGACAAACTAGGGTGATTGAATTGATTAATTGCAGTAATTATTCAATCAAAATCTAAGATTAACTAATTTTACTAGCAATACCTTTATGTTAGCAGTTTCAAAAACAGCTTTCATTTTGGATGTCCACAGTGATATTCCATCTCCTGATTCACTCAGTTTGTTGAAACCGAAATTATAATTGAGGAGTTAACTAATGAAAGCTAGAGGCTAGAGAAATGGTAATATTTGTGCAAATGATAACATCAATTGTTCATTCATGTAGTAGCTTGTTATACACCACCACAGGCCTTAAATTGACCAATCTGTTTTGTATGCTGTGTATCCCCTGGTCTTGGAGTAAACAAAATATTGAAACCAGCTTATGTAAGCATGGTATTATTATCTCCAGGAGGGTAACAAAATCGAGATTATACTGTGACTTCAGGAACAGTATAAAGCCTATAGCCTATGTATGTTGTACAACAATTGGTTTGTTGAGGTATTTTATAGCCTGTGTACAACAATGGTGTGCTGGCTATTGTACCAAAGCCCAACAAAGTTATTCACCTGAGTGTGAAGCCCTTGGTTTCCTTAATGGACATATATGGTAGTATGCAATTGCCTATTGTGACGTGGGACAGTCAAGTTGATTACCATTGTGGTGCAATGGTATGAATTCTATTGTTAATGTGTGAATTGACCAACTGAAGTGAATTCCTTTAATAGTGGTGCATCATGTGATATTCTGATGGTAGGCTATATTGGTAACTTTTGCCAGGATGGGGAGAAAAGCACGATGACAACACCACAGACTGTTAATCACACAAACTATACTGTAACTGTTAGGGTTATGGTTAGTGTTACAGTCTAAAGTAAATCCTAGCCATTTTCCAGCTCTCCAAACCCCATAAAATTATTGATCCTAACATGAATTCTGCTGGTTTGGAGTTCGAGGACTTTCTGGCTTGGTCATACTGGAGACTTTAAAAATGGAACCTACTGTCTTTGTTCTTTGTACTTAGCATCTAAGCAATTGATTAGGAAAAACAAAGCAGTGAGCCACGATTGGATAAAAAAAAAGACTGTGGCCTACTTGACTTGAACAAATTGGTTGGAAACATTCTGAGCTACAAGGCACCCGTAAAGTATTGTGGGATTTATCATGCAGGTGGTCTATTGTTGTAAGCTAAAGTACTCATTCGCAGCAGCTAGAGTAGCATTTGGAATCAGTGGTCTATGGGTTCTATTTGTGGCTACTCCAGCCAACTTAAGGCCTATATTAAATTGAGAAAAGATGCTCCATATCAGGATTATGTGATTTAAATCACATCGATTAAAATCATGATTTTAATTGAAAAAATCCTGATTTCAGTTAAAAATCTGATTTACAAGGATTTATTTGATATAAATCATTCCTTTTTTGCAAAATCTAAAAAAATCAACAACCCTGCCTCATACTTTAGTTTAAAGGACGACCTGCTGGGGCCTATTGCTTGGAAATAATGTATGGATTTTGTAGTGGTAGGAAAAGCTGCATTCCCTTCCCAGCAACCATGTCTGGGAAAGTTGGAAAATGTAGACGAAAGTCCATACAACTCAAACAGAACATAGTCATCCTTTTAAATAATAAATGTTTTGAACAAATTTATGATCGCCAATATGGGGCTTAAGGGAAACTTTTAATTCCTCAACATCATATTGTTTAAACAGTGCACACTTCACTGTCAGATGTTTGATTGTGTATTCATATTATTGTAGTTGTTTCCTACTACAGTCAACGTTGCTGTACAGTATTTGCTGACTTGTACTGTTGATTAAGTGATCATTGGTTTCATGAAACACAATTGGTGACTCATCTGCAGTACAGTATACTGTACTGTTGAGTGACTCAGAGCTTCATTACTTTTACAGGGTAGGAATTTATTGTGATTAATTTTGCTTGAAAATGTGGTAAACTCACTCCTACTGTAGGTGAGCAGATTGTAATGAAGAACACCTGAGGTCTGCAAAAACAAGTTTGGACTTGAAGATGGTCGCTTTAGTTATAGGGACTCCCCTGTACACTTGATAGCAGAGAGAAAAAGTTCAGCAAAGATACTGAACATTGCTGCATGTCTGGGGTTACAAGGTATTCTGGTGGGGGGGGGGGGTGTAAGTCACCATCTGTGGGGAGGGCCCACAGGAGTATCCTCACCCTTTTTTGAAATTTTCAAAGGATGTGTAGCAATGCAAAATGGTGCATTATTTGTTGCTTTACCAAAATTTTCCTCAACTAACTACATGTAAAAGGGATAATGCCAACACTATGTGTAAATAGTTGTGACTCTAGAAATAAAAAGGCACAGCTATGTATATACCGTAGTACAGTTCAAATATGGGCAGGTTCATCCCTGTAGTTGATAGGTGGGAAATACTGTGGGCGTGTTCTGGTTTCCCTTAGCCTACAGGGGGCTCTACATATGTTACAGTATCTCTCCAAGATCTCTTTCTTACAGGCTGCATGGTCAAGTGGTTAGAGCATCAGACATGCAGTGGAGAGATTGGGAGTTGAAGTCCTGGCCGGTCATACTGAAGACTTAAAATATGGAACCTACTGCCTCTGTGCTTTTTGCTCTGAATAAGCAGTAGGGAAAACAAGCCAGTGAGCCACAACTGGAAAAAAGGCTTTGGCTGGCTCGACTTAACCAATTGGTTGGAAATTGGGCCATAAAACTCCATCAAACCTAATCCAAGATCTCCTTGCATGGGTGAATTACTATGCTGTCTGTGAATTTTAAGGATCTTTTTGGACCAGGATGTATCCTTGAACTGTACAAGAGAAATTGCATAAAAACGTGATCAGTGTTTGATTTTGTCAATTGATGATTTATTTCATGATTTGGGATGCAGTGGGCTTAATAAAAACAACTCATAGGAAGTTGGGAAAAAGTATGGAATTGCTACCTAATTTTCATATTTATGAAGGACCATTAATTATTCTTTATGCTGTATTGTTTGAGCAAGGTCCGGATGATGTACTACTGGTGGTTAGTGTTCGAACCATCACCTTTCAAGGGGCAAGGCCATTTACTCTCCGTGCAGTTTGGATTTTTTTTGAAGGCCATCAGTCATTTCATTAAGGCCATTCTCACGTTTAAACAAGAGCACAAAGTCCATTTTGCAGAAACATTCATCAGGAAATTAACAAACACAACAAAACTTTGTTGTATGCTTAAAACAGTGAGTACTGTAAGGCACAGAAGCCATACACAGAAGGCAAGTAGGCAACTGCAACATTTTTGGCCTGGACTTGGTCTTTTATGAGGGCATTGTGGCAAACAGAATGTTTGATGAAAAGGGCCACCCTGACCACTATTTAACTTGAGGCTTGTGGTTCTCACTACTGTAGCTGTTGAACTTGTAGTCGAGTTTTACTGGACAAAATTTGCCAAGGTATTTCAGCACCCATGGATACAAAAATGTGACAACCAGACAAAAAGTAGATCCACCAGTACAAAAGTATCAGTTTGAAACACTTTCGGGCCAAGTCGTCCCCAAACCAACTCGTCCCCAACCAACTCATCCCCAAGCCAAGTCGTCCCCAAGCCAGGTCGTCCCCAAACCAACTTGTCCCCAAGCCAAGTCGCCCCCAAACCAAGTCGTCCCCAAACTAAGTCGGCCCCAATATGAGAAATTAGTGGAAAAAAGTGGAAAATAGTGACTTTCATGGATACTTCTTATAAATTATGGAAAATAATGTCTTTCTTGAGATTTTCTTTAATTATATCATGTCAAAGGTGAAGCAATGCCTTCCACTGGCACCTAAATTTGACACTGTTCAGTGTGAAAAATATTGTCGCATGTTTCTCATGTACCATTCATGAAAATGAAATAAGATACTGTAGACTAAAAAGGGGGGAAATTTGATTGGGGGAAGGTGGTAATTATAAGAACACTGCAGTCGATCTCCTTTGGTTACCCACAGCCGGACCATGGCCTACCTACACCATTACCACGATTTTGTACCAACGTATATTAACATTTAGGCCTAACGTTACACCTGCTGAAGAGCCTGTGTGAGAGATAAAATCACACAAGACACTTCTTGAGATACCAACGTAAATTAAGCCTACACCTGTTGTAGAACATGTGTAAGAGATCTTATCACGCAAGTCACTTTTGCATAATTTAAGTGTATAAAATCACACCATTTTTCATATTGGGGATGAGTTGGTTTGGGGACGACTTGGTTTGGGGACGAGTTGGCTTGGGGATGAGTTGGCTTGGGGACGAGTTGGTTGGGGACGAGTTGGTTTGGGGACGACTTGGCCTGCTTCGTTTGAAACCTTTCAACATCCTGTAGCAAACAGTAGTATTATCATATGAAAGCAATAACAGTCGTTGTTTACAGTACTGTAGCAAAGGGAAATGCCCTCTGTCTTTGGGCCACTTGCCAAGACCTTACCTTCAATGTCTGGAGCAGGGGGAAAAATTGAATCAGTGGAGAACATTGATCAGGTGTGAGGCTTTAAACACTCAGCTCAATAGGCTGAAGGCTACTCCCAGCTTGACTTTATGGATGTGGTCAATTTTACCCTATCAGGTCTATGTCACCCTCTGGTAGGGCTGCCATGATATCGCAATATCGTCGATACAGTTTTGCCCCGACGATATCGACCAATGTTTTGTCAAGATGTGATATCGCAACAAATCAAATAAATGACTAAACCACTGTGAAATCCCTATTTTTATTGTCTTAAGTCAGTAACCTAAAATGATCATAATTTATGATGTCACAAGAAATGAAATCTGCACTTAACCCACCACAAAAAACATGATATAAAATCAGAAGCTGTTTCAAAATGCATACAATGAATACTGTAACAGCTACTGTAGCTCACATACGTTCTAGACTTGTGAAGAGTTCTGCACAATCAATATTGCTACATGCATGCATAATCAATCTCCCCTCACTTTTGGTATGAAATCAGTAGTGGCTCCATGCAATAAACAGCTGTTATGCTTCCTTGACGCTGATGGAAAATGTTTAGACTAATGCGCGATATCGCGATATCGTCGTGGAAATGCTGGCGACATCGATAAATGAAAAATGGTTATCGTGGCAGCCCTACCCTCTGGCAGGGTAATTACAATGCAGTCTCCTAATTGGTCAATAGTTATGACATGCTAAGGTATACATTAAAAACATAGCACTAGTACAGTAGCACAATATACTGTACTTAGTATAATATTTGACCCTCAAGAAGGTTCTAGAGGGAAGCTAGCTTGGTAATTCTTTGCCCCATGGAATTGTGGGGCACAGCATGGGATACATAGAAACCTAGCTCAGCAATATGATTGTGATCGTCGTAACGCAAACTCAACGGGAAAACTTGTCTCGAGACCGAGTATTTTCACACACGAAATCACATAGGCGAAGGCGCGAGTTGTGATTGGCCGGCTAGAATCAACGCAATTGAACCAATCACGATGCAGGGACCAGCTCGATAGTCTCTACAATGTATTTTGTGCAGAACAGTTTGTACAGCAACGTACGCGGCGCTTTCTGCAGAAAAAGCAAGGAAAACACATTGAATGCAATTCTAAATCTAATTCCATGTAATACTACAGGGTTATAGCGGAAAAAATCAAACGTTCACTTCCATGGCAGGGATAAAATTTTACGTTTGTGATTATCAATGCATCCCGTTTTGGTGGGAAGTTGATGAATTTTACGAAACTAAGGGCAAGTTGAAGTATATTTTAGCCCCTTTTTCAGTTTGCAAATAATCAGTGGTAATGATCAAGTAAATGCCAGAATCTATAAAAGCAATGGAGCACGTGGCTGCAAGCAATCACAGATTGTGTGTGTACCGATCTTTATATGAAAACATGTTGGGAAAACAAGGATTCTATGACATCATACACATAAGGTCCATTGCACTTATTTTAAGTTACCTCTACGTAAGAAACATCTTGATTGGTTCATTATTGCTTTTAATCAGCCAGTCATACTCGCGACATAGTCAATGCAGTTTTACTGTGTAGGAATAACGTGTAGAAACCAACCGTCTTGGCATAGAATTCTAATACTCCCGTTGCATTTGTGCTGCGACCAAATTTCCCAAACTTTTGTTGTAGTCGGGCACAACAGTTCAGAGATGGAGTATTTACTGGGGGTTAAGACTACAGTGTATGTTCGCACAACTTCATTTTCCGATTTTCTGAATTGTGGCGTAAGTTTTAAGAACGAAGTAACAGGAAATATGTGGGATTTCATCGTAAAGATACAATGACATGGTTGGTTCCTTTGACTGATAATTTTCCAAGTCTGAGACATTAGCCCCGCCTCTAACCTGCAAAAACGGGCGTTTGTGTTTTGGTCGTGCAAGTCGCGTTGTGCCACGTAGCTACTGCGCTCCGGAGTGAGTGAGCACAACATTTTCCTGATACGAGCCTACGAGGGCAAGTGCAGGCTAGTTAATACTAATACTGTGTTGTTACTTGTTCAGTAGTAGGCCCCATGGGCTATACATACAGAGCTCCGACTCGCATGCAGTGGTATGTGCATGGAAGTTAAAAAAGTTTGTTGCAGTTTTACAAACAAGTCAATGATTTTGTCGTTTATTGTATTAACAACAAAAGCAATCATTGACAGAAAGAAGAAAAATTATGGAGACTAGCTGGCAGCAATTTTGAACATCGCGGCTGTTTTTTTAATGTCGCGGCCTCCTTGATTTTGAAGCTTGAACGTCGACATTCAAAAGGCCCAGGGAAAACCCTGGCACAGCCACCAAAATGATTTACCGAACTGGCTTGTTGACCACACCCATAAAGCTGAGCTGGGAGTTGCCTTCAGCCTATTAACTACCTGTAATTTAAGACAAAATTGCATAGCTATTGATTATTGTTGAAAGTATTGACCAAGAAATCCGTGACGTGATTTTTGAACCATGTACTGTTACCATCCAACACTTTCCTTCAGACACAAGCAGCGGCCTAAAAAACCCTGTAAGCCTGATTTTGGAACATGATTGAATTAACAGTGAATTGAAATGTGTACTGAAAATGGAGCAATGCAGTTTACAGTACATCTGTTTATTGTAAACTTATGAATATGCATAATTCTTTTTATTTTGAAAAGTTTTGTGGTTATGATTTCTCATTGAAGATTATTTCCTGTTTTACCTTGAAGTGTCTCTAAATAACTTCCTAAACTTTGCATTTGATTTTTACACCTTCCTGAACTAGAGAGGGTTCTGAAAACAGGTCACCACATGTACTGTAGGGCCAAAGAAGTTGAGAACACATAGTGAAAGTTAAGCCAGTTTGTTCTGGTCAATTCTAATAGCCTACTGTATCTAACTGATATACACCAGGCTTGCAGCAAGGGCTCGATTTTCATGGATGTCAGGGACAGCCAAAATTTCATGCAGACAACCCAAAGTTTAAGTTACTACCCTTATTTTCTAAATAAGAATGTAAAAAGCAGCTTGTGTAATTAATTATCTTAAGACTTTGCATACTGCTGACTGATCAGCTACTTTTTGGATTGATCATGCAGTATTTCAGACTTCAACATTTTTGTTTGTCAAACATCTCTGGTTTTTATTCTTCAAGACAAATAAAAGATTTATGAACACACTCTCTGCTTTAATTGTAGTCTTCCTGTAGACATGCTAAAAATGTTTAGAGCAACCAAATTCCTGGCCAAAATGGGTTGCTGGTTACTGTAGGGCAGCAAGGCATTAGAAACTCTTTCAAGCACCAGCAGCAGAAACCAAATTATCTTTAAATCATATTGAACAAGTAGGAAACAGCCATACCATTTATGCAGAGCAAACAGTATACAGTACAGTACAGTAAAGTACTCTACAAGCCTCGACAAAAATACTTGGGACAAACCCCGCTTCCGTATCAATGTTGAAGTTTCAGGAAGCCTTTGGCTGCTGCAACATTGAATAGGGGAGTGGGGGAAGGTGATCCATTCATTGCTTATTTTTCTTGTTTTGTCCTATCATTTTTGTTGAGGATCAATCCTCGGCATAAATACATGGGACGAACCCCATTCCCCGTATCAATGTTGAAGTTTCAGGACGCCTTGGGCTTCTGCAACATTGAATAGGGGAGTGGGGGATGGTGATCCATTCATGGCTTATTTTGCTTGCTTTGTCCCCTTTTTTTGGCAAGGATTGTAGCATTGCAATATCAGTCCTGAATGTAGGCTCTAACTTGGATGTTCAATCCTTTAGTATACTTGGTACTGAATGGATTGAGAATTCACTTGGGAGAATGTGAAAAATATTTCCCTGCCTTAGTGTTACTATTGCACTGCCTTGTACTTAATGTCATGTGTTATAAGTCAAGTTTAAGCATTGTTGTGAGGGTAGGTGCCTGAGGCTCCCTTCCCAGCTTGAAACTTGGAAAGAGAAGGCCGCCCTCTTTCTCTGAAACATGCTAGTTGGGAGAGAGGTTTCCTCACTATTTTATATTTTCCTGTTGGTAATTATGGTATCCTGAATTTATTTGCTGACAAATTTAAGATTCTGAAAAACTTAAATCAATATTTTTAGAGAATCACTTTTGTTTAACTATATATTTCGAGTAATGTTGAGATTTTTGTGTGAAACAAACAGAAAACATGTCTATTATAGATAAAAATTTGTGTCTTTGTAAGCATTTCTCCTGAAGGACATATGATTGGTCAGTTAAAATTAATATTCATTAGTTACTCTATAGAATTTTAACTTTAATGGTACAGTAGAACATTAAATACAGTACCTTGTATTTACAGATCTGTGAACATTCCAATTATGCAATAAGTTTCATTTTTGATTCCTTGCCGAAGGCAGGCAAGGAATCTATGCCATGGTGATATTGTGTGTATGTGTGTGTTTATGCGTGTGTGTGTGTGTGTTTGTATGTGACACTCTTGCTTGTAAACACGATATCTCCAGAAGGGTAAGTGTGACTTATGTCATATTTGGTGTGTGGGTTGGTCATATTGAGTAGATGAACCCTATTGTTTTTGGTGGAGTTCAAAGGTCATTTGGGGTCACAAGAGGTCAAAAGGTCAAAACCTTGTAACCACGATATCTCAAGAACGGTACATGTGACTATGGTCACATTTGGCGTGTGGGTTGGTCATATTAAGCAGATGATCCCCATTGATTTTTCATGCAGGGCAAAGGTCATTTGGGGTCATGAGAGGTCAAAACCTAGTGAACCCAGTATCTGAAGAAAAATGCATGTGACTAAGCTCATCTTTAGTGTGTGGGTTGGCTGTATTGAGATGGTGATCCTACAGAACTTGATTTTCGTGAAGGTCAAAGGTCATTTGGGATTAGCAGTGTCAAAATCTGACAACTTGCTTGCATAGAATTATTGTACAAGGAAGGTAACTTATAGGCTCCTCATACTTGACATGTGCAGTAGATGATGTATGGTGAATAAATGATCTATAGATAGTTTTTGGTAGTGGTCAAAACTTACTTTGGTTCACAAGGGGTCAAAGTCTCAATATCATGTACACAAATTTCCCATGGTTGAAGTCTTGGATACTGCAAAATTTCACACATAGTATGTGGATGTGATATCATGAACAGAACCCTAGTTCTTGTAGGAAGCTTGGTTGCCTTGCATGTATACTTTGTGGGTACATTACGGAGCACTTTCAATTTGAAAAACATTACAAAGCAATGTCAATTTGAAAAAAAAAAAGTCTTAAGTTAAAAAAAAAAAACAGATAGGCTTAAGTTTCAGCAGCAAGGAATCACTAAGCCTTTTGGCTTTCTGGTTATACTTAAGATGATTTAATTTATAGGACGAGGTGAGGTAATGTGGGGAGGGGGTGTGGAAGGTGTTAATGTACATGATGCACTTAAGTGTACAGGCTAAAACAAGTCAGATGGATTGATTGGTACAGTAGGCTAAGACAGTATGCATAGATAACCAGGGATATTATGATACTGGGATTTAACTGTATTGAATAATCTACATCCCACCCCCTCCCCCTTACCTCCTGTTTACAGTTTGTAACCCTGCTTACCTTAGGTAATCCTTTGGCAAGTAATCAGAGTGATGCCATAGACATACTGTAGGGAGGGCCCTAAGGGTGCCTTCTTATTCTGTACTGTACAGTACTTTCCCCAAGGGCACCTTCTCATTTTGTACAAGGGAAAGTTTCTGACACAATTTTAAGGAGTCCCTGTTCACAGTCAGTATGAAAGATTCTTCTACAGTAGTAAAACTTTTCTGAGATGGGGATCCTGTCAAAAAACTACGATGTGAAATGTTAGCAGGTCAGATCTTTTGCTATTCCTTTGTTCGTGAAGAATTCAGTTAAAATCAGCCATCACATGTCAAAATGAAAACCAAGGTAAAGTATACTACAGGTAGGTACTGTAGTAATAAAAGTAATCCCCCCCCCACAATGCAAATGTCAATTGAAATGGTCAAATGACAGATTTTCATTTGCTTTGTTAGGTACCGGACCTTTGTGAAGACCTCCTTTCATCTGTAGACCAGCCTTTGAAGATAGCAAGAGACAAAACTGTTGGCAAAGATTACTTATTATGTGACTACAACAGAGATGGTGATTCATTCAGGTATGTGGTAGTTATTGTATGGTGGTGTAAAACATACAGGCACATAGCCATACTGGTGGTTGGGGGGGAGAGAACAATGGGTGAAATAAAAGATTCTAGGTAGAAAAAAGATTTTCAGGTTGAGGGGCAGTGCCCACTTTCACTCCCTAGGTTCATTGGCTGCCTGGACACGTGGTTGTTACTGTTTCAAGCTGCTAATTGAGGTTGTCCTCCAGTTACAACAGTGTTGAACCAGGTTCTGTAGGTGTTGGGAAGAAGACACAACCGCCTTATCTGTCACACAATAGGTACTTTAAAATAGTAATCCCCATTCAAGCATCAAACTTCGGTTGACGGCAGTCTGGTTGACGGGTCTCTTTGTTCCTATTGTTAAGCCTTATTGACCTGTCCTATGCTCATGAGGATTTGCCTCTTTCACACCCAAGTAATCCTGAAACATTTGTCTTTGTTAAAAGATTCTTTGATCTGAGGTTTGTTACTGACAGGTTTCAAACTCTAATCAAAAGTTTTAGCTAAATGACTGTCAATGAAATTTTAAATGGTTTACTTTCTTTGTTTTGCAACGAATTTGATGAGTCGTCTGCTACAAGCAGTGTTAAAGTTTAAATCATTTTACCCAATTTTCGCAACTTTCCTTATAACTCCTAAACACACTCAAAATGTATATTGCATTAAGATTCTCCAAAGAATTAAGTAGGAATTACATTTATTGCAACCAACAACCAGAGTGTAAAATTTCATGTTTTCATTACGGCTGGCAACAAAAAGTTAACGAGTTACATAAGGGCATGCCCTCTCACTGGAATTTTGACAATGTATCACTGATCTAGTTGGTCTAAGTATTGAGATATAATATTTGGGAAGAAAAGGAAGATTATTTTCTGCAACAAACATTGCCCCAAAGAGTCAGTAGAACGTTTTGTCTCCTTCCTAACACCTCCCTGGTTGAACTAATGGTCCTTAAATGTTGACATGTGGATCTAAATTTAGTTTCCATCGTGGCTAATTCAACCTTAGTATCAATCCTAGCTAATTCAAACTTAGTATCCATCCTAGCTATTTCAATGTAATGAATATTTCCCGTTTCCAATTCACATTCACAGTTTGTGGTCTCACTTTGTTGTAGTTAGTCATGGTTCATCTTAGCAGGCATTATCTGAGTCAGGGTAACCCGGGTTTAAAATTTGGTTTGGGTTTGACCTTTCAAAGTTAAAGGCGATTCATGTAAAAATGTGGTATTTCTGGTTTTATTGTTCAGTGTGCTTACATAGTTAGTATACAGTATTGTTTCTTCATCATTTCTCTGATTGTTATTGTTGTGATTTGAAAAACAAATAAATTGTGAATCAAATTGCTGAACTGATGAAAACCAATATTACATTGTCTGGAGAGGAGTTCCTGTAGCAATTCTTTTTATTCTTTCTGTAAACACCTTAGTTTGCTTATGATGAAAATCAATATTATTTTGATAGTTTATTGTAGTTAAGAATTTTATTTTAGAATTTGTACATGTTTGAGAGTGCAAAAGTTCTGACAAGGTGAAGGTCTTTGTCATAAGTACCTGTTGAAATGGTTTTATACTGTACTTCCTTGTACTGGTCATTTGCAGTTTGCCTGCCTTTATACACGTTACTTGTACAGTAGATCACTGCATGCATTGTACAGGCTATGTACAGTTCTATTGCACAGGTGTCCTAGCTACAATGGGTAGTGCTGGGTGATGACACCCAGCACTCCAGGCAAATACACCTCTCCCCCTCCCCCTGGTCTCAATTCCTGGGCACCACCTCCCTTACCTTTCCTAAGTGTAAATATGGAATAGGAGATACAGAGCATCACATTGCACTCCTTGGGAAATTTTGAAATGCATTGCTAGCAACATGAAATATCTTTATGTAATTTTTTTACAACTTATGGTGGAATACTATGAATTAATCAAACAATCACAGGCCTTGAGTTTTAGATTTTCCAGGTGTGTTACAAATTACACCCTCGGAAAATTAAGGAGTACATGGTACAGTACAGTAGGTGTACTGTTCATCTACTGTAGGTGTGCGAAGAATTGCACTTCTCACAGGGGTTTGAGGCAAGTGATCATGTGATTGCACTTGCATGCCTCAAAATTGAAGGACCTTCAATCCAACCAGTGTGCCAATATCGGTTCAAGTGCGGTATACATGTGTTAGCCATCTAGCCATACTACTGTTTCTGTTAGCCATGTACAGTAGTTTACTATGTACAGTTGTGCAATGTGTAATCCAATCAAAGAGCACTTAATATCAACTGAGAATAAAAAAAATTTAAAATTTGCTACAAATCTTTTTGTATCTTCATCTACTGAAAAGGGATATTTATTTCCAGGAAAGGAGTCTCATCCTCTCCAGCTTCTCAATTTTTTTCACCATGTACAGTACCAGTCATCATTGAACATAGACCTTGTGCATTGACGACACATTGACATCAGCCTTGAAGGCAAAACAGTGGAACACATGACCGCATGCATAAGAATTCGTCTACACACATGACAGACTATGCGCGTATTGAACTGATTGACAAATCAGCTGTCTGCATTTGTCTGTATTGGGTTGTATTGCCCCCAAAGGAGTGCATACTTTCTGCACTATGACATCATATGCATCTACTGTCGTAACTTAAACCAAGTCCCCATTGTTCTTAAGTGTCCATATTGACTTTGACAAATTGGAACTTTTGAAGATTTCCTTTTTAAACTCCTTATACCCCCCCCTTAACATTTTTCTGGGGGAGAATATCCCAACCCTCACCCTGCACCCTAAATTTCAGACACTGTTCTTACACTGATTCTTCCTAAAAGCCTGGCTCAATCCACCAACCAGTTAATTTGCACTGTTCTTCCGTTAAAGTAGCTACAATTTCCTTGTGGTATCATTTCAGGTCACCGTGGACCAATCAGTACGACCCACCGCTGAAAGATGGTGCCATGCCTTCAGAAAAGTTACGCAAATTAGAAGTGGAAGCCAATAATGCCTTTGATCAGTATAGAGAAATGTAAGTATAATTTTGAAGAACTGTGTCACATGAAATGGCAGGTTTTGCATTCTGTCAGAATGACTGGATATTGTCACCATGTTTATGCACTTACTGGACCTGTCCCAAGACAGAAACGTGATCTCAGCCTTTGAGCCATAGATTGAAGGTAAATACAAGATATTTTTTGCCACACTGCTGGTTTACAGCTCATTTGCTATTTTGTTAAATCTGTGTGTCGTATGGGTTCACCCAGTTATCAAGACTTAGCATTTCATACAAGGAAGTGTTTGGCCCAGGTCTCTAACTGTTGCCAAGGGAGCATGGTTAGTTGGACTTGGGGTTTAGCTGTTATAAATCCCCCCTCTTTGGAGTTTCTGGCCGAATCCTGACTGGGATCATATTTATATCACACAGAATGTTTGATTTGGTCTTTGTTGATTTTTTGTTAAATGTTACTACAGTAGTATAACAGAAGGGTGTAATTAAACCTTGCATAATATATTAGAGTTAGAAGTGGAAGAGATGAAGTCAGTAATTATTTTAATTACTTTTGTAACTTAAGGTTTTCATTTTTATGGGAATGATCTTCATCCTTAAATCCCATTCATGGGGAATTTTAGTTTAATTTCATCTAATTCAGTGTTTGCATTGTTCCTTCCTACCTCTTTTTTGCAATTTGAAAAAATGGATTAATAAATGAATTTTACCATGAAATTTGTCTTACATAAAGTACTTAAAACTCTGGAAATGTAGGTGCTTGTGGCAGTCAAATTTTATGCATGTTTAAAAATACAGAATTTTATGACAACATTTAGGGACTTTCCAAAATGCTAAATGAGAAGGGAAAACCAACAATCAATATTAATTTATTAATACCAAACACCTGTTCCTATTATGCATAGTGTTTTCCAATATTGCCTTAAATACCATTGCCATGTGGGCAAATTTATTATCTTTTACCTTTTGAACTCTGCACATAGTGTAATGGCAAGCCAACTCCCTCTTTCTAAATACTGTAACTACAATAAATAATTCAGTTCAGATAATTTAAAGGCAGTTTTTATTTGTTTTGAGAATAGGTTGGCCTCTAAAGGGAAACTAATCTTAAATGTTGTCCTCAGAATACCAATTAAATTAAAAGTGTAAAAGTGCAGAACTTCAGTGTCACAGATCATAAATAGATATATTGTGTACTTGTTATTTAGCTTGTAATGTATCGTTCAAATGAAAACTGTTTTGTGTTTCCTGTAAATTTTTCTTTTGTTGATCCTTAAAGGGCATCTTGTGTCAATCTTGCAATATTAAGTACTATGGTGTGATGGACAAATGTGGTGGTCTGACTGTAATTTGTCTTCACAAATCCTGAAAACTTGTCTCGTAGGGAGATTCCCAGACTTCTTGCTTTCCGTTTTAAAGGGCTTATAATCTCAAAATGCTAGCTTGACTTAAACCAAATGGTTGGAAACAGTAAAACTAAATCTAATCACATGCCAAACTACTATACAAGTATTGTAGTAGTCCAGAGAAATTCTAATTTTTCTGAGCTCCTTGATTGACAGCTAGTTCAAAAATGCAGAGTACTATAAAGCTCATGTTACACAGCATGTACTGAGAGTGTTTTGATTACACATTATGATCTTGTTTGTATTGTATACTCACCCTGAAGCAATACACTGAGATTGTGTCTGAATGGGGACAAATTTTAGATACAGTGTATTTGTGGAAGGGGCTTAAGTAAGATGGTTAAGAGTATTGGAACTGTTTGAGGTGAGAAGGTTTTGGGCTTTAGAAAGACGTATTCAATTTTGCACTGTTGTTTTGTTTCACATACTCTACCTGTATATCATTATAGGGGAATGTATAATCAGGCGTGAAAATATTTCATACAAAGGAGACAAGATGAGACTCATTGAGTCAATAAAATTGTAGACATCAGTCTCTCTTTAACCCATCTTAACTCTCATGTTAAAACAACATGAACATCGGTGTTTGTGTTTTATTGAGTAGACAGTCCTTTGTACCAACACCTTGCAATGTGAAGATGTTATTAACTTTCATAGGAAGATATGTATGGGTTATTTCCTATACATGAAAAATAATGAATGGATGGGATAGAATATAAAAAAGAAAATTCTGTGGGGAAGTCCCTGCATGTTTAAAATTTGGTTGAAGGTTTAATTTACAGGATGTGTTTTACTGTACATGATATGTTTGGACTTACCACACTTCCACAAAGGGTATATTTTATGAGTTTAAAGGTGTACAATAGTTTGTGTACTGTATGTGCTGTAACTCCCAAAGTTTTAACAAACCCTGAGATGTGGGAACAGTTGATCTAAACCAACTTAAAACTTAAGGTTTCATTAAGGTAGTGATTATACTTTCTTTTTCGTTTTAAAAAAAAAAAAATGATTTTAATCTAGCAACCCTCTATAAAATAAACCAAAGAAAAAATGGGTGGGGGTGAGGGCAGGAAGGTTGGAGTGGATTTGTCCAGTATTTGAACCAAAGAGCATGTGGCATGAAATGACAAAATTGTGCATTTGATGTAAAAAGTATCAAAGCCAAGAAAATAACCGCAATTTCAATCAATATCCATCAAAAGTTGCCAATTTTACAGGGCGTTTTCTGATTTGCTCTTAAACATTTAATAAATTTGAGCTCAATATGCAAATCTTGTGATGTCATGAGAGGGACATGCCATACTATATAGCTAATGTTATCCTTTGTTTTTATAATATTCATTTCAAGGACAGTTGTCACATTAGTTTGTCCTGAGGGTTTTACTTTGGAAGCTTAAATTTTGTCCTCAAAAATTATCAGTATCAATTACCAAACCCATAAACTACATATGTGCAAAATAATTCAAGGATTATTAATACATGGTTAACAAAAGAAATGTCAACACTGTGCAACACACCACATCATTATATTTGCATAAGTTTCTGTAGACTCATTTGAACTTTGGTTTATCTTGAGAACCATAAACTATGTTGAAATAATTCCAATAGATTTTTCTAGAGAAAATTTCACTCTGTAACTGCCAAGTGAGTCAAGTCATTTTGCTGCCAAGTCACACTACCTTTAAAGGAGAATAATGCAGTGTCTGCCTTCATACAAAATGTTGCACAAAATTTATGAAACCAGTAAACATTTTGAAAGATGATTTGGCTATGTACAGAAATTACCTCACTGCAAGTATGCTTTTAAACAATGATGGCCTGTTTCCTTGAATTTGAATTAAGATATATAGCTGTCCTTTGATGTTGGCGACATGGGTAGCAATTGTTACATTACAGTTTAAGCCATGCAACACTGTACTACTGTAGCTATGTTTGCTATTCAGCACAACCTGAGTTTCCATATGGTTTTTACCACACATAAAATGGATGGACAGAGGTGGGAAGCCGTGGGGCTGTTTTCTGGGAAAATTTGCTACGTATTTAGTGGGAAATAAAAGATCTGCTTTTTACATGTGCAAATACTGAAGGAAATATCTAATAAATTCGCCTTACTGTAATGTAACATTGTTTCCCACCATTAGACTAACTTGCCCCATCCTCTAAAAACCCGGATTTCAAGGCCTTTTTCCGGGTAATTGCAGATAGGGTGCCAGAAGACTCTACTGTATGAAGATATAGCCTATGACGATATCAGGGATCTTTGTTCTGTTATCTCAGTATAGTCAGTCAATAAGCAGTGTGGTCACTGGTCAGTGGGATATGAGAGCATTATTTAAACTGCACTGTTGCTATATAGAGAGCATTGGACTACTGTAGATTTCGTCATTTCCTGCTTAATTCATTAATTTTAGACCCTTTTGACCTCCAAGAGAGCTCCAGCAATATTCTTACATAGGAGCACCAAACAGTTATTTGCATTGTTGCACCTGCTGTTACACAGTTGATGCAAAATTTCATAAACTTTTAGCAAAACATTTCTTATAACGCAGGGAAGTATATGTAACTTACCACTATGATTTTTTTGAAACATCATTTGGAGAACTTTGAGGCACTCCTGTGTCACTAACTGGGATGAATGTGATGCAGTCAATTTTGAGGCATGCCAGTGTGGTGCAGTGAATTTTGAGGCATGCTAGTGTGGTGCAGTGAATTTGGAGGCATGCTAGTGTGGTGCAGTGAATTTTGAGGCATGCTAGTGCGATCACACACCATCACTTGCCTCAAATCACTGTGAGGAATGTTACTGTTAGCTCACCTAGAGGAAGATGGGAGTTCATATCACGGACTTATATACATGGACAGAGCATACAACGTGTACATCCTGTTTGTATGTCATCACCACCGATTGGGACAAAAAAGGCGCACAAAGATGGCTGCCGTAAAGCTACAATTTGTGTGATTCGATGATGACTCTGTAATATTTTAAACAAAATTTCAACTAAAATGGGACACAATATCATATTCCTGCAATATGTGAAGTGATTTTGACCTTACCTAGCCATATTTCAAAAATATTTCAACTTTCTTCTAAAATCTGGGGATTGACTTGAGCAAGTTCAAACTCTCACACAAAAAACAGAGCAGACAGCCATCTTGGTGCGCTTTTTCTCACAGGTTAGGTAGTGACAATGTACCGTGCAGTATGCTCTGTCCATGTATAGGAAGTCCGTGGTTCATATAAATCTATAACGGTTTCATAAAACAACACATCTACTGTACCACTCTCCTTAATTTCCTGAGCAGTGTGATTTGTACGTACTGTAACTGCAGGCACACCTGGAAAATCTAAAACTCACAGCCTGATGTGATGCCCATTTAACTTGTCACTCCCAGGGGTTGGAAGATGTTTCCTACAATTAAGTTGTTTATGCTTACATCACAGGTTGGCATTGGTTGCTTGGCATAGAGCATGCATAAGACCACATGTGTATACGTTATTGGTTGTGTATGTTAACGCTCACATTATTACACCCAAAATGTGGACCAATGGGAATCTAATTTTCATTGTGACAATATTGTAAGCGTACCTTACCAACTCTTTTCGCCTACAGCAGTGGCAGCATTTATTACTCTGAACGAGTCTATTGACAGTCATTCTTGGCCATAAGATGAACATACTTCAGCATGAAGTATTAGCCTGTACAGTGTGGAATGTTATCATTCTACTGTACAGTCGCCTTTGATGAACACAGAGTAGTTGCTATATTACTGTAGAAGAGCCTTCCATTATTGTTAAAAGTGATACTGTGCATGTTTGTTAAAAGCCTTGTATCAACTTTCATTTTACTGTGACATGTATTTATTACTTTCAGTTACAAGGAACCACCCAGTTATATGGGCATATGTACAGTATCATATATGCATGTGGAAACTGAAAAGACTAGTGTAGGACATTGTGTAAATGATTCTTAAAATGAATACTTATGAGGATTCAATTTCACTTTGCTTTGCCAAATAAGAGATAGTCGTTATACAATAATTGGTATGGTGTCTGCATAATGCATATAAATTAGACTTGGAAATGAAATTCTTTTGGTTGTTCGTCTTGAATTAGTCTACACTACTGTTGCTTAAAACTATAGATAAAATTGACAGCTTTCTTTTCGTTTGCCATTAACAACTTGCAAAATACAGTACAGTAGTGTAAAGAACTCAGTCTCATTGAAACTTAACTGTGCAACAATATTTTCGAGGAAATGCATTTGCTGACTACAGTATGTTTAGGTTGAACTGAACATACTGTACAGTACATGTACCTGTTGGTTGGTTCCCCAGTGTATGAAATGTAGTGGAATGAAAAGTAGTATCCAAAGGGTTGGTTCACAAATGGAAAAAAGGCTGTAGCCGGCTTGACATGAACCAATAGTTTGGAAGCTGGGCCAAAAAACTCTATCCAACTAACTAACTAACCAAAAAGTAAATTGGTGGGGGTGAGGTGGAGATGATTGCAAAGAGGTGAAGCTGTGTGATAGTAGTGTAGCTGATCCATTTGAATGGAAGAACAATTATAAATATACTTCCCACTTTCAGGTTATAATTACAGAAGGTCCATACCAAACCTTACATGCATTAAAAACCGGTATGGAATCATATTCTAAATGTGGCATGAATAAACACTTGGTTTTGGTTATTTGTCATTTTTATGTTGCACTTCGACCTTGAATGATACAGCAGAGATACAATCAAGTATGATCCTTTCTTAAACTGGGACCTGTGCCTTGCCCAACAGTGGCAATATACATCGCCCCTGTACTGTATGTACTTACCTCCTATTCACATAGGTAATCCCCACTTACCAGCAGCTAACCCTGGTAAACAAATAGCACCGAGATGGAGGGCGCCCTTGCTCCCCTAATCAGGAGCAAAGCCTCCTTCCGTCATCCTCTTCCACTTACCCCCATACCCTCCAATCCATGGAGTTTTGGGGAGTCATAAACCTCTTTCCACATCATGATAAGTCTTTGAGACTAATGGATGAAAACTTAGTCAACTCATTTACCTAAATTTGCATTCTTCTCACCAGGTATTTTGAAGGTGGTGTCTCATCTGTATATCTGTGGGACCTTCAGCATGGCTTTGCAGGAGTCATTCTTATCAAAAAAGCTGGTGACGGCTCTAAGAAGATCCAGGGATGTTGGGATTCCATTCATGTTGTTGAAGTCATGGTATGAACTTGAAGGTCTATTTCGCTCCTCCTTACCTCCTATTTACATATGTATTTCCCCTAATTGCCTAACAATACCCATCTGGCAGACTCTTAGCACAGGTGGCGCCCTAGCCCTTCCAACTACCTCACCAGCTCTTTCCTCTATTGCCACGCTTACAGTGAGGACGCACGTGTTCCTAGCTGCTAGCTCGCCCTTGGAATTTACCCGTCTGTTTCTGCAAAACATTTGGTCATCGTTTCTCGAGTTTGTCCATCCTTTGGAGTAGTGTTGAGTACCTTTTAATTGATTCCTTAACTTCTCCTTAGCGTTTTTAGTTCGTTTTGAGAGGTACGCGGCCGTTTCGGCTAGCCTCTCCTTAGGTTCAGACTCTCGTTCGATCCTTCCTTTTGTATAGCTTTGCCTATTACTACTAGGTTGTTTGCTTCTTTCTAAGTAACCTTCATTGTTAAGCCTTGTATTGTGCATGCCTTGCTTTGTGAGGCCGGTAGCCGTGGTAATTTCTTGCATTTTTTGCTTTGTTAAGTCTTAACTCTCTCTCGTAGTTTACATGGTCTCCTTTTTTAGGCTACCGATCTGTTCTGTCCGGTATGCGAAGTATGCTAAGTATTTGTTGACTTCGTTTTTGCCCTCCACAGACGTTGTTTGTGGCGGGACTTGTATGCATGTTTTCTTGTTCTTTTCTCCTACAGAACTATGGATGCCTCAAGCTCAGGTACGGATCGACCCCGGTGCCTCCGGTGTAAACGTTTTCTGTCCTGTGGAGATTGGGACGGCCACGCTCTTTGTCCGAGTTGCCGCCCCTGCGATGAGCATAACCGGTGTAAGGTCTGCCGAACCTGGTCGGTGGAATGGGATTGGATCCGCCAGCGTTCTGAAGCCAAGGAGGCCAAGAGAAGAGCCAAGGCTGCCGAGAAGGCCAAGAGCAAGGCTTCCCAGGACGGGAAAAAGGCTGTCACCAACCCGCCTACGGATGTCAGGAAGAGCCTAACCAAGCCGGCCTCAGATACGGGCCGCGCTTCCACCAGACCGGCCTCAGATACGGGCCGTAAACCAAAGAAGCCGGCCTCAGATACAGGCCGCGCTCCAGCCAGATCGGCCTCAGATATGGGCCTTGAACCAAAGAAGCCGGCCTCAGATACGGGCCGTGCACCAGTGGAGTCGGCCTTGGATACGGGCCATAAATCCCACATACCATCCTTGGACCGGAGCCACGCTTCCACACGGAACCCAGCATCCACCCCGGCCGTGGAACAGCCCGGAACAAGCCAGGCTATTGATGCGGCCGCTTCGGACCGTTCAGACACGGAATCTGTTGCCTCATCCCAGCGGGACACTGAGGTACCCACGGGCCTAGTTCCGGCTCAGGCCCAGGCCCAGGTTTCAGGACACAGTAGCTGCTCGCAGACTCGCTCCTCCCACAAAAAGAAAAGACGTCGCCATGAGTCTTCCTCATCCTCCCCACCATCGGGGTCTGATGACGGCCGTCGCAGGAGGAGACTCCGTGAGCGGAGAAGCAACGAACAGTCGGACGCCCTGTCTCAAATTCTGTCTCTCCTCACTAAGGTGACGCAGGGTAACCAGCCCCGCATCCAGAGGACCAGCCCGGGTCGGGTTCGGCCTCTCAAGACCTACATGCTACGGCTCAAGACTTCAATACCCTGGGCCCGAGTTCCGGACCTCCGTCGGAGTCGATGCCAGTCCTGCACCCTGCTGTTCATGTACCTCACGATCAGTCGTCGGAGTACGATCCAGATTTCTCTGCGTCAGATGATGAGGACGAACCTCCTCTTTTCGGGACAGCCATAACGAAGGAAGCATTCAATAAGGACTTGGAAGTTCTGCGTCGACAGCTTGGTTTTGACGAAGACCCGGAAGTAACCCAGGCCCCACTCCCTAAGAGATCAAACTTGACTCTCAACCAACAGGCCTCCGTAAAGGAACTCCTCCTTCCTGTGGGCGCGGAATGCCTGGATCGCTTTAAGGCTGCCGCAGAGGCGAAAAAGTGGTCCCCTTTCCCAAGGAAACAATGCTCTGAATTCAAGTTAGAGGAAAAAGAATGGAAAGACTGTTTCAAGTCCCCTAGAATCCCAGTTGGGGCCATGGACCACCTCAAAAATGCTGGGGCTATGGACGCAAAGGGTAGATTCAAGTCTGGCCCTGCAAGAAAGTCGAACCTCGCCTTTACTGGATTAGACAAGGCCGCCAGGGCTGGCCTGAAATTCTCTTCTGCTCTCCTGCTAGTTGCTGAGGTCCTGTCTAGGTCCTTTCGTCAAACTGGGGAAGAAGAAGTGTCAAGGAAGGACACAGGAGCGGTGGTCAACCTATTGGGTCCCATCTCCAGGCTTATTTTTGACCAGTTCTCCCGCATTGCTGTCAGGTCCGTCAAGGAACGCCGGGACCTAGTCATGGACGCCTTGGTCTGGCCGTCGCAGGACATCAAAGGCAGGTTTCTGGAACTCCCCCAGTCAGGTGACGATATCTTCGGCGGTCTTTTTGAAAGCCACCTACAAACGGAGGTCAAACGGCAGAAAGACTTGAAGAAGGCAGACTTCAGAACCCCAAGTTCCTTTTCTTCCCGTCGGCGATCTCCAGAGCGTAGAAGACCCTCTCGCCCAAGACCTCCCTTAGATCCTCCGTTCAGCGGTCGTCGCTCCTTCGAACCTCGACAGTCGTCTTCCAGAGGTGGACGTAACGGGTGTTCTTCCTTCCCCTCGAGGCAGCCACCCAGAGGAAGGTTCCAGAGCGGTTCTTCTAGAGGCCGCGGAGGTTTTCAGAAGCCCTAGGGATGCCCACCCCACGGCATCTCTCCCGGCGGTGGGGGGGAGACTTTCTCAGTTCGCAGAGAAATGGGAGAAGATTCTGCCGGACGCTTGGGTCCTGGGAGTCGTCAGGCAAGGCTATCGAATAGAGTTCACGGAGGCCCGACCTTCCGAAACATTGTAAGGTCGACTCCAGTACCTACTCTCCCGGAGCAGGGAGCCGCGCTGAAAGAAGAAATCCGTGGCCTCTTCCAAAAAGAAGCCATCTACGTCGTTCACGGAGACAGCCCTCTCTACCGTTCATCGTTCTTCCTGGCCCCAAAAAAACCAGACCTTTGGCGTCCTATACTCAACCTAAAGCCCCTCAACAAGATGTATGTCCGCCCTGCCAGGTTCCGGATGGAAACCCTACACCAAATCATTCCTGCGCTGCATCAGAACGCTTGGGCCTCCGCCGTAGATCTCAAGGATGCTTACCTCCATATTCCAATACACCCTCAGCACCACAGATTTCTAGCATTCCGCTACCGGGACACCTTCGGCTTGTCGACGGCCCCGAGGGTTTTCACCAGAGTGACTCGTGCCGTACTGGCCTTTCTACGCAGCAAAGGAATTCAGGTTTACGCTTACCTGGACGATTGGCTTATCGTGGCGGACACGGAAACCCGTTGCAGGGAGTCCACCCGGCAGGTCCTCGACCTTCTTCAGGAGCTTGGCTGGATAGTGAACCACAAGAAGTCGTCTCTGTCCCCATCCCAGCGTATAACGTACCTCGGGGCCATTCTGGACTTCACGTCAGGCAGGGCGTATCCCTCTCAGGACAGGATTTTGGCACTCTCGACCTTGGCAGCGGAGGCCATCAAGAAGCCGTTCCTCAAAGCCAGAGACTGGCTGAAACTTTTAAACCTTATGGCGAGTCTAGTGGACATCCTCCCATACTGCCGTCTGTTTATGAGGCCTGTCCAGATGCACCTACTCAGATTCTACAAGCAGAGTCATCACCCGCTATCGCTCCGGGTCCCGGTACTGTCTACAGTGAAGGAGCACCTAACCTGGTGGACCATTCAGGCCAACCTGTCGGTAGGGGTACCTTTTCAGTTGTCGCACCGCCTCACAACCATATCCACGGACGCATCTCTAGAAGGGTGGGGTGCTGTGTGGGGTACCCGCACCCTTTCCGGTCAGTGGACCCGCCAGGAGGCGACTTGGCACATCAACAACCTGGAATTAGAGGGGGAATTCAGAGCGATCAAACAGTGGGCCCCTCTGCTCCAGCATCATCAGGTGACGCTCTTCTCAGACAACACGACCACAGTAGCTTATATCAATCGTCAGGGAGGGACGAGATCTGCACGCCTGTGTCATCGCACCTGGGATCTTCTCCATCTCTGCCGACGATGGAACATTCTGCTGCGAGCATCCCACTTAGCAGGCAAGGAGAATGTAATGGCGGACGCCCTGTCCAGAGGCCATCTCGACGGCAACGAATGGTGTCTCAACCAAGTGTGGGCGGACCACGTTTTCTATCGCTTCGGGAAGCCGCTTGTGGATCTATTCGCCACTCACGACAACACCAGGCTTCCGATCTTCTGCACCAGACGGTTTCACCCGGAAGCCTGGGCCACCGACGCGTTAGCCATACCGTGGGACGGTCTCTCCGCATATGCGTTCCCACCGTTCTGCCTCCTGGACAGGGTTCTTCAGAATCTCAAGAGCTCAACAATGGACCTCCTCCTCATAGCTCCTCACTGGCCCAACCAGCACTGGTTTCCCACACTGCTCTCGATGCTAGTGGACCTACCTCTGAAGCTCTCTTCCAGCAGACGCCTTCTCCTCCAGCGACAAGGCCGGGTGTGGCACAACGATCCTTCGCTCCTTCACCTGTGCGCATGGAAGTTGTCATCCGACATTTCCAAGAGGCAGGGCTTTCTCAGGAAGCTGCACAGATCGCAGCCGATGCCCGTAGACCCTCCACAGTGTGCACCTTTAACAGTAGACTGGCAAGATTCACGCAGTGGGCACAGGACAACGTTGTCGATCCCATGGGCGCATCAGTTCACCAATTGGCAGAGTTCTTCATGATGCTCTTCCAGGAAGGGAAACAGACCTCGACCATCCGAAACTACCGTTCAGCCATTGCGGCCGTTCACCAGGGCTTTTCAGATGGTACTTCTATCGGGACAAATCCGGTGATTGGTCAACTCCTGCGGGGCATGTTCCACAGACGTCCACAACGCCGCCGCCGCCTTCCACCTTCCTGGTCAATAAATGACGTCCTATCTACACTGTCCCGGCAGCCTCATGAACCGATGCAGAATGCAACATTGGAGCACCTGACCCTCAAGACCTTGTTCATGGTGGCAGCAGCATCGGCAAGGCGCAGGAGTGAACTCCACGCTCTCACAATCAAGAAGGGTTTTCTCACACTTGACCCGTCCGGCGCCAGACTCCTCCCCGACCCGTCCTTCCTCACCAAGAACCAGACCGCCTCTTTCACTCCTGCGGAGATCTTTTTACCACCGATAGGGGCCTCTTCCTCAATTCGGGAGGACCATCTTGTTTGCCCGGTGCGGGCGCTGAAATGGTATCTGGAGAGAACAAAATCCGTCCGGACTTCCGACAGGCTCTTCGTCATCCCGAAATCTCCGTTCGGTCCGGCCTCCAAAGACACGCTTTCTAGATGGCTGGTGAAGCTGATTACTCCACATGCTCAGGAGGACGACAGGGTCAAAGGCCATGACGCAAGGGCGCATGCGTCGTCTACAGCTTGGTTCCGGGGCGTCCCTCTGGAAGAAATTATGAAGGCGGCCGCCTGGAAAACACCATCATCCTTTGTAGCCTCTTACTTGACGGACGTCTTGTCAACGGAAGGGGCTTTTGCTACGGCGGTTCTTCAAGGCTCGGGATCTCGCCTCCCTCCGACTCACCGGTGCTAATCAATACATATGTAAATAGGAGGTAAGGAGGAGCGAAATAGACTCCCCAAAACTCAATGGTTTGGGAGTCAATGAGCGACGATACTTACCTCCTATTTACATCCCACCTCCCGACCCCGCTTGGGCTCCGCGCCGGTACGAGAAGCATGTGTCGTTGTCTTGCACACACTCACTACTAACGTAACATACCACATCTCCGGAACCGCCGAACACATTTTCCAGCTCCTTCCCAGGTGAGCAATGGTTTTTACTTTTCATCTTTGATTATCGTGTGTACCATGTCGGTTTTGTTCGGTGGTGGTGCGTTGTGGTGGCTTAGTGTCAAACCTACTTACCTCGTGCACCTCGTAGCTGTCGCTTCTCAGTTCCAGTGGTCTGGGCTCCAAGCGGGCAATAGGAGGAATGAGCTGGTGAGGTAGTTGGAAGGGCTAGGGCGCCACCTGTGCTAAGAGTCTGCCAGATGGGTATTGTTAGGCAATTAGGGGAAATACATATGTAAATAGGAGGTAAGTATCGTCGCTCATAGGCTCCCAAACCATTGAGTTTTGGGGATTATCTTGGAGGGCTAACCCTCTCACCTATAATTACAAGTTTTGTTGTAGTCCACAGAAATTTTCAATCGGCACAGCTCTTTGACTGATTTTCAAGCTATTTGAAAAAGTGCAGAATATGAAAGCTCCTATTACACAGCATGTACTGTATTGAGACTGTTTCAATTACACATTTGGCTTTTGTATACTCACCCTGAAGCCAGTAACTAAGTTTGTGTCTTAATGAGGATGAATTTTAGGTAATTGTGGGAGGGGCTTAAGTAAGTAGGTTGGTAGAATTGGAACTGTTTGGGGTGAGAGGATCAGGCCTTTAAATGCACACTTTCTTCTTTGTTCCGTCGTCAGGGTGTGACAGAAAGAAGCACATTTGCATATCGGAAGAAAGTATCATCAATTCATAAACTTCTTAAACATCAAAATTTTAAAAACTCTTTATGTGTGAATGATAAAAGATATTTGCAGAGGGAATCAAAAGGTCAATGTTTCTTATTAAGAAGTGAAATATATGTCCTGTTGCTGTGGTTTCAAGATAACATTTGAGTTGTGAAATGTGTGTGTGTGTATAATGCCACATGGAGTGGGTCAAAGTATTTGTGCTTGCTTGTTGGAGGTTTAACCTCTTTACTACACATGATATCTCTGTGAAACTATAATTCATTTTATAGGTACCGTTTCGTGGTGAAACCATTGCACTGCTGCATCCTGGAGTAGGTCTGTTTAAACCTGTGGTGTGTAATCATGTTTTAGACATGGAATAGGCTTGAAGAGGATATTTAACATAAGTGAATCTTCTCCAGCTCTAGCAAATGCAAATATGGTGATCTCCACACAAAAACTTACTTTTTTGTAGAACCAGCATGTACGCATTGTGTACATATTATGCTATACTTCAGTTGGCAGGATGAACCCCCTTCCGTAGCAAAAGGGTTTAAGAGATGCTTGTAGTCTAACTGGCAATTCTACTGCTGATATCATTGTCTTTATATTCCTGATCTTATTACATATATTTTCTTTTTTTTTCCAGGAAAAATCCAGTGGAAAAAGTGCCCACTATAAACTCACATCAACAGCCATGTTGTGGCTACAGGTAAGAAGCAAGTTTGATGTTGAGTAGCTTACTTGCAGTGCATGCTGGGAAGTTAAATGTACACTTGGGCTAGCAATTTGATAAAAGTGCTACATACAGAGGGATTTCTTTTGAAAGAAATATTTCCCCAGTCAAACATAACAGTCTAAGAGTAATAGACGCTTTGTAAAGATGGTGTTTTACTTTTCTCTCTCTGCCTCCCTCTCCTGGCCTTGCCTTCCAAAGCAATTCTCATTACTTTTGAATAAGAAAAATGCTGACCATTTAAGGGTGAACGCACTGCTATAAAATTATATAGTCAATTTTCACTGAATATAGCAACAGTTCAGTGCTTCCCAGCTTGCACTGCAACAGAGTTATATATATTGTCAGGTTCAATTAGCACTTGAAACGAAGTTTCATTTCTCACTCTTAATAGTGCTCAACACTTAAAGGTTTCATAATGTTAGAGTACATGCAACTCCAAAAGCACATGGGATCCCAAAGCTTAGTAGTTTTAGATATGAGAAAAATGAAAGGCAGGATTGCTTTCATGTTTGAAAAATTTCCATGTAGTATCCATTAAAGGTCAAGAGCAGTTGCCCCCAAATTATTTTGAAACAACTACTAAATTTTTCTCTTTTTCTGTCATTTTTCTTCCTAGAAGCTTTCGGGATATTTTAAGGCTTAAAAATTCAACATTCAAGGTTATCCAAGATATTACTACTTGTAGATTTCACAATTCAGTGAAAAACACATTGTCAAATGATTGTCAAGAGCCATTCACAAATTAGTATAGTCTACTATCCTTGTTCAAATTGCGGTGACTGCATTTCCCCTTTAAAGAAAGTCATTACATCTTTCAGTTTTACTTCATACAGTGTATATTGAGAATACATGAGTAGAGCTTTTGTTTGATAGAAAGTATACAAAGTGCCAATGAGATTGCTACTCAATTCAGCAGATGTTACCATGGTTAAAGGATGTGACAACATGAGGAAAACATAAGGATTCAGTTTATTGAATGAGGATGTTAGACGTTGAAGATAGACATTCATCACTTCAGACTACAATTTTACCAGTAGTCTGCAGATACTTTCAATAGGCACAGCTCTTTGATTTACAGTAAATTAAAAAAATAATGGAGAGTAGCTGATACTACCTAACATGTTTAGTACTGGAAAACAGTATTTCAACTGAACCTTCATGTGTAATTCTCACAATTTAACACATTCATTTTGATATGTTATTAATCCTATCTAACCATGGCCATCAGTAAAGGGCCAATAGCCATTTCTTTAATATTTGAGCCCAGAATTTGGAAATTGATGGTTAGCCGTACATTTTTTATTTTATGAAATGGTAAATTATCCACATTGTGAAAGGCTGTGTGTGGGTAGTTTCAATGTGAGGGTGTGTGGGACATCTGGGCTGTGCACACATAGTGTACTAGCCTTGTTAGTGGACCACTTGCTGTTTTTTTTCTTTGAACGAAAGAATGCTACTACTTGTACATAATTCATTTGAGATCACGGAAGGTCACATTCTCTTACCTATCTCATACTGGGAGGTTGTTTTGTTTTTCACACTTTGCAATTTTGATGCACTTTTTTGAAAGCATTATAGTAGTATATTCAATTCAAATGAATTCTATTCATTTCCGCATATAAGGCAGTTATAATAAGTGAGACAAGGGCATGTAAGAGGACTGAGGAAGCAGATTGTTTCTACGAGCTTTCCCTGTTAAACATAAAAACAAAAAATTAGGTGTAAATAGACATCTAAACTAACAACATGTAAAATAAAACAAAGGGAAGATGAAAGTTGTAATTGCTTAAGCATTGTACCTCTGTAAAATATGTTTTTTTTAGTTTTTGCAAAATAGCTATTCAACATTAGTTCGTAAGATGAGATTTAACAACACATTCACACAAATGTGTTTTATAGTTTCAGCTAGATAAAGAGGTAAAGTTATGAGTACAGGAGGTACAGTTTTAAATACAGTTCAATCATTGGGCAAGCCCTTCCCCTTAGTCATCTCTTACAGCAGGAGGGAAGCACAGTGAATACTGACATATTCTACAATCCCCAGTCCACAGGGGGAAATATGTACTAGAATATTGCTAGAAATTGTTGTTTGTGCTTTGCCATAAACAGGTAAACCTCGCAAAAGTCATCCAGTGTTACTGTAGCTGCTTAGGAAGACAAAGGTATCAGGCATTGTGTGTTGTTGTATACCACCACCTGTCCAAATTTGTTGCAAGAAGCATGATTATTTGTGCACCTATGTACAGAATGGCAACTGATGGATTCTTAAAATTTAATAAAACAGTTGCACCCTGCCACTCTCCTAAAACTCCTCAGGAGTGTGATTTGTAAGGTACATGGAAGATATAAACTTTTGACTTAGAAATCATTACAAGCTGTGCAACAAATAAGCAAGTTATCATTTTATTTTGTTTTCTTCTATAGACCACAAAAAGTGGTTCAGGTACCATGAACTTAGGTGGAAGTCTGACAAGACAGGTGGAACTCGACAGCAATGTAAATGAAGCTAGTCCCCACATTGCCAACATCGGCCGAATGGTTGAGGTATGTTATCATAAAAATCAGTGAGTTCGGAAATTTCATTTGGGCCTCTGCATGTTGCGCACATTCTCCCAATGGTCAGGATAAACAAAATGTACCAGCCTTTACCTACAGCATGTGTTCCAAAAGGAAATCTTGAAAATTTTGTGGAATCAGTCTCCCTTAACCCATCCATAATAATAGGAGGGATCCTATGTATGGCTTTTTCATTTGAAAATATGCATTTTAAATATGCTGGACAGGTAGAGATGAGCCAGAGCAAACAAAGATAGCAGTATTGGTTTGGTAAGGCTAAAGATTTAAATGGGCAATCAGTATTCTACAGAAGATATAAACCTTATGTTCTGTCAGCACCTTGTTTTCCCTCATTTCTAAACTGATTGTTTGACAGCATGTAGAAAACATTAAAGAGGTCTTTCAGGTTAGAAGAGTTGTTATTGATTTTGTTAATTTCTGTTGAAAGAAAATTTCTGAATATTTGTGAGGCGAAAAATTTCCAGATAGAATCTAGATGCAAGGCTAGACAGCCTCCACTACACTCTGGATCACTGATCATATTTTGTTAGTTTTAACAGTATTGTAACAAGTCACGACTCGAGTCACTTCCTCTCAAATTGATAGTGACTCGATAGAATTCATGAGTAATTTCCCCATTGAAATAATACAGTGACTCAAGTCAATGGCTCGACTTGAGTCACTTAAAAGTTTGAAAACTGGGGACTCGAGTCACTAATCTAGTGACTCGATTACAACACTGAGTTTAAGTCAATGTACAGATGTTGTGCAGAAAAACCGATGTGAAAAAAATTGTAAAAACAAACTCTGATTGTCACCTAAAATGTATACCTTACTTTATATGTACCTACTGCATGAAAATGAGGTAACACCATACACTATGTACACAGCTCGGTTTTTACATCCCACCATCTGCCCCTACCAGCTGCATGGTAAGATTGTTTATAGAGCATCAAACTTACAGTCCGAGGTCGGAAGTTCAAGTCCTAGCAGGAGTCATACGAGGACCTCAAAAACAGACTCTACTGAAATTGTGCTCTGTGCTTAGCATAAGTGATGGAATAGGTTAATCAATCCAGTGAGCCACAACTGGAAAAAAAGGCCGTGGCCGACTTAAACCAATTGGCTGCAAGTCAGATGTTCCAAGCCCTTGACCATGCAGTAGGTGGCTCATTTTTATGGAATTCTGAGATATGGAAATTTCTTTCAGTGTTTCCTTCTTAAAGAATGACCTTTTTAAGAAGCTTGCAACTGAGTCATTAGATGATGTAACATGCATGACTGCTATACATAGCCTATATTTGTTTGCGTTGTTGCTATAACTTGTCTCTACTTCGGTAATTATCATTACATTTCTTCTTTCTTTACAGGATATGGAAAACAAAATACGGAACACCCTTAATGAAATTTACTTTGGAAAGACAAGGGATATTGTAAACAGCTTAAGGTAAGCTTTCATTGAGGTATGCACCACCCCTCCATGCATGGGGGGGTGGGGAATCCCCTCATCTGACATGGGTAGGGTCTAGGCGGTTACCAGCAAGTTGATGCCATCTTATAAGCTGGCTTAACCCAAAATGGCTTTTTTTTAATCCGTAACCAATATAAAGGGAGATGGTGTACTTTGGATATCAGGAACTGCTGGTTGTTTGGTGGTTACTAGTTTAGAAGGAAAGTATGTAAATGATGTCAGTAAAGGGTTGGCAAGGGTTGGTAAGGTTGGGTATGAGCTGTCCCCCTTTGGAAAATTTTTGCTCTTTTAGGAGGACTGAGATGCAAATTAGTATGGTACTATTTGCCAAATATCTTGAAGCATATTTAAACATGCATGATAGGAAAGAGATGGTGCCCTCAGGCACCATTGCTCAGTCATACTTGATAAGACTTCTTCAGAGTTACTCCCTTGGCGAGCTGATTTTCCTCAAACTACCCTACCTCATTGCGCATGAGCATCAAAAGTGCTAAATTTCCAGTAATTAAATATAAAAGAGAGTTATGCTAGCCATTAAAGGGAACATTTTCTGTGAATTTCCATCTTTTCAAAATATGCTCAAAAAAGGCACAGCCAAGATTAAAAATTTCTCTGTAGGGCTATGTTACATCATGGGACATTTCTGATGGTCACCACCACCATCTGTGAAGCTTGATAGCCATGGGTATTGGTGCTGTCAGTCATTTCAAACCCCAGTGTCTTAGTGCTCTGTGGAGTGTCACATACATTACTTGCTTTTAATAGTATTCTTGTATCAGGCAGTAGAGCTTATGACATATTCCATACTCAAGTTACCTAATACTGGAAAGTCTAAAGCCTGTGCCCTTGGATGGGAAGTCATGATTTAAGTAGTGGTTTGAAAGCACAGTCTACAGCCTTTCCAGTTCTTAAAACTTTCCCAGTTCTTAAAATCAATAAAAGAAATGATTACACCTCTTAAGCATTGGAATGGCTACAAATCGTAGGTGTGAACATGTAATAAAATTGTGTCTCCTTGTCCCAGATGTCAGGATTTAGATTGTTAAGGGTAGGCAACTTGATTCATGGGTCAGGGTATCAGAGCAAGAAATAGCCATCTCTGTATAATTGAGTATTGCCACATAGTATATTCTTAGTCGCTATTGTTTGTATATGATAAGTTCTGATACTGAGAGGGGCATGTAGAAAAAGGTAATATTAAGGTCACCTTACATGACAGAACATATTTGCAGTAGACCAAATGAAATAATGTACCTTACATCAGGGCTACCCAGACTAAGTGTGTGAATCAAAGTATTGTGACCATTGTTGGTGTTGCCAGTCATGCAAATTTGAGGCATGCAAGTGCCATCACTCACTTCAAATCATTGTGAGTAGTGTGATTTTTGCACATCTAGATGAAGATTTCGAGTTCATGTAAATATATTTATGTTTAAAGGTCAAGACCAGTCCCTCAAACTTATTTTGAAGCAACAGCTAAACACCACAATAATCTTCTTATTTCTCTTCAAAGTATCTTTCATCATATTTTTAATAGTCTTCAATATTGCATATTAAGAGTAAACCAAGCAGTTAATTTTCACATTTGAAGGGAAACATGACTCTAAACAGCCAATCATGAAATAGGACAGTCAACTACATGACCCTCAAATTCGGGTGAGTGTATCTGCCCTTTAATAAACTACACACATAAAACACTCCTTAACTTTCTGAGGAGTGTGATTTGTAGTACACCTGGAGAATCTAAACCTCAAGGCTTGATGATACGTGATGAAATTAACTGTATACTTGCTTGGGGTAAAACGTCTTTTTCAAGGGACAAATAAGAGGGGTGTGTCATGTTTTTAAAAGCAGTTCTAAATTTCCTAATGTGGTTTGGTAAATTTTTAGTTGAAATTTAATATGTGGCCCACGTTAATCATTGGATATCCAGGATTAGGTAGAATTCAAACAGTTATGGGGCAAACTTTCAGCAACATAAACTCAATATTTAAGGCTGAATTGACTTTTTTCGAAACTTATGTGTGCTCTTTTGGAAGAAGCATGTATTAAAATGTTACTTTTGAAACAGGAAAATCTTTAGGTTGTCTTCTACATTGAAGAAACTTGTGACATCAGTAACTTCCCCTTTCCTTACTGCCCACTCCCATCCTTCCCCCATCCCTCCCCCACAACATCCCTCTCTGACCCCTCCCTAGGTTATTTCTTTTAACAGATACTCTGTTCTTTTCTTTTCAGGAGTGAAAAGTCAATGGCAGACTCTCAACAGATGATGCAGTTCCAGGCAGATCTGGCAAAAACCCTTCAAAATCGCAGTGCTGCAAACTAATGCCATGGTACTCTCTACACTCGACACACCACTCTTCATGTAAATTTCTTTTCTACTATGCTTCCATCCTACTATGTCGCATGATGTAGCTTGGAGTCACCATGGTAACAAGTCTTGCAGAATTCGCGACATGTAAAGGAACATATTTTCTGGACTCTTTTGCAGAAGTCATTTAGTGAGACAGAAAAGGAAGTTGGAAACATTTCTGTTACCTTTCAGAATGTGGAGGACTTTGGTTTAAGCACCAAAATTTTTTATGGATTTTTGAACAGATTCTTAGGGTATTATTCAATGCTGTACCTCCTTAATATCATAATGGGTTTAACTTCCGCATCAGCTGTGTGTCAGTAGGTGCACAGTGAAACCTTGGCTGGATGTAATTATACCCCCTATGGCCATTAGCATTATTTATGTCTTGCTGGCAAATTGCGTCTTTCCTTTGAGCATATGAAAACTTAGGAACTTGGATAGGTGTATAAGAACTATGAGTTGTACTACAGTTGTCATGGAGAACAGGTCCCATGACGGGATATTTCACTGTACTTTGCCAGAGAAGATGGCTCTTGTATTAACAAAGAAGCTCTACAGGGAGAGTGTGTTGCTGCAACAAACATAATATTTGTTTATACCTAGAAATTCAGCTATTTTGTGTGTAAGTCCCCCCCCCCACCTCCCTTAAATTTTGTTCCCTCCCTTCCCCCTTCCCCACTACCCATACTATTCCCTCCTCATGATACCCTACATTTTGCATGGAAAGGTCTTTTTATTGTAATCTTTTTCTGTTTCACTTCTTTCCCCCCATGTCTTCTCTCATACCATGACCTTTGACCTCAAGTGTCCTGCTAGCCATTCTGGCCCTCAAAACGGTTCTTAGTTCTAGAGAACATTGTAACAGGTGTTATACTATCTCATGGGTGAAAGCATTCGTATTCCTACATTTGTTATCCAGATCCAGCCTTGCTTGTTAGCCATAGTTGTGTCTACCTAAAAGGCACTGCGATGTTATATTATTGTTATTAATAGAAATTATTAAAGTAGAGAAGTTTTATAGCTGGTACCCAATGTACAAAGTATCATTTTGTTGAAAAATATGGGAAATTCCCAAATCTCTTTTGCAAGTGTTGCTCATTGAGGTTTTTTTTTTTTTTTTTCATTTTTTGCTAAATTTCAACAAAACATATTTTCTAATGTTCAAATTTTTCCCCAAATTTTTTCATTCCCTTCCTATTTTTCTTCTAATTTAGCTGTCATTGTTAGAAGTGACAAAGCCATCTCAAAATTTTCTTCAATTTTCCTTACAGTATGTGGCATAATGAAGATGATTACTGTTTTGTATGTAAAGTAAAATTTTTTAATGAAATGATTTTAATGGTTAACGTAGATGGTTATTAGTTTGAGTGAACCATGCAGTTGTGCCCAATAGCCAAAACAATTTTAGCCAAAAATATTTTCTGGAAAAAGGAATGTTTCCTCTTATACTGTGTGTGGAGTGGGATTAAAAATGAAGGGAGATACTCCTTGTCAAATTCATGGAAATGTAATATTGGACTATGGGCTTTTTTGTTTTGTGTATCAATTGTTATCACCAGATTTACTTGTAAACAATACCAATTAGAAGGGGTCTTTAGGATGGTGACTGCCCTATATTTGGACACCCTTGTTTTGACACCCTTATGTTTCGACAATCTCTATGTTTCGACAATCTCTATGTTCATCTATGATTGAGTTGTCAGAACATAGGGTTGTCTGAACAAAGCCTGTGTTGGAACCCAAGGGATTCGTGGGAATATAGGGGTTTTTGAATTTAGGGGTGTCGGAATATAGGGCTGTAACCTTTAGGATAATTATGAGACAAATCTTTTAGTAAAATAGAAACATTACTTTTCAGCACCAGAATGAAGATCAAACCAGGGCACAGGCCTTTGACAAAACTGTTCGCTTTACTCGCCTTTGTTGAGTAACATTTCAAGATGGCTAGTTACAGCTACATTACACCAGCTCGGCCAGTTTTGCAGGTGGTTCTTAAGCCTCTCATAGAGTCAGGCTATTCCTACATATTGATTCCTTCATTTTTTTGCATATTTTTAGAACTATAAGATTAAATTAATTTACTCACTTAACAAGAACTAGTTCAGCAGTAATGTAACAGTGAAAGTGAATTATGTGACAAGTACAATATATATCTCATTATAGTGAGTAAATTTACTGATCCCACATCCCAAATGCTCTGTTAGTTTAACTAGGTTTTGATTTTAGGGCTGGCAATCGTTCACCTTCTCTGCCCCACCCCCTCCCTCCCTCCCCCTCCTCATTTACCTTGGTCTTGCAAGTTGCTTTCTTGTGTTCTCTTCCAAACTCTGGATGAGGAAGCTTCATGTCCCAGTATTTAAAGATTGTAGCTTTTTTCTTCCTTCCTTCTTTCCAGTGAGCCACAACTGGAAAAAGGCAGTGACAGGTTCGACTTGAACCAGTTGGTTGGAAACTGGGCTGTAATACCCTATCTAACCTTAATACCTAACCTTTACTTATCAGTGGGAAGGAAAATAATATTTCATATCTACTGTAATGTTCAACAGTCTTTTAATCTATTAAGTTTTGACAAACTCTGTGGTGGCCCTTAGAATATTTTTTGAAAATATTAATAATAATTTCACCAGATGGCAGTTTTTTGAGTAGGTGCTTAAACTATTTACTATCAGATTTGTGGTCTATGTATATACCTTCACACAGTAGAAAAGAAAAGCTGTAGCACACCATCAAACATTTGTATCATGGGCTGCTTGGTGAATGTTGAATATGACAGTGCAACAGTTTGCAATAATTTCATTTGGGGCTGTAAATGTGTTTTCCATGTCTTTTTGCTCACTTCCACTATCAAGGCAAACATTCCTGAAAAAGAATGTGAAGTTTTTCTCTGTCACATGTTGCAATAGTTTGTCAAAATCTTTGGTAGAACATTTTAAATTAGCCTCGATTCCATTTTGCTCAACTTGCTCACTGTTAAACTTCATAGTGTATCAACTGACCAATTTTACATCACAAAAACACCACACAGATTTGCCAGACAAAAAAATACTTCTTAGTCTTTGTTTTTATTAAGAAAATTTGATCTGTTTACATGCAACTCCATAGTTAGCACTGCAAGGGAAGGCATGGTAAAAGAAATATCTTAGCTGTACCCAACTTTGCAAGCAGTTTATCACAGTTCATGGGAACGTAACTGGCTTAAAAACAGTCGTCTATTGTTAAATGTAATTAGTTGTCACCCCTTGACAGGAAATATCAAAATGGAAACAATAAGTTGACTCTCTCTGCAAAAAAATAAAAATAGGTTTTGACCATGTTACTATTAAGATTTCTATTCACTGGTAATATGTTATTCGGAATTTTCCTTTCAATATAGCTGGGAATTCAATGTTAGAGAGACATAACTCTTCTTCTGTGAATACTAGATATTAAGGTATCATATTGTATATTGAATTTAATATCTGCAAGTAACTGTAGGATATTGCGATTCGAAAAATACTGGTGGCAGTTGCTGGGATTTAGCGTAAACTTTGTAAAAATTACCTTGCATGTTTTAAGGGCGACTGTAATTCAAAATAGAAGTGTTCACATTTTGGGAAGTTAATATAAATCAGTAGTGGTAGGTCTGTCCATGTGTCCTATTCACAGAGGTATTCTGTTTGCAATGTGTTGGATCAAGGGGGGGGACCAGGGGTGTCATAATCCCCAAATGGATTTAGAAATGACTTCTTAATTTTGTAATGAAAGAAAAAATTGACTTCAAACATTTTTAAATGTTTCACCTCAGTGCAGCTGTGGTTAGGTAGATGATCCAAAGTTTCTCAAAAGGGAAAGGTACCTTTCTCAAAACAGTGATTGTGACCTGCAGTTGGCCACCCCTGGTCAGAAAACCTTTCTATACACCAGTGGGCATTTTACAACGACTGAGAAAAATTCAGATTTGGCTTATAAAAGATAGGTTTACCCTTCTGCGTCTGAAATACATGCATGTTATGTAACAGATAAAAAGAGATGTAGGCTACACAGTAATGTATAGTTAGTATCGTGCATTTTAAAGCTGCAACAACAAATGTAGGACTGTGCTTATTTACTGTAGAATTCAATGCCTTCTAATGTCAGTATTTAGGCTGACTGGGACCAGGGAATCAAAAAGCTTTACATGTCCAAAGAGGCTTCTTTGTGTGTAGAATATTTTCTTTCAATTCATGTAAAGGCATATTTTCACAGCTTTCCATTGGTGAATAGAAAGCATGATGTATTTCAGTTGGGTTATAAAAAACATTGCACATTTGGATAACAGCATACTAAAACCTGTAGCACTTGAGATGTAGTGGTGATGAGAAAGGGGTAGCCTAGTTAGAACATCGTTTGTTGTTCAAGGAAGGGGAAACCTAGAGGAGGCTTTATGAAAGAGGGGGAGGGGGCTTCACACTTTGGAAATAAAAGGTGAGGTGTATGGTGAGGACACACATCTGTTGGTTGTTAGATTGTTGGACTTGTCCACCAAGAAGAGGGGTAACATATGTGGAAGCAGACTTGTAAGAGAAAATGGAAAGTCCCCTTCCCACAAACCCCCATCTATGTTCCTGTCAAGTCCCCTCCCCCTTTTTTTTTACTTTGTCTTCTTGCCACATCAGAGGGAGGATTTTCATAGGTAAGTCATGAAATAGATTGTAAGAGAGAAGGCATTTTTAAGTCATTTTGGAATTATTTGATAACGATATGTGGAGGACACATAGTAGAAATTTCAGCTCTTGTATGTTTTCATTGACATGTTTTTTTTTTCTTTTATGTTCAGGAGCAAAGCAGAATATTGTAATATGGATTTGGCTACGAAAAAATATAAATTTTGCAAATGAAAAATGAAAATCTTGAAGTCCAGTCTTGTATGAAATTTTCGTATGCCCACACACAGACCACGTTTGGTCTACCAGTAAAGAACATCTGCCTTTCACACAGAAGGCCCATCTGGGTTTGGCTTCCCAGGTCGAGTCATACCAAAGACTCCAAAAAAGGAACCTACTGCCATTGTGCATGATGCTCTGCATAAGCAATGGGGCAGGGAAAACAAGCCAGTGGAGCCATAACGGGAAAAAAGGCCATTGTCCACTTGAACCAATAGGTTGAAAAGTGGGCCGTAAAACTAACATATGCCTACACAGCTTGGTATGGAACCAAATGTAAGGAACTCAAAACAGTCTCTCCTTAACCGAAACTACAGTTATTCCACTGTACCAAAATTATTGGGTAGGGTTCTCTTGATTGAAGGTTCACTATGCCAAAGGTCATCTAGTTGGTCCAAGCAAGGTCTGTTAATTTGTGGTGAACATTCCATTATTGGACCTTGGGTCAAGCAAACCTTCTGTCTAGTAAACCTTGGAACTAGGGAACCCTAAATTTAGTGGACCTTTCTCTTGTCAAAATCTGTGATCAAGTGATCCCTCAACCCACTGAGGATTCCTGAAACCCTAATTGACTCTATCTTTTCAAAAATTCACAAGTAAACTCAAATTTGGGAACATGTAATAGGTGCAGGAGGATTCTGCACATGGAGGATGTTCACATGTGCAGAGCCCCAACATTGAATTACACATGACAGGCATTCCCCATTACGTACTTCTTACCAGACTTGCCAATGGCAACTCTAGTAAGGATTAGGCCACCTTATTGATTTGTTGGGGGAGAGGGCATTCTATTGGCCTAGCACAGCTTTTCAGTGTGTCATGCATAGGTGACTTTCAACTTGTAAGGACTCAGAAGTCAAGATAAGGTTCATATCTGCCAGAAAGTTGAGCTACACAGAGTTGAGAGGATCAGTTGTGTTGGACATTTTCTAAATTCTGGCTCATGGGCATTTCCTGTAATGAGACCTAGTTTATTGGTCTACAGGACTGCCTCCAGTAAGCTATTAGTGAAGTAGTCCTCTTCTTCCTTATATTTGCCTTGGTCAATCAACGATACTTCACTCCCTGTCATATGAACAAATACATTCTGTACCATTTTTACAAAGGGGACATTTTTTATCTAAAAATATTGCAATAACTTCTCTCAAAATAAAGTGGTCTGTCCATAACCAACATTTTCTAACCCAAGGGTACCATGTCTGAATTTATGAAATCACAAATTTATTGAAGCAGAAAACATAATTCTGGGTCAGTGTTGACACTTTTATTAAAAAAATTGCTATTTACTATTAATATTTTAATAAGGCATGGTTGTTAATCAGAAAAAATACATTATTTACATACATATTTTTTACACTCTTCCTCTCAGAAAAAGCATGCTCTTATAGTTCAACAAAGATTGGGTCTTAATGCCAATGATTATAGTTACAAGACTTAATATGGCCATAACCAAATTTCACACATTGATCCAGCAAATTTTAAAGTTGCTATCACGATCTTGCATCTCTAGTTTTAGAAATCCTGCAATAGAATTATACAACTCCAAAAAAGGACCAAGTTCACTAAAGGTTTTGGAGGTATTACAAGATTCCTACTCTTTTTTGCTTTTCTTTTTTTTAATGTAAATGAAAAATATCTTTGGCCTTGTTAGATCATGCCTATGTATATTTCACACAACTGAAACTGAACAAACATAAGACAAAATTATTTACCAGTGAACAACAAGCAACTCACCATATATACAAACTGGATATTTTTTTTCTTTGTTACTTTGTTTTTCCAAAATGGCGACTACATGTCAGAAAAATAAATAGCATGTTACAGTTAGGTTAGAAAGGATTTACACCCCATCTGATAACCTACTGGTTTAATACAGCAGCCTACACAATATTTTTTCTTTTTCTTCTTCTTTTCTGGTTCTTGGTGCTGGATTGCTATCCCCACTTCATTGCTTATGTATATCTTTGCATACAATGTCAGGAGGTTCCAATTTTTATGTCACTGGTATGACTCAACCTAGTAATTGAGCCTGGACCTTACCAGTGAGAGTCTGGTGATCTACCAACTTGAAGCACACAGCCAAATAAAATAGTGCAAACATGTTCCCCTCTTTATTTCATAACAGCACTAAAAGCTTACAAAATTTTCCCTGTATTATTTTAATTATGTTCTTATTTTCACCTTGTATCACCAAAATGGTGATCATATTCTTTTAAAAAGTAGCCAACGGTTCATACAATACAACTCTAACCCCCAAATGCACTTTTCCCTTCCCTCCCTCTTCCCTTCCCCTCCTTGTTATAACTATTATCAGACAATAGACATGCTATCTAACTATAAGGACAAAGGCAAGAGTCTAAAATGGGATGTTTTCCATCAATCTTGTTTATAGATAAATATAATAGTACAAAGAAGTTTTATCATCAGAAGTATACATTTGTTCCAACCAGATTTCCTACAAAACTAATTAATTTTTTTTTTTTATAGATTAAGTAGAATCTTCTTGCCAAATCTGGTACAAGATGTGCAATTTAAAAACTACTATTCCACCCAACAGTTCTCAACACCAGCTTCATTTCAATTCTACTATAATCCAAACGCTCAATTCATGCATCTATAACAAAACACAGAACTGGAATTTGGAATAGTATTTGTCAGAAAGTTAAGAAAATCATTTCAAAAATTACACATTTTCCACAATTTCTCACTGACCTCTGAAAATCCTTCAGCAATTTTCAAAAATTTCCAACCAGGAGACTAAAACTCATGCCCTTTCTATGACCTTTTCAAGTCACATATAAGTTGTGATATCTTGTTTCATACAGAATTAATGGAAAACTGTCAGATAAATTTTCAAAACCAAGACAAACCTTAGAAGACAGGTCCCTATAATGGAGCTTTGTTTCGATGCTGAGCATAGCTATTATGAAAACCATATACAATTGCCATTTTAGACTCTGTATTGTTGAACAAGACTTGTGTAACAAGATTTGAATAAGGGCAACCTTGTTGCTGAAAATTTGGAATTTGAGATTTGACAATATAGAGTCTGAAATGGCATTTGCTTTCAAAATAACTGTTCAGTAAGGGCTCTACTCAACATCAGGTGTCTCAGCAAAGAAGTATAATGAGCATTTTGTTTCCAATTTTCCACTAAACCGCAAAAGAAAACCACGTTTAACCTTTTGTTCTGAAAAGTTTTAATAGCACATGTTACATATCTGTTTTAAAATGATATGTTGATATGTGCATCATAAAAGGATATATGTTTGGATCACACAGGGGAAATGGATACTGCAGAGATGTTTCTGTTGGTTTTCTGATGCAGACGGAGACATTTACATATCCAATGTTCAATGTGGTTGTAAGTGACACTATCCTTGAAAAGAGAGCTACCACCACTGCCTTATTTTGAATAACCCATCATTCTGTATCTGTACTTTATTGGTTCAAAAAACACCAGCTGTTCTGCGTAACAAACATAACATTTCCCTTTACACCTTTTGTGATTTCACTGCAGGATTACAGCCCTACCTTGCAGTGTCAAGAAGTAACACTGCCCATATATACCCAATTTTTGAACATCTAAATCAGTGATGGGCAACCTACGGCCTGCGAGCCGCATGCAGCCGTGAGTGATTTAATTGCTGCCCGTGAGATGTCTCAAGGAAAAGAAAAAAAATCAATCCATTTTACAACATCACAATGAATGAGCTAGCAGCTTTGTTTATATCGGTGCTAATGACATTCAAAACTTTGCACTAATTTACTTTTAAAACTTGTCCAAAATGATGCACCAAATTGCATCTAACGACCTTCAAATATCCATAAATTTTCCAAAGGACTAGGGAAAGTCTAAAGTGTGCAGAAATTTACCTTAAAACTTGTCCAAAATAATGCATTAAATTGCATCTTAACACCCACAAATATCAAAAATTTTTCCAAAGGGCTGAGAAAAATGAAAAATTTGCACTAATTTACTTTAAAATTTGTCCAAAATGATGCACCAGATTGCACCTAAGGACCCTGAAATATCAAAATAAATTGCAAAGGGCTAAGAAATGTCAACTATTTGCAATAATTTACCTTTAAAAGTTTTGAAAAGATGCACCTAAGGACCCTCAAATATCCAAAAAAGTTTTGAAGTGGAGGGAAACGCCTTCCCTCTTTCACCGCTCCCCCAGGATGGCAATCTGAAACAAGGTTCAACCCTCCCCCCAGTCTTGAACAGCTTTCTATACCTATGGAGAAATTAGCTGCAAACTGTCTGTGCCAGACATCTCATTGAATGCTGTAAGGTGGGCCTATTTTCCCCATTACTTTTATCAACATTTCTATATTGAGATTAGGTTTTTGTGCAATAAGATTTATTTTGCTCTAAAGTCCTCAGAATTTAAGTTTCGAGATCAACAACAGATCGTTGGTTAAATGCCGCCCAGTCAATTATTCATTTCCCATATCTGCCCATTTCAGTCAAAAAGGCTGCCCACCCTTGAACTAAATTCTCCAGTTCCCTTTGTCAATGGAATGCAATGTTAGCTGAATATTTACAAATAAGTGCTCAGCCAAAATTAATCACAATCATTTACTTACACTAGAATACAACTAGATGCAAGAACTTGAAACTTGTACCGGACTTTAAAGTAGTACAGTACACCTTTCTCAAAATTTTCGTAGTAATCAGTGTCTGCATTTTGAATATGTATCTTGAATATATTCTTGTTTGTCTTGTATGAGTTAACATGAGTTAGATAAGTAACATGAGATGTAACGACAAACCATCACTAATGTGTTATAGTGTCAATCAAAAAAAATGGTAAACTGTAAATACAGTTCCAGACATGGTTCTAGTTTGATTTCAGGTGCAGTTCAAATATGGTGCAAGGTCTTTCCTTTCATTGCCTCTTGTGACTAGCGGAAAATACCCCAGGCATATTCTACAACCCACAACCCACAGAAAGGGGGGAGCGGTCCTTCAATGGAATGCAATATTGGCTACATATTTACAAATAACTGCCTTGACAAAAGGAACCCGCAACCAATTTTCTTGTACTACAATACAACTATATGCAAGACCATGAGTGTTACATATTTGTAACAGACTTTGAAGTACACCTTTTTCAAAATTTTCTTAATAATCAGGGTCTGTATCTAGAGTATGTACATAGCATATACAATATACATTCTTGTCAGTCTAAATGTTGCTAAATATTACCAAAAGTGGCACTGCACTTTTGGTCCTTGCAACTTTAATGCCTTACAAACTTGCCCACTCCCCCTCCCCCCCCCCCTCCCAACCAGTGTTCACGCTATGGTACACCATTGCAGGATTCCAGCACTCAAAGTCCTGCAAAGCAAATATTTGTCTGAGGGTCATTCCTGCATGGTGTCATATGTGCTATCTGATACCGGGAAAAACGTGGAAAGGGCAAATTTCCCACGCACATTTTGAATCCTAGTGTAAACACTGCTCCCAACCCCCAACCTCATTTACTGACGACGCTTTCAAAAGTTAGCATACGAAACTTGACTTTTCAAAGACGATCTTGTCTCCAAGGCAAATTTCTGACTGAAAGTTTATGAAATTCTTATAATAAATATACACACTTACAAATATTTACAAGAAACATTAAAAGGCAATTTTTTGCACTATAGCTAACATTATTGCATCTATAATGAACAGGAATTCCTTATCAAATTTTTCAAAAAGTAAGTCTATTTTTGTTCCATTTTGTCCAGTGGGCAATGATTAAAGAGTTCAAATTACATGGCCTTTCCTCATCCTAGTCAAAAGGCTCTGATAACCATGACTCTGGAAAAGTCAATTAAGAATATTGCATCATATTTTCCAACAGGATTCAGTCTTGTTTCATTTCAGGAACTAATTTTTTGTGTTGGACACATTTCCAGATCCACCTGCTTGTGACGACTTTTTGACCGCTGCTGTCCTAAAAGTGACACAAAGAAATACAAGAGATTAAGGGTAGAGTCATTTATCTAACTGGGGAGTATTGGTAATTGGGCAGAGGAAATACAAAAGTGACTTGGCAATAACTGCCAGTTAGATAAATGTTTCCTAAAGGAAGTCATCTCTCACCGCAAACTACAACTTTTATAGTAGTCCACACAAATTCTCAATTGGCACAGCTCTTCAACTGACAGCAACTTCCAAACAATGCAGAGTACAGAAGCTCATATTACACAGCATGTACTGAACAACACTATATTTTGCAAAAATTCACACATTGAAAAAGTTTAGCCCTTACGTCGTTGTTGGGTAATAACCTAAGATGTCAAACATACTCTAGGCCTAATTGGGAAACATAATTGGGAAATGTGAAAAGTTGTACAAGATTCATTTAACAGAGTCAACAATTGAAAGCACTGTAACATTAAGCACACACAATCTGCATGAATGGGTTTTCATAGTTTTCAAAACTATGACTCCAAATCTGACTCCAAAGAATGTGGAGTCTGATTTGATCCATAGAATATGGAGTCTGACTCCAAGGAATGTGACTGACTCCAAAGAATGTGACTGACTCCAAAAATTGTGGAGTTGAGTGAAAACTACAAAACCACGAGTCCTGACTACGACATTGGGTCAAGTAACCCAAACCTAAATGAAACAGTCCAGCTGGCTTCACATCTAAAATTCAAGTTGCTTTGACTAAAAGATCAGAAAAAATGAAAAGAGGAATTCAAATAAGCATAAATACCTCTGCATCATCATCACATATGATGTGAGTTGCATTAGATTTGCCAATGTCATCCACAACATCACCATCATACGCAATCACATAGCGTTTGAGCTTTTCCTCGTGTTTGGTGCCTGCTGGAACGTAAAATGTCATTCCTGAGAAAACATTTGGAAGGCCCTGGTGAGTAGAAAGAAATGGACGTCAAGAAAAATCAGCATAATTTTAAAAGTGGACGGGCTCCCTCAAAGAAATCCCATTCTTCTCCACCCAGGCCCCCTTATCACCACCGTTCTCCCCGCATAGGATTCTTATTTCCTCAAAATTTTTTTTTGTAATTTTACCTTGTTGCTTCCTCCATTTTGGACAGAATGTGAAAACTTTCTTCTGTGTTCTGGATTTTTCTGATAGCAAGATGCACCATACCTGCAAACTGTTCTGTCATCTTCCTGCATATGACACAAAAAGATACAAAATGTAAGTACACAGGACTTTGAATGAAAAGGAACATTCAGGCTTTACTTTCCCAGGGCCTCAAAGGGAACATAGGCAGCTGCCATTTTTTTTTTTGGAAAAATGAAAGAGCCTCAGCATGGATCAGTAACAGTTCATAGTAATAAAACTGTGCATGTCATAAGATTTTGGACAAGAGGGAGAAGTTGAGATTTGGAGGAAATTTCAAACCACTTTCCTACACCCCTCAACATCGTGGATGAGATTCAGATTCCCTACAACATAGCATTCACAAAAATATACCTCCTGTATTTCACAAACCCTCTCCTAAGAATGTTGTTAGATTGGATTTATTATATTTTACCTCATCTCAAAATATAACTTTCTGGCTTTAGTGCCACACACAGCTTTTTATAGTAGTGGGGTGTGGATTATTTTCCTTACTATGTTACTTACATGGAGCATCACATGCAACAGCAGCAGATTCCATTTAAAATTCTTTGGTATAACTCAGTCTGGGTAAGGTAAGGTCAGACGGAGTTTTACGGCCCAGTTTCCAACCAATCGGTTCAAGTCGAGCCAGCCACAGCTTTTTTTCCAGTTGTGGCTCACTGGCTTGTTTTCCCTACTCCATTGCTTATGCTGAGCACCAAGCACAATGCCAGTAGGTTCCATTTTATAAGTCTTTGGTATGATCCGGCCGGGACACAAACTTCCCACCTACTGACTGCAAGTCTGATGCTCTAACCACTTGACCATACCAACTCAGTCTGGTAAATGAATCCTGGACCTTCTGGGTGAAGGTCTTATGCTCTACCACTAGACCAAACACCTGGTCTGTTCTACTGGAAGTACATTTTGGGATCATTTTTGTCAAATTCACATTTTGGTTTGGAACAATGTGGCACAATCATCACTTAGCAAAGTGGTATACAGTCACAGCAGTAGGTTCCATTTAAAAGCCTTTGGTATGACTCGCCTTGGGAATTGAATCCTGGACCTCATTCGTGTCTTATGCTCAACCTCTATACCAAACACCTGTCTGTTCTACTAGACTGAACTTCCATGATCTTATTCTTTTTTTTTTTTTTTCAATTCCAAATTTTGGTTTTGAAACATGAAACACAATCATCACTTAGCAAAATCATCTAAAATCACAAAAACTTTTCATACTTAAATGGGCATGTGGAGTTGATTATCAATATCTTAACCAGGTTGGTGAAGTTAGTTAGGCAGTAAAATGGAGTTAAATGGCTCAGTTTCCTCCCAATTGGTTCAAGTCCAGCCCACCATGGCCTTTTTCCCAGCTGCAGCTCACTAGATTGTTTTCCCTACTCCATTGTTTATGCTGAGCACCAAGCACAATGGCAGTATGTTCCATACTTAAAGCCTTTGGTATGACCCGGCCAGGACTCGAACCAGGTTGTTGGAGGATACTATTTTATAACAACACTTATAACTAGCTTTGATACTCAAGATTTACCTCCAAAATTTATGCAAGAAATTAAAATTCTGATTTTTCTTTCTGTATCTTGGCTTGCATGTAATTGTCTTGTGCTTAATTTGAAAAACTGTCTGGTCACAAATTTCTAAGAACCAAATTGAACTGTTTATAACTCACTCATGTTGAAACATTTATTTGTACGTAGAATATGGGAATTAGCTAAGTTTGACCATTTCTCATAAGTATGTGCAGAAAATATTACAGGTTTAGGAAAATTTGGTCAATTCCACAAACCAACTTCACATATGCCATTTATGTAATATTTTTCAGGAAGACAAACCTTTCTTGGGCTGCTTGAGTTTGATGAGACTTGTTCCGGCCTATTGGTCTCAACTTTGACCTTCTTTGAAGGGCTTTCCACATGTTCTGTTTCAACTTTGGTCTTTTTTGCAGGGCTTGTGTTTTCTTTACTGCTTGATGCAGCTTTCCTTTTATTATTATTGGAGTTCGAAGATCCAGGCAGGAGGTGTCCTACATCTGTCTCCTCCTTGGATTTTTCAAAAAGAGTCTACAAAATGAAGAGATGTAAGAGTTTAGAGATGCCTGTACTTTAACTTTAAGAATCAATTAATCCTAAAGGCATGTTTACAAGAAAGTCAAAGGAATATTGGTTTTCAACTATAGATGGATCCAAATAATCCAGTGATGGTCTGATTTACGAACGGTCATATCCAGGGACCATAAGTTTTCATCAGCTTTTACCTGAGCATTTTATTGGCGATACTTGAGGACAAACTATTCGCCACACACAACATTCATGCCACCTGGATGCAGTTAAAATCACACCCACCACATTCAGCTTAATTAGGGATGAACTGCTATTCTACTGTCCTTTGAGATAGATCTGGGCATACTTTAAGTTATTCTTTGTCAATTGAATATGAGTATAGCTCTGACCCTCATAAGTACTCAACATACCCTTAATCTTGGTAGATTAGTAGCCGTAGTGTAATCTTTATCGTTCCTGAATCTAGTCACTCTTGGAAACCGAATGGAGATTCCATTAGCAGTGTGAATGTCAGATTTGGAAAATTCAGCTCCTATTATCTCCCAAACAGGTGCTTTCTGAAAATGTTATAAAGCATAACTTGAATTTAATATGAATAATACAAGTTGAAAAGAGAAAAACAAACAATCGTATCCGGGGAACTGATTGCTTGACCCATTCTACATAAACTTTCAATAACAAAGTGCATGGTCAGTTAAGTGTTGGTCTACAGTGGAGTTGGCTTCCTTGGGAAGCAGAACTCTTTTGGAAATATAAGTCTGGTTTGACCAAATAGCTCTGCACCAGAGAGTCAGAAAGACTTTAGTAAAAGTCATTTTTAATAACAAACATATAATAATAATAAAATAATTACATAATAAAATACCAATTTTCAACCTAACAGCAGCAGACACTCATCTTTGGACCATATTTTTCACAAAACACACCTTTTAGACTTTGTAGGCTTATTCTATGATACTGTTCCTTACACGGTTATATTGAGTCAACATTGATATTGTAACTAGGATTTGAACTGCACTACCATCTGGAAAAGTGTCTGTTCACAAATTTTGTTGAAATTGAATTGTATCTTTAGTTTCTCATTCACATAACAATTTTTTTTTTTTTTTTTTTTGATCATTGTCTAAGTTTGAACATTCAATTTTACTATGTAAAGAAAACTTCACAGGTTTAGCAAAATTTGGGAAATTTAATAACCCAACTCAATGTACCTCTTCAAATGATTTTTCAAATCTAATTGACATAAGAGCAAAACTTACCTTTGGATCTTTCACCACGAAGTCAGGTACTTGCACTTTATTTATTTTCAGCCATGATGGAACTTTGTCCATATTTTTGCTAATTTTCACAACCTCCAATTCTTCATTGACCTTAGCCAAGGTTTCATCATCCAAACCGTTCCCACATTTGGTCACTGTGTAGAATTTGTCGCTGACTGGATCATGAACACCCATCAGGAACACAGACATCATACCACCTGAAAATTGGGAGAACATAGGGGATAAAATATAAATATTGTATGGCTAGAAAATGATATTATGTCAACAGAAAATGCAAAAATGGGCTGAAATCAGGTAGGGAAGTTTTCCTAAATATTCTGAAGTTAATAGAATGGAGATGGGAAGATTTGTTATGAAGAAATTGCAGAAATAGTAAAAAGGCTGTAGAAATTTTTAAAAAATGCAGTAAATGCAGTATAGCAATGTTGCCACACATTTTCTGTAAGGTAATTTGCAAAAAAACAAAACATTTACAGAGAATGCCAAATTTTACACATTCCTTGGATTAACACACTCTTTGCATGAGGATGAGTATAATGTACACTTTTGTTACATTTGACCCAGAGATTCACTTAGTTATGATTGTAATGTGAAAATAAGGCATAAACATTTTGTTTTCACAAGTTCCTTGATATGAAAACATGCATTTTTAAGGAAAATTGGTTTTGCAGCAAAAACTAGCGTGATGATAAAGCTAGCGTGATGATAAACCTGGGATCTAAAATAGCCAAACACGACCTAAACATCTGATCAAATTTGTCTGAAATTATTTAAATTCATACCTTTATTTCCAGTACCATAGTGAGCCCCAAGTACAATCAAATCAGCAGAATCTGCCATGGCACCTTGTGAGAGGTAGTCCTTTTTTACCTTCAACCAGTGTCTCTTGCCAGGCTCATACACACTCTAGAAATGAAAACATATGACAAAGATCAACGCATCTTTAATGTCGTCTAATTTAAACTATCTTGTATTAAAAAGTTAGAATATCCGTAATTAGTCAGTTAGTTAGATGAGGTTTTACAGCTCAGTTTGTAACCAATTGGTTGTTTAAGTCAGAAAGGCCAGAGACTTTTTCAGTTGCATCTCACTTGCCCATTTTCCCTACTCCATTTCATGTTCTGAGCACCATGCACAATGACAGCAAGGTCCATTTTTAGAGTCCTTGGTATGACCCAGCCAGGATTTGAACTCCAGGCCTCTAGGCTGCAAGATGGATGTTCTAACCACTTGACCATGACGTCCGAACACCTTGTAAGTTAGAAATTAGGGGTATTGGGGGAATGATAATATAATATAATTATATAATTACATCTAAGACAAAAATCAACACAACTTAAGTATCTTGTAGTTACTCAGTCCAGGTTTCACAGCACAACTGGTTCACACAGGTCACAGAATTTTTCCAGTTGTGGCTCACTGGCTTGTTTTCCCTGCTCCATCACTTATGCTGAGGGACATAACTCCAGATTTCCAACCTGCGAGTTGGATGTTCTAACCAAGCGACAATGCATTCAGAATATCATACAATTTTGAAATTAGAGACTGGGGGCATTATCATTTGGGAAACATTTCTGTTACAAAAACAAAAAGAAATTTGCCTGCATGGTACACATATTACTCATACACATATAAATTATGCACGCTCATAATACCAACATCTGCATTTTGTTGCAGGGATTCCTCAGAAGAAAATTTCTTAAAAGGAGCATATTAGGCTGATATTGATAATTTTACAAAGATATTGGGAGGTACTACCACATGAAATGCTTACTATTGGCATAATTTGTCAAGTTTCACATCCAATAGTTATCTAAGTAATGAAAATTTTGTGCAAAGTTTGAAAAGTGTTAGTTTAGAATTTTTTCAAAATTGATTTGAATTGTCCATTAATCCCTCATAACACATTATTCTGACTGTATGATATGGGGAATATCTAAGTTTGACCATTTGTCATTAGTGTGTGGAGCAAATTTGAGAAAACTTGGTAAATTCACAAACTAACTCAAAAGTACTGCTTAAACAAGGAAATAGGTACTGCTAAGTACTACTATGTACTGCTTAAACAAGGAAATACAACTTACATTGATGTCTTTCAAAACGAGTCCTTCCAAACCCTCGCGAATCACATCCCTGATCATTGTAGATAAGTCATCAGCTTCCTACATAAAGAATACATAGTAAAAAGATACAGAGTGAAAGATTCTGAGAACTAAGTAACAAACCTTAAAGGGTGAGTACCTCAAAGAAAACCACCAAAATTTTGTCAAATATTTCTACTTCCCAGTACCAAGATAACACCAATCGCCCATCCCCTATCTCCTGCCCCCCCCCCCACCTCTCAACCCAATCAGACTTCATGCCCCTCTTATCCCCTCCTACACCCACACTGATATAATTGGCCAAAAGATTCCTTTCTCAACATGAGGTTGTTTTAAGAGGATGAATGTCCCTTTTTTGAATCCCTTACTATAATAGCAATTCAAACATCAATTCATGAATAACAACTTTCTAGAAAAGGTCTTCTCAAATTTCACTTCTGTTTGCAGAATATCAACACAGTTTTCCATCTGACTTTAGGGTGATCTTTAATTTTCTCCACATACTTTTTGTGTCCAACTTTGCTTGAAGCAGCTTTGTTTGAACTAACCAATCAAACAGAAGCAACCACTTTGTACATGATCAACACAAATTATAATAATAAAGTTTACCTTTATAAACTTCATCTCTGAAAACATAATTCTGTTTGGAATTGGTGTCATATTTTGTTCCATGATTTTCCTCCTTTCCTTCAAAGGTCTACAAAAATAAATTTTATATTATTTCGGCAAATTTGTTAAAAAATGGCATCAAGAATCTACTTCCACCTATTTGATATATAATAACAGATTTTATAAAAGCCTGAAACATGTTCCATTTTTATTCTTTCTGGACATTCAAATCCAATGATTAATATAGCTGAGATGTAAGAATGCATTTGCATTGTCAAATAGCTCATTAAAGGTAAGGAATCCGCATAAAATGTCACATTTATAGAATCCTAAATTGCGGTATGGTCCCTGGATGAAATTAGTACTGCAAAATGCCAAAAATCCTTCAACATATGGAATAAAAGACAAAATTAGCATATGAAGAACATATTTGCAAATGCCATGCCCCACCCACAATCCTGTACCAGTGAATACAAATTATTTTGACATTTGCCAAGTCCACCATTGATCATACAGGCCAATAAAAGAAAAAAAGCACAGTCTACTTGTTTAAAATATAAATAACAAGAGCCCAATGGGCACTGTGGTTCCTTGCTGGATATTATAAGAACTGTACAGCCAGTCTCCAAAATAGAGTTAAGCAAAAGCTCATACTCAATGTTTGTAACATCTTCACAAGGGGTATTTTAGTTCTAATATTACACTAATATTACACTACCTCATTTCCATATGTGTTTATGCTTGTAATCAAACTTGACATTATCAGCAATAAACAATACACAATGTGGTCAGAGAGAGAAAAACACCCCCTTGTATTTCTCTCATAAGTTATTTTCACCTGCTCTCAAATAAAACTTGCTATTACTTTAAAACAGTCTACCATTTGTCCTGTTTGCTATCTCTACATAGAAAACAGGGTTTATTCAGCAGTTAAGCAGAAAACACGTGATTAATGAGGTGTGATAATAGAATGAGGATTAGGTTACCCCACATAGCACAGCAGTATTAAAGAGACATACTGTACTGTACAGTATAATCCATGCATTGCTTCCACTGGCATAGAGACCAGTTTAATGCAGAGTGACCTGTGCTCAGTGAAATCTACAGATTTCAGTTATTGTCCTCTTAAAACTTTGAATGATTCAAAATATGCGTACAACCCGAAGGAATCATTACTGAAAGAACGTAAGGGCCAAATTTCTAAGGTGTTTGAGTTTGTAAGCATGCAAAACAAGGTGGGATAAAAAATCTATTGAACCTGTCTTTACCTACGGTAGCTTACAAGATTTTCTAAATAACGTTTCCAGCGGTTGACCTCCAGTGAACTTGATGACCTTTGACCTTAACCAAACACAGATTGATGTGATATATGTACTTTCTACCTTAAAATACTGTGTTAAAACTTTTTTCATTGTATGACCCCTGGTGACCCCAGATGACCCCTTGACCTTCACCAAACATATCCAATTTCATCCTTATACCATAACACATCCACACACCAAGTATGACATTTATACAAGTTTCCTACCTAGAGATATCGTGTTGAGAAGGTTTTTAGTTTTTGACCTCTGGTGACCCCAAATGACCTTTAACCTCCACCAAAAACGATAGGGCACACCTTCTCCCTATGACGAATCTATGTACCAAATCAAAGTTCCATCCAACCTTCCCTTGTTGAGTTAGAGCGTACCGAAGCAAGTGTCACACACACACACACACGCCCACACACACACACACACACACACACACACACACGCCAACCTGACTACACAGGTTCCTTTGCTACCGCAAGGAACCAATAATGCAAATGATGGAGTAAATTCCCACATAATTTGAGAGTTGTACATTGTGTCCTGAGTATCACCCCAGTCATAAGGAAAGCACTTGCACCATAGATGAACTGTTTTCAAAACCAAACTTGAACCATACTTAAAACTGTACTTTAAACTTTTCCTTCTATCTAGTTGGCACTATATAAAAAATTTGTGAAATGTGTTGTTAAACCACATCTAATGCTAACTCAATGAAAAGGGTACATTTCTCTTGGAGGGCACACATTTCCATTTTATTTCCTATTTTCTTGAAGACAAGCAACAGTAATTGAGGATGGGTCTTGCCTTCCCAACCCTCTCCTTCCCCCTGCTGGTGCCTGACACCCTGTTGATGCTATACTGTAGCAGTTCCTTCAAATACTTACTTGGTCATGAGGTTTTCACCATTAAAATGAATACAATCAAAAACAAAGAGGCAAGCATTGGCATCTTGAAAGGCATTCTTCTTGTGAATACCAAGAGTTCCAAAGGGTAGAATTTTACCGTTCTTGTCAACCATTAGAATCTACAAGAGGAGAATAATGAAACACCGGTCTGAAAGAAACCAGAAAGGAAAGGAGACTCTTCTTCCAAGTCTCCAGCACAGTTTGATTCTCAGACAGGTAAAACAATGGAGTCACAGACATTGCCAAAGTTCCACAGATTGGGGGCTTATGACACCTGGGGCCCGTTCCACAAAGAGTTACGCACGATCTTAAGTTTGATTTACTGTTGACTTAAGTATGGGGAATCAAACTTAAGATTGTGCGTAACTCTTTGTGGAATGGGCCCCTGATACCTACCCCATTTTTACCCATATGGTCCCCACTTACCCACAACAAACCCTTAAGTAGTGAAAGCTTACAGTTAGATGAGGTTTTAAGCCTTAGTTCCTAACCAATCCAGTTTAAGTCAGGCTTGCCACAACCTGTTTTCCGACTGACTCATTTTCCTTACTCCAAATTATGCTGGGCACTTAGCACAGTGGCACTCTAGGTGCCATGTTTTTTGGCTTGGATATGACCCAGCCAAGAGTCCAACTCTAGACCTCCCAGCTGCAAAGTCAGATGCTCAAACTACTTGACCATGCACTTGTTCAAGAGGAATGGAGAGAGGGGGTCATCTCAATTCGTACCAAGTTAAGATAATCACAGACTTCCTATACATGGTCAGAGCATACTGTTCGGTAGATTGTCGCTGCCGTACGCGGTGAGAAAAAGCGCAGCAAGATGGCCATCTGCTATGATTTTGTGTGAAATTTTGGACTTGCTCAAGTATATCACCATATTTTGAAAGAAAGTTGAAATATTTTTGAAATATGGCAAGGTAAGGTCAAAATCACTATACGTATTGCAGGAATATGATTTTTATTTCTCATTCAAGTTAAACTTTTGTTTAAAATATTAGCATCGTCGTCAAACCACACAAAATGTAGCCTCACGGCGGCCATCTTGGTGCGCCCTTTTTTGTCCCAGCTGGTGGCTACCATCTATGGATACGGCATACACGTTACATGCTCTGTCCATGTATATATGTCAGTGAAGGTAATTTAGACCCTACTTTGGCCCTGGTTTTTCCCACACCATTCTTTCATCTTCTGGAGGGCAGGAGTTTCCCTAAGATGGGCATTTCATTCCAAACCAGGCCATACGAAGGTGACCACACATTCCCTTATCGTATTATTGTGAAGGTAGGAGTACATTTAGTCCCAATCCAAGCCAATGCAAGGTGGGAGGTACATCCTAATGACATCACAGCTATCATTGGAGCTTCCTTTCTATATTGTCAGGCCACCTTGGGTGCATCTGTTTTAATCTTTTAAATTCTCTGCTTACCTGCATCAAGAATCATTGTATTCTAAGATACCTCTTTATCCCATCAATTTCACCAAAATAGAGGTTTAGAATTACATGCAGACTTTACAATTAAAACAACTTCAGGCCGATGGGGACAACCAATTTTGCTGACTTCACTAGCTACTCAGATTCATCTATTGATATAGTTAACAACACACTCTCATTTGCAAGATCCATCAACTTTACCTTCAAGTCATCACTTCAGGTCTGGATCCAAAAGGAGAGGAAATGTCAATTGGGCAATAAAGACAAAATTTAAATGTTTTCTAGAGAATTGTTCTTCTCCTCTGTATTCAACATTTTCTAGAGAGTAACTGAATTTAAATTTTTCTAAAGTCCTAATATTACTGCTGCATTTGCAAGCAAAGGATAACATACCTCACTGTCCAAAATGACATCGTTGCCATGAGGACAAGCCTTTGGGAGGTATTCTTTGATGTGTGCTACCTTATGAGGCAACACCTGCTTCAAACTCCGACTGAAATATTGAAAGTTGTCACCCTGCTTATGAATTTGGACACGCTCCCCATCATATTTAATCTCTGAATACATCCCATTAGGACACTTGGCTATTGCCTGAGCAACAGATTTGCAAGCTTCAGCCTGTCAAGAAGAAAGGTAGAAATTATCACACCACTGGTCTGTAGCATGGTTCTAAACTACTTGTGCACTAACACTGCCTGATGGCCAAACTCCACATTGGGATGAATGCACTATACTTTCAGTTACTAATGTTTTAAAAAGTAAACATTAGGACTGAATGAAACTCTCAAATCAAAAATACTCTGTGTTAAGTATTTTTCAAACATTTCAGAAATCAATCTTGTTTCAGGACATTCCTTATCCAACTTCTTGGTTTAACGCGACTAATACTGTACCACTATCAGTTTCACGTTAACACTTCTCCTGGAAAGGGTTCAAGGAAATTTAGTAGTTGCTTTATGGGGAAAAACATCAACATTTTTTAAACTAACAAGTCTTGATGCAAAATGATAAATTATTGAAATAAAGAGAGTACAATGTGGTTCCTCTTTTCCAGTAATAACTTACTCAAAGATGGAAATTCAGTGATTGGTGGTGGCTCAAGAAAAACATGTCAACCTCCATCCCCCCCCAACTTTTAAATTTGCAAATGAGTTTCATAAATCCTTCTAAGAAATGTTTTAAGGATGTGAAGATGTTGTTGGGGTTTATGACTGTATGGTTTGATAATGACTATAGCTGTTTTTCCTGATGGTCTAATTTAAAATGCAATATTTCCTTTAACAAAATGCAGACAATCTGTCTGCTGCCATCACTTTTACTTGGAAGCACTGTACTCACCAGCATAGGTAGTACTGGAGTCATCAAATTGGCCCTCACACTGAGTTTTTTACTCATTCCAGGAACACTATTGGCATCATTTTTGGCATTCACACGGTCAACCACATCCCTGAGATTCCTTGATGCTTGGAAGGCTTCATATGCATTGGAATCAAGAGCTTCCAATCTGATGATTCAACAAGAATATCAGCCACAGTTAAAAACATCTATCTCTTTCAAAAAATCAGTAGATCACCTGTAGGCTCTCTTAGTTGTTCAAGTTTTATTTTTTTTTTTATTTTCAATTGGTAAGGCATGACACTTTAAGCCCCAATGATTCTGACTAACAGAACAAGTTCTTACATGTGTTTGGAACCTGCATTAATTCTCAAGTCATGCTTGATGAGTCGTACGACCATCTTCAGATCATTACTTGTACACCTTCTTGTGATCTTCGCAAGCTCGTTCTGCTGTTCCTGCTCTCGGGTGAGGGGGACTAGACGATCCAAGAAAGCATCCACCTGCAAAAGAGATTGGAGGTCGAGGCTGGTCACCCTTTTTCACAGTTCATCTCCCCAACCCCAAGTAAATTTGCAAGTTAAGTAGATGAGTTTTCATAGCTCAGTTTCTAACCAATTAGTTTTAAGTCTGGTCTGCCACATCTTTTTCTCCAGTTGTGGCTTACAGGTTCATTGTCCCTATTCCATTGCTTATCTTGAGCGCCAAGCACAATGGCAGTATATGTTCCACTTTTTGCCTTTCATATAAACTGGCCAGGATTCAAACTCCAGACCTTCCAGCTGCAAGTCAGATGCTCTGACCGCTTGACCATGCAGTCGGTCCCAATCCACATGTAAAATATCTAAATGATACTTTTGCAGATTTTAAAGGTTTTTGTCTCTTTTCTGTCAATTTTTGGGAGGTATGTTTTAATTTTGTAATGGCTAATTAGGGAAACAGGGAAAGTGAAGTGTGTATAAAAGCCATGGCATAAGGCACGAGTCAAGTACTCTGTGTGTTCACACATCTACCACTACACCATAGTTAAAAATAGTAGTACAGAAAGATAAACAATTTAATGGTGGCTGTAGTTAGATGCAATATTTTTATAAAATTACATATTTAAAACAAAAGTACCTAGGTACTCTCAATCAATACAAAGCAAAAGCCCTGCCCAACACTGTTACTGTTAATCATGTCCCAGGCAATACTCTCAGTGCCTAGTATCTCTATCAACACAAAACATAACAATCTAAATTACAAGTGTCCATTTGACCATTTAGTGGTAACAGCCCATTGAGATAAAAGGATATGGACCAAGGACCAGCCCTTTTACAAGATATTGGATATGGCCAAAAATTGCTGAAGTAAAATGGGTAGAAATAAATACACTTGACTTTTGCATTAAAACTTCTAAGTTCTTCAATTAAACTCCCGTGTCCAGCATTTCTTGCCTCTGCAATATTTTTGCAGAAGCCAAATTACTTCAGCATTTACCTCGGCACTGCTGAATGCTGAGACTTATTTAGAAGGGTTGAGGGGAATAAAAAATTGGGAAATACTTGGATAAGACATTCAATGCAGCAGTAACCACTAACCAGTAGGCTAACATGCTCTGAACAAAGACAGGGAACAAAATATTATCTTTATTTTTTCAGTAAATTCTATTCCAGAACTAAAATGGTATGTCACCAGTAAGCTAATGTACCTCTTGAAGTGTTAAGGTGCTCTTCTTGGCTGGGGGTAATGCAGTATTTTCAACAAAAAATTTTCTCACAGTCTCGGAGACATCTCCCTGTTCCAGATCAGTAACCATATCATCCAAGTCACACCTAAATATCTAGAAATCAAAAAGATACGTTCATACCTGAATATTTATCTTCAACCATTACTTTCTGATCTCCATTCAAGCAAGTCTCCTTAAAATGACATCTTTACCTTTGCTTTTCCAGAACTCTAGTTTTTGAACTGTTAAAGTTATGTGAACTTCAGCATCATCCTGCTGACATCATATTGCATTTCAGTAAAAAAAGATATACTATCATTTTGTTACAAAACTCTTTATCACATTGAAGGTCAGATGAGTCCCTGCTATCATAAGAAAGCCTTGGTTTAAGTTCCAACTGTACACCACTTGTTTTCTCAACAAATTGTTGCGTCTTTTGTTAATAACTCCACCATACAATACAAAGAGCCCGATTTTATATACACGTCCCCAAAGTGACACGTAAATAGACTATACTCTAGATAAGTCAAGCAGCATATGATCATTACAACAAAACATGTGTGCAAGAACAAAACCTTGGCTGGAACAATTTGGACATGAAACAATATTTTTTTTTCATTTACAGAATAATCTGCTAGGGACCAAAACACTTCAGAACCCTCCCATAGAGTTTACAGGAAGGTTTTCCATGTAATTACCTGACTGAAAAGTTTAACGATTTGTTTGTTGTTAAGATTGTAGACCCTTTTCACAACACCTGGCAACAACAACTTTAACAGCAGGTATGAGTCACCTTTGTACAAATCTGAAAAAGAAAAACAAACAAACAAACAAAAGTATAATGGTGAGACCGTTGAATGCTATACAGTGGGCATATAGCACAAAATTTCTTACCACAATCTTGGAATGGTAGAACACGTAATTGTGCATTCAATAGTACACTGGATACTGTGCACTACAGCACTATTGAGTAGGTTAGTTAATAGTTAGATGGAATTTTACGGCCCAGTTTCCAACCCTTCGGTTCAAGTACAGCCAGCCACAGCCTTTTTTTCCAGTTGTGGCTGAGCACTGGTTTGTTTTCTCTACTCCATTGCTTATGCTGAACACCAAGTACAATGGCAGTAGGTGACAGAGTGAGTAGCGGTGGAGGTACACTGGGGGGTTCATGTTTAATGCTCTGTGCTTCCAGTGTAACACAATGCTTCCATAATGCAGTAGCCTACTGTAGGTCCTTGTATCCAAATTTTGCCACCAATAAAAGCAAATGCAGTATGGGATTACAGATGAATAGGGGTGGGGAGGGACAGGAAGCTATGCGCTTTGAACATCTCTCACACCGTGTGCATGTTTAGGGTTGCATTAAAGTATTTTAAACCTATTGTCAACCAGATTGAAACAAAAAAATTTTCAAAGCAGATGGTTATTAGTGATGATTAGCAAACATTAAAAGGGTCTGCGTGTAAAAGAATCTGATAAATGATGAATGGTTTGAATAAGTTGGCCCTAATTGGGTATGTCAGAGCCTTTAATCTTTCAAGTCCTTTGCTTGCCTGTATCATGGAAAGTTGTACACTAAGATACCTCTTGATTCTCTCAATTTCACTGAATATACATGAAGGTAATAAAATGAAAATGATTTAAGGATGATGGACCCCACTAATGGCTGACTACAGTCACTACACTGCGCTGCTTGCTAATTTGTCTATAGATCCCATTTCAAAATTCTGTATTTAGTAACAAACAACTTCATTTGAATCTAAAACCTACCCCCTCCAGAGCCCTTCTTTAAAAATTCTGAAACTTCCCTGGTCTTTGCAAGGTAGCTTGACACATCTGCTATTCTTGCACACAGTTTGCGATATTCCCTGAAGGCATTATCAGGGTGATTTGGATCAGTCGATGATGAGTTGGTTGAAAAAGGTCTAGTTGAAGTAGATGGCACATCTGAAAATTAACAGTCACATACAGAATGAATTAAATACCATCCTCAGTGTAACTATATCACATGATAATTGTTCATACTACTACAGTACAGCTAGTTAGTTAGTTAGAGTTTTACAGCCCAGTTTCCAACCAATTGGTTCAAGTCGAGCTGACAGTACTAGGGCTGTGAACGTTCAGCAAAATACCTAAGCATTTAACCTCAAAAATTTGCGATTGTTTAGTGATTAATCTTGATTACCTTATCAGAAAAAATAATAATTTCAATATGTCGTGATTGATACTGAGTGTAATGCAGAAATAATAATAGTTGTTATCTTGCATGGTTGAATCAAATTATTCTGAAACTTTGAAGCCTACAAGGTTCAAATACAGTATATGCCCAGAATAGTCCATTTAACGAAATCCAGGGATCAACAGAGTATACAAATGGATACAAAACTGTCAAACACGGGTTTTGCGATTTAATAATCGCTTGTAGCTACGTACCAAACGTTTATTCCACGTGCGATCGTTTAGCAATTAATCGCTACACGTTCACAGCCCTAGATAGTACAGTACAAAGATCATGCCTCTTAAAACAACATTTACAGTATATGACACTTAACATGCTCAAACTGATCAATTTCATGGTGCATAATTGCATTTCTAATCAAAAGTTAAAGCTAACTGTTCATTTTCTCTTGGGGACTTTTATCATTATTGAAAGTAAGATTTAACAGCAACCTACAGTTTCCTTTTTTCTTACTAATGAAACTGACAATTCATAACCCAAAAATGATTAATTTGCACCAAAATGATTGAGTTGGTCTGCTTTGGGTGTGCTAAAAGTGTAACACTGTACATGATCTAAAAGATCTGAAAGTTAACAACAGGTGCAGTGGTTGACTGTTGGCCAGTCCAGTTTGTCTTTTGATCATTCTAGGCCTTGTAGACATACAGTAGCTAAGATCACATACAGTGGAGTATCTGTTCCATTCAGCCAGTTAGACAAGACCACCCCTGACAGACCCTTGATGCAGTGGTCTGAAGATTAAAGGGAGTCAATTCTCACCTAAAACTACTACAACAACTACAATAGTAGCCTACAGAAATTCTCAAATGGCACAGCTCTATTATTGACAGCAAATTCAAAATCTGCAGAGTACTTTACAGTAGTGCATATTACACAGCATGAACTGAGAGTGTCCTGATTACACATTGGGGTCTTGTACAGTATACTCACATTGAAAGCACTACACTGGGATTCTGGAAGAGGATGAATTTTAGACAGTTGTGGGAGAGGCTTAATAGTGAGAAGGTTATTAGAACTGAACTGTGTGGTGTGAGGAGATTTGACCTTTAAGGGGTGGGTGACTTGAGAAATATATCTATATACCTCTTTCAAAGAGTAGAACTACTATAACAGTATTTGTGTGGCTTCACCTCTTGACTCTTTGCCAGAGAGTCAGGGGACTTCAGCAAAAGCTTTGTAGACGATCCACTGTAAGTACAGTACAGGTGCACATGAAATGACTTAACAACAATTTGGAGTCATTCTCTGACACAACAGTATCTATCAACAAAAAAAACCTTTATCATAAAAAAATTCTGCCCCACGAAAGAGAAATGCCCACACACACACAACAACTCAAAGGTATAACAGAGCATTAAACCAAAAATGACATCATCACATGAGCCTGCGTGTGACTTCACAAATACCCTGAGCCCACAAAATAATCACTTACTATTTTGGGAGGCACTTGAGGAGGCAGGAGTAGCAGTTGCTTTAGCTGGAGAAACTATTTTACCCGCTGTGGTCAGCACCCCTTGAACTGTCTTCTTTTTTGCTGGCGACTTTTTGTTGGCAAGTTTTGACATCATTTCATCGATATGTTTTCGAATGACCTTTTTCTCCTCTTCCTCCATGTTTTCAAAGCCATCTAAATCACTGGGATCTTCAATTTTCTTCGTTGTAGCCCGCGCTCTCAAGAATGATTCGAAGATGCAACTGATGTGGAAATATTGCTTCATGTCACCCCCGTCGTCACTGAATGGGTTTGGTACTAGCTTGGCAATCCTTGGAGCCTTTTTTTCGATACCTTGTTTGCACTTCTTGCATTTTGAAGTTCCCATCTTGGCATAGTCTACTAAAAATTTGTTGTCCGCCATGTTGCTTAGATGGTGGGATGAGCGTAAATTTTTTAACAATACACGATGCAAGTACACTTGAAGGCTGTCCTCTAAATTGTGAAATATTTTTCCAAGGACACAAGTAGGAAAAACCAAATACTGATCTTTTACACTCTGACTGCCAAGAGCAACATCTGGCTTCTTACCAGCAGAAAAAGGAAAAGGCCGAGAGAAACAAAGTTTTAGATTTTTCGAAAGGTTTGTTGAGTTGGTAGTAAATGAAAACTTTCTGTATGTTCTGAGAACAAAAAGCATTGGCAATGGTGATCCCCTATGTGGCAAAGCAATTGAGATTAGGTTACTTGCATGATAGCATACAAGACAACTCCACAAACCTAAAATATGAAAGAAACAAGGAGACAATATTATATTTAATTAAAATCAAAATTTTAGATTAATCACGTGGTTGTCCAGAGGAAAACTACCAAGGTAAATTTTGGTCTTTTCCAGAGAAATAGAGTGTCCTTACAAACTTTGACAGTTAAAATATACATCAATTGCATTTTTATGTTACACGTAAGTACAGGCTGTAGGCCTATGTACACAGAATGCTCATACTGTACTGGTATGTTTACCAGGCCTTGAGTTTTAGAATTTTCAGGTTGCTTCAAATCACACTCCTCAAGAAATTAAGGAGTGTGTTACAGTACTGTAGGTGTACTGTTTTACGTAAGTTGCAGGTGTACTGTTTTAATTAACTTGAATATACTTACATGGGCTAATGTTCTTTATTGAGGTGTGCCTAAAATCACACCCCTAACAGTGATTTCAGGTGAGTGTGAGTGATGGTGTGCAAACACACTCGTACACCTCAAAATTCAAGGCCTGGTTTAAAACAACAAATGTTGCTGTCAGAAGAAATCAAAAACTATGGCTTAAATTTTTATTACAGTATGCCATATTGTCTTACATTCATATTTTATTAACATCAGTGTTAAAAGTACACACTTCCTTTTCTTACTAATATTACATTATCACTCACCTTTGTAATCACTTTTACTTCCTTATCATACCCAAGCTACTGTTTGAAGTCTGGGTTATGCAGCCATGCATTCTGAAAATTTTGTTGTCTCTTGTTTAAGTCACAATCTCGCCTGACAACCCTCTTTAAAGGACGGTTGTCTCTTTTCTTCCTCAGTTGTTTTATTTATTTTTTTTTTAGGCCAATTTTTATAAACTAATGTTAGCCAAGACCGCTTGAGTTCGAAAATTTGGTCGGAGCCCACATGTAAGTTTCCTACCCTTCCGTGTTTTATACAGTATATTCATTCATGCATTCACTACATTTATTTCGTCTAAACATACAAACATACATGATTTACAAAGAAATGATACATGCTGTAGTATAAACAGGACACTAGAAAAAACAAAAGATGTCTATCACAGCTAGCGACCTGGTAAACAAAAAAGGAAAAAGTATGTTTAGCACCCCTTTCCCTCCTGCTATCCAAACCCCTGAAAAGAAAGAAAATGGAACAAAGAACAGCAACCTGCAATATCAGGACAAGTATATACATTATCTTAAGCAGAGTTATTTCCAATTAAGGAGGCTTTGAATTTCTTTTTAAAAGTAACATATGATTTAGAGATCTTAACCTCATTAGGAAAAACATTCCACATTTTAAAGCAGTAATTATTTAAGAGGAGCTTCCCGTGTTTAGAATTGTGCCTGGTCACTATATGTATAATGTTAGGCCTAGCCTAGGCCTTGTTTTGGCTGTATTCAGTTGAAATGTCCTCAGACCAAAGGTCCCCACTTTTTTGTTACCAAAATGTCCCGGCTTTTTACTTAAATGTCTCCTGATATTTGGGATACCAAAACACCCCTAAAAGAATTCAAATGTCCAATTGAAATTTGCAAGTTGCAAATGTGAGAGATGAATTAGAAAAAGGAATACTAGGCCTAAGTTTAGCCCTCGAGCAAGGCTGTGTGTTTGTTACAAAGCCTAGGCTCATTCCTCTCACAACACAGCCCTTGAACGGATACACTTCACAACTGTAGTGTCACTAACCAGGACGTCTGCGGAACATCACCTCTTGTGTCCCCAAATAACAACATACTGTATTCTCACCAAACTTTACACAGATGATCTCTAGCACTGCATTTACCCTCCAACAAAAGATGTCCACAAAGTTTCATCAAAGAAAGGCCAAATTTTCACTGCCAATTTTGACTGTAACAGTAGGGTAGAGGAACCAGTATTCAACCCTTTCAGGAATTTCTTGAAATTTTTTCCTCCCAGGTAAAGTGGAATCATATGGCTCAAAACGTTTTTGTAAGATATTATGATGGCTAACATGTTACCATAAAAAAATATTGGATTTAGTCTTTCCCTTCAGAAATAGCTCACCATAAAAGTTTGGATTTGCCTACCCAGTATTCAACCCCCTGTCACTAGTATTCAATCTAGGGGTTCAGTATTCAAACCCCCCCCCGATCACTATACCCAAAAAAATTATTCCATAAAGTACAATTTAGATAAAATGTTAACAGGATGGAAATATAAATTATCTTCATTACTTTTGTTCAGTATTTGATTCTTGAACAACTTTTTGATGCAATTTAGAGGGAAATTCCACCTTGCTGTTAAGTCCATTTGCTTTTATTAGGTCAGTAGGGGCAAATAACACACATTTCAGTGCAAAATTATTGATTCTACAATATTTTCTAAAAGACCCAGAATATTTTTACAGAACTATGCTAAATAACTAAACATTAGTGCCTTCTTTGAAGAATGACCAGAAAATCTTACTGGATTTCATTCACAACATCTTTGGTTCCATAAATATACAGTACAGGGGGGTTGAATACTGGGTAGCAGATAAAGATTGCGGCACCAGTATTCAACCCTCTAAAAAATTCCCTTCAAATTTTCAGTAATTTCACTATGGTCCTAAAATTTGTTTATTAACTGCTACAATGATGAAATATTAGCCTTGACACTTCATTACTTCTTAAACCAGTCTCTTTTTAAATGGGTGACAGGAAATTACATTCCTTTGATTTTAACCATCTTGCCTTTCATGACCTTTTAAGAATAGCTATTTTCAAAAAAAATTCCCCAAATTCTTGCATACAAATATCTCCAAAAGATATTTACCTGCAAATCAGTTTCAAAGAAGTGGATGGCAATTAAGCAGAGAAGTTGTTTTCACCTTTGGTATAATTTTTATGTGGGATAGAGCCTTAGTTCACTGAAAAATGAAGAATTATATCTTAGGGGGTTGAATACTGGAGGGGGGTTGAATACTGGTGCCTCTACCCTAAGTCAATGCATCATGTTTTCAAGCTCTACCTGCATAGCTGTCTTCATAATACCTGATTTCAGTAACAATACGAAGTGTATATTTTTCGGAATACCACATACTGTAGACTCAAGTGACTATGGTTGTGAAGTGTATCTGCGCAAGGGCTGTGTTGTGAGAGTAACGAACACACAGACCTGTTCGAGGGCTAGCCTAAGTTAGGGCCAATACTACTAGGCTATAGGTGAAAGGATGGACTTAGGAATCGTCTATACAAGTGTGACGATTGCTTCAAAGCCTTCCATAAATTATACTGTACCTACAGTAATTGAGCTGTGTTACAAACAGAGAATAGAGATGAATCTATTGTTATTGGATAGATCAGTTACATACAACAGGTAGGCCTACCTTTGTTTTAGATGTTATGAACATTTTCAACTTTCAACTAGGCTAAACTAACTCAGATCATTTTACAATGTACAACGCAACACGGACTTTTTGACCAATGGCAGGGACGTTCTGGTACGGGGAAATTTTGGTCTTGGGAAGTTTCGACTGGTAAACATTAGGGAGCTTTCGATTTGCGCGTTCACCTAGTCGACTGCTACGAGATTGCGTCAATTTTAGCCCCTGCGCATGCGTCACGTCGTCTCCCTCGTCCACTAGCCAAATCGAGAACGTGTCCACCGCGGTTTTGACGTTCGTCCCAAACTGCAACGAACGTTCACATGTGTGACGTCACAGAATGTCTGAAAACGGATTAAGTGACAAGAATACATTCTAGTTTCCCTCCTTGTGATTTGTTTTGTACAAATGGGGTCACTTTTTACCTAAAATGCATATGGGATTGATATTTCATTGGGGAATGTGCTTTATTTTGGACGTTTTCTTGCAACTTCAACAGCAGGAGACTCAAAGTTGAAATATGCTGTATTCTCCATGAAAACATACCAACGTACTTAACTGGCGTCCGTGTAGTAGACATGCATTTACATCGTTGAACAAATTTGAAAAATAACACAAGGCTAGACTGCAAATTCGCCATTTTAATACGACTCGTCCACGTCGACCCTAGCGCTGGGAAATCGAAACAGGCTTTAACAGTCAACGCACCATAGCGGTGGACGCGTCCAAGAAGGCAAGCTCATCGACTAGAACGAAGTCTACGTTCACTCAATCGAAAGCTCGGTATTTTGGCCAGCCTGTACAGTACTTGTACAGCGCCTGTGCATGGGTATGATACCTAACGTTAGGCCTACCATGGAGCTACTATAGGCTACTAGGCCTAATCCGTGTTACTATGGGCCTACCTAACTTTAACTGTCGTTCATTCAGGCCTAGGCTAGGCCTAGGCCTAGGGCCTAAGTTAGCCTAACGTTAGCGTTGTCTTTACGTTAACTTAGTATTATTAATATTATCAAATATAAATTTCAGACAAACCGCTATGGCTCAACGGCAACTGGTCAAGACCAAAAAAGTAAACTTTAAAGTCAGTCGTTTCCAAACAACGCGATTCTGGTTACTTTTCCACCCTCATTCCTATGAGAACAAAATATTAATGGTGACAAAGCTTGCCACAGTTGTCATTATATAGTTAACTTTCGCCTACGCGGCAGACTGTAGAGCATATTCCTTATCCATTCATACATAACCAACATTAGAGAGGACCGAATATACCAGTCCACTCCGCGGTTAAGTTATAACGCACATGGACAGAGTGTTGCATGCTTGCTTGGACAAGTCACACAAAAATAGCTATGATGTATTGTCACAAAGCTCAGTTACTTCATCAATGCGTCAGTACCACGGACTTTTATATTGACTGTATCTTGAGCCGGAGTACCTTGAGTCGGTCACTGACTACAAAAAGGACCATCGGGGTTATTTGGCCTTGTGATGAACAAATTTTATATAAGAAACTCTAACAGTTAGAACAAAATGACAACAGCCTAAAATTAGTCCCTAAAAGGAAATGAGCCCCATTTTCAGAGGAAATTTCGTTATAGCGCAGACATCCTATCGACCTAAATGAAGTTTCAGACATGGCGCGAAATAGTCTTTAAAATTGTTGAAAATATTTCTCTGATCACTGATAATAATAATAATCCACATTGAGATGATTATTCTTAATTTTGAAAACATCATTTCATTGAATTTATTTCGTTATCATTCTCATGTGCGCACGTAACGTTTGGGTGACCGACTCAAAGTACACTATCTTGAACCAAAGGTATCTGAAACTTGTGTTAGGAATTTCATCGTTTCTTGTGCACGAAATACACTGACACTTATTTGGAGTATTATGAGAAGGCAAGCTACTGGCATGGAATGAAATTTGATTTTAATATTTGTTTTAAATAAGAATATATTTGGTGAAATCTGCATTGAGTGACCGACTTATTTTACAACCATCATACATGGACAGAGCATCCTCCCCCAGATTGCCGCTGCCTTACGTGCCATTGTGAGAATATCACTGCGTAGCAAGATGATTGTCTACTTTGGTTTTATGTATGTGAAAGGTCGGGACTTGCTCAAGTAGTCCATTCAACAGATTTTGCAAGAAAGTTGGAATATTTTCTAAGTAATGCAAGGTAAGATCAAATCACTGCACGTAGGCTATAGCAGGAATATGATATTCTTCCCATTCTTTCGTGAAAATGTTACGTACCGATCTTTTGTCAATTTTTAAAGGTTTTTTTTTAAGACTTGGAAAACCAGCCTGAGCATGAGTGAGGGGGTCCAGAGCCCCAGTCCAAAATTCGTCTGTAAAAACTCTAGGCAAAAGGCCAGCATCACAGACATGATTTCTAGTTTGGGCTGGAAATCATTGGAGCATAGGCTGAGGGCTGCCCAAAGATTGACCCTTATTAAGAAGTCCATTAACCAATTAGTTGCAATTGATACCGATATCCATACCAGTCAGCTCCCTGTAGAGGTGTGTGTACTAGAGCACATACCTCTAGTTCTTTTGTGAAACTATCATCCCTCAAAGATTGTTATAAATATCCACCGTTCCCTTGAACTTTTGCTGATTGGAATTGCCTCCCACCCAGTGTTAAGGATGCCCCTACTTTGAATGCTTTTAAGTCAGGATTGGGTTCCATAAGTCTTGAAGAAATTTTTTTGTAGAGCTCATTTTAGTAATTAGTTTGCTGCTCAGTCTTCTGTGCCTGCATGTTACATCCCGTTTTGTGGAGATTATCGTACAGTAACTCACCAGAACCAGAACCAGAACCAAATCATGCAAATGATAGCCTAACGGCTGCCAACCCCAGTAGGTGGCGGCAATCTACGCGTAGGACGTATACACGTCACTCTTTCCATGTGTATAGGAATTCCGTGATGGGTACCGTGTACCTATTTCAAAATTCAATTTCCTGATGTGAGCAGCGTTTCCACCATGAGAGGAATAAAGCACTCCAAGGTTTTCACACAGAATCAGTGGCATACGACACGGGGGCAAACTGCGCCCAAATTTACTCAAATTCTAAAATTCGGGAAGAATTTTGGGAATGATTCGGGCTTTGGGAATTTGGAAAAATCGGACAGCGGCTTAACAGCAGTTTTTTAACTTAGCATGATTTTTAGAAAATTCCAAAGTGTGTCCGAATTAAATCCAAAAAGATTATGCCCGGAAAAAGGACTCAAAAGGAAAGTACCGGTAATTGTTACCGTGGAATTTTTATGAAAGTCAGCAAGACTCCAAAATTTGCCGCACAATGATTCGCAAAAAGCTATTATTCGTGAGTTTTAGGAATTAGTTGCCCGACAGTTGGGCCAGCATTTCGGCGAGGCCCATGCAAAGGCGATGATTTAGTCCCGGTAGGACGTGAAATCATTTTGGCAGAGTCTGAGGCGAGTGCGTAGAGCGGGCGAAATTTTTCGTTTTACTTTTAAACAAATATTTAAAAATCTGGAGTTTGTTTTGAAGAAAATTTTTGAAAGAAATTTGGCTTCATAAGGACCATTAAAAAGTTGGGGTGTAAGTTTATCAAATAACTTGTCCTTCATGAGCAAAACCCTCTGTGGGCTGGGATACGTTGTAGAATATATCCACGGTATTTCCTGCCTGTCTTAAGAGGCGACTTAAGTAAGGACTTGTTCTGCACTGTTACATTTTGAAACTTACTGAAACTAACTAACAACAAACCTTCATGAAAAAAAATCAAAAACGTTATATGGTCACGCAACACCTGAAATTCTTTTGGTGCTACGCATTTTATCGTACTAGGCCTACGGTACTAAAGCTCTCGGGCGAAAATGGAAATTTGAACGAAAATTTTTTCCCTCATTTGATGAAAGATTCGAAAATTAAGAACTTCTGAAATTGGAGACATGTAGAATGTAATGAGAGAAAATTTTGTTTTGTTTTTTTTTTAATGTCGGGCGATTGACAGAAGTTGGCTTTGGGTTTTTATCGTAAGAGTTGTCATTGAAATTGGGAAATTTTGCTATTTTTAACAAGTATTAGAAAATCCGAAGCTTATCATCGGAGAATAAATGTAATTTTATGGCAGATTTGGGAGTTTATAATAAACGGGAAGAATCTGACCTTCTCAACTGTAGGAGAAAATCAAGTAGCGGGGCGATTTGTAGCCTTGTTGGGGGTACTGAATACCATCATGCAGATATGGTATTTAACGCCCGATATTTGAAAATTTGGTCCACGGAAATGTTTGACTTCCCATATATTTGAAGTTTTATAGTTTTTATATGGACATAGGCGTATTGGATCGTTTCAGTTTGGGGGCGGGCAGAAGCCTTGGCAGAAATGTAATCTCTGAGACTACCTAAGCGGAGCACACAGAAATTTTTGAAAAATTGAGAATCCCCAGACAGCGGAAAATGGCATTACCCGGCAGGGTTGTAACTAGAAACAAAGCAGTCGATATCTTGAGCTTTCTTTCCCAAAAAATGTTCACTTCATAATTTTGCATTAAAAAAAAAAATAATATGCAAGCATGCGTTGTTCTATTAAGTAATACGTTCGATCTAAACACCACTAGCGGAGCGCCACCATCCGTTGGCGCGGATCGGACGGATTTTTTTTTTAAAAAAATCGAACCCATCACTACAGTCGGAAAGGGCGTTTTCCAGACTTTCACCTAGAATGAAAGCAGTCGTTATTTTGAGATTCCTTTTCAATGAAAGCCTCACTTCAATGGAAAAACCAACTTGCTAAGTGATCAGATAATGACTACATAAAAGGTACCACTACCATTAGATGAAATGATTTTGTCTCTTTTCTGGGAAAAATATGCAACAGGGACCGCCAATACGGAAAGCGGGGGGGGGCTAGGGGGGCTTTTGCCCCGCACTTTTTTGCTGTGGACATTTTGGGCCCCTTTAAACTTTATTTTGGGCTGTCTTAAACTGCATTTATTTTATTGGACATATTGGGCCGCTTCCGATGATTAGCCCCCGCACTTCAAAATTGGTTCCGCGGCCTCTTAACTGATGCTGATTTGATTTCTATTTCCAAACAGTTTTACCCTTTCTTTTATTTCTGATGTAAATAGCAATGAAACAGAATGTTATTGTTTAATTTAATATGTTCAAAGATTAAATAAATTTTGATAGAAAGACAAAGAGTACTTTTTCTTAAGTCCTCCCGACACTTTGGCAAAGGGCCGTTCGGCAAAACTAAAACTTTAACTGCTTCCAGAAGAAGCCCGACCCTCTGGCAAAGGGTCCTTTCGGCGAAACCAAAACTTTCACTGCTTCCCGAAGAAGCTAGAAAGCTTTTTTTCTAAAAGTCCCCACGACTCTCTGGCGAAGAGCCAAGGGGCGAAAACCAAACGATTACTCCCGGAGGAGTTCTGCTCCCTTAAGGAGCTTAACGTCCCAAATGGACAAGTACGCCCTCCAAAGGGCAAACACTGAAGCTAGAAAGCCAAAAGGCCGAAAGGCTGAAAGCATGCACAATCGTTATCTTCAATGAACCAAGTTACGTGCGCCAGGAAATGGAACTTGTCCCAGACTTTGCAGGCCTGCACAAAATGAACTGATCTATTACACTAATAGGGATGATTATTTTAATTCTAGTTATTTTAATTGTAGATATTATGTCGCTCTCAAAATACCCCCATTCAGAATTACATTTTAGCATTTATTTATCAAGTTGGTAACACTTTTTAAGAACGACTCTCTTTCTATCATTACAAAAATTATTAAAAATTAAGATATACCCTAATAAATAATGAAACAAACCCTTAATGCAAATCACCCAGATCTGAGTCGACAAGATCCCAGAAAAGTTTTCATCGATAAAATGAAATAAACCTCGTCGACAGATGTATAAAATAAACATTGAGTAAAGTTACAGTTACCTTAGTGGGTTGACAAGATTCCTGTTCGTGCCCCATTTAATTTTTTTTTTTTTTTTTTAGTTTAACGTTTCGAGGGTCGAGAAGCCATTTGGCTCATAAAGGACCCTATGCCAGAGTGAGCGTGGATGAACACCGACAAACTTCGCCTTCTCTTTTCGACTAGTGCTCAGAGGTCTGCCTCGTTGACGGATGTGAGCAATTGTGCTTGGTGCTCAGCATAAACAATGAAGTAGGGAAAACAAGCCAGTGAGCCACAACTGGAAAGTGGGCTGTGGATGGCTTGATATGAATCAATTGGTTAGAAACTGGGCACAAAACTCCATCTAACTTACAAACTACACATGGTTTGCACCCATGTTGGGGCTCTCATTTTAAAAGCCAATTAAAGAGCAAAGTTTGTTTGGGGTGGCTGTGAGAGGAGCATATCTTCAAGTGTGAGAAAATTCATTCAAGCGAACCATGCTATCTAGAAAACCCTGTTCAAATCCAATATGTTTGGACTTATTAACAAAGTCTAACAGCTTTTGGGGTATATTTGCCAACATAACCAATTTCTAATGAGTTTCCATAAATATTTGTTGAGGTCAATTCAGGACGATTTACTCAAATAACCATGTCATTTCATGCAAGAATAACTTACAAAATTTATTTGTTTATTAAAATGTTATTCAAATGTTATTGCACTAATAGTTGCAAAAACATCTTATTTCATTACTGACTTACAAGAAGGTAGAAGAGTAGATATGAGAAGTTTAAGAACACTAAAGTGTAAAACTACTGTTAATTCAATCATGATAATAGAAAAGCTGGAAAATTGTTGTAAGAAAATAAACTTGTAATTTTACATTCATTATAAAAGTTATTAAAATGGAGATAAAGAACAATTTTAATTTAAAATTGCCAGTCACTCTTAATATTTATACAATACAATTAATATTTGCAGAACAGATAACAAAGCAAAAGTATCGTTGGAAGACAAAAAAACCCGTCCAGCAGTGTTGTAGTGTGAGTTCGGGAACATGAGTACCAGTACGGGTACAAGGTCATGAGTACGGGTATGGGCGCGGTTACCAGGTCATGAGTACGGGTATGAGTATGAGCCCAAAGAAAAATAAACCATGAGTACGGGTACGGGTGCCAGGCCATGAGTATGGGTACGGGTACCAGGTCATGAGTACGGGTACGGGTATAATTACGGAATCTTGTAATACAGTAGGAGTACAGGTAAGTGTACTACAACACTGCAGGCATCCGGGCTGCATAGTTGCAGAATCAACAGTCATTACAATAACAAATGTACAAAAAGGCAAAAAGTGGATTTTTGAAGTCAAAAATCTAAAACAGAGCTGTAAATTCCATCACCAAACACAAAAACTTGAAAAAAGTACTGTAAGAAAATGTACTTATTGACATTCATAATTCAAATTTTAACATTTTTGCTATTAAAGGGGACCCATACATTCATACTGAACTATATGTTCCGTAAACAAAGTATTGAGGTACATACCTACAAGTTCCATGCATACTAAGTTTCACACTGGATTTGCTTCATTTGCAAACTTTCTCTAGAATCATGTTCTAATGCATAATTTTAACTTTCTCATTCATATCTTTTCCCTTGCCAATGTCTTCATCACCACTGTCCTGGTCTATATTCATAGCTGGACTTGTATTTTATGCCCATGCTTATTTTTTGTGTGGAGACTGCCATACAGTATTTAGGTTCATTATAACCCAAGAGGTGCATACTGTATTGTTGTATTTATAATTCTCCCCTTCAAGCCTATTTCATACCCAAAACATGATTACACACTGTAGGTTTATTCATAACTATTTCAGGATGCAATAGTGCAATTGTTTTGCAGAGAAACCTTACCTATAGAGGCTTTTCACATGACGTCATAATACTCTCCGTCGGCCATGTTGGAGTACATGTAACTACATAGCGAACCATACGGGACGCGCTTTCTCGTTGAATTTGTACACACCATGCATATCACAGTGCACACTGTGCAGTGCGTTCGGCACAAAGCCGCGTGTATTTGGCATGAATGTCCTCCAGCATGGCGGTTCCGTGACGCAATTGCAAAGCCTCTATATAGCGACGGTAAATTATAGTTTCACAGCAAAATCATGTGAAGCCAAAGAGCTAAAATGTAGTACTGTCCTTTTGGAATAATTTCAAATAATTATAATACTTAGATTGTCAGTCTTTATATTACTCAGAAATGCATGTAGCATAGCCACCTTTCAATCTTCAAAATAAAATTCAACTGACATTGCCAGTCTTCACTCTTAATAATGAACACAGGAAACATCGCCAATCTTAAATACACTACTAATATTGCCAGTTTTCACTCACAATCTTATGTTAAACACAGATAACATTGCCAGTCTTAGCACTCATAATAATAGAACACAATTGATATTGCCAGTTTTAGTTCTGAACAACAGGACACACCTAACATTCCCAGTGTTCACTTGTGGTAATAAAACAATTAGCAATGCAGTCTTCACTCTTAACAATATAAAAGAAAAGTTATATTGCCATCACAACTAACATTGCCAGTCTTTACTTTCAATTAAAACGCATGAAGCACATAGAATATAGGGAAAACCATTCAGGCATTTATGGTTACTCCAGGTGAAAAATAGGCTAGAAGTAGGAAAAACATTCTAAGCACATTTTAATCACCAAAAGGGAGACATTATGACTTGATCGGCCCTTTGTCATGATTTCTCTGCAATGTTAGCAGCACCAACATAGAAGTAGGCATTTTTCACAGATTAAAGAATGTGCTTCAAATATGAACTGCTTTAAATGTTTAGCAATTTAAGAGAAGGAAAAATGTACAAGGGCATTGATGATGCTATAGCTATACTACCACTTCCCTAACACACAATTACTGCTTTGAGAGATAGGAACAAATGAGTTATGGAAAGTCCAGATCCACTGTATTGCAGCACTTTCAAAGCTGTACATGTCAATTGTCAAGCAGTGGCAAATTACCGTTGTCCAGCTTGAGATACCTTGTTTATATGATTAAAATACTGCAAGTAATCCTGCTCACAAGTTTAAAGGGCTATTAATACCCCATTTTGTCAGTCTTATCAAAAAATAATTTTTATGGCAATATCATTTGTTCATACCAACAAAAATTCTTATGGGAAAGCAATTTACCATGTGTGCCTCCAACTAACCCTATGTGAACTAAATGACATTCACAACAGTGCAATGTGCAGCTATGGTTATTCATTATCCACTGCAAACACTGGTAAACATTGATAAGACTCAACACAACCCCTTATTGGTAAATGCTTTCCCTTGGTTAGAGTATTCAATTACTAAAATAACCTTTGACCTTTAACAAAAGCACATCTTCATGACCCATCACCAGACTTGGTACCACCACAAAATTTGAAAAGACTAAGACACATTTTCTAAAAGCTGATAGATATTGCACAATTCCATGGTTCAAATGATATTTGACCTTCCAACATGCAAATGTGATGACCGATCTTCTGAACAGTCCTTTCAACTTTGATAAGATCTGGATATATATTCCATATAAGTTACAGGCCTAAGAGAGATTTCACTGTTTGACCTCCCAAAGTGGCCATTGCCCTATTTCAAAAAGAACTTACTTTGATGACCCCTCTAAACACAGGCCATACACTTGATTCAAATGTTTACATCCCCTGAGATGTGATCATTATTCCAAAGGGTTGTTATTTGTAAGGGTCATAGCCAATGATGATCCGACCAACTTTGGTACGATTTAGGTATTCACACCCATAAGTTGAAGACTTTGGAGTTATTTCACTGTTTGACATCCGAATGACCTTAAATGAACTAGGACCTAAGTAAACAGTTGAACTTCTGACCCATCAACAATGAACACTCTGATAATATTCCATAAAATTATCACTTAACCCTAAAGAGTTGCATAATTTCAATTTTTGACCTCTACATGACCACCAAATGACCTTTGACCCATCATCTACCAAACACACTTCCCAAATTTGAGAAAATTCAAACTTAACCACATTTAGGGAGTTGCAGAAACTTACTTTGCAACTTGATTGAAATAAGATTAGAGGTGCCCATGTGCAAGCCAGTTTATCCACACGTTTTGCAGACCTCATACAGAGCTTTTTTATCAATCGATATGTCACTTTTTTCCTGAAAATGCTATTCAGTCACTTAAGTGTGCAGCTTTTGGACATCTTTTTTATCAATGTTGAGCTTAATTTTTATTAAATGTTCCATTTGGGGGAGAAACAAGCAGACATTTCAGAGGGATGCATTGCATCCACTCCACACAGGTCATGCCTTCTCTTTCTTTCTTGAAGGATACAGTCCCACCAGAGCTAAGTGTCAAGACCAAAACCAAGAAAAGGTGAACTGAGGAAGACAAGGAATGAGCAAAACAAAATGAAACTGAGACTGTTTCCAAACAACAGGAAATGGTTGATTCTCCCCTGGAAAATTTGGCGAACATGCTTGAGAAGCTGGCTTCCACTATGGTTTACTTCAATAAACGTGAGGATGATTCTAATGTTAATACTGTAGGAAGATTATCTTGTATGTTTGTTGCATAAATTGCAATACCCTTAATATCTTAATTCTTATACTGTCCAACAGATCAATTGAGTTATTGTACTTCAGTTCTAAGTAGTCAATGATTCACAATGCCCACTGGCTTTCTGGTGTCATCAAGAGGGCCTTATATTGTGATTTTGAAACACTAATTGTATTTGGAGTAAGTTTCCAAGTAAAATTGAGAGATAAAACGAAAACTTGCCTAGTTGGAAGTTAGATCTTAACTCTATAAAGTAACAGTTAGTGAGACATAAGATGCCATCCATTCCTTTCCATACATACCAGGGATATATTTGGTCTTCTTCATATCAGCTTGGTAGGCATAGATTTGTTATTGGATGGTGTGTACATGCCCAGGTGGGATCTTAACTTGATCTCATCTTATCCCTCAATAACTGTTGCGATCAAACTTCCAACTAGATGTAATTAAATTAAAGTTTTTGTATGATGTTTTAATTTCAAACCACTTATAATTGCTCATTGACAGCCGTACCTATTAGCGTCCACCTTTTTTGATGGCTTCCCCACAATTCTCTTTCCTGTTTTATCACCCAAACAGCCTATGACCTTAGCCTTAACATTGGCACTCATTTTACGCTAAGTGGACTTTAAAACACTTGTTAGGCTGATCTTTATCACTACATCTGTGTAAACCATCTTAATAGTCTTTATGACACTAGGCTTGTCTCCAATGTTACAACTAGTGGCAGGTGCATTTATGCTGCCAAGAACAAGTGGGGAAGAATTTTCTGCCATGACAACTGTCGAACCAAGGAATTATCGCCAAAAAATGTAGCAACAAAGACTAAAAGAGTTCTATCACTCACAGAAAGGGCTATTTATCCAATGAAAAGCTGACTTACTGTAGCAAGCTTCACATGAACTAAAATTACTCTGTTCATGAGGTAGGACTGCAGTCAACCAACTGACTACATACACATGCTAGCAAGCCGTTTCTCAAATTATCCACAACAAAAATTTAAGTTTTTGTATAACCTTTCCATTTTAAACCACTTTTAATTGCTGTTGCCACAGTCAACAAAATTTATACAAAAGAAGATGCAGGCGACATAAATCACTTGGGGCTATCTCAAAAGGCAGACACTTGAGGAAAGGGGCCTAGATCCTCAGCCTGTACACACCAATATGGATGAAACAACACTCCCTCCCTCCTTTAAGCATCTCATTGAATTGATATCAATAACTTAGAGGGTCTCTACCACATGAAAATGCTTACAGTTAGCATAATGAGTCAAGTTTCATATCCAATAGTTACTGAAAAAGTTAAAATTTTGAATTTTGTGGTGTCCTGACTTGTAACGATTTTGTGCATAATTTGAAAAAGTGTCGCGTCACACATTTTTAAAAATATAATTGAGCTGTTGAATACTCACTCATTAAGCAGCAACGTGTAAGTAGGATATAGACGTTGTCTTGGTTGGACAATTTGTCAACAGTATGTGAAGAAAATTTAACAGATTTGGAAAAAATTTGTTGAATCCATGATTCAACTCAATGAGCCGCTTTAAAGAACCAATCCTCTCACCCCAAACTAAAATTCTTGTAGGGGTTTACCAAAATTGTCACTTGGCTCAGCTCATTGGTTGACAGGGAAATTCAAACAATGCAGAGTACCAAAGCTTATATATCAGAGCATGAACTGTACTGAGAGCATTTTGATTATACACACTGAACTTTTTTATACTCATCATGAAGCAATAAAATGAGATCGTGTCTGGAAGAGGATGAATTTCAGACAATTGTGGGTGGGGCTTAAGTAAGAAGTTTAAGATAATTAGTATTGTTAGGGGTGAGAGAATTGGACCTTTAAAGGATACAGAGAGTCCCCCAGAACTGCTTTGGAAAATTAGCAAACTCTCCCAAATCCATTATCTAAAATATCTGAAGTGTTTTTAACAAAACACTGTACATGCAAAATGTAGAACAAGGTGTTGTCCAACATAATTTTACCCATGCAGTAATGATATTGTCACATGATTGAAATGAGATGATTTGTGAATGAGGATAAAAAGGTATCCTACTTTTGACTGGGATGATTGAATTTTACTTTCTATGAAAACCTTCTGCAACTACAGCCTCTGATGATAAACCCAGACACATGCCCTACTATCACACTGCAGTGACATAATTTTCTTTTTCTATGCTTTGAACTTCAAAATCAGAGCAGCTTACCAAAGACCCTATTCATTTTCTGTGATTTAGACAATACTTTCTCTTTCGCTGGGGTCGAAAAGTTTTACACAGTGTCTCTCTGTCAGCCTTCTTGACAGAGCTCCTTTCCCTGTGCATCTTGAGCTCATGCGATTTTGCCCTCGTCTTACGGCTGAATTTTTTACCACAAATGTTGCAAGAGAATGGCTTCAAGCCAGTGTGGCGTTCCCTCTCATGAACATTTCGCTCACCACTCATAACAAATGTTTGATCACAAAACGAACACTTATGTCGCTTTGGCATGTCACTGTATGGTGTTTTACTCCTTCCGTAGTCTTTAATCCCCAAATGTCTTCTCTTTTCATGATAGACCTTGGAATCGAGGGTAATAAAAGATTCCTGACAAAACTGACATTTGTATGACTTTTCACCAGTGTGTATCTTCTCATGGCGCCTAAGATGAGAATTGCGGCGAAAACTTTTCTCACAAAATAGACAGTTATGAGGCCGCTGGTCAGAATGAGTCTTTTTGTGCATTGTAAGTTCACTAATACTGACCCAGCTTTTGCCACACATTTGACATAGATACGGTTTTTCCCCAGTATGACGCCTCATGTGGACAGTAAGATAAGACTGGACTTTGCATGAAAAGTCACAAATCTCACACCGAAAGTTTTTAGGGAGGGAACACCTCTTTTCATGTGATAAAAGGTTACGGGTTAATAACTGTTTTTCACAATATTTACACTCTTGCCTTTTCTGAGGCAAGTGAATTCTGTTATGACTGTTCAGTTCTTCAGTTGACCTAAATATACCACGACAAACCAAACAACTAACGGCACCTGCTCTTTCATGAACAATTTTCTCATGTTTTTTAAGTCCCGCTCTCTGCTTATATGCTAAGCCACAAATGTGGCACTTATGTGGCCTTTCATCACTGTGTGCCAACTTGTGGGCTGCAAGTCCAGACTTTGTCTGAAACCTTTTTTCACAAACTATACATTTGAATGGCCTTTCTCCAGAGTGTCTCTGTTGATGAGTTTTCAGATTGTAACCTTTCATGAAGGATTTTCCACAAATATCACACTTGTATGGTCTTTCACCAGTGTGTATTCGTTTGTGAATTTTTAGCGTACTTTTTTTACTATAGACCTTACCACAGACTGAACACTGGAATGACTTCTTCAGGCCCGTCTTTGCTTGTAATCCACTGTTGTTTCTCTCTGATTTCTTGATGGCTGTAACTGCATCTCCACAATCATTTCCCCAGTCTGCTTTTGCTTCTGTGGCACAACTTCTTAGGAAAATCTTTGACACTTTGGAAACATCAGAGATGACAGACAGAATCGGAGAAGTTGTCTGTGTAGGTATGCTTCCATCAGGGCCAGGATTTTCTTTGGATATCTCACATTTACCAAATCTTGGTGATGTCCCTCTTGAGGCTGTTGAAACCAGAATGCAAACTGTAATACAGGCTCTTGTTACAGTGTTTATAATACAAAAGTTTTTACTTTCCAGCATCATAGCATGCATACATGTATCTATAAAGGAAGAGCGTCATACCAGCCTTGTAATTAAATAGACTATGTAAAAATTGACTCGAGTGCTCATTGTCTCAGGTTTGCAGCACGAGTGGCACATACTTGCAGCTCGGGGCTTCCAGGTCTCTTAGAGATCGGAATCTTAATGCAGTCACCTGATTGGTTAAAAGTTGTCACGCACCAAATTAAGTAAATATTAATGAGTATTTTTATCTAAGTGACCATGAGGAGGCTGTAGAAAATAAAATTGGCCAAGCCTTGAAAATATGGGATACACGTGGAAGTTTGTTACGTACACCGGTAACACATGACAGTAGGAAGAGCTCTGGGAATCTAGGACAAAGGAAGGAAGAGTTGCCCATTGCTCTCCTTTTGTTCTGCTGTCACTTCACCAGTGGTCTCAACCTTTCTACCTGCTGTATCATCAGTTAACGGCATGTGAAATCTATAATCATGAATAAGCATGAATCTCCTTTAAGCTCACCTGCTAAGTCAGCATTATCATCAAACTTATTTCTCCTCCCTAAAACAGTATCTCCAACATTTTCTGAAGATGACCCCTTCTCTGGTCCACTTTGATTGCTTGGTTTCCCTGAAGGATGTAAAAAAACAAATAGTTTGGGATTTAGAAGCTGGGATGAAGTACTGTCAGTATTAAGGGTAGTGTGACATGTCATTAAAATGACCTCACTTTACTTGGTAGTTACACAGTAAACTTTTCTACAGGAAAATCTGTTGGAATTTTTTCAATATCATTTACCGTTCTTCAAAGTTTGAATGCTTATAGAGCAAGTTGTTGCTTATGCAAAAATAATGATGTAGATTGTTGCAAAGTGTTGACATTTCTTTTGTTGACTTTATATTAATTATTCCTTGATTACTCAGCAGATAGTTTACGGTTTGGTAATTGATACTCACAATTTTCAAGGACAAAATTTAAACTTCCAAAATAAAACCCTCAGGACAAACTAATACTAAAACTGTCTTTGAAATAGAGATTGTAAAAACAAAGGATAACATTGGCCATATATGGCATGTCCCTCTAATGACATCACAATATTTGCATGTTGAGTTCATATATATTAATAATGGAGTGCAGACCAGAAATTCCCTGTAGTACAGGTATGGTCAATTTTTGATCCATTTTGATAGAAATTGGGGCTATTTTCTTAGTTTTTGATGCTTCTAACAACAAATACCTAATTTGTCACTTTCATGTCCCCCAACCTTTAAAGGACTGCATTCACTTTCCTGTTAACCATCACTTTTCAGAATGCCAGATAACAACATTGGCTTTAACCCCCATAGATTTTGCCACGGATGGGATGTTTAGATTTGTAGTTACAGTAGGTAGGATTTTACGACTTAAAATTAAATCCTTCTGGTTTAGTGTAGTACAGCATAAGTGCTACCTTTTTTTCTCGGTTGTTGAATGCTGGATTGCTTTCCCTTTTCCACCGCTTACTGCCTGTAGAGCATCAGGCACAGAGACTGAAGGTTCCATTGTTAGTCTTTGGTACTGTTTGACTCCACTTAGGAACTTGAGGTCTCTCACATAGGAAGCAGATGCTCTACCACTGAACCGGCACAGTATCAGGAGTTTGGCAGTTTATTTAACATAAGGCCCGTAACATAGATACTTGCCAATTCATATTCATCAACAACATAAATTTTGAAAATCCCTTTTTTAAGGAACTCTTTTATGATGAAACTATGCTGAGGAAATGCTGCCACAAAACTTTTAGATTGTCTTACACAATATAGACCAAACAATAGTTTATTATTACAGGCATCTTAATATGGCCAATATGTTTAAGTGGTTTTTGAGGTTTGCATTAACAAAAGCCAAGAAAAAGAGATGCCTTGCACCTAATGTTATTTCTATAATTCTAATATGGCATGGCTTTTTAACAGAAACTATATAGACAAATTCAAGCAGTAAAGATAGTCTGATTTAGTCACGCATAGCTGGGGTCCATCGGCGTTATCTTTCAAATTCTTTGCTTTGGATGGTTGTGCACTAAAATACATCTTGATTCCCTAAATTTTACTGAATGTGAGGGTACAGAATTGCATCTATACAATTAAATTAAGACAACTTTAAGCATGATGGAGCCCACTAATGGACAACTTCATCAGCTTCTCAGATTCTTCCTTAAAAGGCAATGACAAATAATTTTTGGCCTTTGGAGCAACTTTTCAAAACCATCAGACTTCCAATTTCCCTGAGCATATTGTCTGACCAAGTTAAACAAAAAATTTAAATTTCACATTGAAATCTTACTGTACCTAGCACTGTAGACTGACAAGCAAGTGTTGTCTCCTTTAGCATGTTACCACTTCTCTTTGCAGGAACTTCAGCCGCTAAACCCCCAACTTTTCCCGTAAATTCGTCATTTTTTGTTAGGTTCACTTTATAGCACCATGTTCCCTTGGAGGAAAGGGACCCTTTATTTCCCCAATGGGGTTTCCAATCATCATCTTCAATGTTGTGATTATAATCCTCATAAATGGTTTCTAAATTTTCCACAGAACTTTCAGAAAATTCCTCATCCTCTTCCACTCGATAATCTTTGTCCTCATCATCATCCCTGTGGCTGTCGTCATCATCCACTTTAAAGTCATCACTGTAGATGTCATCTTCATGTTTGAACTGTCCATCTTCAACATATTCACATTCACCATCATCACTACCACACAAAGGGACATCCTCATCCAAGAAACCATTTTTCAGGAGATCTTTAATATTTTCCAAATCTGGGAAAAGAAAAAGAAAGTCTATTTGAGCTCCCGTGGAGGCTACCTCGGCCCTTGCGGTACTCAGAGCTGCCAACCTACTCATGACACTAAAAAGCCAATAGCAAGTTTTTGCCATCTCAAGCTGGCAACTAATAATCCAGAATCTATCAGAAAAATTTGTGTTCAAGTATCTTGAGATCAATAAAGTAAACGGCATTTTCCCCCTTCAAAGGCTATTTGCTCAGTAGACCTACAAGGTTGGTTTAAACGGTGTTAACTGCCGCAATTAAAGAGACAAGCTTCACCCGAGAAAACGCCTTTTTCTCCGGTAACACTGGCTAAAACTTCCTGTTCAATTCTAGCAGCATGTAGATTTGTTAGTTAGATAAGAGTGTTATCGCCCAGTTTCCAACCTATTGGTTCAAGTCAAGCCGGCCAAGGCCTTTTTCCCAGTTGTGGCTCACTGGCTTGATTTCCCTACTCCACTGCTTATGCAGAGCATCAAGCACAACTGCAGTAGGCTTATAATCATTATACAGTAGAGTCTTTGGTATGACCTGGGAATCGAACCCTGGCTTTCAAATTCCGTGTGAGAGGTGAATGCTCTACCATTACTGCCATTAGACCAAACATGCGGTCCCCAACCTACTACCTAGAATAAAAAAGAGGAAATACATGCATGCTAGCGTGCAACTCCTTAGGCTGGGATCCAGAGACCTGCCTTAGGGCCATGGTTGGAGTCCAGTGGATGAAGCACTGGGTTTTGAGTAGTATCAGTTATGTCTGAAGAGAATACTTTGAGCTTTTTTAGGCCTACCCTATAGCATGTCTCACAATGTAGACTTTTCTGTGAGAAGCCCAATTCTAACACACCAACACGTTTTGGGACCCTACATTGTCTTAACCATAATTCCTTTCAAAATATTATGTTACATTCACGTACAGTACAGTAGAGGGCAGGCATGAGGTGACATCACTGAAACCAGAAACAAATAGGAGTCATAACTTGCTGCAGAGGCACAACTATCAAAGCCATAGTAACAGAAACTGAGACCAAAAAGTATCGCAATATTAACTGAGCAACCCTTGTCTGGAAATAACTACAATGCAACTACAAACAACTGTACTGAACAATTACATACACTTCCCTTTAGGCTTTAAAAGATTTGTATTGAACCAAACCCTTTTTAAAAAGCAAATGAGGGTGAATGCAACTTACTTTTTCAGGCTATTACTGTAAACACCAGTAAACCACATGCTATCATGCAATGTTTCAAACACCAACACTGAACAGCTGTTGTTTAAAAACAACTGTACATGGCATTCTAGCTACCCATAAAAAAGCTTCCACATAGCTAGCCACGTGTTTCTGCCAGAGAGGGGTACTTGGAGATTTGTACCCCTTGATCCCCTTCCAGAGGAAGGTGGATATTATCCCCCTCCCCTTTTTTCATTTCCATTAAAATTAGAAAAATGTCAACATCTTGGTTTCTTATTTAAAAAAGAAGAGTTTCGCAGCAATATTTTAAGTTACATAAGTTAACGCTTCAAATTGCACAATATGCATTGCTCATCATCAGTTTCCATGCAGAAAGGCCTTAATTTACATACTGTACTGTAGATATGCAGGATACCTGCTCATCTGGGTAGATCATAACATAAGACTGTCCCACTCACCTACACTGAACCCTGCAGTAATACTTTCCATGTCTTGCTCTGCCGTCGTCAACAAGTATTTAGATATGTTACTAATTTTCACAAAAAGGCTGCGGAGAGCAGGCTCCTCCTCCACTAGGGATTTTGATAAATGAGACTTCTCATCCTCTGGGTAAAAAGCTGGTTGGGTACCTTGTGTTGATGAGATGTCTTCTAAAAAGAATGAAAAAGCAATCAAAATGTGACTTTATAATTACAAAGCTGCACATATGCTCATACTGTACAATGCTGCCAAAAAGGATCAGCATGTGCTTAAAGTTGACTGTCAACTGAATGCTGTTTAATCAACTTGCTAGTTTAACCTTTAGAATTTTCAACTGACTCCAACTTAGCCCCTCCTACTGGTGGGACTTCCTTTTGAAGCCAGATCTACTCTTCAGAAATCATTCTCTTACCCTCCTTACTTCTCACCACAAGGTTAATAAACAGTCCATATAACAGGATTAACCCTCTGTGAAAGGGAGGAACTACACTTTAGTACAATACTAAACCATTAATGAACACAAGAAGTTTCTCTGGAGAACACTAAGATGAGGATTAGGTACATGATGAATGGGCCAAGTTGGTCAAATAGTTTAGGATTAGGGCCCATCCTGGATTGACATGACTGACTTACTCCCTTGGTTCTATTAAAGTTCACAATGAAAAAATTAGTTGATCAATGACTGTGAGTCCACTCCTGTAACCTCTAACTCACATTGCTGAGTTGAAAATGTGCTGATCATTTTCGCACTGTACCATCTATAGGCCTGCTGTTCACTTAATAGCTAGCAATTGCTTGCGAGCACATGAAAGTCCTTGCTGCCTCCTGCAACCTTGAAAAGGTTACCAAGTGGCCAAGGTGGAGAGTGTTTGCTCACAGCAGGAAGTGTTTCTGGCAGAGGGGGGAAGTGAGAGAATTTGTTCCCTCCCCTTTGTAAAAGTTTCCAAAAGAAGGTGATTAAAATCCTCTACCCTCTTTTCATTTCCATAGAAATTTAAACAACTGTCAATATCTTGGTTTCTTTTTTTTTTTTTAAAAAGAAGAGACTTTGTGAGCATTATTTGAACTTACACTTTAATAAATGGCCTTTAAAACCCTTCAAATTACCTCTTACAGGGTCCTTCAAGCAAGTTCTTGTCCCCCTGAACCCACTTGTAACTTTAAACTAGGACAGAATCAATTTGGGCTTGGGGTTTAGCAGTAATCAACCCCCCCTTTTTTTTTGTTTCTGGCAAAATACTTGTTAGGTTATAATAGAACATGCAGCTCTCAAGATGGTCGTAGAGTTCCAGCAAGCAATGATCTCAAGAGGTCAGAAGGTTTTTAAACTCTTAACAATCTTACGACCTCATGTCAGCTCTTCTGACAAGTTTCAAGTGAGTAATCTTTATATAGATTGTTTTCTCAAGCTTCCAGGAGGACACAGGAGTTTCCACGGGTTGGTCACTTAGTGGATGGCAGCTACCCATTATCAGTAAAAATGTTCTTCTATAACCCAAAGGTGCAATACATCTATCTGTGTTGTTAGGTCATTGTCATGGTTTCTTGGGCAACTTATTAAGAGAATGCCAAAATAAAATACTGTAATGGTAAGTGTTGCCAAAGTTATCCTTTTTTTGTCTACCCATCTGCTCTCTCATTAGATAGCTTCCAGTTACAGTAGGTGAGTGATGATAATTGTCTTTGGCCATAACTCTAAAGGGACTTTCTGGAGACAATTCATTGACCTCAAAAAAAAAAAATCTTCTCTTTCAGGTTGTGCAAACTGCATCTCAATAGTGCTCGATAGATACAAATTTTGAAAGAATAGCATCCTTTTCATTCAATTTATTGCAAATGGGGAATCTGCGATGTTATCACTGCACATTAACTTGACATTGCATTCAATTATTTACATAGATCTGTGATGCCTGTTGCAGGAAATAGCTGTACCGGTTGCCTGCTATACACAACATACGGTGCTGGGTATTGCTATGTAGATCTACAGGAAAAGATATATTCAAACATTCTAACAGTATAAAAATTAAGGCACAAACATGTCATTCAATTATAATGAAAAAACAAAAGTAATCTACAAAATGTGCCCAAATTACACAATTACAGTACTGTACTGTATATATCTGTGGCTTTGGTGAAAAGTGGAAGTAGTTTTTAACAAAAATATCCAATCTTGAGTTAGGAAAAGGGTGCAACAGGTGGTTTGAGAGCATACGATAGAATATTTTTATGTCTCTCACTTGTAGAATCAAGTCAAAAGTCATTGGAATATGCCTTTAACTTGCAAAATAAAACTATAAGGACATACAGTACATGCAAGTCACATCTGCCCTTGAACTGAAGGTTGCAAAAACAAAGGACAATAGACTCATTCATGTTTACGAACAAATTACATCACCAATACTTGAAGACGGAACATCATAATAAAATGCTTTTATAATTTGTCTACAGTCTGTGTGCAATTGTAAAATCACTACTAAGGCAAAACCCACTGTAACATTCACCCAACTGTTCCTGTGCATGCTCTATGCCAACCAGTGCCAATGAGTGATGTTACTGTGTATGAGTCTACAGTACAGTATCAGCTGGTTCCTATTCTTTGTCCAAAGGGATTGTTGCTGAGACATTTTACAACATCTTTGGACAGAGGTTATTGTAAAGACCTTTTGGTTTTACAGTATCTGAATGAAATGCCCTACAGTATATGAGAGCAATATGAGAGCAAATTATTTTTATTAGAGTAAAAATGTAATTAAATTCAGCCAAACTACTGTACCCTATGAATCGTGAATAGAGTCCTACAGTATCAGCCCTACTTACCGCACACATTTCACAAATGTTTGGTTTCTTTATCCCCATACTCGGCAATGTCAAGTACGGAAGATGAGACTATCCCTCAATTAAAGGGTTACTGTAATCCTCTCACTCCAAACTACAATCTTCGTAGCAGTCCCCAGAAATTCTAGACTGGCTCTGCTATTCGATTGATTTGCTAGTTCAAAAATGCAGAGTATTGTGGTTCACATTACACAGCTTGCACTGTACTGAGATTGTTTTGATTTCAAATTGGGGTCTTGTATACTCACCCTGAATCAATAACGGAGATTGGTGTCTGGATGAGGGAGAATTTAAGACAGTTGTGGGGGGAACTCAAGAAAGTCAGGATAATTTGGACTGTTTGGGGTGAGAGGATCAGGCCTTTAAGATTGTGGCCCTGCTGATCATGCAATTGCCAGGAGAATGCTATCAACATTTGCTGGAGCCTGGAATTAGAATTGTCCTTCTACACCCTTTTGAAGTGAAGTGCCCTTTTTAATGGTTCCTTTTTTTATTGTTTCATGATGCAGTTTTCATATTTTGAAGGAAAGTTTAGAAAGCACATTTGTGAAACATTTGAGTAAAAAGTGGCAAAGTACTGAAGATGATAAAATTTTCATTGCTGTACTGTACCTTCATCAGAGTTTAAATCAGGTTCAATTTTAATAGGTATTAAGGGATAGACTTCCTCACATCCTGAGAGTGATAGTTTACTGGTGCTGTAGTTTGTCACTGCCTCATCAATTTGTCTTTTGACAGCAGTCTTATCATCTTCTGCTCCCATGAGCAACATGTTGATAATAGCTTCTGGATCCCTGAGAGCAGAAAAAAAAAACATCAAAAAATGACTGCCAGGGTGTAGCGTCCAAAACACAGCTACATGAGAACAGTGCGGTACCTCATGCCAAATAGAACATGCACAACTCAAGTGTACACTTAGCATTGATTTCTTTCTCTCTTCGACGTAAACTTGGAAAGCACTTCTGATACACTTTTTCATCATTTTTCTGCCCTTATGCATGATAGGATAGGCCTATAGGTATGATGACTCTGCAAGGGTACGCTTGGGTACGGTTAACTGCAATTGAAGGCAGAAAAATGAATTAATTGAGTAATCATAAGGCAGAGAACATGTCAAATTAACCGTAAAACTTTCAGAGAAAGTTGCACATCAAAAACAACGATTATTTACCTATAAAACTTACAACCTACCGATAACTTCTTCTTAGCCAATAAATTCCCAAACCGAACTGAACCCAGCTGAACAATCTCATCCAGGCTAACAAAGTTATTAACTTCTCACAGTCAGTAGTAAAGAAGGAACAATGACGGCAAACAAGACTGTCTTAAAATGAAACTCTCTACTGCCACACAGTGCATGAATGAAATGATCTGGTTGAAAGGCCCTTTTTCATGATTGATGTTTATCAAGTTTCATATAAAAAAACTTTAGCCTATTGAATCCAATGCAACAGCTAAATCAACCCAACACTGCATTGTATTTCATACTGAAAAAGAATGAAATGTAAACTTAATTCACAGTGTTTTGTCAATAACAATCACTTTTTTTGAAAGAAAACTACTGCAGACAGAAGTGGGAACTGGTCAGCACTTGGGGGTCAATGCTTGGGCCAGGTGAACTTGTGCTTTGGAGGGAGCTAACAGGGAAGTGATATGACCATGAACCTGCATGATTACACAATACAAAATACTGATTAAAAAAAAAAGTGTTGGCTAGGCTAACTTATTGACAATGATACTACATAAAGCCCTGTAGGCCTTAGCTTTGCCTATTAAAAGCCAAGAACTAGACTGGATCTTGTTTCAGATCTCGCTGGTTGGCATTTAATTCAAGCCAGGGCAAGAGCAGTCATCCCAACTTGATGTGGTGTAGTGTAGTAGCATAGCTCCCAAGTTCCGAGAGGCTAGATGCGGGTCTATCTGATCTGTCCATTGGTGGATCGCCCGCCTGGGGGAGGGGTATAAGGGGAGGGGGTGTCCCCTTTTGAATTTTAGAAATGTCTACACGCAAAATGGTGGCACTCTTTTGGCAAATCAGTCAACACAATGTCGCTAGGTTTCCGCCAGAAAAGTTCAGTATAGTACTGATTTTTTTCGGTAACCTAGAAAAATATGGTTTTGAGAGATTTGCCAAAATAATATTATGCAGATACTCACAAATGTCCAATGAATAAAACCACAATATTCAATCGTTATTTTTGAGGTAAATTTTAGTGCGGTACCAACACAGTTTGCAAACGTCAACTCTGTATGTCACCGGCGGTAGTATCATACTTGCTGCCAGTGATTTCCAATATATCCGTACATCTCGCATGGCAGTCTAGCTATAAAAACATAAGCAAAGAACGTCAAGAACTGTCAAGACAGTCCAGAACGTTCGGACACCTCTGGAACAATTCCCGCCTATGACCCACAAAGTGGACAATTATTTTCCCTATTGAATGCAGCATTGCACGACTTTATTACACTATTTTGTCAGTGACAGGAATATTATTCCATACCTGCTGCCAAGGTTAGCCGATAACGATGTTGCGACATCAAACAACTTTCCGTACGTACCTAGGCCTATGCATTAGGGTTAGGGTTAGTATTGTGTAGCACAGCGAGCAGTTGAATGTGCCGCGCTGTGAGATACGATTTACTGAATTTGTTGTTACTGGTAAGCTGAATTATTTGCTAGTTTGTGTTGTTCTCTAAGTATACTTCGGGGATTTGAAATGCAGGTTTTTCAGAGGGCTTGGCGGGTCAGCGGGTTTGGGTGTCCAAATGCGGGTCCAACCCACGAAATGCGGGTCACTTGGCAGGTATGTGCAGTAGTAGTTTTTACTGTGCTGTTCCGTGAATGGCTGTATGATGGGGTGGCTGGTGAGTGTTTAGGCTCGTCCAGTGCACATTTGCTTTAACATAACGTAAAAATCTTGAAATGACATAGCTCTTGGATGTGCATTCCACTGTAGTCTGAGAATGAAATATATCAGATTCTGTGAAATTTCATGGGCAAAGGATCAAACTGGATCGTTACGATCGTTTCAAGTTTGTCATGCCCACCGTACCTTGGCGCGTAGGTAGACTGCAGTACACCCATGCTAGCGCATACGGAGCCAGTCATACACACACATACTGTACATCTACATTAATTTTATACTGAAGACATACATACGTGCATCGTGAGGCAACCAAAGGTATAGTTGTATGTTACCTTCATAATCTTCTACTTGATCTTTTGAGAGCGTGTACCATCTGGACATGTACATGCTGCATCCCATTGAGATCATATAGGGCTCAATCCATAAACTAGGGGTCCAATAGTGTGACATTAGGTCAAAATTTAAAAATCATTTTATCTGATTGAAATTTACACTCATGAAAGAGTATTAACAACAGTTATAAAAAATACAAATATTTTTGCATTGAGCATTATGTATGCATGAAGAGACTTATTCAAACATAAACTTGGCCAGTAAATTGACCAACATAACGGGGACACCAAAGCAGTCTTTAACCTTCTCCCACAAGAATGATGAAAATGTGAAATGGTTGAAAATTCCTATTTCAATGTGTTTTAGTACCCATTGTGACAAGAACATGGTAAAAGTTTGAAAAAAATACTCCAAAAATTAGAAAAGTCAGTTTCATTTTTCTCAAAAATTTTCAGTTGCCAAAGTGCCTACACATTTACGTATTTTTGTACAATATTGACTGATTTTTACCAATTAATGATGTTTAAGTATTCAAATTTTCCTCTTTGACACCCTAAGATTGTTAGACTTAACATCTGAAATCTTATTTATTGTCCCTTCATGGACATACGAAATATTAGCAAAATATTACACTCCATTATATCTGCCGCGTGTAACAGGGACACCAAGATTTGGTGTCCCCGTAACACCTAACATTCAAAGTGCCAGTTTGATTTTTAAATGTTAAACTGGAAACTTTCAAATAAGACAAAAACCACTGTTTGCAGTTACAGTATACTATAAGAGAGAATAATAAGATCCATTTTCATAAATTTTTCTTTTGCTTATGGCGGACATAACTCTGACAGGGAAGGGGGACACCAAAAAAATCAAATGTTCATTAGGAATGAATACAAGATTCTCAAATCATGGGATTGACTTTTCTGGTAATATTCTTGGACCTTCTATTCATGTACCTTTGTTCACCCAAAAATTAGTCAGTTTGTGCGATTGGTGAAACATCAAAGTTTACCAACATAACTCACTAAGGGGGACACCAAAATTCTGTCCATATCGAATTTTACCTAGAAAATGTTTTGTTTTGATTTTTTCTTTCCAAATGAGCTACTATCTAAAAGAGTTTGACCTATTTTTTGTATCAAGAAAACTATGGCCACCTGAGAATGATCATATTTGTAGAAATGATGGAATATACATTAAAAAACCAACATAACTAGGGGGACACCAAAAAGTTATGTCCAACAGGCTGTTTTCAAGAGTATCATTTGGAAAAGTGGGTGGAGCGCTAATGCTCATATTTTTAGATATGTTGACTTTTGGTAATACCCTTACCATGACACATGAGCAAAGTAATTCAGTCTGTGATAAGTATGTTTTTCTGATTATTCAAATTTGTATATTTGTATGTCACAGCCATTACTCTAAAATGAGGGGGGACACCAAAGCAAAGAAGTCTATTTTCTAAAAAATACTTAACTCTGGATATTCAGTTTATATATCATAAGACAGCCTAGTTGGTAAAGGATAATAAAATACCTGAGGCACTGGTTTGATGTATTCCCTGTTTTTGAAATATAGCATTATATTGGCAAAGTCTGTAAAAACCCCATTGGACCCTTAGTTTATGGATTGAGCCATAGTGGTTTAATTAATCCACCTCGTTTATTTTTTTGCAGTACAGAGAAGCATACAAAATCTTGTGTTGCAGAAAAAAAATATGCTGTGACTACACTTCACAATGTCAATGGAATGCGGCAATACTGTAGGCTCAATGCATTATGGCGCTACATTTTACGGAAACAGGAGGCCATTTTGAATTAAAAATAAAAAATAAAAACACCCCACATGCTCGATTTTACTGGAAAGTCTGGACGATTAACTGATTTTTTTTTCTACTTAGGCCTACAGGATGGGCCCCATTCTGGAAAGTAGGCCTAGGACTAACGTTCGGCCCTTTCACTAGGGTTGTCGCACTAAAAATACGACTACACGAAAAATATCAAACTTCAAGAATTTGACTGATTCACATTGTTAAGTACCCTTTTCTAAGCAACCATGCCAAATTTTATCAAAATCCGACCAGTACTTTTCAAAATATAGCCGATTTTATGTCTCCATAATCCTTACGATTTCTCCAAATCGCCGTATGCTTAACATTACGATCTGCCTGCAAAAGTTGGTCAAAAACAACACCGTAACTGCTCACTCAGACGCTTTGATTATTCATCACTGTGTTACGTACACCAGATGTGCCGGCGTGAATATGCAACGTTACTAAGCAAGACACTCAGTGATCACGCGTCCGTGTCATGATAGCTTGCGTTCTGTGTACGTTATATGCATTAACAAGTCGCACATACAGGCCTCGATTTTCAGGAAAATTTATGGTTATCCTTTGGGCAACCATTTCACTAGTTTTGGTTGTCCACAATGATATTTGGTTGTCCGAAACACTTTGCACACAATTACAAAACAGTAATTGTGTTCATGAAGAAAAAACTAGGATGATAGAGAGACAGAAACACTTCAAGTCTGAAACATGGTTGGCCAAAAAATTTGAAAGAGTTTATCAGTCAGCTTTATAATTCTTCAATGTGAGAGAAAAATGGTTGTCCATCGGACAACCAACCTTAAACTTTTGGTTGTCCGAATGAAATTTTAGTTGTCCCGGACAATCGGACAACCATGAAAATCGAGCCCTGCAAATCGCCTGCTTACACACAGTCTATGCTATAGCAATCCGTACACGTGCTTACGCACACGTACACAAGTACATAATTTACTAACCGTACTTTGGTATTGCACGTACAGGTATATACAATGCAGTACTGTATGTAAGCATATTGGCGGGAAATCCCTTGTTGCTAAGCTGGACAATGGACTCATACATAAACATCAATGTCGGCTCAGTACAAAAGATGTAGGCGGGGATCAATGGGCTGTTTCATTAAAATTGAGTGTGCATCGGGGCTGAGCAAAAAATCATTTTTTTTTCTTCGGAAATGGAAAGATCATAAACCAGAATGCAAAAATGCATTGAGGTTTCGATGATACATAAATGTTTTAAAGAGTACCATCATGCACCATTACCTTCTCATTCAAATGTTATACTAGCATGTTCAAAAAATAATTTTGTTATTCCAGATAACCTTTTGACCTCAATAAAAGCCATACATAGCTAGACAGGCAAACAACAGACAGACAGATGGACAAACAACTATCTTGAAAGATCGTAGGCTACTTAAAAAGGTTCCTAGACTTTGACCCCTGGAAACCCCAGATGACCTTTCATTTCTGCCAAAAACAATGGGGATGAATCGAGCATGGAAAATCGCAATTATTCCGCCTAAATTGAGATACTTGGCATCTCTGCCTTTGACCTCCGCCAAAAACAACATAGACCATTTCCTGACCATAACCCATCCACATACCATTACCAAATACGAATTCTATTCAAGTTTCCTACCTTGAGATATCGCATTAAAATGTCAAACTTTGACCCCCGGTGACCTAAGATGACCTTTAACCTCTGCCACAAACAAAAGGAACCACTTCCTGACCATAACGCATCCACATACCAAACAATGAAATTTATCCAAGCTTCCTATCTTGAGATATCATGTTAACGAGATTTTCAGACTTTGACCCCAGGTGACCCCAGATGAACTTTGACCTCCGCCAAAAACAATAGGGTCCATCTACTGACTTAAACGCACCCACATACTAAATATGAAATCTATCCAAGCTTTCTACCTTGAGATATCGTGTTAAAAAGATTTTCAGACTTTGACCCCTGGTGACCCCGTATGAGCTTTGACCTCTGCCACAAACAAAAGGAATTACTTCCTGACCATAACGCATCCACATACCAAATATGAAATCAATCCAAGCTTTCTACATTGAGATATCATGATAGGCCTAGCCCAACGAGATTTTCAGACTTTGCCCCCATGTGCCCCCAGGAGACTTTCGACCTCCACCAAAAACATTACAGACCATCTCCTGACCCATCAATCAAGCAATTTTTAGAGAATTGCTTCCATTTAAGGTTGATATATATCGCTACACCACACACCAGTAGCTAGATGAAGTTTCAGTATTTCAAAGCAACGATCGTTCACAAAGTATAGGCTAGGCCATAATACAGTATCCACGGCGAAAGTAGCCGACGAGCCCTGTACAGACGGCTGCAGGTCCCACTACGATATATTTAATTTTGACACTTGCCCAATCTACCCCATTTGCTTCATTTCTAATTTCCTCCCAGAAGTAGTGTGGCTTGAAGCCACAACAAAAACTAGGCCTAGGGCCTAGCCACCTACGTTTACAGAACAAAATGTAACATGAGAGCTAACAATAATAGGCTACGATCAAATCTAGACATCGTAGTTTTCACCGGTCATTTTATGTTTAAGTTACCGACTCAGCTGTACTGTGTAAATAGTCGTACGTACGTTCGCAGCACATAAACAAGACCTGCTAGCTGCTAGCTACACTTGCAGAGTGTATACATGCCTTCAGCTGGCTGATCGGCTCGCTCGGCGTGTATCGTTAAGAGCGCTTAGAGAATGGGTGTACTTCAATTGGCAATAACATGACACCCTCCCTCAATAATTACGTTCGAAGCGGGGAATCCCCAATCTTTTAAAGAAGCCGCTTCATTCATTAAACGCACGCAGCCAATCAGTGAGTACGATTCTTCGCAACAAAAGTTCGTTCGATGTATAGCACGAAGCAGCCGCATATAAACGATTTTCAGCCGGCTGCTAACGTGTGCAACTACTGCTATGTAAGCTGTTGGTCTTAATAAACAGCGATGGAAACATTTTTGAAACTTTTTTCAGTTCATGACTTACAAACACTCCTACGTGATACAAGGACAGGAATAACATGGTTAGAAAGCTGAACTTATAATTTTTTGAAATTTGTCGATTTCAAGTTGAAATTTTGAGAGACGTACGCTAGTAGCGAATTGACAAGTGGCTGTTGAAATTGAACTATTACGGTGAAGTGCACAATGGCGCACAGGGCACTTAAAAGACACTGTGGTGTATGCATACGTTTAGTGCTTTCAAATTTCGTTGTAAATTTTGTTCATTACAAATGTATTGGTGGTGTTGAAGTAAAGCCTGTCACAACAGGTTCCATGTTTGGGGTTCACGGATTAAAACGTCCCCCATGACACCGCACACAATGAACATGTAAACTACAGGGGGTTGGGTGGATAAAAGGTGAATGTCATAGCTCTGCGCAATTTTTGAGCTTGTTGTTCATACTGTAGACATCGATTGCTTTGTCAAGGCAGCTAAACTTGTGAAGAAGGACTATACCTTGTTTACTTAACGCAAGTCAGAGTTCAAGGGCATGAGATGCGATTAATCGCATGTACCATTTTTACTAAACGATTACTTGGCTGGCGATGAATGGCTAATCGCTGACAGCCCTAATACCAAATATGAAATCTATCCAAATTTCCTACCATGAGATATCGTGTTAACAAGATTTTCAGACTTTGACCCCCGGTGACCCCAGATGACCTTTGACCTCCGCCAAAAACAATAGGGACCCATCTACTGACTATAACGCATCCACATACCAAATATGAAATCTATCCAAGTTTCCTACCTTGAGATATTGCTTCAACAAGGTTTTCAGACTTTGACCCCCGGTGACCCCAGAAGACTTTTGACCTCCGCCAAAAACAATAGGGACCATCTACTGACCATAACGCACCCACATACCAAATATGAAATCTATCCAAGTTTCCTACCTTGAGATATTGCTTCAACAAGGTTTTCAGACTTTGACCCCGGTGACCCCAGATGACCTTTTGACCTCCGCCAAAAACAATAGGGACCATCTACTGACCATAACGCATCCACATACCAAATATGAAATCTATCCAAGCTTCCAACCTTGAGATATCGTGTTAACAAGATTTTCAGACTTTGACCCCCGGTGACCCCAGATGACCTTTGACCTCCGCTAAATACAATAGGGACTATCTACTGACTATAACGCACCCACATACCAAATATAAAATCTATCCAAGTTTCCTACCATGAGATATCGTGTTAACAAGATTTTCAGACTTTGACCCCCGGTGACCCTCGATGACCTTTGACCCCCGCCAAAAACAATAGGGACTATCTACTGACTATAACACACCCACATACCAAATATGAAATCTATCCAAGTTTCCTACCTTGAGATATTGCTTTAACAAGGTTTTTAGACTTTGACCCCTGGTGACCCCAGATGACCTTTGACCTCCGCTAAAAACAATAGGGACCATCTCCTGACCATAACGCATCCACATACCCAAATATGAGATCTATCCAAGCTTCCTACCTTGAGATATCGTGTTAACAAGATTTTCAGACTTTGACCCCCGGTGACCCCAGATGACCTTTGACCTCCGCCAAAAACAATAGGGACCATCTACTGAACATAACGCATCCACATACCAAATATGAAATCTATCCAAGTTTCCTAACTTGAGATATCGTGTTAACAAGGTTTTTAGACTTTGACCCCTGGTGACCCCAGATGACCTTTGACCTCCACCAAAAACAATAGGGTTTTTCCTCTTAATATGGCCCATCTATGTACCAAGTTTGAAAACTGTCAGACATTCCTATCTTGAGATATCGTGTTAACAAGCAAAGTGTCACAAACACACACACACACATACACACGCACACACACACACACATACATACACACATACAGTACCGATTCGTCGAGGTTAGCCGACGTTGACGCACGATACGATGACTTACTATCAGAGACTAACTTTGACGACCAGCAGTTTTTCTCTAATTTTCTAATCGTCAAATATCGTCAAATCAACTCCAGTAATCCTTACCTAGAGAACATCTATTGATGAGAAGATTACATCGACCGCACTTCGGTCATACAATGAAAAAGATCGTCATAATCCCGACGGCTTGACGATCTATTGTGCGTGTTTTATAATCCTCTCAATACCAGCAAAACTGTACTCCGTAATCTTTGGCACAATAGCGTGCATGAATGGACCACTAAACAGGCCGCCATTCAGAGGAAGTAACATCGTGACAAAAGAGCTTGCACGACACATTAGGCTTTTAATGCCACAGAAAGTTGACTAGGTTCTAACTTGAACAGATACTAGATCTTGCCTAAAATGGAAAATGTTACCCTAACAGGGAAATCAGAACCAAATTTTCTACTCGATCCAATCACACACGTACCGTAATTTGCGTGTACAGCTTTTTAATGTGTAATGTACATGCAAAACCCTGCACTGCCTTCACAAACCCCTTCAACAAATCTTCCACAAATGTTGTCCTACGGTATTCCTATGCAAGATCATTAAAGGTGTGGTTTCTCTTTTTTCAAAACGGAGATTTTCAGGAGCTACTGTAGTGGACAGAGTTTTCCAAAGCGTAGGAAGCTTCAAACATATCAAATTCTGATCAACCTCAAATCTTCTAAATGATACGTACAATTTTTTGAATTTCTTTTTATCATAATGGAGATTTTCAAAAGTTAAGAAGGGGATCTGAAAGTTGTTCTGCTCTTGCAAAAAAATGTTTTTCTTGGTTCCGACCAGAAGGTTTTAATCGCTCAGAAATAATTCCGACAATCAAAAGAAAGAAAAATAATCCCGATCATTTGAAAACTTCTTCGTTATGTTGTCGGTGATAAATTCTCCCTCCCTCAAGCCGAATGCCTTATCGTGAGAGACAGAAGGGGTGAGGATGAGCCGGTACATCAAACAGTCAAATGCGATCGATATTCATTAAAAAATTTGTATTTCCTACATTCTTACTCTGCATGTCCGTAAGGAGTGCCTCTGACAACCTCTCTGGGGTGTATGTTAGTGCGTTTTTTTTTTTTTCAAAACGGAGATTTAAGAATTTGATAAGGGTTTTGTTTGTTTTATCCCATTTTGTATGGAAGGATGTCTGCAGTTTCCCAAAGGGCAATGGGCTTCAAGCATGCAGAAAAACATCATCAAGCTGAAATATTCCAAATGACTTGTGCGATGTTTGCTTTTTACAACGGAGATTCCAAAAGTTAAGGAAGGGATCTGCAAGTTCTCCCGCTCGCGCAAGAATGTTTCCCGGTTTGGACATGACAAAAAATATCTGAGGAGTTGTTAAAGGTTACTAGTCACAAAATTGAGAAGATTTAAATCGCGCAGGCAGTCAAAGGAAGAAAGAGAATTCCGATCGAAAATTTTATCGTTATGTTTTAGGTGATACATTCTTTATCCCCCTAGCTGTATACCTTATAATGAGAGACATTATCTATAAGGAGTAAAGATAGGCCGGTGCATTTGAAAAATTCAATTTCGATTTAGTATTTCAAATTTTTTTTGTCTTACATTCTTCCTCTGTAAGGGATGCTTGTGACATTTCTCTCTGGGTGTTTTTTTCTTTTTCAAAATGGAGATTTAGGAATTTGATCGCGACTTTGTTTGGTTTGTTTCACACCGTTATTTATGGGGAGCTTTCCAAACTGCAACAAAGCTTCAAACAGTTAGAAAAGGCCTATCGAGCTCAAATATTCCAAATGACCTGTGCTGATTTTCCCTTAATCTGTTAATACAACAAAGATTTTCAAAAGTTGAAGAGGAGCTCTGGAAATTCTCCCACTAGCTCAAGATGGGTTCGGATTCCGACAGGAAGAAAAAAATCCGACGAGTTGTACAAGTTCTTAACTTTACGTGTGAAAATGTTTCCGTATGTTTGAAATGGCTCTTAACAGCCAAAAATATTTGAAAAAATCCAAACTCGCGTAAAAATTCTGATTGCAAGCAAATCCTGCTAAGCTTAAGAAGTTTTTTTTTTTTTTTAAGTATAAAGTATTCTCTCTTAAGAAAGTTGCAGCTATACTAGTTCTTCCGATATTTATTGAAATGCTGCGAATTGTTTTAGGCTCCAACACATGCAAAGGAAAAAAGAAACCAAACGGGCCCTTAAACTGTTAGGTTTTCGTTAATTTCACAAGATAAATGAAGTTTGTTATACTATAGTGCAGTTGTTCCAACGGGGAAAAATAATATAATAACAGCGTCGATCTTGTGATCGTTTTTCGAATAGAATCCAATGCATTATAATATCGTACCGACCCTAGTCTACTGAGAGATTTTCGAATTAAGTAAAAAATGGATTAGTTGGCATGTTATTTTAAGGGTAATGCCCCCCCCCCCTTACGGGGCCTCCCCGATCTTCCCGAGGTTCGATGTTCCCCGTTTTCGTATGTCTCAATGATTTGGCGATGGTTACAAGGTTCGTTATTCCCGGGGTTAGATGTTCCGAGAATTGCAGATGTTCCCAACAGTAAGCCCCAATTGGGAGAAGGCTGAGCACCCCCGTTAAAAGCCTGGTCCTGGTGCGCCCTCTCCGCGCTCTATCTAGTCCCATGTCCCCCGTCCTATGTAGTCCACCCAACGAGGGACCTTGCATTTCTTCCCGCAAGCCTAAACAAACCCGGGTTTATTACGCATGCTAAACGGAAAGTGTCTTACCTTTGTAAAAGTTTTTTATTCCACACAGAAAGGTTATATATCCCAATAAAATCCATTTTGTACCAGTATAGCCGAATATTCAGTAGACCAACTTTGATTGCCTTGGCTAACTGTTGGGAATTTGTTCCACAACAAGCTTTACGCTCACTAACTGCCGATTTAAAAAGCACAAGTTGTTTTTACGCTGTCTCCAATGTTTGAAACAAATGCTTGAGTCCCGTTTTCCCAGGGTTCAAAAACATCGAGGAATCTGTCAATCATATGTTACCATTTTGTGCAGCTGGGTGAATGACCTGTGTTCTCATGCGCACCTGTTTGATGTTTACCGCCGAGTAGACTAGATGACGCGAGGGCTGTCTAGAATCTACGTTTGTCAAGAGTTTGTCATACGTTTGGCGCCGTACTTGTTGCAGATGTAGGTCGTGTCACCGTGCCATGTATTTTCTTGGCTTGGGTTTTACATATCCTGCAAAACCAAAAGGCCCGCGTGGGACTTTGTTGGGGACGTCGTTCATTTGAACACGTGCCCCCATCCCCTGAAAAAAATGCCCCTTGAAAAGTATTGGCCACTCTCCAGTACATTTGTCTGGCTGCGGGTGTGGGCTTTGACATCTAAGGGGGGGGGGGCTAAATTACAATTTTCCCCCACTTCTTCACTTGCGGGGGCGAAGGCCCCCTTGCCCCCCCCCCCCCCCCGGGATTTGCGCACCTGAAGCAGGAAGAATTTATAGTGGATGCACGCACGCGAGGCATGGACATAGAAACTATGGGCGCTTTCCCGAAAACACCAAGGGTGTAACCAGTCCGTTTTGGCCGTCTGGTAGGGGGGGCAAAGCTCAAGAGGTTCCCGAATCCGTACCAGTGGCCCCTTCTTTTCCTCTCTTTCCTGCCTTTCTTCCCTACCCGATTTTTCTGCCCAGGCGCGGATCCAAGAGGGGGGATTTTATCGGCTAAATCTCCCTTTCGTCAAATCAACAACAAAACAAACGGGAAATTTGAGCAGAGCAACTCCCTCACAACCCTGCTTTCTCATAAGTCAGGTCCTCCTTTTGAAATGTCTGAATCCGTGCCTGCTGACCACCCCACTGGTTACGACCCTGTGAAACTTGGAACTCGTAGCTGTTTACAACCCCTAACCCACCCACCCACCCGCCCAACCCCCTTTACAAAAATGAACGAAAACCACATTGGCCGAAGCAATAGTATCCAATCGTTTCTGACAGATATTTCTGTATAATTTTATTGCCCCACATCACTCCACCAAATCTATCTGTTACAAACATTCCAGTTTTTCTTGAGACCGACTTCAGTACTCGCTGACTTGGTCCATGCATTTTAACGAAAACAACTGATCTACTGAACAGTGCTTCGTAAATACTTCTACACTGAATTTTACTTGCATACAGAGTGTGCACGATTAAACTAGAGAGCGAGTCGTACAAGTGGCCGACAGCTTGAGCGGGCTGCGTCGGCCTGAGAAACAGAGATTGGTTACGTCATTGGAAAGTCCCACTAACGCTCGCCGCTGATTTGCTGTAATTGTTGTCACGGCGAAGCACATGACGTTTTACGCCACGGTCATTGGCGGGATAAATGCGTAGGTGTGTTTTACGTGGAACCTTCGGAAGCTAAAAACGAACTGTACAGCCGTGCGGGACCATGCAGTATTGTCTTAAAACATGTTGGGACATGATTTTGAGTGTACTGCGGTCCTACAGTATAGCAGCATTGAAACAGTACGAACGAGTCCAGTTATCTCATTCTCAAGCATGGCCACGTGAACCTCGCGGTGATCGAGTTTGGGCGCCATATACGGCAGTAGTTATTTTTGCACATGCAAATAAGTTATTCTGTGTACGTGATAAATATGCGCGTGATTGGTCTGCAGATCAAGGCGAGTCCAATTTGTCAACATCGGTTACAGAGGGGGAGATTTTAATTGCTTCGACATATGGTTCAAACAATAATTCACCGAAAACGGTTTGTGCAATTTACAAAAACTTTAAAAACGTAAACGAATTCCTAAGCACTGTTTTTGACGGAGGTCAAAGAGCTGTCACCTCCGTGCAGAAATTTGCAACACTAATTGCACCGATGCGGAGATATAGTGGGTCCTGTATTAATACTTATGAGACGGGCCTTAAAACTTTATTTTGCAACTGGCTCCACGAGTTCTATGTAAATATTTATTGCGAAGAGATTATTTCCATTGTGCTTTGGGAACCGTCCATGTAACAGGTCTTATACGGTTAAAGGCGCAACCTGCAGGATTAATACTTCGGATTATAAAAAACAAAGGCACAGAATATAAACTTATGCTGCATAAGGTAGGCTTAAACATTAATGATAGATGGCATTTTCTTTACGGGCAGAAAGAGGGAAGAACCGATGGTACACCCGTTCGTGATGCATTACACAGTGGTTTGGTTTAGCGGAAAAGTGAAAGTTACACATTTAAGCGATACATTCTGCCCATTTGCAGCTTGTTTCTTAGTATTTTATATGAAGCAACAGTAAGAAATTTTTGCTGTTCTTCTCGGGCCTTCCTTCAATTTTCTCTCGATAATTAGTTGGATCTAGGCCTATCGTTTTGTCCGATAAAACTGTGTCGGCTTACCGGTCGACGGCACAGGTTGGAGAGCAGACTAGTGCAATATTGATCATCTTTGCGGGGAAATTCTCGGCAAAAGCTGGGTAAACTAAGCTAAGTACTCTTGCTAACCGTGTGTTCGGTTTATTTATATGTACATAGCTAGGCTCTAGTCTAACATGCAATGGAGGAATTCGGCGAGATCATTGGGTTAACAGTGAGTATGGGGTAATACGGGAGAAAATATACCCACTTGTTCTTTTTAACGCTAGTGTACAAGTCAGCGGTTTCCTGCTTGCAAGGTTAGATTTGCTAGTAAATCCACGAACTGGAAACAGTTGTGTATATGTTTACTTTCCCCCAAAGTTCATTTCTAACTTTTCTGTTGGGGAACTGAAGTGTATTCCCAGAATATGAACACAACAATAATCGCTTTCAAGTTTTCCACGATCGTCAAAAACTGAAAGGCACACATGCATAAGAAAAAAGAAGAAGAAGAACAAGAAAAAACAACAAAAAACCCAAAGCATGCAAGCAAAAAAATAACCAAAAGCTGTATGGAGCGACTTAGCGCAATTTCTGAAAAGATTTGGATTTCCTGACACCTGTAACTTAATGACCAGAATGTTTGCGCGAAAAAAAATCAAAAACAAAACGCCATACCAAACAAGTATGCTGGTAAAACAGCAATACGGAAAAATGCAATGAAGGTGCAAAACAAACATTGAAGAAAGGCCACGATAACTTTTACGATCTAAAAATAAAAAGTGGCGATTTAAATGAGAAATGCAAAATTTTTGTAGACAATCTGCATGCACTTCTGGGATGTTGTGACGTGCACCCAAAGATGGAAGCCAATACTTTACGATCGCCGAGGAAGCTAACTGATTTCTGTGTACTTAAAATGTGCTTTGCCAAAAATATAAAATCTTTTCAACTGCGCCGTGCGCGTGGAGCTAACTAGTGAAGGGAATTAGACTGCTATTCAGCGGTGGTCTTTTGTTTCTTTTGTCGTGTTGTCGGTAAAAATGTCGCAAGTAGTAAACCGCAAAGCTTATAACCAAACAACCGCAAGCTATTGTGCGGCTGTTTTTAATCTTGACGATTTTTGACGAACATTTCCAACATCGTCAAATTAGACGATCTCAGTTTGGGCATTTGGGAAACTTTGGGCTTTGACGTACATTGACGATCTTTGACTAACTTGGACTATTCGCAACTTGACGATCGCGCTAACCTCGACGAACCGGTACTGTACACACACACACCATCATGAATGCATTGGTTTCTCTTATCATCGCAACCAAAAACGCTACAAAATGATACCTGGAAGCAATTGCGGATTTCTCTGGAACCCATTTTACTCATGTCACCAATGTTTTAAGCCCAAAAATGGTAAAGAAATATTATTTTTGGCAATCGCTTCCCTCCATTATAATGTAGAGTTCCTTTTCTTCTTTCTAACGATATATGGGTTGTAGGGGTCAAAGGTTCAGCCCCAATGCACGATCAAGTCAAAGATGGCCGTATGTGGCATTTTACGTGTGACCAAAACACACTTTTGACTATCACCGTTGCAACGATACTTCAAAGGGATCGTTAGAAACTGTAACATATTTTTTCTTCTTTTTGCTTTAAAGCTTATTTGGTGAAATATTATAGTAGAAATATGTCTTTGATGTACTAATTTTACAGTGTAGGCAAAATTTCGACAATTTTGGGTGTCGTAAATTCAGTTTTTAAACACACTTCGACTTCGTGTTTGGGTGTGAGTAGTTCCGCGAGAATTTTGGAGAAAAATTCTGTGTGCGTGCGACAACCCTTTTTTCACAGTTCGATCTTTGGCGTACGGGAATGTACGCCAACAAATTTGGCGTACGGTGTACCCGGTTGCTACAGGGAAAATTACAACAGATGCCATACTGGAAAGTAGGGCCTTTCACAGAAAGATCTTGGCATACGGAAATGTACGCCAACAAATTTGGCGTACGGCATACAAGGCTGCTACAGGGAAAATTACAATAGTTGGCATACAATTGCAACAATTGGTGTAGCGTATAATTCCATGGCATGATTCTTTGGCATATGGCAAATGTACTTTCCAGTGTGGAACAGATGGTATAGCTACAGTTGCAACAATTGGTGTGGCGTTTACTTCCAAACACCTCCACATTGGCGTGATTCTTTGGTGTAGCCTAACTCTTTCAGTGTTAGGCTAGCCTATAGGCTATAGCAAATGTACTTTCCGGTGTGGTCTTGGCCTAAGTTAGGCCAACATACTTACTAGTACTAAATAGTAGTAGGCTAGGCCTAGCTACATGGCCTAGGGAAAGGCCTAACGGGTTACCGGTCGTTTCACCCACTTGCCAGTTCGCCCCCAACCAGTTCGCCCCGGTAGTTTCGCCCCCTTGCCAGTTCGCCCCGTAGTGGAAGTCGTTTCGCCCCCAACGAGGAGGTCGTTTCGCCCCCATATACTTATGAGTTTGACATCGAATAAACTGACCTTTAAATGTAGTTTTTTTGTAGTTGTCATAACAGAAATTTTAAAAAAATTACGACAGTTGGCCAGAATGTGACAAAAACCAAGTCAAGTAAGGATGGGTGACGCACCAACCAGTCATATTAAGTTGACCTGGTATTCTCTTGCAGGGTCCAGAATTAAGTTTCACAGGCAAGTTTAGCATTTTTTTTTAAATCATTTTCAGTTTTTGCGCAATTTATTGGAAATTTTAAATAGAACTAAACAAAACAACCACAAAATATGATGTGCGAACGTTTACGCAAAGCAAACGAACGATGTAGCGACGATAACGCAGATAAAAAGCGTACATCAGTACTATCAATCATAATCAACACAATTAACACTCAAAAATTGGGCACGAGCGTACGGTAATGTTATGAGTTGGTACAAATGAACAACTTGTTTCACCTTTAAAAATGAACTCAATCTCATCTGAAAAAGAGAATTAAATGAGAAACTTCACTTCGTGGACATCGTTTGTTCTAAAACATTCCCTTATTGTAAAGGGACCTGCTTCAAAAGATAAGGGGGCAAACCGGTAGGTCTTTGGGGGCAAACAGGCAGGTCTTAGGGGGCGAACTGGTTTATTCTTGGGGGTGAACTGGTATTTCGGGGGCAAACTGGTTGGGGGCGAACTGGCAAGGGGGCGAAACGACCGGCTACCGCCTAACGAGTTACATTACACCGTAGTTAATATTAGGCCCTGACATTGGGCCTAGGTCTAGCCTAGGCAGAAACACAGACAGAATTTACGAGTACTAAATTACAACAGGTAGTCTACAAGCCCAGCCTAGCCTGATGTACTGTAACCACTTAGCCTAGCCTACCGTATGCGAGGTATAGCCTAAAGTTAGGCCTAACGTTAGGGCTAGCCTAGGCTACGTTAGGTAGCCTTTTTAATACGTTAGTAACGCAAAGCTGGCGTTAGCTAACATTTTCAGATCAGAACAAAGTTAATTTATTGACAGCCTCGGATATTTCTCGGCTTCCTAAACTAGGTATAGAAAGCGATCCAACCAATTACATTTCATCTTCTTCTTGTGTCCAGTAGTATACTAAGAAAACTCAAAGAGTAGCAAAGATTCGAATTCTGGTGCGATTTCCCACAGACCTATTGTCGACGTGAATTGTTATGGAACGCCCAAAGGTTCACTGTATACAGTAAGTCACACCACCACCAAAGACACTCACTGTCCAATCTCCATCGACTCGTCACGGTAGGGGATTTGCCAGCCATTCTGATAAAGTGCATTCAGTTGCGATAAAGTTTATAGGCGTACGGGGACCCTTCAGTTGGGGGCAGAACATTTTTTTGCCAGAAAAATGTGATTCTTACCGATAGTCTATCACCACCATTAGTTGACGCAGCGCTTACATATTAATTTGAGATACCGCACGACCCCCAGTTGAAAATGGAATTTCACTGACAACCTCAGGCTGAATAAGGGAATCTAACTTGAGCAGTCCTTGTTTGATCAGAATTTCACCAGATAAAATGTAAAACTACAACTGCTGGGTGAAACGATCTCGTATATTTTCAGCTGGAAAACTATAAAATGGAACTGAAAACATGCTGATGTATTTTACTATATATAGTTGCCCTCTTGCCCCGAAAATTCAAGATAGGCCTATACTGATTTAATAAAATTGTGTGACTGCAAGAACTTCCGACTGCAAATGATCTTACTTCTATATAATAAATGTGGCACCCTTTCAAAAAAGAGTTACAAGGTGGATTTAAATGAATTTTCAGGCACTCATGGCAAGGCATTCCCAAACTGCACCATGATCAAGTAGTTTTGAAAAACAAATTAGCAGATTTTCAAAACCATTGCCCGAATTTTGGTATGGAAATTTTACTTTGGAAACTGTGTTTTCTGTTTTCGGGCAAAGATTTGAAAGAGTCAAAATATTCGGAAATTTCGGGCATTGTATTACACAGAATTTTATGGAACAGGCTAAAGAATGACTTTTTTTTAAGTGGCAGGCTTTCCAAACTGTGTCGCGACTTCATCATCTCTTAAATTTTTCGAAAATATTATGTTACCGACCCTGGCTACACTCTAAAAACTGAAGTGCTATTTTGATAGCACTTTCTGGGTGCTGAATTTAATTAGCACCAAAAGCGCTGTTTCAGCACTGTTATGGTGCTAATTATACAGCACTTTCTTAGTGCTGAATTTGATTAGCACCAAAAGAGCTGTTTCAGCACCTTATAGTGCTAATTATACAGCACTTTGATAGTGCTGTCATAACAGGAAAGTGGGCGGAGCTAATTTAGATAAAAAAATGTTCAAAAACACTAAATTTCTAGCAGAATTTCTGTATCTTTGGTTTTGACTTTTTCAGGCATTTGTCAACTAACATAACACAGTGCTAACACGTATTCATAATCATTTGAATTGGTTTATTTCATGCTTTTAACGCTGTAAACAAATATTACAGTGTATTCCAAATTGGGAGTTTCGCAAATAAAGACTTCTAGGTTATTTTACATGTTATTACTCTTAAAGATTTATAAACAACACTTTAAAATTTCTGGACAGCTCTTGCAAGTGCTGAGGATAGTTATTCCAGAGAGTCGTAGAACAGCAAGGGAGCAGGTTGTGGCTTCTGTTCTATTCAGCCAGTCTAGAGCAGGACCACTCAGTGTTTGCCCTTTGGAGGGCGTACTTGTCCATTTGGGACGTTAAGCTCCTTAGGGGAGCAGAACTCCTCCGGGAGTAATCGTTTGGATTTCGCCCCTTGGCTCTTCGCCAGAGAGTCGTGGGGACTTTTAGAAAAAAGCTCTTGCAAGTGCTCTTGCAAGTTTCAAGTTTGGTTTCGCCGAACGGCCTTTTGCCAGAGGGTCGGGAGGACTTTAGAAAAAGTAGCTCTTGCAAGTGTTGTTTACTGCTGCACTTCCGAGGTGCTGTCTCTAATGCACCCAAAGAAGTGCTATGGTAGCACCAACGGTGCAGTCCCTATTAGGGCTCTTATAAGTGCTAAGAAAACTTCTTTAACACCGTCTTTGGTGCTGTCTGGTAGCACTTATGATGCAGTTAAAAGTAGCTCTTGCAAGAGCTCAAGTCCTGCACCTGACAAGTGTTAAAGAATTTTAGCACCTAAAGAGTGCTGTCGTTTGCACCAATGGTGGAGTCCCCTATTAGGGCTCTTGGAAAGTGCAGAAAACTGCTCTTTAAGTGCTGTTTTTAGCACTTCTTTTTTTACAGTGTAAATGGAACTTTTCTATTTTCAGGCAAATGCTTGAAAGAATTTGGTTATTCGACCATTTCAATTCTAGGCAATGTGTTGTGAAAGACTTTGAATTTAAACGCATGGACGAATAATAGCTTTTTGAGCTGCCCGGGTGTGTAGCGAATTTTTGGAATCTCTTTAATTTTTCATGAACATTTTACCGCAACTTCTGTGACGTTTCTTTCTTTTGGGGGGATATATTTTTAAGATTTCGGGCACACTTAGGAACTTTGTGAAAAATTATGCAATGTTTAGACTCAAGTGGCTGCCCCATTAGTCTGGCTGTACAAATTAGTTGAGGAAATTTGGTGTGAAGCTGATCAATTTTTGAATGAATTAGAACCGCAGCTAAGGATTCAACTGAGCATAATTAAAAAAATTACTATTAAATAGAAGCCGAAATTACTCATAACTCTGCTTAAAATAGTTCAAATCTTGCCGGTGTAAATTTGGGAGGCAGTCTGGTCCCTTCCCCCGCCTTGCGCGCCTAGGGTCTAGAGAAAAGGTTTTTCTTCATTTGAAAATTTTAGAAAAATTATGTCCTTTTGTGTAATCTGGTGCCACATATGTTACCCTTATTTTGAATTTTTATTAAACTTATACGTATTTTTAATAACAAATATGGCATCCAGTTTGTGAAGAGCATTTCTCTTAGTTTTCTGGCTGCACTAGGCCAGGTAGCTTCATCAGACAAGTCGGGAACTCCATAGTCAAATGGCTCCCCGATACCCCTCGGACGAAGTCTGAAGTAAAACATGCCGTATTGGGCAAAATATGCTTGAGAGAAAATCTTTTCAACTAAACATTTGAAGTGTACGTGAATTTTTAATATTTCCACTCAGGATTAAGGTTACCGAAAAAAGGGATACCGAACTCATCCTGAGAGTAAAGTAACGATACAAATTAAAATTGACACAAATTGCTGAAGTTCCCATTCTGTACAGTTTTCACACAAAAAAGAATTAGAAATACTTTTCTGAGTCAGAAAATGCTAATGGACTGTCATAAAATTATGAGAAATTTCATGGCATGTACACATCCTGGCCGACTGATTTTTATTACCGCTGCTGTTTGAATTCGCTGACTGTCATATCGGGACAGGACAGATGGCAGACCATTGGGCACTGCTGTGCGTGTACATGAACAGTCTCCTCTTCGTCGGTCCAAGAACCAAGAACCGTTTTATAATCTTACCACTAATATTTTCTAATATACCATTTCGGGCAAAGATTTGCAAACTACAGTAGACAGGTAGAAGTGAGGCTGAGGAAATTTTCTTTTCCATGAGCCTCCTGAACGTGCCATTTTATATCTTTGAAAATGTTACCTTGAATATAGCGGGATTTTTTTTTTTTTTTGTTTCCTTTTTTTCGGGCAAAGTTTTGAAAGAATTCAGATAACCGACCGTTTCGGGCATTGTGTGGCGCAAGACTAAAATCCAAGCTGAGGAATCATTCAGTTGTTTCTTGTAGGCTACAGACTTCCCGAATATATCGCTTCATTACCTTTACTATTTTTATGAAAAATTTAAAGACCGTAATACTTTTTATTTTTCGGGCAAATAGTGACAGAATTTGGATCGGCTATTTTGGGCATCGTGTAGACTATGACGTTAAGCCCACCATTCGCTTTTTCCGTGACCCGCGAACTTTTGTAATCTTGCTAATTTCTTCCGGAAACTGATCATACCCAGCCTGAAAATGATATAATTTTACCTTTGGCGGGCATACTTTATTTTTTATTTCGGGCACGCTGATTAGTTACTTATGTAATTAAACCAGGGAGCTGCCGTTTTAAATGGCAGCTCCCTGATTCAACCATGGGAAGTTTTTTTTTCTTTCAACTGGTTGCCCGAATTTTTCCCAGTTTGAATTTTGACGGACTGTCCACCCATGCACCCTGCCCTACCCTCATCCTTGTACGCCTAAGTATATTGAAGGATTTTTTTGCCAGAAAATTTTTATTGCCAGAGCAGAAAAAATTGGAGTCTTCAGAGTACTAAAGATCAAACTGCCCAAAATCATCACTGAAGTTGGTTGAGATAACATGTTTTGTCGTATAGGGAAAATGGAAAATATTTTCCTTTCAGAATGTTTGAAAATCTTGAATTTATATTGCAAATGAACTAGATTTTTGAAAGGAAAATTGGGAATTTTGAGAGTATAAAAAAATACGGTGTCCTCGAAAATAAAATCTAGAAGAAGGTCGAGGGAAGAGAACTGAGCTATATAGAGCTTACGCACCAGCATGGATGAAGGCTCCCTGACGAAATTGGACCTTCTCAACGACAGAGAGTCGGGGGCATGCCCCAGGTACCACCCCCACGGTGGCTCACACCGGAGGGATTTTACATGTTCACAGTCTAGTTCTTTCCGGTGATCTGCGAGAAATAACTAAGGATGCATGCATGACAGATTGTGACGAGATGTCACAGTAAATTTTGAAACGGCCCGGGTTCACAATACGAGCACAACATTGCTCTGTGTCTAGCCCGGGGCAATTGAAGCAAGTTCAAATTAATTCGTTAGACATTAACACATGTGCGACACAAATGGCAAAATTTTGATTTAATTCTATGAGGACAAAAACGATAGCAAAAGTTGGATACGGTCTGATTGCTGATTTCAATTGTCATGAACTGGCATCTTACCATAGCACATATTGGTAAGCGTCATTATTCATCTCACTGTGCCAGGGAAGTACGGTAAGTTAGAGTTTTACGGCGCCGTTTCCAACCGATTGGTTCGAGTAAAGCCGGACACGGCCTTTTTTCCAGCTGTGTTTCAGAGTTTGGTACGTAAAACTCATAACATTACATTAAGTAGTAGCAGAGTCATTCATAAAATTCCTGTAATTGTTTTGAAGGCAAAGGAAAGAAGCCTGTAGAAAATCTACGAGACCGAGTGTGGTATGAGGATGGCGATTTTTTTTCTATGAGGAAAGGAAGGGTCAGCCTCCTTCAATATCCTCCTAGATTGCTTTAACGTGAATTTTCGTTTATTTTACAACTTGATTGATGTGGCAAAATGGTGAATTGGGCCCGGAAATGAAATCCTCTCTCAGATCAATGCCTGGAAGATGTGGGCATGGAAATATTCTTGGGCCAGAGGTATGGAGGTATTTGTTGTGTTATATCCCTTCCACAAATTTTCATGGATAAATACCCCTCCCCTACCCCCACCCTCCGATTCAGGGTCCCATGTGTCCAAATAAAATGTTTGATATTAAAGGTAAACAGAAATTGTTCTGCATGAACTGGACTAAAAGTTACAAAAATAATGTCACAGCAATTTTATTCAAATTGAAGAGACTTTATTTTTCCTTTGAAGCGTATATTCACTCAAGAATTACACCAACATATGTGTAAGAGGGTGAAAAAATATGACAACACTATTTCCAGCCTATCATAAGAAGAGACTTAAGGGAAGGTTTTGCACAATATTTGAATTGTACTTGAAAGAGAGCTTGCGCCTAAACCACATTTAAAACTGCATTTATATTTTACCTTTTTATCTTCTTGACACTGTAAAACACATTTGAGGCTGTTGCCATCCTATAAAAAATTGAGATTTATTTACCTCATTGAACAGATATCATTTAAGGAAAAAGAAGTGGCAGTTGGTAAAAGAGGGTGTAATTTTAGTCACCCCCTGATTTTGTCCCTACTCCCTACTTATCTCCCCCCCCCCCCAAGTCTGGTCAGTTAGGAGGTGGGTTCTGTTAACTGAAAAGAGTAAACAACGTACCTCTCCAGATAGTCAATTTTTCATCCAGGGATATGCTAAAACTTAGTTCCTCCAGGGCTTTGTCTCTGGACCCCCACCCCCCAGGGATGTGTGCTTTGTGTCACATGGCAGCCAAAATTTTTTCCCCCAAAAAAATTATACTTTGCTCTTGGTTTGTCCCCCTCACCCCCCCCCCTCACCCCCCCCCCCACCCCCCTCATTTTGACATTCTGGTGCCACCACTGGCCTGGGAAGGACTACAATGCACACATTTTTCACACAACAATATGTGTACTGGAAACTTAATTTACCCCCTTCAGGCGATTCGGTAATTTGTTGTGGTGGCTGTGCACATACACACATTCTACAAATTGAGGTGATAAACAAACCAATCCTGCACCTACAACAAGTGTTCCAAACTTTGAGTTTACATATTTGGTAACATCATTATTTATAAATCAAAAGGAATTTTAAGTGTGGTTCTAAGCAGTAAACTATGTCCAAATTCACTTTTGTTGTAAAAATATGCACTTTTCTGTGCTGAAAAGTAGGGCTGAGTCCTCATTTTTGTTCAGATTTATGCATAGTGTTGTATGCACAAACTGCAAGAAAACATGGCCAACGGTACATGGTGAGCTGAGCTCAATTAGTGTATTCCACATTGCCGGCCCCATGATTCCATCCGCTATTGAATTTCAGAACTCTCTTATTTCATTGACATTTCATTGACAGGTCTCTTTGGTCCTGTTACTCTCCGATGACTGTGCAGCCCTTAAAATGGTGATGTCCTTCTTTTTATTTTGAGTAATCCTGAACCAAAGGCCATAATTTATGCTTGCTTTCAGCTGAGGTTGGTTCCCTGTCAGCAGATTTGGTCAGCTCCGCAACCGACCGCTGTAGACCACTTCCGCAGTCGGTCGCAAAAATGTCAGGTGGTTTGCAGGCAGTCCTCTGACAGCAATGACACTGATTGGTTGAAAAATTTTACCCAGCATTCAATTTCCTTTTTGACCTGGATGTAGCCAGTGGACCTCCTATGTCCATCTGGCAGTCCATCAGTGGCTGATTGAAAACGGATGTTGAAAACGGCCGATTGAAAACGTAACTGGGAATATATTGAGGTTTTCAGCTTCATATTGTCCAAAATTTTAAAGGAGGTATGTTAATGTTGTGCACAATATCCAGATGTGCCTTTCATGCAATCAATGCATTATTAAAGTCCCCTTTAAACAGATAACAAATTATTTCCACTGCCTGCAAATAAATCCAGATGATGTGCAAAACTCAGATATTTATGAAAATGACGCACACAATACCGTTTTTAATAAATAAAAGGATTAACAAAAAAAAATGAAAATGGTTTCACACCTCAAATTCTATAATTTGGCTCCAAAAATTGCCACGTCATGCATGGGTACCTTAATTTATGGAACACCCTCACACAAGAATAACATTATAAAGTATCAATAAGCAATCTAAAACTTTAAACTGTACAAGTTTTAACATTTCTTACTTTAGCTGTGAAAAGGTGAGCAGAGCATTTTGGAATCATTTCTCAAGTATTACAATGAACATTGTGTATGAAATTTTTGATGAAAAGTACACTTAAAGCCAAATTTTATAAACTTTTATAATCATATTTAATACTGTAGAAATATTACAAACACTGCAAATATAAAATAAATACAAAATGTCATTTTCTTTGAAAGACTTCAGTTATATTGCACTTGTGGTTGGAAAATGATACTTCATATGAAAGGCCCAATAATCTCACCCCAAACAGTACGAATTCTCCTAACCTTCTTCCTTAGTAAGCCATTTCCACAATTGTCGATCACCCTCATCCAGACATAATCTCAGTTTATATATTGCTTCAGAGTGAGTGAAGAAAAACTCGGTATGTATAATAATTCACTCTCAGTACAGTTCATGCTCTGTAATATAAGCTTTGGTACTCTGCATTGCTTGAACTAGCAGGCAATCAAAAAGCTGAGCCAATTGAGAGTTTCTAGTTGTTACCCCATACAAGAAGTGTAGTGTTATATACCTCATTATGCTGAGGGTGCTATATACCAAGGCCATGGGGGATACAAAAGGTCTTGAATTTAAGGATAACAAATACATATAACCCCAACAACCTTTTTCAACTAAACCTCTAGAATCACCTTACACCTTTACCCAGGCCAGTGAAAATATTCCCATGCTGTTCCCCCTACCCAACCCCCCCCCCCAACCCCCATATCTGCTAGTCAGGTTATGGGGCAGACCCTGACCGTTTTTCAGTCTGACACATATAAGAAGATATAAGTGCCAATGATATTTCTAAACATATTTCAGTGATGCCACTCAAGGTTTTGAAAATTAGTACAAATAGTTCATGTGGTCCTTCTTATGATTGTAATTTCTTCATACAGTACTTGTTTATGTCCACAAATGCTTGTGGGGTGTCATACAGCTCGAGTGCCAATGCTGTGTCTAAGATAATTGTTACTACAGTTAATGCCTTTCTTTTACTGGTAAATATGAAAAGACAAAAACCTTATTTGGCATTACTTTTGTTACATGTATGTAACTTACTTGCCAGCAATGAAATGTAATAAACACAGAGTTCAACTACTTATAGCAGACAACAGGGGCCCATTCCACAAAGAGTTATTCACAATCTTAAGTTTGATTCCCCATACTTAAGTCAACAGTAAATCAAACTTAAGATCGTGCGTAACTCTTTGTGGAACGGGCCCCAGGACTATAAATTCAGCCCTGCAGCTTGCAAACTAATCGGGAATATTCTAGACATATAATAATTTTAATTCATAACACACTTTTAAGTAAGGCACAGTATATATAGTATCCATTTCAGGTTCAAAGCAATTAGTAAAACCTTAAAGGGCTAAACCTCTCACCTTAAACTACAATTTTGGTACAGGGGTACTGAAATTCTCAACTGGCTCAGTCTTTGATTGACAGCTAATTCAAACAATGCAGAGTACCAAAGCTTACATTACACAGCATGAACAGTACTGAGAGTGGTTTTGATTATATAAATTGAGTTTTTCTATACTCACCTTGTAGCAATAAACTGATTTTGTATCTGGATGAGGATGAATTTCAGACAATTGTGGGAGGGGCTTCAGTAAGAAGGTTAGGAGAATTGGTACTGTTTGGGGTGAGTGATCTGGGCCTTTAAGACTTATGGAAGCATTTTAGATTTTGTGCTTGCTGGGGCAAACAATTGTCTGCCAGAAAAATGTAATTCTGCCCAAAAGACTATCCGAGCAGAAAGCCACCAATGACTGGTGTGGAGCACACAGAAAACTTAAAAAACAACCTCTCAAATACATGGAAATGGCATTTCCCAAGCTTGTGAAGTAGAATCTACACTGTCAACAGAACCATGTACTAATTAAGGAGGTATTACTTCTAAACAGCTACCACCTGTTTTATTGAGACAAATGTCACATGATTCTCAAGGGCCAATCATGAAACACAACAGACTGCTACACTAATCCTTATAAAATATTTGCAATAGAAAATATTTGTCTTAATACTTCAATTGGACGGATTAATTGAGAAATACAAATAAAGAACATATTCATATGCATAATAAAATGAGCAAACATGAGAATACAAAATAGGTAAGCATAATAGAGAATATTTTGCATCCCTTGTTCCTGACTTGCAAAATTTTACCTTAGTATATTTCTAATTAATTGATTCTCCATGTTAACTACTTGAGAATCAACAGTAATCATTTATAAAGTTGGAAAACAGACTTCATTTCAAACAATAAAAAGGTTGAGCAATCTTGCACCATGTAACAGTGAGGTAGCCATGAGGGTTGTTTTGGGGGTTACTGGTTAGACCCACCCCATAACCCAACCTTGCAATGCAAAAAACACCTAGGAGAGCGGTTCTTTTTCTCAATCCTTAGACTTTTCCCTCATGTTGTGCCCCAAACACCCCCATGACACCCCATGACACCAACCCCCCCCCCCCCCAATACAAAGGCAAAAGAAAGTCATTCTTTGGTATGCAGTGGCACTCACTATATGATCACATTCAAGAGCAGTCTGAAAAGAAACTTACAGATTTCAAACTCTTCAGTAGAGTGAGGAATCTTCTGCAACCATTTTGAATTTTTCCCACTGATATGAAAAAATACAAAACATTTCATCATGGAGGAAAAAGTTCAAAAAGCAAGGATGGCAAAAAAGTGCCATACTTTTGAAAAAGTTCAAAATTGTAGTGCTGAATTAAATATTCACTAAAAACTGAGAGAGGACTACACCTCAATTAATGTGTGCTCCTTAGTACAGTATCTCAAATAGTATTTTGGATGAGGGTGGAGGGGGGCCCGGGGGGAGTTGAGCATGTTTAAAAAATAGGTATAGCCCATATATGCTATGTGCAACCAAAGGTGTTCCCATTAAGGTTTGGATTAAGGGATACATAAAACTGTTCTCCAAACCACCCCCCCCCCCCACTTAATCAAAAAAAATAAAACGTAAAAGGAGAAATTTTAATACATCTGCTCAGTTCCACACAAAACTGGGGAGCAAAGTAGCCGCATCTCACTAGCTGAGAAAAACAAACAATACAAAATGACCATTCATGTGGTTGGTTCCTCCATGGATACAGTAAAAAGTCCATCCAATTAAATTGCAGCTCTTTTGCACCTGCTAGTGTGAATGTACATGATGAGACCCTTCTTCTTATTTTTTTCTCCGCCTGATTACATCCTATTGCCTTAGGGAAGAAATGAAGCACACAAAATAGACACTTGATATAGTATGGTTTCAGATCTGAATAATTGATTGGCAGTGTGACCAGATATACTACAAAATATACAAAAAATTACATTATATTTGGGGTGAACTAACAGGTCAGTCAAGTATGTGTCATGCCACTAGAATTGAATAGGACATTTTAGCCAATGTTACCCAAGAAAAAGGCATTTTCTCGGGTGAAGCTCATCTCTGTAACTGTGACAGTTAACCCTGTTTAAACCAACCTTGTTGCTCTAGATCAAATAGTCTTTGAAGGGAGCAAACGCCTTTAACTTTATTGATCTCAAGTTACCTGAACAGGAAGTTCTCTGATAGATTCTGGATTATTAGTTGCCAGCTTGAGTTGGCTAAAACTTCCTATTTGCTTCAGATCATATAGTGACCAACTCAGATACCAATCACACGTGACCCCACACATATTCTTTGATATACCAGGCTGTCATTCTTAGAATCATCACAGCATGAAAACCATGCACAACATAACATGATCATGCAATCTGTAGGACAATGCACTAAATTGAAATTAGGAAATCCCCCCCCCCACACATCTCAACAGAGACAGGGGGATTACCCCTCAGGATTTGCCCTTTCCACCAACGGCCCCCATATCCAAGTTACGTCACTTACATGGTGAAATGTTACTTCTTAATTTTTGTTGCATCCCCCTTTTCTGCCTACCACTTATTGCTTCAGAGAGAAAATGAAGCTAATTACTATATGCACACTTGACATAGTTACATTTCACATCTGATTGATTGATTGATGGCAGGAGATATATTTCAAAATGCACTAAAAGTTACGTAACATTTAGGGTTAGCTAATAGGCCCGTCAAGTATGTGTTTATTGCTTTTCACACAGTGTGAACACAATGAAAGCATAGCTTATTTGAGGGCACAGATCATGTATTAACAAACTCAGATACTAGTTACACCCCACACTGCCTTTAATCTACTGGGATCGATGTCTATGTTGCATTCTAATGAGGCAATGTCACAGTATGGAGGAGTTGGCTCATTCAAAACATACATAATGTACCTCTCCTGCACCTCCTATGCTGGCGATGACCATTGACAATGATATTACTCTTCTTGTTCTTTATATCTCCTGAGCAAACCTGCAATAACAGCCTCTATTCAGGGTTGCCAGTTTGCGGTTGTACTCACCAAAAAAAGGGAAATTTGGCATTGTTTTGGAAATGCTTGGCATGAAGATTTTTAAATGGGACCCCAAACAGGGATTTGGCATTTCCTTTAAAGTAGCATACTACAGCAATATTTCCTCCATTTTTACTCGATTTTAATGAGAAAGAAGACAATTACAATAGTTATAATGCTCACAAAGCATAATTTTGGCCAAATATACAGTTACACAAGCACTTACAGTCCACCACACTGTGAAAAATACAACCAAAAATACAATGAAGTAAGTATGCGCATGGCATCTCATGGCCTTCTGAGAGATAAATTTGTTGATCCTGACATGTGTTCCTATACACTGCAGGATTTTTCGAATTTGGCATTTTTTATTAGCCCATCTGAAGCCAGATTTCTGGCTTGTGAATAAGAGAAACCTGGCAACCCTGCCTCTAATGACAAACCTAGACACGTGCCTTTTTATCACACTGCAATGACATAATTTTCTCTTTCTCTGCTTTGAACCTCAAAATCAAAGTAGTTTACCAAAGACACTATTCATTTTCTGGGTTTTACACTGTACCTTCTCTTTCCCTGGGGTCGAACAGTTTTATGCAGTGTCTCTCCATCAGCCTTTTTGACAGAGCTCCTTTCCCTGTGCTTCTTGAGCTCATGAGAATTTAAGCGTGTCTTACGGCTAAATTTCTTGCCACAAATGTTGCAAGAGAATGGCTTCAAACCAGTGTGGCGTTCTCTCTCGTGTACATTTCTCTCACTACGACTTGCATATTTTTTGTCACAAAATGCACATTTATGTAGTTTTGGCATGAGTCTATATGGGATTTTACGAGTACTACTCACCTGCTTTCCTTTAATCCCCAAGTGCCTTGTCTTTTCATGGTAGACTTTTGAATTCAGTGTAAAAAAACACTCCTGACAAAAGCTGCATTTGTATGACTTCACACCTGTGTGCCGTCTCTCATGTCGCCTCAGATGTGAATTGCGAGTGTATGTTTTCTCACAAAACTGACACTTGTGGGGTCTGTCAAGAGAATGTGTCTTTTCATGCGTAGTAAGTTCACTACGACTGAACCAGCTTTTGCCACAGAATTGACAAAGATATGATCTTTCACCATGACGTTTCATGTGTGAAGCCAGATAATACTTATCTTTGAATAAAGAGCCACAAATATGACACTGGACAGACTTTCTAGGAGTATGACACCGCTTTTCATGTGCTATAAGGGAGCAAAATAATAACTGTTTTCCACAGTATTTGCACCCATGCCTCTTCTGAGGCAAGTGGAGTCTTTTATGACTATCCAATTTTTCCTGTGAACTAAATACCCTGCGACAAACCGAACAACTTACAGCACCTGCTCTTTCGTCATGAACAAATTTCTCATGTTTTTTAAGTCCCACTTTATGCTTATATGCTAAGCCACAAATGTGGCACTTATGTCGCCTTTCATCACTGTGTACCAACTTGTGGGCTGAAAGCGCAAACTTTGTGGGAAACCTTTTTTCACAAACTAGACATTTGAATGGCCTTTCTCCAGAGTGTCTCTGTAGGTGAGTTTTCAGAGTGTAACCTTTCATGAAGGATTTTCCACAGACATCACATCTGAATGGTCTTTCACCAGTGTGAATCCTAAAATGGACTTTATATAAATATTTAGATCTAAAGACCTTATCACACACTGTACATTTATGTCTTTTGTTTCTCTGCATTGCTTGTGATTTACTGTTCTCTTTCTTTGCTCTCTTGATGGCTATATTCTCACACATTTCTTTTGTCTCTCCATTGCTTTGGTGATTTTTTAAGGCCTTGACATCATCAGAAGGGTTTGAGGATGTCACCTCTGTCATCATCTTTGTCGGGATGCATTCCTGCTCAATTCCACCTGTTTTCTCACTCTCACTCTTACTACATGTAGGCGAAGTCACTGTGTAAGGGTCTGTTAAAGAAGACAAAACAAAACAAAAAATTGCTAAAGACAATTTTTTTTTATATGTTGTGTTCTTTGGTGTAGGTGTTATAATGCCATGTTGGTGGTTAAAGGACCAATTCTCTCACCCCAAACAGTACCAATTCTCCCAACCTTCTTACTTAAGCCCCTCCCACAATTGTCTGAAATTCATCCTCATCCACATACAATCTCAGTTAATTACTTCTAGGTGAGTATAGAAAAACTCAATTTATATAATCAAAACACTTTCAGTACCATTCATGCTGTGCAATATAAGCTTTGATACTCTGCATTGTTTGCATTAGCTGTCAATCAAAGAGTTGAGCCAATTGAGAATTTCGGTACCCAGGTACCAAAATTGCAGTTTGTGGTGAGAGGTTTGACCCTTTTAAATGGAAGCCTCCTGATACTCTATATTTACAAGTAAAGGTCAAACAAGGCCAGTGTCAGTATGTATTAGCTAGAGACTTCCTTTATACATGGACAGAGCATGTAACATGTACAGCCTATCTGTAGATTGTCCCCACCGACTGGGACAAAAAAGGCGAACCAAGTTGGCCACGGTGAAGCAATAATTTGTATGATTTAAAGACCACTCTGTTATATTTTAAACAAAAGTTTACTTTAAATGAGAAAATATAAATGTAGTGATTCTGACCTTACTTGCATAATTTCGAGAATATTTCAACTTTCTTGCAAAATCAGTTGATTAGAATTACTTGGGCAAGTCCAAATGTTCACACACAAAAACACAGCAGACATCCATCTTGCTGCGCCCTATACTCACACGTTGGGTATATATATATTAGTCTTAATATAGCGCACAATGTAACATAGTCATTCACGTGCACTTTACAAGTAATAAATGAGAGATAATACTATAGGTTGAAAAGGTAAGTCTTTAGTCCAGCTTTAAATTTTGAGGGGTAGCGACAATCTACAGTAACATGAAGTATGCTTTGTTCATGTATAGGAAGTCTGTGGTATTAGCTCAAAGGACAAAGCACAAATTGAAGGGTTGATGTAAGCAATGCAGTAGCTGAGGGCACAGCCTGAGTGCACCCAGCAAAAGCATTGACCCTCTGAGAGTGCATTACTACCTACCCTGTTCAAATGCAAACAGTCCAGGGTTGTTTAACCTTCCTCATTCATACACAACAACATTTTGGTCGAAAGAACAAAGAACAATAAGTTTCGTTTGCACTGTACCACACAAGTCAATTCTCATATCCAATAGTTTCAGAAGAAGTTAAATTTTGTAGTTTTGTTGTGCCAGGAATTGTAACGGTCTTGTTCATAATTTGAAAAAGCATATGTCATGAATTTTTGAAAACCAAATTGGACCATTATTTGTATGTAGCATAGGCTATGGGGATTGTCTAAGTTTGACCATTTGTCAGTTTTGTGAAGAAAACAAGTTTGGAAAAATTTGTCGAATTTCACGAACCAAATAACTCAATGAGCCAGTTAGAAGAACATAAACTTGAGTAAAAGGAAGAAGCCTTAATGAGTGTGTTAAAATTCATTACTATGAGTTCATCACAGAGTATCTCAGTTACCTGGTTGAAATGGAGCAATACGAAGGACTGTAGTTGAGGATTTGCACATAGTACAAATCAATATGCTACACTACACACCTGATAAAAATAAAAAAAATTTTCATGGAAACAAGTCTCAACAAGTTGAAATGAATCCTTTAGAAAGATGACAAGAAACCATATTCAAATGAGCTGAAATAGCAATGGATTAATCTTTGTTAGCTTATAATGGAAAGTGCAATGAAATTTCTAGGAATAGCTGCAATTTTGAATTCATACCGATCCATGAAACAAAATAGATACAAGATATACATCCCGGGAGGGGAAAGGGGATTCCCCCCTCTTCCAGAAGGAGTGCAAAATCCACCAATTTCATAAATATGTAAAAATATGATACTGTAACAGAAAGTGTGACATTACACTCCAAAATCTCAAAATGCTTCAAATATTTAAACTGTTTTGGTAACTCTACTACTGTACATGGTAAACATGAAATCAAAAAGCACAACATACTAGCTGTAACTGAACTTCAGACAGTGGAGAATATTACAACTGAAATGTACTGTATGGTCCAGATTAACTCTGCAAGAATGATACATGTACATAACATGGTGTCTTTCATGAAACTCTCAGTCTGTGATTTCTAGCCTGAATGTAACCATGTCTCTTAGATTTAATGTTGAGGTCATACTAACTTTAAATATTCCATCAACCTTTAGAAAAAGCATGCAAGATTCAGAAATAATTCATCATGATCATTGTGACAAATTGACACGATTACAAACATCATCCACCAAACTTGAACATTTTTTCTGCAGCTCTGAAAGGACTAGGAATGAGATGGAACCAGCTCAGTTTGAGCACACTATTCTGGCCTTACTGAGAGCAGTAATGGGTGCCACCAAATAATGGAACTTAAAAAAGTTTTTCCCAACAGTATTCCAGTATTGGTGGTATTAGTAACAAGACAACATGCATACCTTGCCATCCCTCAAGTTGACAGTTTTGGAGGTTGTTGATGTGGCTTGACATCTGCTCTATATTTAGCAATGATAATGAGGTCATACTAAACTCAAATATCCCAATCAAGTCCATCAACCTTGGAAAATCACCTGTAAGATCTATTTATGGTACAATATGATCACTGTTACAAGTTGACACCATTACGAACATCACCCACATATCTTAAAGTGGACATGACACGGCCCAAAAACTTTTGTGTATTGCATGACTCAATACAGTATTTTACAAATATCATCTCACACCCCATTAAAAACCTTTACAATTCGGCAAAATGATATTTGAATGAAAATGTTCAAAATCCAATTTCAAAAAATGCTGCAACAGGTCACCTGACTTTTATGATGCAACTGGCGGCACAAACCCCATCCTATTTAAGAACCCGCATCTAGATGTGGAACTAATGTAACGATCTGATGTTGGGGATTCGGAGCAAATCATCGGCCAATTTGTTTGCATGCATATGGGCGCGTGTGAAAACAGTTCTGTGTTTGTGCAAGAAAGATGTGGTTCGGGGGCTCTACAACAGCTATGAACATGTATGGACAATCCACAACAAGCGCATCCCCAGTTACAAGCACGTTTTTACTGTATGAGCTGTTTGGTGAAAGTGCTATTACGAATACTAAACAGTCACCGCGCACTGCACAATTGACAATGTAGTCGGTGGCCACGTTCACTGCTATCGTAGCACCAGTGTTTGCAATGATGTACTCGCTATTACACAGGCGCGTTACCATTCAGATGATTCGATGTTTGTGAGTTCCCTGGTACAGTGTTGCTAACCGTGCCTCCAATGATGTCACCATCTTGAGACACGCTCACATACCTTATTTTGCTTTCAGATTTCAAATGGGCTGAGCCTGGCCTGTAATTGGGCGTTCACAACGTCGTATTTCGGTATTTATGGACATAATTTAGTAGGGAAAACATTCACTTTATGTCAAAGTATATACCCAAAGAATATTTACAGAGAAACTAACTTTGGCCGTGTCATGCCCACTTTAAACATTCCTTTAGCATCACTGAAATAGGTAGCAATTGGAAGTAACCAACTCAGTTATTAAGAGAAGCGATAGGGGTCTCAAAATAAATTACTTTATTTGAATTTTTTCAACAATATTCCAAAATGAATGATGTTCGTTACAAGACAAAATGCTCCAATATTCAGCTGACACCACAAACAAAGCCACTCATATGTCCCATGCATGGCTTTCATGCATCAAGTTTCCAATGTTATTCAGGAGTACACAGTAAGGTGGTGCATATTAAAAATATGTATAATGTACCCCCTCTGTCACTAGGTGAAGGATTTTGAGCGCCATTGCAACATGTGATGATGATCGTAACAGACTTGACATCGTAGCGAACATCACAAAGAAACTTCCTGCATTGCAAAATATGCATACTCATCAAGAATAGTTGTTCTGCTATTTAAGTAGTTGGAGTGGTTGCTATTTAGTAAACACCTGTTTGAATGAAATTGATTTTGTTCTCAGGGATATTTTGTGGCTGCTTATGTTCGTAACACACTTGACACCACAAGTTATGAACATCATCATATTTTTGGTGGTCCGTATTCTTTTCCTCTCTGTGTTCACATGTCTAGTCATTTGATGTAAGATACAGATATGTCTTGTCTGTAGATCTGAATTAGAAGCAGTCTGAATTTTGACAATCTTAAAGCAGGAGCATGGGTCCAAGTTGGACGGTCATTTCATGTCACAATCTTGTCTTATTTTAAAGCATTTTTCTTTGAAAAGTGGGGATAAAAAATGAGTCACATAGCCTTATGTCATAATATTATCATATGTACCTCTCATATACTGTACATCTACTCCAAGAATCAACAATAGATTGCTAGTTATGACAGCTGCAGTGCTATTAAAAGGCTACTCTACAGTGATGAGGTGAAATCTCTGCAATATCATATTTTTGCATAAATATAAACCAGAAAGCCAAAATTCTATAAGTGATACCTTGCCCCTGAAATGTAAGTCTATGTTTTTTTTTGTCAAAAAGACTGTTTCTTTAAAAGACCTAAAACAATATTATTGATCACCTTCTCAATATGGATATAAGCAAATGCTGCAATGTTGTATGAGATCCATCACAGTTTAGTTACCCTCACTGATATCGTGTTTGCGAAGATTTTGAGTTCTATTGAATATCAGATGACTGTACCAAATGACAGGGATCATCTATGAAAGATGGGCAATGCACATGCTAAGTATGAGACCCCTCACTGCAACCCTTCTTAAAATACCATGCTTGTGAAGTTTTGAACCTTGCAGTATGACTTCTGTTATTTAATGACCTTTAAACTCCACCGAAAATGAAAGTCTTTCTCCACCTACTTAATTAATATAGATAATGTGCAATACATTACTAAGAGTGAAATCCATCACTGTTGCCCATCTTGAGATATCACGTTTAAGGTTTCAACCTTTTGGCCTCTTTTGACCTCCACTAAAATTAACATGGTCCAGCAACTTAGTATGAGCAATGTACATGCCAAGTATGAGATCCCTCACTACTACACACCTTCAGTCTAGAGATTGTCATTTGACAAGTTTATAAGGTTTTGACCTTATCACCTCTGGTGAACCCAAATGAACTTTCACCTTCACAAAAATCGACTGAGTTGATCTACTACATATAGGCAATACATATGCTAAGTATGAGATCCCTAAAGGTTGGGGGGCATCCCCACAAGACCAAAGGTTCATGAGAGCCAAAGTCTGTGAGACGGAAAATTTACAAGAGAAACTTTTTCAAGAACTGGTATTTGTTATGTCACACAAAATCTTCTGTAATTTAATTACACGTGCAACCAGTACTAGTATTCACATGAATACTGGTATAATGCCCAACCCTTATCTGACCTTTGGTGACCCCAAATAACCTTTGACCTCAACCAAAAACAATAGGGTTCATCTACTTGGTGCAATATTCTGACAGATCCCTCATAGTTATCCAACTTGGGATATCTTGTTTACAAGCAATTCCTGAGGTATTTACCATTTGACGTGTACTGACTCCAAATGATCTTTGACCTCCATCAACAATGATACAGGGAATAATTTATCCAGTATCGCACCGCAATTTGCTACACAAGCAGGCCAAGTTGCTACACAAATGAAAAATTGTGTAGCAATTTTTTGTGTGCATAACTCTTGCATTTTCACAAACAATGTACGAAAGATCTCAAAAATCTTCAAAACTGCTACGCAAAATTTGAATGCTGAATTATTCCCTGTGATAGGGTCCATCTATTTAGTATGGGCAATGTACAGGCCAAGAATGCAATCCCACACTATAAGTATCTGTTATCCTCATTGAGATATAGTTTTACAAAGTTTTGATCATCTGACCTCTGGTGATCCCAAATGACCTTTGACCTCCACCAAAAACAATGGGGTTCATATACTGGGTATGACCAATACACATGCTAAGTATATGGAATCTCATAATTATCCACCTTGAGATATTGTATAATTTACAAGAAATTCCCAGGATATTTACTATTTGACCTCTGGTGACCCCAAATGACCTTTTACCTCCACCAAAATTGATATGCATCATCTACTCAATACCGCCCGCCCGGACACTAAATACTAGAGTAGCATAGCTACTGTTGCTCAACCCTTCTGATTTAACCAGTTCAGTTTTGATTCATCTTGAACAAAATCATGGTGTACACTTAAAGACATTGTATAATGGCCTTTTCCCCCTCCCCACACACACACACTCTTCAAACAGTGTTGCCATTTGCCCACTTTTTGCTTTACGCCAATATTCACGGTCACACGTGTACCATTTCCGACATTTGTACAGGCGTTCAGACAATCCCTGACAAAACAAATAAAACAAAATCTCTGGTACAGTGACAAAATGCACTCACAATCTCTCAAACTTCCCTTGAAACCCCCTCTCCCCCTTTCAATGTTGTGTCCTAGCTGATAGTTACAAGGTTGTAGCCAACATTGAAAAGGGGAGCGGGGAAGGTCATTTGTTTCATTTACTTTTGTCGGGGAGTGCAGCACACAGCCATGAGAAAAAAAAACAGTTCAAATGATATTTTTCAACCAAAGATTATTTGTAAGCCTTTAAACCACCTCTTTGATGAAAAGTTGTTATTCTTTGTAAGGGACTGATCATGATCAAGAATTCGATTTGAATTAGAAGCTTTAATGGACTTAATAAGTCTATGTTTTTTTTTTTTTGGTTTTAACAGTATCGTGGTCAATGTAGCATTGCAAAGATTCAGAGTCATTGAGCACAGCCTACCTCAGGAAGAGACCAATTATTGTGAGTGCTCATGATCATGAGTATTAAGGCCATCAAGTTTTAGGCTCATTGAAAGGAATTTCTGACTGTTGCCAGCAGGATCTGAAGGGTGGCAGACTAAGGGGCTGCAGCCACAGAGGCGCTGTGCAGGCTAGTTTGACAGGGGAACAAACTTTTGGTGATGAGCCAAAAGTAGCACTTTCGTGGATGAACAGTGACCACTACAGTATGCAAGTTTCCTCACACAGCAAGGACAGATCTGTGTAATGGCAACTCCCTGGTAATAGATACTTAAATAAGTGTAGGATAGGTACTGTAATTACAGTAGCTGACTGGGAACTCATGGTGTGTACACAGTGGACACAGGGAGTTACAAGAACAGTCCTATGTTAACAATGCGCCCACTGGGACTTTGCATGAAGAAAACTTTTGCCTTGAGGCAAAAAATGGTCAAAATTTCCACTTTTCTTTAGTTTATCTTGTAATTAGGAAGAAAACCTGTTGCCCCATTAATATGACAGCAAAGTTTAGGAAAATCCACTGGCAATTACAGAGGCTGAAACCTTTTGAAAAGCATGACAGACATTTTCAGTTGAACAGACATTTTGTCCCTCAACAGAATAACATATGCTCTACCCATACTTTGTGGGTTGAGCTAATGAGCAGAGTCTCTTTTACCCTTCTTGGGATAATGGTTTGACATTTTGGCCCCTGGTAGGGTTGGGCGATATCATGAAAATATTAGTACCAGACCACCAGTACTGTAAAGCTCACAGAACCGGTATTGAGGCAGTACCAGTTCTCAAATCTCCGTCGGTTAGGAAAGTCAGATGGGAAGGAACCTAAACTGTGCACGGCACCCCTGTTATCCTGTACTTTGATGCAGCTTGGCATGTGATTGCCTTATTACCATGCAGAAACCTCTGCCATGACTTTGTTTACCACATTTCTTTAGAGTCATGCACAATCGTAATTAATAATCCTGTTTCCAATCTCGACCTTTCCAGGGTAATTTTTTCGAGTACCAGTACTTTTTTCAAGAATCCGCATCAGAAACACACCAAATATCTTTAGTATTTTCAGTACCTGCACCTCTAGTACCGGTATTCACATCAATACCCGTAAAGCACCCAACCCTAGTCTCTGGTGACCCCAAATGAACTTTTACCTCCACCAAAAACAATTAGGATCATCTACTCAATATGGTCAACCCACACACCAAATATGAGATTAGTCTCACTTACCCTTCTCAAGATATCGTGTTTGTACAAGCAAACACTTCACATGCACACACACCCTCACACACAAAACCATCGCATAGATTCCTTGCCTGTCTTCAGCAAGGAGAAACCAGAATGCAACAAGAGCCCAATGGGCACTGTGGTTCCTTGCTGGATATTATAAGAACTGTATAGCCAGTAGAAAAGCTGATAAATTGAACTCCAAACTAGAGCTAAGCAAAAGCTCATACCAATGTTTGTAATATCTTCACAAGGGGTAATTAGTACTACTACTACATCAAATCAAAGATTAAATTTTTGAGGCCTTACTTACATTCAACTTGTATACTTGGTGATCCTTCAAAAACATATCCTCATTTTAACATGTATTTACAGTGTGCTTGTAATCAAACTTGATATTATCACCAATAAACAATACACAATGTGGTCAGAGAGAGAAAAACACACCCCTTGTACTTCTCTCATAAGTTGTTTTTACCTACTGTACTCTCAAATAAAATAGGGTTTATTCAGCAAGTACTCGGAAAACAGAGATTAATGGGGTGTGATAATAGAATGACAATTAGGTTACCTCAATGAGCTCAGTATTAAGAGGATATAATCCATACATTGCTTCCACTGGCAGAGATACCAGTTTAAAGCAATGTGAGCTGTACTTATCAAAATCTACAAATTTGGTTAACTTGCCCTCTTACATCTTCAAATGATCCAAAATCCACGTACAATCAGAAGGAAGCACTAACTACTGACCGAACTTAAAGGCCAAATTTCTAAGGTATTTGGGTGTGTAAGCTGGTCTGATGCAAAACCAGGTCAGAAAAAAAAATCTATTGAACCTATCTTTACCTTGCTTACAAGATTTTCTAAATAACATCTTCAGTGGTTGACCTCCAATGACCTTGAGGGCCTTTGACCTTAACCAAACACATATTGATTTGAAATCTGTCCATTAAACCTTAAAATACTGTGTTTATACTGTAAAAGGTTTTTAGCGCTTGACCCATGGTGACCCCTTGATCTTCACTTAACATCAGACTTCATCCTTACACCATAACAAATCCACACACCAGGTATGACATTTATCTGTAAGTTTCCTACCTTGAAATATCATGTTGAGAAGGTTTTTAGTTTTTGACCCCTGGTGACCCCAAATGACCTTTGACCTCCACCAAAAAAGCAGGACTAATCTTTGTACCATAATGCATTTATGTATAAAGTGTGATGTCTATCCAAGCTTCCTACTATGAGATATAACCTGTTTACAAAGTTTTTAGTTTTTGACCTCCAGTGACCCCAGATGACCTTTGACTTCCATCCAAACTTTCAGGATTATTCTTCATGCAATAATGCATCCACATATTACATATGAGATCTATCTAAGCTTCCTACATTAACATATCATTTTGAAAAGGTTTTTAGTATTTGACCTCTGTTGACCCCTACTGACCTCTGACCTCTACCAAAAATGATAGGGCACACCTTCTCAGTATGGCTGACCTATAAACCAAGTTTCACTTTAGTCCAACTTTCCCTTGTTGAGTTACTGCATACCCAAGCAAGTGTCACAGACACATACACACACACACACGCCAACTAGACTGCATCGGTTCCTTTTGCTAATGCAGGGAACCAAAAATGCATGGAGGTTTGGATGATACATCAATGTTCCCTTTAAAATAATGACATCATGCACCAATATCTTCTCACTCAAATGTTATACTACCATGTTCAAAAAATAATTTTGTTATTCTAGATGACCTTTTGACCTCCATAAAAGCTATACATAGATACACAGACGAACATAAATACAGACAGACAGACAGCTATCTTGAATGATCATTTTTAAAAAGGTTTCCAGACTTTGACCCCTGGAGACCCCAGATGACCTTTGACCTCTGCCAAAAAACAATATGGACCATCTCCTGAACATAACATATCCACATACCCAAATATAAAGTCTATCCAAGATTCCTATCTTGAGATATCCCACTAACGAGATTTTCAGACTTTGACTCCCAGTGTGACCCCAGATGACCTTTGACCACTACCAAAAACAATAAGAACCATCTCCTGACCATAATACATCCACATACTAAATATAAAATCTATGGAAGCTTCCTATCTTGAGAAAGGCTGTTCATGAGGTTTTCAGACTTTGACCTCTGGTGACCCCAGATTACCTTTGACCCCTGCTAGAAAAAACACTAGGGACCATCTTCTGATTATAACCCATTATCCACGTACTTAATATGAAATCTATCCAAGCTTCCTATCTTGATATACCTGTATCACGTTAACAATATTTTCATACTTTGAACCCTGGTGACCCCAGATGACCTTGGACCTTCACCAAAACCAATATGGACCATTTCTGACCATAAACCATCCTCATACTGTACCAAACATGGAATCTATCCAAGCTTTCTATATTGAGATATCGTCTTAACAAATTTTTCAGACTTTGACGCTCAATGACCCCAGATGACCTTTAACTTTGCTACAAACGATGGGGACAGTCTCCTGACCATTACATATCCACATACTCAAATATGAAATCTGCTCAAGTTTCCTACCTTGAGATATTGCATTTAACAAGATTTTCAGACTTTGAAACTAGTGACCCCAGATGACCTTTGAAATCTGCCATAAATGATAGGGACCATCTAATGACCATAAGGTATCCACATAACACATATGAAATCTACCCAAGCTTTCTATCTTGAGAAATCGGGTTAAAACGATTTTCAGACTTTGACCTCGGATGACCTCAGATGACCTTTGACCTCTGCCACAAATGCTAGGGACCATCTCCTGACCAAAATATATCCACATATTAAATATGAAATCTGTCCAAGCTTCCTATCTTAAGATAGGCCTATCGTGTTAACAAGATTATCAGACTTTTGCCCCAATGACCTTTGACCTCCGTCAAAAGCAATAGGGACCATTTTCTGACTATAGCGCTTCCACATACCAAATATGAAATCTATCCAAGTTTCCTACCTTGAGGTATCAAGTTAACAAGGCTTTCAGACTTAAACCCCTGGTGACCCCAGATGACCTTTGACCTTCACCCAAAAACAATAGGGATCTTCCTTTCAATATGATGCATCTATGTACCAAGTTTAAAAAATGTCAAACATTCCTATCTTGAGATATCGTGTTAACAAGCTAAGTGTCACAAACACACACATACATGCACGCACACGCATACATACACACACACATGCCATCATGAATGCATTGGTTTCTCTTACCATCGAAAAAAAATGTCATCTTGGTTTCTTATTTAAGAATAGGACATATTTGCAGCAATGTTCAAAATTTAAAACGGCTCTAAAATAGCTTGCACCATATGGGGGGCCTTATATGAAGTTTTCTTTTTTTCCCCTGAAACTACCTCTACTGTAACTGTGGAAAGAGCAATGCCAATTTGGACTTGGGGTTTGGCAGTAATAAATTTTCACTTTTTAAGTCTCTGGCTGAATCGATGAGATTGTATGCATCAAAAGGTACAACAAATTCATTTTTCCAGGGAATAATTTAATGTTCAAAATTTGCATAGCATTTAATTTTGTTGTTTCTGGTCTCCTCTACCACAAAATCATTAAAAACTTACATCTTTTATTCACACCATCTGCTACACAATTTTGTATTGGTATAGCAATCTGTCTATTTTGTGTAGCAAAACATGATGCGATGTATGAAGTATTCTTTGTGTTGTACATCAGATTGCATTTGGACTTCTTGTAAAGAAAATTGCTAATTCCCCTTTCATGTTACCTTTTATGACCCAGTAAAAGCTCAGAAGAAGTTGTAAGACCCATGTCATGGCAAATTACTAGCTAAACCCTAGCGCATCTGAGTAGTTGTAACTTCAGGAGTGGATGTTTATGTATCTCTTTCAGAGAAACAGTTTCATATTCCAAGGGCAATCTAAAGGGCCCTACATATTTAATTTCGTGTATTTTGCCTATACCACAGACTTCCATACATGGGAAGAGCTTGAAACATGTACGCCCTATGAGTAGATTGTCGCCACCAACTGGAAAAAAGGGGCATGAAAATGGCTGCTTGGAGCTATAATTTGTACAATTTGACGACCACTCTGTAATATTTCAAACAAATGTTAAATTTGAATGGAAAACAATTATGTTCCTGCAATACCTTTAGTGATTTTGACCTTACCTTGCAAACTTCCTTGCAAAATCTGTTGTTTTGAACTAAGCAAGTCCAAACTTTCACACACAAAACCATAGCATCACCTACAACCACCATACCTCCCAAGTGACCCGCATTTTGTGGGTTTGATCCACATTTAAACACCCAAACCTGCTGACCCGCCAAGCCCTCTGAAAAACCCACATTTCAAATCTCTGTAATATCCTTAGAGAACCATTCAAACTTTCAAATACAGCATACTGGTAGTACAAATCCAGAAATCGAATCTCACAGCACATTCAACTGCTTGCACTGCTACTCAATGAACAAGCCTACTGTAGGTACCTGTTTGCTGTCGCAACATTGCTATTGGATAACTTTCGCAGCAGTATGGAATATATTGTCACTGCATAAATAGTGTAATAACAGTCGCATTCAATAGTAAAATGAATGCCCACTTTGTGAATTAGAGGAAGGGCTTGTCTCAGAGGTTCTTAACAAACAAACATTCTTGATTGTTCTTGACAGTGCTTGACATTCTAGACTGTGTGTGTTTTCATGACTAAAAAGCCAAGGCAGATGAAATGTACAAAGATCTATGCTGAAAATCACTTGAGGAATGGTCAGCCAGTCGATGACATCTCGAGTTGACGTTGAACTTTGCGAAAAAACAGAGTGCCGGCCTCTAATGAACTGTATCAGAACAGCACCAAAAATTACGGCAACAATAATGATTGAATCTTGTGATTGGGAGAGATTTTTGTAATTGCACCTTTGTGGGTGTCTGTATAAAATTATTTTGGCAAATCTGTTAACATCAATGTTTTTCTAGGTTAGGCCTACCTCAAAAAAGACTGACTTGCCAAAAAAAAGGTGCCACCATTTGGTGTGTAGACACTTTCCCAGGCTGATGATCCACCAACGGACAGACCAAAATGGACAGATAAGAGTTGACCCCATATAGCCTCTTCGAACTTGGGAGCTATTTGTAACCACACATATGAAAGTGATAATCTACCATGCAGTATGCTCTGTCCAATATACTGTACCCTGTGGTCTAAACATACAACAAAGGTATTGTCAAAGCATGAAAAGGATACATTATTTCAGGATACTAGAAAAGGAACATATCTAACAAAGCTAGAAACCTTACAAGGAAAACACATGACTTGGCTACTGAAGAACAAGGAGAGAAAACAGAAGAGTTAGTTAGATAGTATTTAACAACAAATGCACCAACATGAATGTGATATATGGTGTCATACTGTTCAGATACTGTTCAAGTCCTCCTGTTTAGTTGCCTTTTACATCAGGCGAGGAATACTGTGGGCATATTCTACAACCCCCAGCCCACAGGGGGAGACAGAAGAGAAGAGACAAGACAAGGAAGGAAAGAACAGAGAGTGAATGAGAAAGTACAACTGCAACAGCCATGTTAATGAAGTGAAAAACATGGTATTTGTCAAAAAGCAAGTTTTTGAATTGTTTTCTAAAGGTGTAACACAATCCAAGTTTTCCTGAGCAGTTTGGAAGAATGCCCCATATTCTGTTACAATAGGGACAAATTCCAGGTTTGGTGTGTTGCCTAGTAACGGAGAAGAGATTGTTGTTGTTGGTATGGAAATGAACCCAAGTAATGGCTAGTATGAAAAATATTTTGAAAAACAATTGGAAAAAGGTTCTTTGAAAACTGAAAGACCTAATCCTAAAAGAAGAGGCTACAGTCATGAGAGGAAACTCCCCTCAGCTCATTTGAAAAATTTGAAGTATCCAAGCAGAAAAAAGATAAATCCTGACAGCAATCACTGCTTTTGTGTTCAGTGTCGCAGAAGAATACTCTCACAATATCTCTATTGTGCCAGTCACTGGACATTTCCTGGGCAGCTTCATGGATCAATGCACACACACAATACTCCACTGAGATTGCCTCAATCCATCTTTCCTGCCATGTGCCTGCTATGGCGGGTATCAAATCTGAAAAGTAGCTAAGGGGCTTTTCCTAGCATGGTGCCTGCAAATGCAAGGCTTCAGTTTAAGAACATATTCTTTCCTGTTGGAATTGATAGCTCTATATACTACATCCAGTCAATAAAATTCCCAACCCACTCCCCAAACCTCCTTTAACTGTTCACAAAAAAGTCACAGCACATGGCCGGCAAAAGAGAGAGAGGTCAAACATCTGTAGTAACAACTCCTGAACTGATACACTGGGTTCTCTAGTCACATCTCATGAACCATACTCAGTGTGGTACAAAAATGTTTGGTGCAACAAGGCATGAAGCCTGTGTCTTATCAATATGACTACTCACCAACCAACATGACAAATTATCCTTCACAGTGTGGTACATAATGTTCAGTGCAACAGGCATGAAGCCTGTGTTACAACAAGAGGACACAGGTCTATGAACCAAAATGACAAAACACTGCTTTGGATAAAGTCATGGCAATGTAAACAGCATCAAAATTGCAGGATTCCTTTTCCTGATGGGGACATACTAAATAAACCTCAAACTCTGTCTACATATCAGTTGTCATGATTTAACATGTATCTTACCAGAAATCAGTCCCTTGCTGCTGAGATCAGTTTCCTCCATAACGTCGTCGTCAACACTTTCAACTAAACCATCAATTTCAGGTTTTGAAAGATCCCTTCCAGGGCGCTGCATTCGCTTCACCAATCCAGGCATTCTTATTGTTCTGTTGGGTCTCCAATCATCATCCCCAATGTTGTCTTCATAAGACCCATCATCACTTTCCAAAACTTCTTCACTTTCAGAATATTTCTCCTTCTTCGAACTTTCCTCATCACTTTCAGAACTTTCCTCATCCTCCTCTTCTTCCTCTTCTACTTGATAGTCTTCATCCTTAACATCATCATCTTCATCATCATCACCTTCAGAGTTTTCATCATCATCTACTTTATAGTCATCATCACAGTCATTACCCTCTCTACCCCTGGAATCACCATTCTCTGATATGCTGCCACCATCATTAAACGATGAGTCATCATCAAAAATGCTATTGCCAGTTAGATGTTTTAAACTCTTCAAATCTGTTGTAAAAAGAAGTAAAGAGCAATCAAACCAAGTGGGAATATCAAACCTTGTAATCATCATGGCCAATCCCTGAAACAATAAAGAACATTGAACATTGAGGCCCTGGGACAACAAGTAGACCGTAAGGGCTTCCTCAAATAGTGGCACAGGTGCCACAAGTGGCGTGCCACATGGTTGGAAGTGGCGCAAAAAATTACTGGGAGAATATTGAAAAATTTAACTTTTTCATAACTTTTATGACAAGAATTGTTCTGCCTCAAAACTAGGTGTTGTAAATAAATCTAATACTTCCCACAGACTGACGTTACATACCAACAAGGATATAGTAACGTCCTATTTGTTCTCACAAGAAAGTAAAATCACTGTCACTGTTTGCGTTCATTAGAGTCAGTGCTTTGTCCATACATCGTTACCAGTGAATCGACAAAAATTGTAAAGTTTGTGAAAAATTTTGGCTGAGAAAACTGAACAAACTTTGCACCATTTTGCTTGAGAGCCCCTTCTGAAATGCAAAAATTTTCAAAAGGGGAGGGGGAATTCACCCCCTCCTCCAGGAAGGCGATCAGTGGCACATTATATCAGTAACATTTAGCAATGTGGTGCTTCAGAAAATTTAATTGAGAAAGCCTGCCGTAAAGTATGTTTTAATACCTGTAAGAATCACAAGAAAAAGACAAGTGGACTCACCAACACTTAACCCCTCAGTTACATCTTCCAATTCCACCCCTGCTACCATCAAGTACTTAGATATGTCACAAATTTTCAGAACAAGTCTTCGAACAGAATTCAAATCCTCATATGAATATTCTGGTAGTACAGGCTTTTTGTCTGCTAGGTAGGAAGGTGGCCAGGAATCTTGGCTTGAGGAGACAACAATTTCTTCTTTTATGTAAAATACTGGTGATGAAGGCTTTTCCTCTAACAAATAGGAACCTGAACAAGAATCTTGGCTAGAAGAGAAACCTTCCAAAGTAAGAAAAAAAGAAAAGATAACACATTGTAACTTTTCAAATTTTAAAATGTTTTCCTGGAACAGAGTTTGCATTATATGCCCTCATTGCCTTCCTACAGAAGTTAATTTACAGCCTTCTACTACAGCTTACAGCTTACAACTTCAAAAGTGCTATCTGGTGCTAGAATTTATGACTGGTGATTTGTGATTTGAATCCAGTTCCAAAAAGAAATTTATTTCCACAAATATGTAAGACAAGTCTATTTTGCACCTGAGAATATAAGAGCATGCATGTACTCTAAAAAATGCCAAAAAAGAGACAAACAATACTGTAAATCTGGTAAGTTCAAAATTTGGGGGCTATGCACATGCACACCTTCCAAATTGTTCAGAAAAAAAAGTTCCACCACCTAAAACACAACATGCTGTATTCAATTATTTACGTTTACTTGAAGATTTTGTGCAACCATCATTTTGAAATCTATTCGTATATGTTCAAGGATCTTAAGTGTGGTTTTGCAAGGTGAACTTTATCTAAATTGCCTTTTTGGCATGAAAAATTAGCAATTTAATTTGCCATAAAGTAGGGCTGAGACCCCTTTTTTACCATAAAGTTTTTTTCATTCTGAGGGGCTAGACACTTAGATGTATGCTTACTTTTGTATATGGACACACTGTATGAAACCAAGGAGATGCAGTAAGTTACCGTATTGCTGAACTCGGTTTGTGTTTCCCAATGGGTGCCCCACGAACAATTCCACGTGGCAACAAATTACAAGCTTACTGATTATACGGCAACCAGACATTTTTACAATTTTTTGACAACTCTAGTTCTGCACCACATCAAGATATCAAAGCTCATCTTACACAGCATGCATGTACTGTACTGTGAGTGTTTTCATTACATACTGGGGTCTTGCATACTCACCTTGAAGAATTAAAACTGAGACTGGGTCTGGATGAGGATGAATTTTAGACTGTTGAAGGAAGGGCTTAAGTAGGTTAGGAAAATTGAACTGCCTGGGATGAGAGCATTAGGCCTCGTAGTACCACAGTATAAACTAAACATGCCATGAAATGGCCTCTTACAGAATTGCACAATGCCTCTTTCCAAATATATGCCGGCCTTTGACCGAGTCTCCACACATCCAATGTAGTTCACACTTCCAACACATGATAGGAATGCAGGCTTGTGTACACAGACGCATTGCCATGCACGATCAATGTTAATACATTATGTACCTGTTGAAACCTGTTTATATTGTTTCTAAAATTTTGTTTTGTACCTATTCAAACCTGCTGAAATCTGCTTGCAAGTCAGCTTTTAACACAGGCCTATTTCAAAAGAAATTGTCTGCTGAGACATATAGTTTTAGGCTTAGTACAAAGGATGCATACTGTATATATCTTCACCATCACAAAAAGGATACAGAACACTGTACATGATGAAACGATCCTTCTTACTTTTTGTTACACTTTCATTCTCTGCCTGATTACCTCTTATCGCCTCAGGGAGGGAATGAAGCTCACTACACCCACACTTGATATAGTCACATTGCACGTCTAATTAATCGATTGAAAGTAACAGATATAAAATACACAAAAAGTTATGTAACATTTGAGGTTAGCTAACAGGTCAATCAAGCATGTTTTAATTGCTTTTCACGCAGTGTGAATACAATGAAAGCTTAGTCCATTTTAGGGCACAGATCATGTGACAAACTCAGATATCAGTTCACCCCACACCGCCTTTGATGTACTGGGGTGTCTATGTTGCTTTCTCAAGAAGAGACGTCACGGCATGTTACCCTGTACAAGTGCCAAGCTCAGCTTTGTATCCTGAATGTATGCCATAAAGCAATGTATGGCAAACATGCACGGTAGTTTCAATTTCTAAACTTGCTTACAAAAACTTTAGCCCCATAAGTTGCTCTCAAGGAGCATCAGTCATCATCAGCTGCTTGACCTCTGTATTTCTTGAGCAACTGCAGTAAATACTGTAAAAACATTAAAGTTAATGTACCTTCATTAGAATTTAAATCAAGTTCAATTTTAACTGGTCCTAATGTGACTGTTTCCTCATTTTCTGAGAGTGCTGTTGGTTCGTAGATGATATGGAATTCCTTCTGATCAACCGCACTTGTTCCTTCATCCCATTTGGTTATGAAGTCACCAATTTGTCTTTTAACTGCTGTCTTATCATCCTCTTCTTCTGACATGAGCAAGTTGTTGATGATAGTTAAGGGATCCCTAGAGACAGAAAAAGAAAAATTGTCCAATGCTGGCAGCACCACTATTCATACCTAAAATAAATTGTGATTTCAATTACACAATTTCATTGGACATTTTACATACAAAACAATACTCGAAAATAGTACCTGGCAGTGTATTTACAACCAACGAAAAAAGGAACCAGAATGCAAAAATGCATTGAGGTTTCGATGATACAAACATGCTCTTTTCAATGAAATGCTACATTTCTTGTAACAGCTGGTGACCCAAAGTGACCTTTGACTCCACCTGTTAGTAACTGGTTTTTCTTTTAACCAGAACATTTCTACAAATTTCATACTGTGCCTTAAGATATTCCGCAAACAAGCTGCTTACATCATAATGCATCAACATATCAAGTTTGAAATGAATCCAAGTTTCCTACCTTGAGATATAGTGTAAACAAGTATTCTGAGTTTGACCCCCTATAACCCCAAATGAACTTTGACCTCTACCATCATAATACATCAACATATTAAGTCTGAAATGAATCCAACTTTCCTACAATGATGTATCATGTAAACAAGGATTTCAGGGTTTGGACACCATGTGACCCCAAATGACCTTTGACCTCCACCAAAATTTCTTGGGTTTTTCCTTACATCATAATGCATCAACATATCAAGTTTGAAATGGATCAGTTTCCTACCTTCAGATATAGTGTAAACCATGATTTCCGGGGTTTGACCCCATGTGACCCCAAATGACCTTTGACCTCCACCAAAATTGGTCGGGTTCTTACTTACATCATAACGCATCAACTTATCAAGTTTGAAATTAATCCAAGTTTCCTGCCATAAGATATCGTGTAAACAAGGATTTCGGGGTTTGACCCCACGTGACCCCAAATGACCTTTGACCTCCACCAAAATTAGTCGGGTTCTTTCTTACATCATAACGCATCAACCTATCAAGATTGAAATGAATCCAACTTTCCTACCATGATGCATCATGTATACAAGGATTTCTGGGTTTGACCCTCCGTGACCCCAAATGACCTTTGACCTCCACCAAAATAAATTGGGTTCTTCCTCACATCATAACGCATCAACATATGAAGTTTGAAATGAATCAAAGTTTCCTACCTTGAGATATAGTGTAAACAAGGATTTCAGGGTTTGACCCCATGTGACCCCAAATGACCTTTGACCTCCACGAAAATATATCCGGTTCTTTCTTTCATCTTAACGCATCAACATATCAAGTTTGAAATGAATCAAAGTTTCCGACCATGAGATATCGTGAAAACAAGGATTTCTGGGTTTGACCCTGCGTGACCCCAAATGACCTTTGACCTCCACCAAAATAAATTGGGTTCTTCCTCACATCATAACGCATCAACATATGAAGTTTGAAATGAATCAAAGTTTCCTAACTTGAGATATAGTGTAAACAAGGATTTCAGGGTTTGACCCCATGTGACCCCAAATGACCTTTGACCTCCACGAAAATATATCTGGTTCTTTCTTTCATCTTAACGCATCAACATATCAAGTTTGAAATGAATCAAAGTTTCCGACCATGAGATATCGTGAAAACAAGGATTTCTGGGTTTGACCCCATGTGACCCCAAATGACCTTTGACCTCCACCAAAATTTCTTGGGTTTTTCCTTACATCATAATGCATCAACATATCAAGTTTGAAATGGATCAGTTTCCTACCTTCAGATATAGTGTAAACCATGATTTCCGGGGTTTGACCCCATGTGACCCCAAATGACCTTTGACCTCCACCAAAATTGGTCGGGTTCTTTCTTACATCATAACGCATCAACCTATCAAGATTGAAATGAATCCAACTTTCCTACCATGATGCATCATGTAAACAAGGATTTCTGGGTTTGACCCTGCGTGACCCCAAATGACCATTGACCTCCACCAAAATAAATTGGGTTCTTCCTCACATCATAACGCATCAACATATGAAGTTTGAAATGAATCAAAGTTTCCTACCTTGAGATATAGTGTAAACCATGATTTTCAGGGTTTGACCCCATGTGACCCCAAATGACCTTTGACCTCCACGAAAATATATCCGGTTCTTTCTTTCATCTTAACGCATCAACATATCAAGTTTGAAATGAATCAAAGTTTCCAACCATGAGATATCGTGAAAACAAGGATTTCGGGGTTTGACCCCACGTGACCCCAAATGACCTTTGACCTCCACCAAAATTGGTCGGGTTCTTTCTTACATCATAACGCATCAACCTATCAAGATTGAAATGAATCCAACTTTCCTACCATGATGCATCATGTATACAAGGATTTCTGGGTTTGACCCTGCGTGACCCCAAATGACCTTTGACCTCCACCAAAATAAATTGGGTTCTTCCTCACATCATAACGCATCAACATATGAAGTTTGAAATGAATCAAAGTTTCCTTCCTTGAGATATAGTGTAAACAAGGATTTCAGGGTTTGACCCCATGTGACCCCAAATGACCTTTGACCTCCACGAAAATATATCCGGTTCTTTCTTTCATCTTAACGCATCAACATATCAAGTTTGAAATGAATCAAAGTTTCCGACCATGAGATATCGTGAAAACAAGGATTTCTGGGTTTGACCCTGTGTGACCCCAAATGACCTTTGACCTCCACCAAAATAAATTGGGTTCTTCCTTACATCATAACGCATCTACATATCAAGTTTGAAATTAATCCAAGTTTCCTACCATAAGATATCGTGTAAACAAGGATTTCGGGGTTTGACTTCACGTGACCCCAAATGACCTTTGACCTCCACCAAAATCAATAGGGTTCTTTCTTACATCATAACGCATCTACATATCAAGTTTGAAATTAATCCAAGTTTTCTACCTTGAGATATTGCGTAAACAAAGATTTTGTTTTTTGACCCCCTGTGACCCTAGATGACCTTTGACCTCAACCAAAATAAATAGGGTTCTTCCTCTCAGTAAGGGGTATCTGTGTACCAAGTTTGAAAACTGTCAGATCTTCCCTTCTCAAGATATCGTGTAAACAAGCAAAGTGTCACAAACACACACATACACACCCACACACACACACATACACACATACATACGCACATACACACATACTGTACATACACACACACGCCATCATGAATGCATAGGTTTCTCTTTTCATCGAAACCAAAAATCTAGAGCATCATCAGTGCTGAAGCTCAAACACATTGTTTGTTGTAGGTGGGTACAGTAAATAGCGTAATGTAAAAGTGGTAGCCTAGGCCTACAGTGTAAACTTCAAGCAAACATGAAAACCAGTGAAATTTGGAAACAGTAGAGCTAAAATTTTTGAGAACAATACTAAAATTTGGTGATTCTAAAGCATTTTCCTATATCAATTAAACCTATAAGACAACCTCATGACCTTGTAACCTGTATGCAATTACCACCAACTGCAGTATCAACACACAAAAGGAAAGTTCAAAGAGATAGGCCTACAGTAGAATAACAAGACTCCATACCTTCCGTCACAACTTACAGTATTTAACACCAGAGCATACTACATCAAAGCACACTAGTAAAGGCTGTCATCTGCAGTTATCTAGAAAGACATGCAGGGTTTTTGCCCAGAAGGGGGAAAGGGGGAGGGGATATGTCCCCAATTTTTCAAAAGATGGTGGGTAAAATTCCCCCCTTTTCATTTCCATTAAAATTGAAAAATTGTCAGTACTGTGGTTTGGTTTCTAAAAAGGGCATTTTGTGGCAAGTTTGAACTGGTTTTAAAAACCCTTCAAATTGCACCTTAGAGGAGGAGCCTTGAAGCATGCTTTTGTCCCCCTGAACCCACTTGTAACTTAGGCCTACATGTACTGTAGGACAGCCTCAATTTAGACTGTATGTTTAAAAGTTATAAGCCCCCCCATCCTCCCCCCAAGGTTTTGTGTTTTTGGCGGAGTCTCTGGCATGAGTGAAAGACAGGTTACAGTAGGACTACTTCACTGGGCAGACTAGTGTAACAAGGCGGGTTCGCTTCCCAGGTCGAGTCATACCGAAGACCCTAAAAAAGGAACCTACGGTACTACCGTTGTGTGTGATGCTGCGCATGAGCAACGGAATAAGGAAAACAAGCCTGAGCCACAACTGGAGAAAAGGCCATGGCTGGCTCGACTTGAACCAATAGGTTTGAAACTGGGCCTTAAAACTCCATCTAAACTTACTAGTTACAAGGCGCATACAGGCAGAGTGACTCCCAAGGTACACAGACCTTGTCACCCTGCATGAAGCGCCATATTAATGAACCTAATCCCGTGGTGCTAAAAATAGGATCTAAATTTTTAAGCTGAGGAGCTTCTCATTTTTTTGCAATAGATTGTTTGGAAAATTATTTATTCAGATACAACAGCATACAGTATTATGTTTGGAAAATTAAGTGTATCAATGATAAGTTCATGGTTAAAAAAAAACCTAGAGTGACCACATTTGGAAATATTTATCTGACATGATGAGAACATGCTAAACAGGCTGGACATGGGGAAGTCAAGGGATATGCCCAACAAGGAGGCCATGCAAGCATGCATCCTTTAGTGATTGAAAAGCCTGAAGACAGCCAGATGTGATGGTTTGTCGAATGCAAGCTAAAGCAAAGCCTGCCAAAAAATGGGGTTCTGTTGAAAAAAAGGAAAAATTAAATACTTACAGTAGTTTATGCTAGGGAAAGTTGAAAAATTTGGGTTTTAATGGAAGAATTATGGAAGAACAGTCCCTTTTTATACCAGCAACATAAAATTTTCCCAACTAAGTTATTCCTATCCCCAAAAACTGTTTTGACCAAGTCTTTGTGCAGACACAAACCCTACTATTCTGTTTCCCTGCACAGGGGGAAGAGGGGATTTGTCACCCCCCACCCCCCTCTTCCAGAAGAAGGTGGGTAAATCATCCCTTGTCATTTCCATAAAAATTAGAAAATTGTCAATATCTTTGTTTCTTTCTTATAACTTTAGAGGATACTTTTTCAATGTTGAATGGCCTTTCAATCCCTTCAATTTGCACCTTACAGGGGCCTTAGAGCAAGTTTTGACCCCCTTGAATCCACTCATCAATTTAAGCTTCTAGGTCAGGATCAAGCTGGGCTTGGGGTTTAGCAGTAACTAGAAAGCCAAAAGGCTTAGTGATTCCTTGCCATATGATATACAGTATTGTAATAATGAACATGGATGCCCACATGACAAGCATGAGATCCCTCACAAATACTGAGGTATACTAGTAAGGATGAAACCTTTTGTGATCATGTGACCCAAAATGACCTTTCACCCTCACTTAAAACAATAGGGAGCAACTACCTAAAAAGACCATCAACATGCTAAATATGAGCAATTCACAAGCTGAGTATGAGATTCCTCCACAGTTCAATATCCACATAAAAATGTCATGTCTACAAGGTTTTGCACTTTTGTGACCCTAACCTTTGACCTCTACAAACAAGAGAAATCTCCCACACAGTTATGATGCTGGTAAACTATGTTGTCTAATAACTTGATAAAGAGGTATTTTTAAGACATGCTATTTAAATCAAAATTTCGGGTATTGAGGATAGCTCTCTATATAATGATGTCTCTATGATCCAAAAAGTTGACTGCATTGAGGTTAGTGTTAGAACAAGCCCTAATCCTAACAGTCATCCATACATTGGAACATACAGTAGAGACATCTCAACAGAAAGGTGTAACCTTGGCTATTAGTGGTAGCCCTTTTGTATTTGTCTTTTGGTGTAATGCCCTTCCAAATGACTATGATGTCCTTAAAATACCGTGTTTACAACCAATTTCTAGGGAATTTACCTATTGACCTCTCGTGACCCCAAATGACCTTTGACCTCCACGAAAATCGATAGGGATCATCTACTCAAATATGACCAACCCACACACCAAATATGAGCATACTCACATGTACCGTACTCAAGATATCATGTTTACAAGGTTTTGACCTTTTGACCTCTGGTGACCCTAAATGACCTTTGACCTCCACGAAAATCGATAGGGATCATCTACTCAATATGACCAACCCACACACATAATAGAGCCTAGTCACATGTACCTTTCTTGAGATATCGTGTTTACAAGGTTTTGACCTTTTGACCTCTGGTGACCCCAAATGACCTTTGACCTCCACCAAAAACTATAGGGATCATCTGCTCAATATGGCCAATGCATACACCAAATATAAGATTAGTCACACTTACTCTTCTTGAGATACCGTGTTTACAAGCAATTTCTAAGAAATTTACCTATTGACCTCTCGTGACCCCTAACGACCTTTGACCTCCACGAAAATCAATGGGGATTATCTAATCAATATGACCAACCCACACACCAAATATGAGCATAGTCACATGTACCGTCCTCAAGATATCATGTTTACGAAGTTTTGACCTTTTGACCTCTCGTGACCCCAAATGACCTTTGATCTCCACCAAAAACAATAGGGATCATCTACTCAATACGACCAACCCACACACCAAATATGAGCACAGTCACATGTACCGTTCTTGAGATATCGTGTTTACAAGGTTTTAACCTTTTGTCCTCTGGTGACCCCAAATGACCTTTGATCCCACCAAAAACATTATGGATCATCTACTCAATATGACCAACCCACACACCAAATATGACGTTAGTCACATTTACCCTTCTTGAGATATCGTGTTTACAAGCCAAAGCGTCACATACACACACACACACACACAACATCACCATCGCATAGATTCCTTGCCTGCCTTCCGCAAGGAATCAAAAATGAAGTAGCCTTGAAAACGATCTGAAAACTAACATGCACATAAAATGTACCACTACCATTTTTTTTGAGCAAATTTTTGTATGTATACACAAGTTTGTACATTTCTGTCTTCCCATATAATCTGGTAGGCCTAATTAAAATTATCCCAGAACATTTTTTCAAGTTTTGCCCTTCTTCTACAGTACCATTTCGGGCATTGACCAAGACATTGAAGACACTGAGTAAATTATGTAATTGCTTTATCAGCTGCCTGAATGAGTTTTGTAATCATTTTCCATGTCAATTTTACTGTGACTTTAATGCATCAATTGCTTTATTCATACAAATTTTTGAAAGAATTGGGACACTTGTAGGAGTTTTCATTGTAACTGAAAACATGCCACATTTTTACAGTAAAACACAAGAATGGCTGCTCATTTTTTGAGCCATTAATAAATTTAATGTAAGCAAGTTAAAAGCAATAGCCTAGCAAATGAACATATGACTGATGATATGTGTTATAAAAAAAATCATCATAAGTAAATTGACTTCTTTAGTACCATCTTGTACCATCTTTAATCAACATACTGTATTTCATACTTTTAATCAAATATAAGATATTTTAATTCTTTGGCATCAGTCTGTCAAAAACTTTAAAACTGACTGCTGCTGACAGATTAGGAGGCAAACTGGTCAGTACTTACTGTACAGTACTTGAGGGCAAACTGGCAGGTCTTTGGGGGAGAACTGGTTAACGCATGGGGTGAGCTGGTATTTTGGGGACCAACTGGCTAGGGGGTGAAATGACCAGGTACCTAATGTTCTTAGGTCTTAGCCTAAAAGATCTCAATTCTGTAATTACAGGGTGAGGTTCATGACCTTGGTCGGACCAGACAGCTAGGATTCAGTGATGGCCAAGATGTCAATGTTATCAGAAGTTACAAATGAATGAAGTTTTAAAATGGAGCAAGCATTCCAAATTAAGAGCAAAATATTCTATCATGACTGACAGATCCTGTAGCATTAAGTGATGTTTGATGATAGCATGGTTGTACCATGAGTCGGTCACTCATTGGAAATTTCAGCAACAATGCATTTACTGTATTTAAAGGAAATATTCAATTCATATATTTTATTCCATGTTCTCACAAACCTTCCTTCTAATAATTCTCAAAGTCAAAGTGTATTTCTTGAGAAAATTAACTCAGGGGTACTGTACCTAACACAAGTTACGGGTACCTTTGGTTTGGCCAGTCTATTTTGAGTCAGTCAAGCAAATGTTTCCTACAATATGACAAAAAGAGCGATTTTGAAATATTTTTGGGATTAAAATAATTGATATTGTCAAATAAAGAAAAAGCACCAACCTGTAGGAGAGTCTCACTATCAGTGAACCATAGAAACATTTTAAACATTTTTTGCCACTATTTTAAGTCATGTCTATATGCTTCACCAAAGGCAAGCTAGACTGCAGACAAGTTTCCTCTTATATGGAGCTAAATTTCTTTTTTTTGACAGATTTTGAGCTGATTTCATTTTCTTTCAGAGTTTTATTGAGTACAATTTGTTCATTTAATAGGCACAGAAGATGGTACTTTATAGGCAAAGACTCTAGTCTAGCCTAGGTATTCTGACTGACTCAAAATACTGTATGGTCACTTTACAATCAAGTAGAATTTAACTTCAAGTTAAAATTTAAGTCCTTTCCATTAGAATGTTTTGGCGTTTCGGAGTTCAAAATGGAGGGAAGTGGAAAAGGTTGATCTAAGAAGTGAAATGAAGTTCCAGGCTGACTGAAAAGGCTAGAACCATTATCATTAATGTGCTCCATCAAGTGATAGAGATGAGAGCTGCAGGCCTAGTAATATTGTAGGAGCTTGTTTCACAGTACTGCAAATTTAAAACTGAGGATTGTTTACTTACAGTACAGTAGGTGGTAGCAGGCATACTGATATAGCCTAGTCTGAGGAGAATTCTGATAACCATAGTGAGACCTAGCCCTTGAACAGGGCTGTGTGTTACGTTGCATGGCCTAAGCTCATTACACTCCACATCACTAGCCCTTGCCCCGCTAACACAAAAAATCCCGGTGCTAATTTAGAATCCCTGCCCGGAAGTAGACATAATTTTACTCACTTCACAACTTCCAAAAGAGGGCGCTCAAACTTTAAAGTTTTTTTTTTTTTTAAGTAAAAAACCCTTTTCTTTTTTTCCTCACTCGAGGAACAGCGCTATAAGTGTATGCTGTGGAAAGAAGTCAATGGTTAGTGCTGTGGAAGAAAGAAAAGCATTGTTAGTACCGGGACCCGAACCCTCGACCCTAGCGATATAGCGATTCTAGCATGAAGACCAGCGCGCTTGCCTACTGCGCTACGAGCGCCGTTGCCGGTGCATGGGTTAAAAATAATATAAGTACTGTCTAATAATACTATCTATTACATATAGCTGTAGGTATACGTATTTACGTATACCTAAAGCTAACTGTATGTACTGGAGAGTGTATATATATGTACAGTATGAGATACGTATACGTAAATGTTTATATACCCCTACGTATACAGTTCCTATGCATGCGTACACCTGCATATGGCCCACCCTAACCCTATACCTATGCGTACGTAACCCTAACCTTATTACTATGCGTACGTAACCCTATACCTATGCGTACGTAACCCTAACCTTATTACTATGCGTACGTAACCCTAACCTATTACTATGCATACGTAACCCCTAACCGTACAGCTATGACGCAGTTCCGGGCACGGATTCTAAATTAGAGCCAAAATCCCATCACTAGGCGACCCTGGCCAGGGTCGTCATCTCTCATGTTCACAAATTCCTATGTTTTCTCACCAAACTTTACACAGATGACCTCTGGCACCGCAAGTTCTGCATAAGCTGTTCACCCAGATTCGATGTTATAATGGTGTATTTTGCCTCGAAAAATTGAACGTAACACTAACTCAATGCGCCATGTTTGCAAGCTTTCGAACGACTAAGTAGTCGGTCTTCGATCCAACTAAACCACGTGCTGGCACGCCTGGCTATTCCTTGTGTACCCGGGCATGCGCTGACACGCTGGATGTTAATTTAGTTAACGCTGATATTTATTTCATTAAATGGTATCATTAATCATGTTATCATAACTGATTAGGAAGTAAAATACAAAGGACCATTGTGCCAATTTTTTACTTTTGTTCGCAAAATGTTGCTAATCATTACACATGTTAGAATGGATCCCTGAGTTTTCCACTAGTTCCGCGAAACGCCATGCGCTGTCGTACAACTGAGTTCCAAGCGCTGCCATACAGGTTGTACCGTCAGCACGTGGAACTTGAGACAGGGCGTACCAGCGGGTGTCAGCGGGTGCTAGTGCGCGGAATAGTACGACTCGTCGTCTTCGTGATATCCACTTTGGGGTCAAAGGTCATACCAAGGGTTTCCACTTATTTAAAAAGTTTTCAAACTTAGAGAAATTTTGACAACGTTTCAACAATTTCAAAAACACTTAGAAGCTTCAAATACGGACAAACAAGAATTTTTCATATGAAATTTGCATTCATTAGGTGGAATGATCGTTAAAGTTATCAATTTGGTGAAATGGTTACAACATTCTAGGAATGATTTTTGACTATTTGCAAGTTCATATAGAAACACTTATTGTACGAGGGCTCATTCAAACAACGGAGTTTCTAACCAGAATCGAAGTGTCATTTTGCTGCATTTTGACCTCAGACTGTCCATGAAAGCCGATTTATTGGTAACTATTCGATGGAAAGTCACTTGCACATCATTTTGTGGTAATATAAGTTCGATGTGTGTAATGTTTACCAGTTTAGAACGTATTTTGTTCTGAAAGCTTAATGATGGGATTCCCTGTGTTAGCGGGGCAAGGGCTGTGATGTGGAGTGTAATGAGCTTAGGCCATGCAACGTAACACACAGCCCTGTTCAAGGGCTAAGTGAGACCAGAGTAGTACATGAATCTAGGCCTAGGCCTATTCAGAGACAACACTTAGGCTAGACAACTAGCCTAGGCCTAAGTTACAGGATGTGATACTGAGTGATAGCTATAGCTGGGCCTACTCAGGACTGCTCATGACCAGTTTGGCCCTAACGTTAGGCCTATTCCCAACCAACATTGAAGTGGGGAAAGGGTGAGAGTGCAGGCTCCGCAAAGTTAACATTTAGCCTAGCCTAGGCCTAGGCCTAGGCCTAGCCTAAAAACATTAACGTTACGTGGATTTGCCTTACTTATTTAGCCTTGCCTAAGGCTGTAGACCTAGGCCTAACGTTGTACTTACATTACTGGCCCTTGAGTTCCCAGGCTCAGTCACGCCGAATCAGTCAGGTTGGCTAAATCGGACAGCCCGCCTAGGCCTAGGCTAGGCTAGGACCAAGTAAAGTTGGAGTGTTGACCATGAAGGCCAGTAGCTACAGTACAACTTCAAGGTACTGTAAATTAATTTACCACCGCCGAGATTGATTATGCAGTTAAGCTACAGTACTGGACGGCCCCTACATTGTTAGCGTTCCATCGATCGTTGTTTTATAAGCCAATAAGCCCAAAGTGGGACCAAATGGAGGGAGCTTGAGAGTACACTTGCTGTGCATTTGCTAACTTAACTAGGCCTAGGCCCTAGCTAGCTATAGTACGACAGTACGAGCTAGCCTAGACGTTCCCCGCGCGCACCGCATGCAACCGTGCCGCCGTTCACCATAGAAACCATACCATACCGTAGCGTATCCGAGCAGGGAGTTGCAACAGATGGAGTTCTGACTTCCTTTTTTTATTGCTTACATCACTCAAACACTACTTAACCCCCCATCAACTGCTTTTCTTAAGTCTTTACATTCCTCAGTCACCACACTACCCCCCTGGGACCTAAAACTTCACTTTGGAGTGTAACTAGTAGCCGCCAACAAAGGTTTTAACCATTACGTAATACTTAGACTAGCAGAAGTGATATCTGTGCATGTGGTGCTGAATCTGTCTCTATCAGAATACACATGCGCAAAAGGTAGGGGATGCATATGCATAGAATAAACACATGTGCAGTAATTGCTAACGATTTCCTCTAATTCATGCAAAAAACCGCATTTTAATCGGATTTTCCATTAAAATTCTATTGCAGACCGAAGAGGATATGTTTATACTCAATAAAGGTTCACAATTCGAAATTTTTTGCTCCCGAAAAGAGGGATTTTCGTGACATTGCGCATCAAATCGCATAACTAGACCATGTTCAAACGATAGCTTACACACTACTGAACAGTACTGGCGTATTCGCGATCGCGAACACTGGCGACCAAAGTTTCAAAAATAGCTATCAAAATAGAGCCTTTTTCGAGCTTTTCAGAGTTGTTACCATGGATACGCCATTTTACACTTTGATCGGGAGCCATCTAATGCTCTATTGGCGTTAAAATCGGTCATTTTTGTTCGTTAGATATTCGGCAAAATACCTCATTCTTAGTGTATAGATGAAAAAATGAGCTTTTTACTTACATTTTTCAAGCTAGCAAACATTTTCCCTCTTAAAAATTCCTTTTTTCCCAGACTTTCTTAGATGTATCCAAACGGTTACAAAAATGAGTTAACAGTCAATAAAGCTGAGAAAGTTCGCATCGGTTTGCACCTGGTTTGCATGACCCGACTTTATCATGTCCGACTCCAAATTTCTTCCTACAGTAGCTCTTTGGGAAGAAATCAGTCTTTTTAAAAAAATTTTTGGATTATCGTAGCTTAGAGTGAATAATATTTCCTTAGGTATTCCTGTAAGACACGGATCAAAACATAACACATGGAGTTTTAGTTGTACGGATGCAAATGCCTGCTTAAAAAGTTACATCGTCGCTACACAAAAACTGTCAACAAACTACACAGTCAGGTGCACATAATATACAGATACCATTATCAGTAAGCTGCCATTGACTGCTGTACTGATTTATACATTACTATATACCACTACACACAGACCCACGTACAGCACAGTGTTACTCCCTGGCAAGAATAACACTATTACGTAATACTCAGTGCGGGCAGGAGTGAGAGCGATGACACATTGATATGCTAACGGACCCTCGGGCAATAGGTTTATTACGTATTACGTAGTTTACCGTCAATCTAACTAGTTGGATTCAAGGAAGAATTGAAAGTCAGAACTCCATCTGTTGCAACTCCCTGATCCGAGTAATTTAGCGCACGCTGTACCGTAGAGGTCTATGGAGCTGGCAGCTGGAAAACCCGGCTCCCACGTTTGGAAAATGAAGCCTACTTATTAGCTTTTACATTTTTGAAAGTCGTTATTCTATTAAGCAAGTGACCACAACCAAATTTCTAGGAGTACTACACATAGATGAAAAGCTCACGATTTCAAGGAACGTGGGCGTACTATCCAAACTAAAACACTGTTTGCCATAAAATATACTCATAATACTATACCAGACCCCACTTAAATTATTGTTCCATTGTCTGGAGCGGGGCTAACAGTTCTTACCTTAGCCAACTACATTGCAGAAACGTCGGAGCGGTTCGCCATTTAGCTCATGCAGGTCCCAGGGACCACACCAGCCCACTATTTAAAAAGTTTCACAATTACTCAAATTTACTGACATCATTGATTACAACATTGCTGTATTTTCTTACAAGGCTTGGAATAGATTACTACCAGGTACATTTCATAATTTTATCATTAGCAATACTTTTGTTCATTGGCATAGTACTAGACACGCTAACTCTGCCCATCGCCATTATACGGAAGCGTGAAGGGCCATTCAAAAGAAAAAAGAACTGTCTCGGCAAAGTGACAATTTTCGCAAAATTGACATTTTGACGACTTAATGGACTCCTTAAAATGGCAAAATTCGGTGAAAATTGCAATTTGCCGACCAAACAACATCTCGTCAAAATGACAAAATTCCGAAAATTGTTATTTTGCCGAGTAAAAACATGTTGTCAAAATGGCGAAATTCCGAAAATTGCCCTTTTGCCGAAATAGAACATCTCGTCAGAATGGCAAAATTCAGAAAATTGTCATTTTGCCGAGTAACAACATGTTGTCAAAACGGCAAAATTTGGAAAATTGCCATTTCGCCTAGTTAGAACCTTCAGGGCGAAATTCTATGGAAACGTTAAGGTGCCAACAAATTACAAACTTAGTTGACGCATTATCTTAACATTTTGCAATAAAATGATGAAATGAGTCTTATTATCTTAACATTTTGCAGAGAAATGATAAAATACAAACGTACAATATTTCAACAGTTCAACATTTTTGCACTGAATCACTCACTTATTGCTAGTGATAAATTTAGCATATTGTCAATTTAGAGAAAAACGACGGATTACGGATCAGCTTTAGAGTCCTATTTCCACAGGTAAAGTGCGCCGTCATTAAAACTAATGCAAATGTTTTCATTACGAAAAATTTCTGTATATCTGTGTGCTTGGGGCAATCTGACCTCTTGAGGCAGGGGGCGGGGGTAAAACTTCCAGATTTCAGAGAGCCCCTCAAATTCGAATTTGGGGTTGGGGCAATCTCTCTCTTTCATTTTACTGTCTCAACGATTTTACCTTTGACTTCTTTCCGGGGCACTTTGCCCCTTCCCCTCTTGCTATGCTACTAGTTTGATATGTGTACAAGGTGTAGCAACATATCAGACTCTACAATTAAATCACTTTCTTTCTATTCTCTGCTACCTTCTCAAAAGGACCCCTATAATTACTTTTTTTCGTTGTTATGGGGACTTAAGTGTCAGCAAAGTCTTAGCCTGCGTAACGCCTCTGTGGCTGCAGCCCCCTTTAAGCTGCCGCCCCTCAGATTTTTTCGTAGCGATGAGCTGGACGAAAGAATTCGCCCGCCCCGCGGGCTAGCAAAGTCTAAACGCACTTAAAATTGAACACAACAGCTACAAATCTAAAGTTTGTCATAGTTTTACTTGAATGCTATACAAATTCGGGCTCGGTTTAAGATAAAAACATCAACTGGGATTTAATTATCCTCTTTAGAAGCAGGGTATCTGAACCAGTGTTTTAGTCGAGACCAGCATATCCAAGGCCGAGATCAGAAGGTGTCGAGACCGAGACCAGGGCAGAATTCGAGACCGAGACCGACAAAGTCCAAGACCGAGACCGAGACCGAATGTACACTGATTTGTACATATTTTATTTTATCCTATGCATGAACGTATGGGATGGGGACCGGGGGTTGCAGTCCCCCAAATTGGCCAAAACCTTGCTTAATCGGGCAGACTTTGGTTCCTCAGTAAGGCAGAGATTATACCGTGGTTGGGGATTTGGAATAGGGTAAAAAGTCACCCCTGAGAAAAGAGTCCCATACGGCCATCACCATATGCCAAACATAGAAATAATGACTTAACTTAATCCAAGTATTATTTTTCTCATGTGGCCCACATGGCCGTACCCAACTCTTTCTCCTCGGGAGTGGTGCTTTTTTCCCCGACTCCAGATGCCCAACCAGAGCATAATCTCTGCCTGACTGAGGCACCAAAGTCTGCCCGATTCAGCAAGGTAATGGCCATTTGCGGGTGGCAGCCCCCTAACCTGCCCCGTCCCGTACGGCCCAGGTGGCCCTATTCATCAAATTGGTGTCTGTCAGTGCTACAGGTGTTTAGCGTTGTGAATTTGATTGATGCATGAAGTGAGTTTTTCCAACCCAGAGAAATAGAACTCTGTATAGTTATTGTCTAGTTTTCCGTTGGGCCTAACATAAACACGGACTAACTGCACCCTCACAGAATGCCTTCATTGCAGTTGAAGAACATGAGTGTTGAAAGAATGCCTGCAGAGAGGCGTGCTCAATGTGGGACAACTTGAGAAATTTTGATATAGAACCAGTGGCGTCACCACTTTTCATTCTAGAGGGGCACTGGGGGCATTGCTAGGCTCCACTCAAGGCGTCGGAGGCGCCATCTAGCGCAAAGCGCGAGGCTCTTCGGGTGAAGTCAAGGGGCCCTCATGAGGGCCCCTGGCCCTTGGAGCTCGTGGTGGGGTCCAGTCGATCCAGGAGGCGAAGCCCCCTGACGCTCCTGGGTTTTAGGGTGTTTATGAGGTAGTAAAGTCGTTATGTAAGGGTAATTCTATTGACCTATCACTGATCTAAAAATAACCTCCAGGGAAACTTCAAGTAAGACGGGTAAAATAAAACTAGTGAAACTACTACCAACAGGGAATCGGGCTGACATTTTGGAAAAGGGGAGATGAACTATACAGAAAGTAATTAATGGGCAGTTCATTTCATTTCATTTCATTTCATATATTTGTTTCACCACTCAAGTATATACAATGACATAGTTCAACAAAATTACGGAAGATTAAATGAGAGTGGAAGGAAGTGCAACTAAAAGCCAAAGTCTTGTCGAGAGTGCACTCCCTGAAAGGAAAACAAGAAAAAAAGAAAGAAAACTTAACTATCCAATAACAAACTAAAATTACATAAACCATCCCATGAGCAGACAAACCCTACCCACAACAGCATATGCCGAAACCCCACCCCGCCCGAGGGGAAGAACAAAGGGAAATAAAGCATCAATAATCATTGTTAATATACCTAGTATAATTACTACGGAATGAAGTGAGGGTTGGTTTGCCTTTCAAATAATTAGGAATGGTATTCCAGAGTCTGACCGCACGATACCTTAAAGAGTTTTTGCTATAAGATGAGGATGTAGTGGGAATATGTAAATTACCCGACTGGCGTGTGTTGTGGCCATGTACAAGAAAATTGTGAGTATAAAAATTGGGAAATAGTTTAGGAAGCAAATTATGAGTTAATTTGTATACGAACGTGACAGTATTTAAATTTATAACGTCGTGTAACTTTAGGAGGTTTGTGGTTTTGAACAAATTACTGGTGTGATCACGAGACTTTGAGAAGGTAATGTGGCGAACAGCTCTTTTCTGAAGAATGACCAACCTTTTAATTTGGGAAGGGTAGCACTAGACCAGATAGTACAACAATATGTGAGATGCGGATAAATTAGAGAAAGATAGATCGTACGTAGGACATTCTGAGGAAGAATATGTTTGAGTCGACCAAGAATGCCGACACCCTTAGCTACTTTAGAACACAGGTGGGAAATATGGTGCTCCCATGTAAGGAGTGGGTCAAAAAAAACACCGAGAAATTTGATTTTACTGGCAATTTCAAGTGGTTGGTTATTAATGTGTATATTGAAATTGAAGTTATTCCTCTTGAGATTGAAAACCATGTATTTCGTCTTACTTACATTAAGGGAGAGTTTATTAGAGACAAACCAGTCTGAATACAAACATAATTCATTGCAGACAGTTTCTTCTAGCTTATGTGGGTCATTGGAGGTAAAAAATATATTTGTATCATCGGCAAATAGTACCATTGACGAGTTCGAAGAAATCTGGCTTATATCATTTACGTAAATTATAAACAAAAGAGGTCCAAGGATGGAGCCTTGAGGGACTCCACAATTTATCATGTTCATATCAGATGCAATATTTCTAAAAAAAGTAATCTGTTTGTTAAGTAACTTTTAATCCAGTTGTAAGCTGTGCCACGGAAGCCATAGGATTGTAATTTTTCTAACAATATATGATGATTAATGGTGTCAAATGCTTTTGATAAATCGAGGAAGACTGCCAAAGATATTGGATTATTGTCGTGTGCATCGATCTCTAGTTTGTTCATTACGTCAATGAGCGCAAGTTCAGTTGAGCTTCCAGGGCGGAAACCATATTGGTTATCAGAGAGAATGTTATGTTTACTAAGAAATGCCTGGATTTTATTGAACACTATCCTTTCAAAGATCTTTGAAAAGCAAGAAAGAATTGAAATCGGACGATAGTTGGCAAAGGTGTGCAAATCACCACTTTTAAAAATAGGAATAACTTTAGCAACTTTGAGTTTATCAGGAAAGATACCTTGGGAGCGAGACAAATTGCATATGTAGGTTAGGGGTTCATAAATAAAACAAATTACTTTTCGAACTATAGAAGGTCGGAAACCATCGTGGCCAGCGGCTTTGTTAGGCTTGAGGCACTCAAGTGCAGTCTTTACTAAATCACTCTCACTGACTGGTGTTATGAAAAAAGTGCTAGCATTTTTATTACTTTGGAAAGTTTTTCGAGTGGCACTAGTCGATATTTTATCTGCTATAGGTTCAGTCCAAGGTTCACAAAAAAATTATTGAAGGCATCCGCAATATCCTTTGGTTCGTTTCTTAAGGTGTCACCATCAGAAAATGTATCAGGGTAGTCAGACTGGTTGCGCCCTTTGTGGAGAAGTGAATTAATGTTTTTTTCAGGTTTGTTTAGGGTCATGCTTAGCATTACTAAAAATTTTCTCGAAATGTTGCCTTTTTACGAGACGAATAATCTGATTAAGTTTATTTCGATAGGTATTATAGGTAAGTTTATTATCCTTCGTAGGTGACCTAAGGTATTTCTTGAAGAGCTTGTGTTGTGTTGAGTTCAATGTGAGTCCCGGTGGAGGTCCACGGGGCGAAGTCCCGGAAGCTCCTGAGTTTTAGGATGTTTGTGAGGTATTAAAGTCGTAGTTTAACAGTAATTCTTTTGTCTTTACATTGGTGTAAAATTACTCTCAGGGCAACTCGAAGTAAAATGTTATTGTTAACATATCTAGTGAAACTACCACCAAGAGCAGATCCGGCTAACATTTAAAAGAAGTGGAGCTGAAACTAGAAAGAGAAAGTAGTTGATGGGCAGGTTAATGTGATTCTCTTAAGGAGAGATGTAGGCCTACTGTAATTCTGTCTAAACAGTTACCTCAGCAGTGTGCGTTACCTTCAGTTGGCGTAGTCAGAAGTGTGCAGAAATTTTTGAAAAAATGCAACCCATCAGACAGACGGAATTTCCAGATATTTTTGCGATAACTTCATTTGATGATCAACTGCCTTCTCTTTCTCTTTCTAGTTCAGCTCACCTTCTTCAAAATGTTAGCCGGATCCACTCTTGATAGTAGTTTCACTAACGTACGTTAGTGTTGTTACCAAAAATAAAATCTTACTTGGAGTTGCCATGTAAGTAATTTTCCGCAGACCAGTGTAAAGAAAACCCTTAAAAAACAACTTTAAAGGGCCAAACCTCTCACCCCAAACTACAATTTTGGTACCCGGGTACCGAAATTCTCAATTGGCTCAGCTCTTTGATTGACAGCTAATTTTAACAATACAGAGTGCCAAAGCTTATATTACACAACATGAACGGTACTGAGATTGTGTCTGGATGAGGATTAATTTCAGACAATTGTGGGAGGGGCTTAAGTAAGAAGGTTAGGAGAATTGGTACTGTTTGGGGTGAGAGAACTGGCCCTTTAATACCTTACAAACACGCTAAAACCCAGGAGCTTCGCCCCCTGCACCCCCACCAAGACTCAAATTGAACTATTGAACTGCTCATCAACTTCTTTCTCTATAGTTCATCTAGTGACCCCTTTTTCAAAATGTCAGCCAGATCCGCTTTTGGTAGTTGAATCTTTTAATTTTTTTTTTAACCGAAAGACTTACTTTACCCTAGAGATAACTTTTAGACCAGTGTTAAGTCAATATAATTACCCTTAAATAACTACTTTAGTACCTCACAAACACGCTCAAACCCCTCTGGACCCCCACCTAGGCTTTGCCCCTGGACCCCACTAGGTGCCTTAGGGCGGGCCCCTGGACCCCACCAGTTGAACCTGAAGCCTCCAGCGCCATGAGTGGAGTCTAGCAGTTCCCCCTGTAAAATCGTTTTGCCCCTCCAGTGCCCCCTAGAATGAAAAGTCTGGTGACGCCTCTGCCTCCCACATGATTGCCGTGGATTTGTAGTTATCCTTCCCTTGTGAAAAAGTGGAGGGGACGTACTAGCCCCCGCCCTTACCGCCCAGTTTCTCTGTCCCTCGTTGCTCTCTTCTAGTAAAAAATTCAAAATATATTAAAGAGCAAGAAAAGTGAATTCTTACAGTCCAACTCCGATCTTCATAGGACATTCCAGATATATATAGTTGAAGTTTATTTACCATACTTAAAACAAAGTGCGCAATAATCTGTGACTTTCCTGTTGTACACATAACCTGCTTTGTTTCCTTTTAAAGTTTAAAATGTTTTATGACCTTGAACACTTCCTGTTTGCTGGTAGCATGTTGCACAGAGAGGTTTACCCCACAAGACAGGCCCGTAGCCAGCGTTTACCTAGGGGTGTTCGTCATTCGCGACAGGAATATCTAAGCATAGCGCCACCATCATTGGGTATTTTGCTCCCCAGAATTTGGTATGCACTCTAATCTCCCCCTCCCCGGATTTCATTTCCTGGTGTTTCGAGGCTCACCGTCCTTGCATTCTGTACATACACTGTGCAGATTTTCTCAAAAGAAAGAAAAAGTCTTGGTTTCTCATTTTAGTCTCTCCTCACGGGAATACTTCCCCGCCTTAAAGGTGTGTCTCTTAGGCTATCTGAGACCTCAGGAAGATTCTATTTTCTCTGAAGAAGAGGACAATACTGTAATAGAAGAGGGATTCTTAGAGAGTCGGGAGAAAACACTCCTTAAAAAAACACGCTAGCAAGACAATCTAAGCGGAGCGCCACCATTGTTGGCGCGAAGCAGTGCAAGAAATTTTTTTACCTTCCACACTTTCCAGATGGCCGGAAACGGCACTTTCCGAATGAGATTAGTATGAAAAAGGTGCAAATATTTTGTTTTTTCACGTGAAAAGACTTCATCAAACTAAATATAGACACGTCCCATTTTGAGACTATCACTTGCCCAAAAGACCATCCTTGTGGAGCGCCACCATCAGTTGAAGCGGAGTGTTGGAAATTTTGAAAAATCGCGACTCCTCAGACAGCCGGAAACGCCATTCATTGGGCTTGTAAGCAGAACCTAATCAGTTTTTTTTTTTTTCTGGAGGAAGGACCATACAAGTGAAGCATTACCATCAGTTTGATACACAGAAGGTTTAACAAACTGGCAACCTCTCCCGGACAGTCAAACAACCAGAAATGGCATTGACAGAAAGCAGAGGCGTACGACAGCATTTCAGTTTGTGAGGCAGAAGATTTTTTGCCCGAAGAAAGTACTTCTGCCCAAAAAACTATCTAAGCAGAGCCCCACCATAAGTTGGCGGGGACGGTAGAGAAAATAGGACAAATCATAAGCCCCTCAGACTGTTGAAAATGGCCTTCCCAAGGCTTACAAGGATGATCTAAGCAGTTTTGAGTTTTGATTTGTTTAAAAACGTTCACTTCAAATTGAATTTCAGCCAGAAAGACTTTCTAAGCGGAGCGGCACCATTCTTGTCGCGGAGCGCATAGAAAATTTTCAAAAAGAAGAACTCTCAGACATCCTGAGATGGCATTTTCCAGGCTTAGAAGGGCAACAAAGCAGTTGCTATTTTGATCAGAAAATTACCAGATAAAATGTACCGTTGGATGAAATGGTCTTGTATCTCTTCGGGAGAAACTATAAAACGGAATTGAAAACAAGCTAATTTAATTAACTCACGACTCTTGGCAAACTTCAATACATATTGAATTGATGAAATTGTCTTTGTGACTGCCCAAACTCTCTACTGTAAATGATTTTACTTCTATTCAGTGGCGTAGATTGACCTTTTTCCAGGAGGAGACAAGCACCAAAATTTTCCGAATTTTTAAATTGTGAATACCATTTCTATGGGACGTAATTTGTGGCGCGCGGAGCGCTTAGGAATTTTTGTCCTAAGTTAAGCAAATTTTTCAAAGTATGGAGATTGTATTGGTAGCTTGTAGGGGGAGTTTGTATGGTAGCATTGCTAACTCGTCAGTGGAATCTCTTGTGCACTAATTTCCGACCAGGCTTTTAAACGTTACTTTCGCCCTGTGTAACTTTGCTCCTTCTTGATTGGTCGCCTTCTTGCAACCTTGAAAAATCACTAAATCGGAGCAAAACACAGACAGGATGCACACGTTGCTCTTCGTTTTATAAATCAATACAAAATCACTCTATGTTGCATATATTGTAATTATCAACATGCATTTGTGTTTGAAAAAACTGTCAAGAGATATGGGAATTTGAATAAATGTTACAATCGACATCGTTTACATGCAATGAATATTCGCGTTGCTTCCAAGTGTAAGCAACTTGGTGCTTTAAACTGCCATTCAATACCCCCGAATGGACACGGTTAGAGCAGCGTGAAACTTAAATTGCGGTGGTAACCGAAAAAACTGAAGACAGGTATGCAGGCCATGATTTGCATGTATATGTGCCAGTTTTAATAACATGTGACAATGCTAAAAATGTTTTTTTCTGCAAACACTAAGGTCCCATTTGTTGACTACAAATTGAGACGGAAAAGCTCTTTATTTTCGATTGCTAGACAATGAAGCGTTGCGTACCGTAACTCTGTACGAAAAAAAAAGAAACACTAATTTGATCCAGCTCTCTCTCTCTCATACTTCGTGCAGATAAATCACATTGAACTTATCCCATGTTGTGTTTGGTGTTATTGCATGCTGCAGAGTGGGCTTGAATCAAGTGTTTCAAAAGCTCTCTATTCACTTAGTTTAACACATTTTGAAAGGAGGGAAAAGTTCTACCCAGTGGCGGAGCGAGGGATTTCGGTCAGAAGGGGCGAAATTGGTCTGCAGGGGCGCTTCGAAGAAGTTAATACCCTGAGCATCAGCACGATCGAAGCCACGGCTTTTCAAACTTTCCATTTGATTTTCCGCACCTGTTAGACGACTACTTTGCCATTTCTCCTCGGCAAGTTTTTCAACTAAAACATGGCTAAATTTTCTATCAATGGGCCTCCGCAGAAATTTCGGGGGGGGGGGGCAAAATTCTTTTAAGGGGGGGAGCTCCTCGTCGACATGAGATGGCGCGGAGCGCAAGAAAAGTTTTGCCCAAAATGCCTCTCAGATCGCTGGAAATGGCATTTCTAAAGCCTATTTACCGCATAAAAATAGGGAAAACACTGAGTGAACTGTTAAGAAATGATGTTAATTCTTCTTCGTCTTTTTCTTTGTTTTCTTCGTTTTTTCAGGTTTTGATTTTCCAGGGGAGGGCAAGTTCCCTCCTTGCCCCTACCTGCGGACGCCCATGTTTCTATTCCTCTCTTTCACATTCTAGTATGAATGCGGTAATTATACTTTGTGTCAATGTCAAGTCTCGTTTTAAGATTTTAATGTAATAATTAATGGGCTACTTTGTGAAGATAAAGATTAGACCTGCTAAAGCCAATAGCAAGCAATCTTACAGGGGAAAAAGTTTTGGAAATTAATCACCGTTAGGTGTACATTTTTGGTATCTGAAAATCAAGATAAGCGCACGAAGAAACATTAATTGACGTAATTTACATCGTGTGACCACTCTGAAATAGCCATTAAGTACATTGCAAGAAATAGCCAAGACAAAAAGTTTGCTTGGCTCTATAGATACCGAATTTATAATAAATAAAAGTAGCATAAACCTAGGCTTATTAGATGCAATTTTCTGGCTTTTCAGACCACGAAAGTACAGAAATAAGCATTTTCATGGGATTATCGTGCAGTTTCAGAAATAGCCATTTATCATGAGAATGGTCACTTGAAGAAAAGCAAAATGGAAACTGCTCATTAAAACTCTTAAACCATTACCACTATGATAACAGTTTTATTTTATTTTAACCTGAATGTTCTCTTCAAATGATTTTGAAAAATGTTGTGGAAGCTCCTTTGGTATCTTTATAAACTCTTTTTATTTTCTATGTTGACAATTATCCCCGACAACAAGAGGGCTATTTGCGCTACATTTATTGTTGCGCCCTTTGCAACATCTTTTATTGGCCGGGAGGGTGAATTTAATGTCAGTACGTGTATTTTATAAGCTTATAATCACGCTTGGTGTGGAAGCAATTAACTTAGCGCAGCGACAACATTCATTAGTGCGTATAAAGCATGAAGATATACGTTTCGGCAAAACCTATCCCTATATTACAGAAGATGATCCTTTTCATCAGAATAAAGTGCAGATAGCACAGTTACTGGTAGCTGTTTGAGCATTTTGTTATCTGGTCCTTAAAACAACGCTATTAAATTATGTCTTTCGCCAATAATGGTGCGAGAGTAAAGTATGTTAAAAACCTAAAAAGGGCGCCTACAGACGATTTTGGTCGGTCAGGGGGGCGACGGCCCCCCTGACCATATGGCAACTCCGCCACTGCTTCTACCCCGTGCATACATCCTTGTGAAACTGAAAGATAAATTTCTAAACTTGCTCAAAGCCCATTGTATTTGAAAGGGTTATGTCCAAACAATGCAAGTTTGCAGAGCTGTATTTACTGTATTGCCTAAAAATTTGCTTCACATCATCCCTGCCCGAGGGACTCGAAAAAACTTTGTTTAAGTGTAAATTTTCATGTTCCAATTTACCCGTGAAACATTGGCACAATACTCATTTATGGAATATTGTTGATACAGATTGTTTGATTCCCTTAGCTCTGGTGGATTATTGCAGTATTACATGGTTTTATGTATCACGAAGTTTGAAGAGATGAATTCACACAAACATAGGAAATATGACATTTGGAAGTGTTGAGAGGCAGTATTTAAATCCCCTAGAAAATGACGGTACATTTTGAAACTTTGCATGTTCTTTAATACAATCTGAAAGCATCATTACGAATGCTCAAACAGGGGCTGGGAGTCTTGCCCCCCCCCCACCCCCAAAAAAAGAAACTACCCCGAGGCGCCCAAAATATTTTCAAGGTTATGCGTTTATGAGGAGAGAAGGGCAGACTGTCCCTCAGATTTTCCCTAGATCTAAGATTCGGTCACTGGCAGGAATCTGGAAAATATTCGGGCAGCCACTTGAGTGTAAAAACTTGGCATGGTTCTAATCACTCGGGAAACTCCTAATAGTGTACAAATTCTTACAAAAATTGCCGAAAACAAAAAGGGTAAAAACATTGTCAGATTGTTGCGGCTAAGTTTTATATGAAATCATACATTCAGGCAGCGCAAAAAACCTATTATTCGTGAGCTCTACATCACAGTCTTTCGCAGTACAGTGCCCGAAATTGTCCAATATCCAAATTCTTTTAAACATTTGCCACAGAAACTATATATCATAGTCAGAGTAACATACATACGAAATATAAAAAAGGTAGAATTATAAATCGCAACACAATTAGGAAGCCCATCACTTAAAAGAAACAATCATTCTTCAGCGTGTTTTTAAACATAGCAAACCGTGCACAATGTTCGTAATAGCCGATTATTTGAATTCTTTGCCAAAACAGCAAAACCGGTATTTTCAAAGCAATTATTTGCATGGAAATTGAAATGATTAAGATTTGTGACACATTGGGTAGCTACTTGAAAAAAGTCACAGAGACAATTTCACAAGAGTCTCTTTTTTGCAAGAGTTATAATGAGGTTTACATTTAACATTTTTACTATCGGCGCTGCATAGTTTTCCCTCTAATAGAAGCAATAGATACCAGACCACTTAATCCAGTGATAGGGGTACATTTTATCTGGTAATCTTCTGATCACTTAGAAAGTTGCTGATTTTTTTTCTATTATTGTAAACGAAAGCTCAAAATGACAAGTGCTTCATTTGTAGTGGCAAGCCTAGGAAATGCCACTTCCCGCTGTTTGAGCGATCCAAATTTTCAAGATTTTCTGTACGCTCCGCGCCAACTGATTGTGGAGCTGCGCTTAGATAGTTTTTCGTCAGAATTACATTTTTCGGACATAAAAATCTTTGTAGTAGCCTTCTTATCACTTGGCATTTGATAATTTATTTGAATATTTCATTGCAAACGAAAGCTCAAAATACTTACTGCTTGGACTCTACTTATGAGCCTGTGAAATGCCATTTCCGGCTGTCTGAGGGGTCCGATTTTTAAAAATTTCCAGTACTCTTCGTCCCAACTAATGGTGGCTCTACGCTTAGTCTTTCAGGCAGAATAACACTTTTCGGGCAAAGAATATTCTGCCCCTAACTGAAATGCTACCGTGCGTCTATGGTTGCACCTTGGGTTTGGCCTGGCCTCAAAATGTGCCCCCCCCCCCCCGTTGTGAATTTATGACCATGCTACTGAGGAAAGCAAGCCAATGCCCCTCAACTGGACCATAGACTGTGAGGATATAAGCTGAGGCGTAAAACCCGTGGCGTAACCGCTTGGGAGGGCTTTGGGCTAGAACCTCCATGAAATCTTCCAGCGATAACAGTTCCCCAGCCCCACAAAATTTAACAATTGACATGCCCATGTGCCAAGAAAGCTTTTTTAAATTTAACAAACTAAAAGTTTGTAAAGGCATTTATGCACAAATATAAGCTTAGCTTACAAATGTCTAGTACAGATTTCCAAATGTCGAATTGATATAAGTATATGGCTTGAACGTTTACAGATGTATGACACTTTAAAATCGAAACTTGAAGCCCCCATCCCTCTGTAGCATAATTCGTTAGCAGATGCGTGGCACGGTCCATGGATAAGGTTGTGAAAACACGATGTGTTCGAGTACTTGCAAAATGCTCATTTTCTACTGAAGTGGAAATTTTATTGAAAACGAAAGCTCAAGATAACGACTGCGCAGATGCCACTTACAAGACTGGAAAACGCCATTTCCGGCAATCTGAAAAGTCTAAATTTTCGAAAATTTCCTAAACGCTCCACGCCAACCAAATGTTGGTGCTCCACTTAGAAAGTGGGACCCCCAACAAGTTCCCCGAAAATGGTACAACTTTTAGTCGTGTTTGGGTAAAAGTTTCAAAATGTCCTGAGATGTTTTCAATTGCCAGATATACAGACGGAAGTTATTACAAGCGAATAAAGTGTCTAGCCTTTTGCCGGAAAATGGTATTGGTAAACTTAATCTGGTAATATTTTGTGACTTTTTTTTATTTTTATCATCATTCTTCAATTGGGCATTTTAAACTGAGGTGAACATTCAATTGCAAAGCGAAGCTAAACATAACGACTGCTTAGATTCATTGACATGACATTCCCAGCTAGCCTGCCAAGGTCAAAGGGCTCACAATTGTCCAAAATATTCTGTACCCTCAGCTCCCATAGACGGTGGCACCCGCTTAAATAGCGTAGACAAAAACGTGCGACCTTTGCTGACCCCCTCCCCCTCCCCTCCCCCTCCCCCCTCCCCTCCCCTCCCCTCCCCTCCCCCTCCCCCTCCCCCTCCCCCTCGTCTAGGAAATCCTGTTACCGCTACATGTAAAATCCTGTCTGACTAACTTACGTTTGTCGTTTGCACTGCAACATATTTGCACGTTAAGCAAGAGTTCAGCTAGTGGCGCTGTTTGCTAACATGGGGAATTCCATTTTCTATTCTTACACTACATGACGCGTCGGGTAAGAAGTTGCGTGACGGACTGTTACGGACGCGTAAAAGAGACATAAAATTGACAAACTAACTTGGTACAACAGTAACAGAGATTCATTAAATGTCCCAAGCAGTCACAGCGGTTGTTTGATAACTGTAATAATAAAAACAAAATAATTTTAGACTAGACCTGATGTGTCTAGTCTCTTTCATATTAAAGATAGGCCTTATATGTAGTGGGGAGCTTCCATATAGTCAGGCAGGCGCGTAGTCAGGAATTTGTAAGGGAAAATGGGAAAATGGGATTTGTTGCGAAGAAGCGAAGCGACCGAACCCTGGCCCGCTTATGGCATACGCGCTTGCACGAAAGGGTGGCCTGAGTATGCAGAATCACATAACAGTCTCAAACAATGAAGGTGTTGCTTTTTTACATAGTCCTACCACTAGATGGGTGCACCGGGCAGTGTTAGGCTTACAATATGATACAGCTTACGGTATCGGGTAAAGTTGGCAAGTATGCGGTGAGTGATCCCCAAGCGGAGCTTGAGAAAATTTCAGATGCCTCCCAGGTCGCTGGAAATTGTATCAGCCATATTTACCACATTTATATTTACCACAAAGAGGGAAGCACTAGCAGAAATTTATTTGAAGAGAGCTTTCTGGTGAAAATGAAATAAAGCTGCTGTCCTGTTAGAAATGGTTTATAACCCTGAGGATGTTGGGGGGGGGGGGTGGCGATCCGCACATTGCTTGTTCATTGCTTTTACCAGGAATACTAAATGAAATTTGGACAAACAATGTTAGACGTATCTTGAATCTGGGCTCAGGGTATCTACCTGCTTCAAACTGCTTCCACAGAGCCATTCTCGTCCGATGTACCCCGCGGAGCGAACTTTGTTTTCTCAGCTCCTCAGCTTCCAAAACCATGACTGCAAAATGAATTTGCCGTACAGGTTGCTACACAGGTCACTTAACATCTCCAGTGACAGATTTTCCTGTCTCCGCCACTGCTAACTCATCATCTTACAATCTTAGCCTAGGAACGAAACAGTGGCGAGTTTTACGAAGTGCCAGGAATGCCTTACTTTCGTAGCATGTTAGATGTTTGTCATTTGAATTTACTAGAGTAGGAAATTTTATTCTGTGTTTTTAAACAATTGATTGAACGTGAGAATGAATTAAGTTAAACGGAAATTTGACATTTAAAAGCAGGCATTCTACATTTTTCATAATTTCTTCATTTTGGGCTACTTACAACTTAGACTTTTCAGAGTCCTTCTCGGCGATATCATTCCCTGACTAATGTTTTTAACGAGTGAAATCCTAGCAGTCTTTGCAGAGTCTACTTAGGCCTACAACTGTTATGACCTTCTTACGGTTCCGTATGCTAACAGGGTTCGGGAGGTCGTATCCTGTCAACTATCATCACACACTGAATACAACATGAAATGACACAGGATAACATACTCTAATATAGGAACCACCTTTGTGTGGTACAGAACAACGAATAGCAACGAAGTTTGCGTCTTTTTGTGTCTGGTTAGAGAGTTTGCAACGCCCTGGTCTGGTGAAGTCTGTGTGCCGACTCACCCACGGTAGCTTTAAGTTTTAAGAGGGACTGGAAGAAGATTCCTAGTACATCTATTGCGAAGGTCGTATGCAATTGTGCAGGACAAAGTACAAACAGTTATCATCGTCCATTTAAATTGGCGATACCGAACTTGTACACAGCTGCCTGTACCGTTCTCTTTTTACACTTACGTGAGTTAAAGCAGCTTATGCTGTTATTTTTACGTTTCCAGTGTTCATCAAATGTATGGGCTGTACTCCATACAAATGTAAAAAGCTTTAAAAACTAACGTACTTTAGTCTTTTCTCCGAAAATTCGAAAAAATTCGAAAAGATTTCAACGGTTTCCAAACGCTATTCTGCCTTATTATCTTGCTCTAGCTCCGCCCACGAATTTGATGCATATTCAGAAGGTCATTTTGAGAAGGAGTCAAGCAAAACGTAAACAAAACAGACAGTGAAATTTCGTTCAATTGATACATACGTTATTCAAACGGCCTTTACGTGTCCAATTTGCACATCGCATCGAACCGGCTGCGCAATTCGTTCGTTTCATTTGTGAACCCAGATTCAGTGACAAATTCCTATTCACTTGTTTCGGCTCCATCGTTCAGTTTTTAATTTTGTCGCTGATTGTGCTATTTGAATCCGTCCCAAGTTTCAAGATAATGTTCATTTTCTCTTTGATTTGATGCTGTGGCTTGGCATTCAAAAACAATCTTTGGGTTACGTACGTGTGAAACTAACTGTCATTCTGTGTTGGGCCCGAACGGTTGTGAAAGGACTGTAATGCATGTACACAACATGTGTGATATATTGGCAATACGTACATCGTTGTGTCAAAGGGTAGGCATAATTTTACGTCATTCATTTCTTGCATTGTGATTGGTCAAATTGAGATAAGAGTCCGTTGTCTTTGCATAAGAGCTTAGCCGAAAAAAGTAGATGAAGTTTTTTTCTATTGTAATTAGCGCTCTAATTAGTGAAATTTCACCGGAAAAAACCTGGCGTGAAGGATTTCTATCGGGTTGGTATCAAATGGAAGAGCAAGATTGAAGATTAACGATGAAGGTTATTTTTTTTTTCATCAAACAGCATAAGCTGCTTTAACCCTTTATTTAGAATAAATTAGGGCCATGCATTTTTGAACATTTCTGTGGATTTTATCCAAATATGTATTAGGCCAGGCTGTCGCTCAGGCGAGGATCCCAAGTACTGAAGTAGGTTTTTCACGCTCCAAACCATTATTTCATTTTGTATGTTTGCTTGTTTTTAAGCTCTTCCCTTGCGGAAACTTGGCAAAAGTCCCAGACGATGCGAGGTATTCACATTAACTGCAGTGCCAGTTGTGGGCCTATGATTAACGAATTCAATACTAGACAAACTACCTCGTGATTGGAAGACGCGCATGATCATAACCACTAATGTAGTGCGAGTACTTTGTACTGTTTTGTTCTGAGAAAAATTTCCAAAGCAGTAGTACAAAGACTAGCAAAGTTTATGCATCCTTGGTCTGTCAGACCTCAGGAAATGCCGTGTAGGCCTATGGTACGTGCTAATGTAATATTGTTAACCCCACTTGAAGGTCCTCATATGTTCCAAGCCCCACAAGGTAACTGAAAGAGTGCATTATGTATAATGCACTCTCTTCAGTTGCCGGCAGGCACAATTCTACACATGTCAGTGGGCAACTACTGTTGAATAATTATTGTTACAAAATCTGGAGCGATATTTCAAATGATATTAAACATTCTAGATCTTATGCAACTTTTAAAGACAAAGTCAATTCTCCTTTGATTGACAATTACTCTGCCTAAGAATCATGAGTGCCACATTGAACCCCCTTCCTTGCCTAGTTCCTTCGGGCTTTAATACATGGGCGTCCGGAAGGGGGAGGGCAAGGGGAGGCACTCCCCCCCCCCCGGAAAATCAAACTTGTGAAAAAATTAATTGAAAATTGAAGTAAAAAAAAATGAAAATAAATCATCAAAATATCTTCACTCACAGCGTCAGTTTCTACTCGTGAAATATGCGGACATTTGACCAGGAATAACAAAAGAGAAGGTGGTATGCTGAATAGTGAAATCGTAATTTGGGGACCATCATTCGTGATATCTATTGGAAATTTGTAATTGTAAAAACTATGCCAAAATTGTACTAGTTGTCAGGTATGTAGTGTGCATATGGCATCCGACTATTGATGAATGCGTTTGTCTTGGTTTGGTCCCGAACTGATCTCAAGTGGCGACGCGAGGATGTAACTGGGATATACAAGGTGAATATGGGGGGGGGGGGGGCTATGATTCATAATTGGGTAACGGATATAGGCCTTTATAGGCTGTTTGACAGTTGTAAGTTTTATCGTGCATAGGCGTGCGAGGCCGTGACCGAGAGGCAGATTTCCCTTCAACATTTTTTGCATTGAAATTTCTAAAAATCTAAAAATTACAGACACGAAATTCCTGTTTCAGGGCTGGGTACATGCAGCTTATAACACTCGCCAAGTGTCGTTTTCGGCCATCTGGGGGTTTGTAAGGCCCCAAATTTTCTTGTATGCTCCGCGCCAACCAAAGGTCCGCTTAGATAGTGTACACAATTCAATCATCCATGAATGACCTTGCCCCCCCCCCCCTTGTAAAAATTTCTGCGGACGCCCATGCTTTAATACATTCTTCTTTTTTTTTATCTTTTTGTTTACTTTTAAGCTACGATAAACTTAATTAGGCCTACTGTTTTTCTAGCGTCCCCGCTACATCTCACCATCTCACCATTGCATCTCGTTTTTAATATGCATCTATGTAGATGTGTTTATAAACGAAATACACTGAACTGAACTGAACTTAACTAAACTAATAAAACTGCTTCAAACCCCCAGCAAAATCACCTAATAGTCCGTCAGGCCGGAGGGGCCCATGCCTTAGAAAACAGAGATGAGAATTAATGTAGTTTGAAGTGTAACTTTTTCATGTTTATATTGGTTCCCTATGGGATTAACTATGGTTTCTGTATGCCATGAATGTTGTTAGTGCACGACCCCCGAGTGACCATTTTGGGGGGATTACACAAGTGAAATGCAAATTTTGTGAATAATGAGTTCTCCAGAGGTCAAAAGTCACCAGTTTTTGTTGATGCCCCAAATCAAGCAGCATTGATACAGTCACCTTTAATCCAGATTTACTCAAAACCAGGGGCGTCGATTTGATTTTGACATCTGGCCTGAATTTTTTCTCTTGTCCTGATAAGGGGTGTACAGCGGCGTAGCTAGAAATTTTTGCGGGAAGGTGGTGGGGTGGGCAAGCATCTAAATTTTACGATTTTTTTTAAGTGTGAGCAACACTGTACTAGAGACGCAATTTGCGGCGCGCGAAGCCCCATGAAATATTTACCCTTTTTCAGACATATTAAAATATGGAGCTTCTATTGCAGAAAAGTTTGGATTCTGGGTTTCCTGTAAGGAATTTGAAAAGTCAGGGGATTACTGAAGAATTTGCATTTCCTATTTGCAAATATGAGATTGAGCGGCGACCAAAGATCGTTGTTGCTACAAAGTCCTAATGGTATCCAACCTTTACGAAATGAGGCTCTCCGAACGAATTTTTTTTTGAGTCAAGAGCTAATTATATTGGAGAAAATTTGGAATTTTATGAAAGGAAATTTGTGAAAATAGCCATTTAGTTTCTGGTGTCACTTGATGATCTGGGATCACATATAGCTAATTTCCATTTTTTTTTCACTTACGAAGTTCAGAGCTCGGAAAATTGTACTATAAAGGTATGAGCGAGCACTTCCGCACAGGAATCGCAATTTGTGGCGCGCGAAGCGCACGGAAAATTTTGCTCGTTTGAAACAAATAATGACGAATGTGGAGCTTTTATTGGAGAGATTTGGGAATTTCACGAGTTTTCAAAACCACTTAGAACACTGGTTTCACAAATGACAAATTTCCGAATTCTTCCGTCATTTTTCAGAGCCGCCTGCCCCCTGAAGCTACTCCACTGGGTGTCAAGAGAAGGGGCCCAGATGCAAAATGTTGCTTAATGTTTCTATATTTTGAGTTTCTAGGAAACTCCAAAGTTTTCAAAACATGATTATGAAAGTGTGGGTAATTACTTTAACGGACTATTAAGGTCAATGTGAATTTAAATACCGGGTGAACTCTAGGCTAGAAGTAATTAGAATCACAACGAAAATTGTCATAGTTTGCGAAGGATTTGTGAAAAATTCTAATTGTAAGGAACCATTTGTAATGGAAAGAAGGTAAAATAAATCCATGAATTGATCAAAAGCACACTCCAATCTACTACGGGAAAATCACAGATCGAGGGGAGGGGGAGGGGGGAATGGGTACCCACTGGTGCTATTGAGACAAAGTTGCATAGGCCTACCGGTGTAAGACTGTTGATACAAAAATCATTTAAATATATTTTTCGGACGACACCTTATCGTAAACGATCTGCAGACAAAGAATGGAGGTGTAAATCTTATTCCTGACTGTAGTCTCTTAACTAGCAAACGTCAGTGTGATTTCACTTCTCTGATAATGATCTAAATACGAAATGGTCGAATCGCTATACAAATGTGTGATGTGCGCGTGTCGAAATTTTGCATTAAAAATCATACATTTTTCTGAAAAACTTGCATGCACACTGTGCACCGAGACATTTTCAGTTGCCTGAAAATGTGTTTGCCAATTTCAGCCTGTCAGGCTGGTCATTCCCTAAAGACTACAGATTTCATTAAAACATAGTAGGGGACAATTTCTCTTCTTCAAATTCCTTAATATTGTGCCCCAAGTTCATAACCACACCTGCTGCCCTATGCACACAAACAATCGACAAAATTTTAGAGATCGATGAATAATGTACGTTTGATATGCAAGTGAAAAAAGAACATCACGCAAGCACGCCGCGCGAAAATTTTGGGGATTTGAAAAGTAAACATTTGGAATTGTTGATACAGAAAGTCTATCGTAATCGGTAAAGGACACCTTTCATTACCTAAATGTATGGTTTTTTGGTAGTACCTAACTTTTAAGTGTCAGGTTACAAAAAGTGGGGGGGGGGGGACTTTTACGGTGTCCCCTCCACTCAAAAAAGTGGGGGGCATATCCCCCTGTCCCACCGTAATCGACGGCCATGCTCAAAACCACTGTTAACCAACTTGGAAAGTGTTCGTCAGACATCCTTTTGCATGTTTACTCTAAACCGCTAATATTCAATTATTTTCTATACATTTACTTCTGAGAAAAACGGCGCTAGGTTATTGGTCACAAAGTGGTAAATTTGAGCGACGCATTAGATTGAATATTTTATTTTCCTTTAAACGACGTGCTTTGACAATTGTATTTGACTGTGGTCTTAGGTACCCCCACTCGAGTTAACACCGTGTTGCCTAGTCGCGCTCGAGTAAAGTGGGAACGCGAGTTAACTCGGGGTCGGTGTTTAAATTTCGATCCACCTCAGATCGCAGGGCTCTGCGGTTAAAACACCGTGTTTGTTTTAATCAAGCAAGGTCACAGATGTTTATGGAGCTGACGACCATTTTCTAACATTTTACAGTAACTGGTATGTAAAATATTTGATCTCGTTACTATGGTAGCACTACACAATCACCAAAACTCGGGGTACATGAACACACAGACTGGCAAAAACGGGTTTACTGGCGGTTTTGCCTGATTGTAAACAAGGGGTAACACCGCTAGGGTCGCGGGGTACGTGAGACAACGCCTTAATTTATTCAGTGGCGTGACAAGTAGCAGACTAGGTGGCCAGTGTCCAAGGGTTATTCCAAGGGTTCAGTGTCCCCTCAACCCCAACCAACCCTGTATTGCGACGTACAGAGGCTCCTCTTACCCCTCTCCTCTCAAAGTCCAAAGGAGATTTAATTGGTCTTGGGAAGTTGACTTTGGGCCCCTCGCTGTCTTCATTTTGTCTCTGAGATAACCATTCGTTTGTTTTCCCCATTGGCAGACTAGGTGCTTGTATTTGCTAGACGTCTTTGTTGTAGACGTCTTGTCGTATCTGGAACAATCAGGGACGGAGAAACAGGGGTGGGGAGGTTAAAACCCCTCTCCTTTTAAACGAGTGGATTTGTCAACACAATTATCCCTACCCCGGTTTTCAGACTAATTCCGAAAGAATTATTTTTTTCGTATGATTTTATTCGAATTCGAGTTATTCCTACCGAGGAACCCCCCCCCCCCCCCATCCAAAAGGGGTGTACATTTCACTTCAACTGTAGAGGGTTGGACATGGTTGAATTATGCCAAATCCTGTAAGTTTTCACACAAAGCGTGAATGACGAACGCGAAGCCAATAGCCGGTAGGGTCTAGGGGACGGCCTTGCTCGCTAACTCGATGTCTCAAGATAGGAGTGTCAGACATTTCAAACTTAGTACATAGATGCCCCAGTGAACAACTGTGCTGTTTTGAAAAATTCTCTTTCACAGTGAAATTCCATTTTTTTTATACTGTTGTATCAGTTCTCCATTTTGAAATACTTGTTTCAAAAAGGCATCAAGTTTGCAAACATCCTCTGGTCCTGGAAAAGAAAAAACTCGGAAATCTTCCATATGTCACGCCAGGTCAACACGTGAAATCACTTATCTACAGATCTTTCTAATATATTTGTTTGCTCTTTTACTCTTTGTGAGTTTTGAAACACTTGTCTAAAAATAGGCATCTAGTTTCGGAACTTTTGAATCTGGTCGAAGAAGCTCAGTATTCATTACATTATGTACACTCCAAAAACACCTTGGTAAGGTTTAACCAGTATCGTGGTTACAGATTAACGAACCATTTCCTGGTTAAAGAACCGAGGAAGACTGGTAAAAATTTACCCATAAAAATATTAATATTTGACCACAATTCAAAATAATACATCAATTTTAACAATGCAATGTTAATTTCGACCCGTATTTCCTGGTTATTTTAACCAGAAAAAGGTTGGTTAATCTGTGACCACGATATTGCTTAAACCTAACCAATGTCTTTTAGAGTGTATGTAGCAACAACGATCTTCAGTTGCCCGGCAATCTCTAATTTGGTAATAGGAAGTTCAGATTCTTCAATAGTCCACAAACATTTTAAATTACCTTACAGGTAACAAGGAATCAAACATTTGCTGAAACACAAGCTTCATATTTTTAAACATTTGTTTTGGATGCTGCCCCCTCCCCTGGAAAAGTGTCTGGCTATAAACGTCACTGTATATAACAAAACAGTCCGTTTAATAGCTTGTTGTTAACTGTGGTCTCATGTACCTCGTGCTCGAGTTAACACCGCGTTGCCTTGCGCTCGAGTAGAGTGGAAACGCAGGTTAACTCGGGATCGATGTTTAAATTTTGATCCACCTCAGATCGGAGGGTTCTACAGTTTAAACACCGTGTTTGTTTTAATCAAGCAAGGTCACATGTGTTTATGGAGCTGACAACCATTTTCTAACATTTTACAGTAACTGGTATGTGAAATATTTGATCTCGTTACTATGGTAGCACTACACAATCACCAAAACTCGGGGTACATGAACACACAGACTGGCAAAAACGGGTTTACTGGCGGTTTTGCCTGATTGTAAACAAAGGGTAACACCGCTAGTGTCGCGGGGTACGTGAGACAACGCCTTAATTTATTCAGTGGCGTGGCAAGTAGCAAACTAGGTGGCCAGTATCCAAGGGTTATTCCAAGGGTTCAGTGCCCCCTCAACCCCAACCAACCCTGTATTGCGACGTACAGAGGCTCCTCTTACCCCTCTCTTCTCAAAGTCCAAAGGAGATTTAATTGGTCTTGGGAAGTTGACTTTGGGCTCCTCGCTGTCTTCATTTTGTCTATGAGAAAACCGTATTCGTTTGTTTTCCCCATTGGCAGACTAGGTGCACCGTATTGCTAGACGTCTTTGTTGTAGCCGTCTTGTCGTATTTGGTCCAATCAGGGACGGAGAAACGGGTGGGGAGGTTAAAACCTCTCCTTTTAAACGAGTGGATTTGTCAACACAATTATCCCTACCCCGGTTTTCAGACTAATTCCGAAAGAATGATTTTATTCGAATTCGAGTTATTCCTACCGAGGACCCCCCCCCCCCATCCCCAAGGGGTGTACATTTCACTTCAACTGTGGAGGGGTGGGCATGGTTGAATTATGCCAAATACTGTAAGTTTTCACACAAAGCGTGAATGACGAACGCGAAGCTTATAGCCGGTAGGGTCTAGTTGACGGCCTTGCTAGCTAACTCGATGTCTCAAGACAGGAATGTCAGATAGTTTCAAACTTAGTACATAGATGCCCCAGTGAACAACTGTGTTGTTTTGAAAAATTCTCTTTCACAGTGAAATTCCAATTTTTTTATACTGTTATATCAGTTCTCCATTTTGAAATACTTGTTTAAAAAGGCATCAAGTTTGGAAACATCCTCTGGTCCTGGGAAAGAAAACACTCGGACATGTTCCATATGTCACGCCAGATCACCATGTGACATCAGTTATCTACAGTGCTCTGCAATATATTTTTTGCGCTTTTACGCTTTACAAGTTCTCAAATACTTGTATAGAACCGGAATCTGGTCGAAGAAGCTCAATATTCAGGCCTTAAATAACATTATGTACCCTCCAAAAACACCTTGGTTAGATTTGACCAGTATCGTGGTTACAGATTAACGAACCATTTCCTAATTAAAATATACCGAGGAAGACTGGTGAAAATTTACCCATAAAAATATTAATATTTGACCACAGTTCAAAATAATCCATCAATTTTAACAATGTAGTGTTAATTTCGACCCGTATTTCCCGGTTATTTTAACCAGAAAAAGGTTGGTTAATCTGTGACCACGATATTGCTTAAACCTAACCAATGTGTTTTTAGAGTGTATGTAGCAACAACGATCTTCAGTCGCCCGGCAATCTCGAATTTGGTAATAGGAAGTTCAGATTCTTCAGTAGTCCCCAAACAACAACACTTGCAACACAAGCTTCATATTTTTAAACATTTGTTTCGTATGCTGCACCCTCCCCTGGAAAAGTGTCTGGCTATATACGTCACTGTATATAACAAAACAGTTCGTTTAAAAGCTAGTTGTAACATTTAATTCAATAGAAGATAAAATATGATAAAAGGTGAAAATTTATCGACGTTTGATAATAATATTAATATTTACAGTCGCCATGCACGTACAGGAAAAGAGAGGAGATTTGATAGGCTACAGCCAACAAATACTACAAACAGTAACAAATAGGTTTGCCGAGCAAAACACTACCGTTGCTGGATATTTACGTCCACTGACAAGTTTGTTTGCGAAATTGCAGTAACATAAATTCTCTACTTTGTCTAAACCGTTCCTCGACTCTTCGGTAAAAACCGAGCAGCGAAAACAAACTTTTCATTTCAGTGAAGGAGTTTTGCCCCATGAAGGATCTATGTCCTTAAAATGACACCGATAGGGATTAAATGAAAAACCTTCGATCATCATAGGCGTCTTATGCATGTTTCCGATTTACGCGTAACATACTGTACCAACTTTGCAACATCGTGGTCTCCATCAGCGAATTATGATTCTGGTAAAATCGTAAGGTAATTTAGTACCACACCATATTTGGGTTTTTTTTAAAAATGGAACTGCGTTGAATTAGTGCACTTCTTTCCGAGACCAGAAAGTACCAGTCTCAAACTACACGTTCCTCATCTTGTTTATATATCCTTGCAACCTCCGTGGGATGAGCCTTGCAATATCAGTTCTCTCAGGCGCGTAGCCAGGATTGTGTCATGGGGAGGGGGGTGGTGTTACGGGGGGGGGGGTGGGAGCACGACATGAGGCGAAAGGTCTAAGGAAAGAGGGAAAAACCCGCTCTTTTGGTTGTTTTTTGCATTTCAAGGTTGGGTCATGGGGGGAGTTCTAACCCCCGCCCCCACCCCCCACCCCCGTGGCTACGCCACTGAGCTCTCTTAGCTTTTTATTCACATTGTTATACTGTTGTAAAAAGCACACACCTTTCTATTTTCATTTGCAGGAATACTGACCTGGACACATTTGCAGAGGAGAAATGACAAGCATATCGCCCTTGAAACATATAGATGAAACTTTTTGTCTCTGTTCTATCTGCTTAGAACAATTTAAGGAGCCAAAGTTGCTTCCTTGCCTACACAGATTCTGCAAAGAATGCCTACAAACATTGATAAAAGCAAATAATGACTCACCAAGATGTCCTGAATGTAGGGACGAAATCCAGATTCCTTCCAGCGGCGAATTTAAAACTGATTTTTACATGAAGAACCTAGTTGAATATATACAAATTCAACAATCACTTCAAAGTGATGAAATCCGGGAATGTTATGGTTGCTCGAAGAATCTCAGAGTTACAGCATATTGCTTTAGATGCAACGATTTTCTTTGTGGAGATTGTCATAGTTCCCATTTGACAAATAAATTTTTAAAAGACCATCGAAAGCATACACTCTCTCTTGAAGACATTGAATCAAAAAACATTACAACCGAAAAGTTAGCTTCTATGCGAGATGCTCCCAGGTGTGACACTCATCCTGAAAAAATATCTGAGTTGTATTGTGAATCTTGCAATTTTATCCCAATTTGCGTTGCTTGTATGTTTGGGGAGCACAAAGGACATGACGTTCACGAAGTCAAAACATTGGCTAAGTCAAAAAGGAAAATTTTAGCCCAGAAGCTTAAGTATGTGGAAGAACTTGACCTGGAGTTCAAGCTTGCTAATCCCGAACGTGCGAAAGAAAAGTTAATTTCAAATGTCACCAGCGAAAAGGAAAAGGTGATTCAGCTGTGTGGAGATCAGCTTCATAAGACTAAGGCAAAATTACAAGAAACGGAAGAAACACAAACAAAAATTAAACAAGAAAAACAGAGTAAAGAAAAGGAAGTATTTGAATCATTACAGGCGGAAATGGACGAGGAAATCCAGCGCGTAAAAGATAAGTATAAACACATGTTTAACTTGAAGAAAACTGAAATAAATGAGTCCTTCCATGACATAGAGGGCAAACTGGAAAATAAAGTTGCTAAACTGAATAGCAAACTTGAACGATTGGAGCAAGATCAGGGTAGGTCATTAGAATTATTGGAACTGCAACTTGAAAACAAGAGTGAAGAAATTGACAATGCTTCAGAACATTTTGAAAACACTAAGAAACGTTTTCAGAACCTCCGAATTTTGGGGTCTACCATCATTGAATCCGAAAATGATTGGACAGCTGTGCAGTGTTTTCCTGAAATCGAGACGGGAGCTGATAATTTACTGAAAGAAGTGAAACATGAACTACCAGATTTGGAGAGGATGACATTAGTGACCATCGATCACAAACTGTTCTCCTTTGGAAGGCCAGCTGGGACTAAACTATCAGATCAAGTTGAAACCCAAATAACTTTGGATAAAATGTGCAAAGTGATTAATTGTATGAAAACCTGTGGTGATGGTAATATTGCCATAAGTGGGAGAAGTCTGCTTGGAGAACAGGCATTTGTAATTGTGACTGATGTTGATTGTAAAATATTGCGTCAGAAAAAAATAAGTACGGATACCAATCCCTGGCACTCTTGTGAATTCGTATCTCAAAATAAAGTTGTGACAGCTTTTGCTAAAACCATTTGTGCTTATGACACTCTTACTGATTCACTCTTTCTCAAGAGTATCTGTGAAATCAGCAGCTGGCCGAACAATAGAAACGTGAGGTGCTTAGCTACTGATCCCGACAACAATCACATCTTTGTCGGAGGGTTTGACAGCAGAGAAGTGTATGTATTTGACCATAAGCTGACATACCTTTACATCCTGACACTTCCAGAGGTGATCCATTGGCCACGTGATATGACGTTCAATGACGGTAATCTGTTTGTATGTGATTCAGAAGGGGAGGTAGTATATGTAACGTTCATTGATAAACTGAATGTCAAGATTATTAGTAAATTCAAAGCATTAAGTCCGGGGGATGACTTCAGACCCTGGAGTATATGTACCTGCAAAAACGGAATGGTGTACGTATTGTGGCGTTCTTATGACAAACGTCAGTCCTACCTCGTCCAGTACGGTCATGATGGTCAAATTACAGAAAAAAGGTTGCTGGGTAGTGAAGCGTATGCGTGTACAGTAGTTGAAACACTTGGAGGGGAGGAACTTCTCGTAGCTACACTTGATACAAAAACGGTGTACCGTTTTGGATTACAGGATGACTACGATTAGTCTATAGAATTTCAATAATGTAGGGACCAACGTGAGTTTAAAATAATGCGGGCAAAATATAGCTTAAAAGTTACCACCTGTGTCGAGGAGAGTGTAGGTGGAAAAGAGAGTCAGAAGTAAGATTGAAGATGTTTCAGTGTGATATAATAAGAACCTTTCAACAATGCTCTAACCGAACCCAATAAACCTGGGTCTGATCGGGGGCCAATTATAATACCAGTGTAACAAAAGTCGGAGTCCGGTACTACCAAATCTAAGTCCAGTCAGAGTTCCGAGAAGATAAGGTGTGATAGCTCTTTTACTCCTATGGGGTGGTGCTGTTAATTAAGCCCTCTGTGTGCAATATGCAAGCAAATGCAATGTGTAAGCAAACAGGAAGTGTTCAAGGTCATAAAAACATTTTTAATTTTAAAGGGAAACAAAGCAGGTAATGTGAGTTGTACAACAGGAAAGTCACAAATTATTGCGCAATGTACCGATTTGTTTTAAGTGAATAAATTTTAATATTTTACATCTCAGCCCAGGGATGTTCTATGGAGATGGGAGTTTGACTGCAAAAAATATTTTTTCGTGGTTTTTAATATTTATCTTTTTATTTATTTTACTTCAGGTACACTTTAATTTATCTAGAATTTATATGGAAGGTTAGTTTTGTAAGTTTATTTCAGTGGGTAAAACTTTGAACTGACAATGCGTTTGAAAGTTGTTCACTATTTACAGTCACTTCCGTCTATGATGTGGCATCTGTCCCGAGCTGATACATATTGCAAACCGTTCCAATGTATGATCCATTATCTTGAAGGAGGGAGTTGTAACTTTCTGCTTGAAGCCTGTATCTAGGCTTACGTACACATTAATTATAGTGGTACTTTCATGATCTGATCACTACCGTACACAACGCATTCGTGTTTCGTAAGTGTGTCGAAAAATCCCATCTATTTTTTGATCTGGTATGCACTCCATCTCGTGTGTGTATTCTTTAGAGATGTCTTCATCTTCTAAAAATCTAGCTTCCAAGACCAAGAGGTTAATTTTTGGGGTTTTTTTTTTCAAGACAAAGAAGGATAGGAATTAGTGCCACCCTCTGAAAATAGCAGCACTTGGTTAACATTGCACATTTAATAGAGTATTATAACAAAGAAGGCACTAAATAGGAAGGTCAAGGTTTGTAAAATGTGTTTGCTATGATAAAGCAGCACCAGTTTTTGTTCCTTTTCTCATATGCAGTATATAATGTTGTGAAAATCCAGTTTCGATCAAAATATCGCAAGTATATGTTGACATTAAAATGATTTAAAATGATTACATAATTTAATTGATTTTATTTTAGTTAAGTGATGAAATGATTAAAAATTTACAAACAACTCACACCAGATGGTCAGTAGCATCTGCGGGGTTGCAAATGGGCAATCCACATTGAAACAGGCCGGATTATCACAATACATGCCAATCTTTTACTGTGGCTTTACATGACGGTGAACCTTGCGTGCCAAACGAGTAAAAATTATTTGACGGTAAGCCTTTCAAGTTAAGCGAGTAAAAACTCTTGAATTTCTTTAGTAACAAAATCTTGTCCTTTTGCACAGGGTGATCATGGGAGTAAAAGGGAAAATTCACACGGAATATAAAACACCATTACACACAAGTTATTTGTCACACGGCGTTCTCAAAAACCCGTATGATTTAACACATGTCAAAAAAGTGGCACCTCCTTTTAAATATCTTTAAATTCATCCAATATTATCATTTTGTAGTACATCACATGATTTTGAAAATGTACTTTTTGTTTTAAAAGATCTTGATTGTATATGAAAAACCTCACAAAATAGAGGCGTTTTGAAACCGCTTCCTAAAAAGAGTATTCCGAAAGAAATCACCTAATTGACGTTTTGCATTTAGGGGTGACAGGGTTTTTTCCGCAACAGAGCGGAATCGAAGCTGCTCTGTGCTTATTATTAGTACCCATTGCCCAAACGAAAGTGGATTTTTGCAAAAAAAAAGAAAATGAGGAAGGCAAAATTTTCGGGCGCGCTGAGAAGTTTTGTCCCTTTCACGGTAAATTGATGATTTCATAGTTTCATCGAAGAAATTTGGAGCTACTTGCTTTTGTAAGGAAGAAAATGTGGTCTGGTCTGGGGAAGGGGTCTAAAGGTGTAATGTTACTTCTCTTTGAAAATTTTCAAAAATTACATGTCCCTACCCATTCAATCTTGTATAATCAATCCTGAAGATAATTTTAGGTTTTTAACGTACTGCAGAACTGCATCATGAAAGGCACTGCATGTTTTTAATTGGCTTAATTCAAAAGAGTTTTCTAAAGGTCCAGATTAACAAATTATACTCAAGCAGCCGCAATACTATTTGTACTTATTCTGATGTAAGGTAATCTTTTGTGATGTAGGGCTCTTACAAAATATCTTTATGCTTTGCAATATAAGCTACTTATGTAAGTTGCTTCTGCTTCCAAACTAAACACAAGCTTACAAATACTCAAAATAACTTAGAAGACAATTACTCGTGCCCCAACCACGATTTTACCCGTGCTATACCAAAATCCTCTATTGGTATGACTCTTTGATTGACAACAAATTCAAAAATGCAGAGTACCTCATACGACACGGCATGAACTGTGAGGGTTCTCATCACTCTTTCTCATTACTCTTTATCCCCCTGTGAGGTAGGGGGTTGTAGAATATGTCCACGGTATTCCCCGCCTGTCGTATTTGAATGTATGACACTATAATTATAACACATTCGTGTTGGTGTGTCGTGAAATATTATCTAACTGCCTAATGACTGTTTCGTCCTGTGTGGGCTGGGGTTGTAGAATGCTTCCGAAACACTGAAAATAACTTAAAAGACAATTAATCGTGACCCCAACCACGATTTTACCTGTGGTACATCAAAATCCTCGATTGGTATAGCTCTTTGATTGACATCAAATTCAAAAATGCAGAGTAGCTCATACGACACGGCATGAACTGTGAGGGTTCTCATCACTATTTCTCATTACTCTTTATACCCCTGTGAGATAGGGGGTTGTAGAATATGTCCACGGTATTCCCCGCCTGTCGTATTTGAATGTATGACACTATAATTATAACACATTCGTGTTGGTGTTTCGTGAAATATTATCTAACTGCCTAATGACTGTTTCGTCCTGTGTGGGCTGGGGTTGTAGAATGCTTCCGAAATACTCAAAATAACTTAAAAGACAATTAATCGTGACCAAATCCACGATTTTACCTGTGGTACATCAAAATCCTCGATTGGTATAGCTCTTTGATTGACATCAAATTCAAAAATGCAGAGTAGCTCATACGACACGGCATGAACTGTGAGGGTTCTCATCACTATTTCTCATTACTCTTTATACCCCTGTGAGATAGGGGGTTGTAGAATATGTCCACGGTATTCCCCGCCTGTCGTATTTGAATGTATGACACTATAATTATAACACATTCGTGTTGGTGTTTCGTGAAATATTATCTAACTGCCTAATGACTGTTTCGTCCTGTGTGGGCTGGGGTTGTAGAATGCTTCCGAAATACTCAAAATAACTTAAAAGACAATTAATCGTGACCAAATCCACGATTTTACCTGTGGTACATCAAAATCCTCTATTGGTATAGCTCTTTGATTGACATCAAATTCAAAAATGCAGAGTAGCTCATTTCCCACGGCATGAACTGTGAGGGTTCTCCTTATACTCTTTAGGGCTTTGTATGGCCCTAAGATATCCTGAAACGATAAACTAGGATTGTGTTAAAATGGAGGTGAGTTTAAGAAAACTGTGAGCGGGACTAGTAATTTTTACGCAGAGATAATCGAAACTGTCTGTTATGAGGACTGTCTGTCTTTAAATTCACCCTCGCATCCCGCGAAAGATCTTGAAAAGGGTGCAGAAAAAATGTTTACAGAAACAACCCTGTCTCTGTCGGGAAAATTGTTAGCCCGCTAGATACGGGCCTGTTGGTCTCTATATCTCTCCAATACGGTGTATAAGGGACTAATAAAAGTACGTAACATTCAAAGAATATACAGTAATTACTAAGGAAGAAAAAGAAAAAAGGTAAAAAGAAAAAGCATGTCACATATACTGACACTTCTCTTCCTTTTGGCTAAAATCAGTATCGGTGTTTTTCATCCAGTTAAGATTGGAGCCGTACATGGTAGACCAATGATGTAAATGGTATGAAGGCCATGAGGTTGGTCCACTGTTGTCCTTCAGTGGACGTAGCTTCTTTGGGAAGCAGTTAAAAGTTTGGTTTCCCCGCGAACGACTCTTTGCCAGAGAGTCGTGAGAACTTTAGAAAAAGCATATACCGACACAACATAGACAGAAATTCGAGTAAAATAATAATTATAACAATAATAACAATAACAATAATAATAAATAATAGCCATTACAATAATACAAATAATTAAAGTAAGAATAATAGTGAAAATAAAACAGTATTACCCAGGCGGATAGCCAGGATTTTGTCATGGGGGAGGGGAGTTGATTTCATGGGGGGACCGAACTGAGGGGAATGTCTATAAGGATAGAGAGTAAAGACCGCTATTTTAGGTGTTTTTGCCGTCCAAGGTTAGGTCATGGGGGTTCTAACCCCCACCCCCTACCCCCTTCTCCTTGGCTACGCCACTGGTATTACCATCCAAAAACAAACGACAAAAAATGGCAGGCACGTATATTAAGGTAAGTAACTATTCAGGATCGCGGTTAAAATTTCTCCACAGAATAAACTGATCTTTAATAAGGTCTTCCTATTATATTACTTGTCTGAAATAAATCTTTTATTTTTAGGGTGTTTGGATTCTTATGAAAATAAGGGGGTATGTATTTTTCCTTCCTTGAGATAACGCTTTACATTCGAAAGAATTATGAAATTTGTCTCCTAGCTTTTCCTGATACCCAATTACAAAGGGTGCATATTCTGTCATAAAAAAAATATTCTTGTATCTACCGGTGACAGTTAGTGTTTTGCGATTGCCACGACGTACGGCAGTCTACAAAAGTTAAACCTCTTTCGAAACGGGAGATTAACTGAACACTTTTGAAATGTAAGATTCTTTTTAAAAATACCTAAAATTTCACACTGAGTATATTTCTATCAACTAATTCAACATACCATTCTAGCATATAGATATCATCAAGTTTTTGATCAATAGTTTTTTTTATACCATTGCAAATTTCAATTAGGGCAGTAAAGTGTATTATTACCATTAGTACTAAAGAAAGGCGTGTTCCCGAATGAAGTCATTCCGGTTTTTTCGAAAATGCTTTAAATGTTCAAGAGCCACAAGGAGGTGTAAATACCCTTATGATGAAGAACACTTAGATGTTTATAAATCATGCAAGACAACTTGCTCTCGTCACCATTAACAATGCTACCCCAAAAGTAACCATTCTACTCTCGACCAAGAGTAAAAAGTCGAAACATTCAAAATCATTAGCAAGCTTCCATGCACTTCCGTTGTTTAGTTTTCCTTAAGGTTCAAGAACATTTCATCCAATGGTAAAGTGACACAATTTTAACTGGTAATTTTCTGATCACTTTCTGAACAGCACGTTCCTGATTTTTCCTTTTCAAGTGAAAATTTTATTGCAAAAGTAAGCTCTAAAAAACGCACTGCTCCCGTTCTTATTACAACCCTAAGAAGTGTCATTTCCGGCTGTCTGAGGGGTCCGATTTTTCAAAATTTTCTGTACACTCCACTGAGATGCTGTTTCGGCCGAACAGATTACTTAAAGACATATTCTGGAGACAAAATTCATTAACTTCAAAATATGCAGAAATTTTGTGAAAGTGAAAACTGCATCTCAATAGCATATAGCGTTCAGAAGATACAAATTTTTAAAGTGATACAGTTTCTGGAGATTTGGTGCATCATGGGTAATCTGTGATGTAATCGTGGCACGTTAATGTGACATTGCATTCAATTTATTTATAATATCGATTCTGCTGCATGCAATATTAAGTAACATTGTTGCTTGTACTCTACATATGGTGAAAGGTAATGCTAGATCTACAGGAAAAGGTATTCAAACATTCCAACAGTATCGAATTTCAAGGACAAACAGGACGTTCAATTACAAAGAAAAACAAAAAGACTTTGAGGCAATATGCCCACATTACGTAACTTCCAGATGCTTTGTTGAAAAGCAGAGGTATCTTTAACAAAAATACTCAATCCTTAAAGTGAGATATCTTTAGTTAAGAAAGAGGTATTGAGACAGGGTTTGCAGGACATGGTGTAGAACATTTTTGCTATTCTTACAACATCCAGGTGAAGGGCCACCAGAATATGCCTTTAACAAAACATGACAGTCAATCACACCATATTTTATTGCTGTCAATACTACTAAGTTCATTGACAGCATGGAAATAGTGTAATTTTAAGAATATGGATAAAAAAGCAAAACGAAATACAGCACCATTAAAGCCCTTCGAGACAGCAACGTTTGTACCCTCCTCCCGCCTAGTGGTCTAGAATTGGAACGGTTTGTGGACTTTGGCCCCGCCAGACACGCCCCAAAATCGCTAAGCCCATGCGTTATACTGGTAACCCCTTGATTACTTTGCAGTTTGCTAGTTAATTGAAAAAACATTTTAAATGTTAACGAAAGCTCAAAATAGCGACAGCTAAGATTCTTCTAACAAGCATCGGAAATGCAGTTTTTTGGGGGTCCGTGACTTTTCAAAATTTTCTGCCAGCCCGGCTCCAACTAATGGTGGCGCTGAGCTTAGATAGTCTTTCGGGTGTAATATTCATTCTATACCCTTAAAACACCGGGGTTAAATTTAGCCAGGATCGATGTTCTATTTAGTTCAACATAACTTCTGGTTAAATTTCCCATAAAATCCGGGTTAAACTAAAGCAAATCTGGTTACACTAGCACAAATTCTGGTTGAAGTAACTAGGATTTGAGTTAATTTAACTAGGAAACTTTACCATGATTGTGTTGGAATAAACAGAACACCGATCCCTGGTTAAATTCAGCCCGGTGTTTTAAAGGTGAATAAAATATCATTTATTCTGGCAAAAAAATCTCCTTCTTCACCCAACTGTAATTCTTTCGTATGCCTATGATAGTCACAAAAATTGATTTTTTTTCTTAATCATTGCATGCAAAAACAAAAATAGCTGCAGGAACTGGTGACAGGTTGTTTATGATAACTTTCATTTTATTCGATCAACCAAACCAAATATAGTGTGGAGAAAAGCAAGCATAGGGCGCGAAAACTTTGTGCTGTAAGAACAAAATGTTTCAGAATTTAAGAGACTGCATCTCACGTTAATTGCAACATATATGTACTAGCACTTATTTTAACAAAACATTGAATCGACAAAACATATTGGGTGACATTTCATGTGCTGTCACCCCAAAAAGTAACCACCCATGGCCCCAAGAAAAGGTTCTCCTGCTTGTAAAATTCTGGCGGCGCCAATTTTGAACCGTCACCACCAAGACTTTTATTTGAGGACCAATTTGTGTGGACCTTTTGGGGGGGTTCAGCGCCGGTCATACTTGCTAATTCCGAACATTTCACAGTCAATTATAGCAAAATGATGCATTAATTCTGGGGACATCCAAGCCTCCTGCGAGTCTTTCAGGTGGGTTTATGTAAAAGCTTACGCTCCTATGCGTGGCCCCTTGCGCCCCCTGGATCCTGGCCTGTTATCAGGTCCAAGTAATTGTATTGACATAATGATCTAAAAATTCGGCCCTCGGTGGTAGCTAAGAGCTAATGGTCTCTTAGTTTCGTCATTATCTGATTTGGTTATTTAAGTTTTTGTAAAGGATTTTTCGGTACTGTAACTGAGAACTAGGAAGTCACTGTGTTGCCATCCGTGTTTTGATTACACATCAGGGTCTTGTATAGAAGCTGAAGCAATAAGCTGAGATTGTGTCTGGATGAGGATGTATTTTAGGGAGTGTTGGGAGGGGCTTAAGTAAGTAGGTTAGGAGAATTAAAAAAAATTGGGTTGAGAGGAGTAGCTCTTTAAAATGAAAGGCACTGGCAGCTTGAAATTTTCGAGATGAAGTTTTTTAGGGACTTCCTTACTTAGCTAGCATTATTTTAGTTTCTGTTCATGTGAATAGAAAAAAAGGAATAGATCGAATGAAAGTACGTAATATTTTGATGGACAAACATCCAGACGTTGAAGACTGAGAAAATGCTTCCTTCTTATTTGGTAAATTAAGTTACATTCTCTCGATGATCGTCAAAACTAAACTGAGGGCACTGGCATGTTTCAGTAGCCACCATAAAAGCAGCTCAAAGGTAGCGGACTGCAATACTCCTACCTGAGAAAATGTTTACTGACAGATGAAGTGCCTTAAAAAATATTTGATGTTGTTTCTGACTGTGTTACTTTTAGAAGATGATCATTTTCTTATTTGGATTTTGTAAACAATGAGTACAGACTGTGCAAAATTCAAGTCAATTTGACCAATGTTAGTGCCACGTTTTTATTGTATAACTCCGCTCTGTGAAATGCTGTCTCTGAGTAGCTATATGGGGAACGCATATCTAGCATTCGAGGCTCTCTAGTTCAAAATTTCAATGGTCATAATATGGAACTTTGAAAGTGCCATAAAAGTCCAAATTATGAGCTACGACCAGAGGATTGGCATGTCCGGTTGAAAACTTCCACAAGGAGCTAAGGGACACAGAAGTAGCCCAATTTAGTGTCAATGGAACATGCAATCAGTGGCCGGCTACCTGAACGTTGGCATTATCATCTAAAGCAACGTTAAAATAAAATAAAACATCGTCACTAATTTTTAAATTGGAACAGAAAAAATATCAAAAGACTATTGTCCCGTATTCGTAGGGGCTGGTCGTCGAGAAACCCCACTGTGTCAATTGTGTAAGAGTATCCCAATGCTCACAGATTACATGTAGTGCGCTTCTGCTACTCCGAAAGAACATCCCCTGTGAAAGCTGAGCATACTTATATTCATCGTAACAACCCAAATGAACAAGCAGGACGGGAAGAGTAGACGCCACCCCGAGACACTCAGTACGCCAAACCATGTACAGCGGCTTTAAAAGCATTTGATACTTTTTTGAAAGTGTAGTAAACTGAATTAGTTATACTGTGTCATCCACAGGTTCTCGTATACATATCATTTAAATCCTTATACTAAAATTTCAAATAAAAATAAGCGATGGAATGTTTTTTTTTTTCACATCATTTTTAACTGGTTTCAAAATTTTTCTGACTTGTGAGAATTCAACCAAACAAGTGTTGTTGTTGCACCAAATTACTACATTTTGGAAAAAAATTTTGTTTCTGAGTCATGAAGGCAGTGACTGTAGCAATAGCCTCAACTACAGAGACTGTGTTTCAATATCTCAAACAAGAAATTGCAGAGGCTAAAGCTGTCTCAAATGACATAGAAACACTGAAAGTAAGGGTAGAAGAACAGATGGCAGAATCTGAAAAACTAGAGCAATACACACGAAAGGAAAACGTTAAGATTTTTGGGCTAAATGAAAGTGACCATGAAAACCGTGAAGATAAAATTGTTAATCTCTCAAAGGAAGCCAGAGTGGACATTACTTCAAGCGATATCAGTGTTTGTCATCGCCTTCCAGGAAATGGAGGGAGGCCACACCCCGTCATCGTGAAGCCTTGTAAAAGGAAAACGAGAGGAAGTATGATCATGATTAAGGTTAAAATATCTGGGGACAAAACCAGAACATCGTAATTTTTACATAAATGATGATCTCACGAGCATGAGGAAGAAAATTGTGAAGGGACTCAGGGAGGAGGAGAATGTCTCTCAAGTCATGTGGACTATCGATGCCAAAATATGATGTATTATTAGTATCAATGGAAAGGAAACAAAACTTATTTGGCCAAGGATATATCAAAAATACATGCACTGCAGTGAAGATAAAGTAAGAAATCTTGAAGTGGTTTAGATTCAGGGTTTCCTGCAAGGATATTTGAATATTTGGAGGACCATCGAAGAATCTGCGTTTCCTGTTAGCACATATCCTAGATAGCATGTCTACTGAAGATCATGGTTGTTTCGTAATGTTATCTCGACGACATTCAAAAGGCTCCCGAAACTTCTTTTTTTTTTGACAAAATATTTAAAAATTAAAAGCAATGCAGCGGCTCGAAAGAGTTCACCACTGACTGCTTTAAGAGCGACCACTTACTGCATAAAGGGTTGCAGGTAAGGGCGCGGAGCGCGAGGAAAAATTTGCCTTTTAAAAACTAATAATTACAAATATGAAGCTTTTATTAGGAAGAATTCGGAATTTTATGCAAGAAAGGTTGGGAAAACCGCACTGTATTTGACTGCATGCCGCTAGAATTCAATAGAGTCGTTTAGCCAAAGTTCCCCGGGAAAAGGCCATTTTCTCGGGTGAAATATAAAGACGTCTTCTGTCGCCTGATGGCTAAATCCTCCTATTGAATTCTAGCCTCATGGGTGTCTCAAATGGCAAATTTCAGAATTTTTCACTTTTTCGAGCCAGGGGCGATATCGCCACTCCTTCCTGTAGTTAGGTCACTACTCTGCAACATTGATCACTGATAACATTTTGACACTTCAATAGCTAAAGAATCCGTCTACACAGAGTACTCAACTGACAGGGTGGAAAGGTATCTGATGATTGGCGTGTATGAGAGCATAAATCGCGACCCCTCAGACACAGTGGCAGAGCTAGGGATTTCGGTCAGGGGGCGAAAATGGTCTACAGGGGCGCTTCAAAGGAGTAAATACCCTGAGCCTCAGCAGGATCAAAGCCACGGCTTTTCAGACTTTCCATTTGATTTTCCGCACCTGGTAGAAGACTTCTTTGCCACTTCTCCTTAGCAAGTTTTTTCTAGTAAAACTGTTTAAATTTTCTATTCATGGACCTCCGCAGAAGAAAATTCGAGGGGGGGGGGGAGCAAAATTCTTTAAGAAGGGAAAAGCTCCGCGCCTCCATGAGTTGGCGCGGAGCCCAAGAAAATTTTTGCCCAAAATGCCTCTCAGATCGCTGAAAATGGCATTTCTAAAGCCTATTTACCGCATATAAATAGGGAAAACACTGAGTGAACTGTTAAAATGTTGATGTTAACTTTTCTTCGTCTTTTCTTTATGTTTTCTTCGTTTTTCAGGTTTTTTATTTTCGGGGGGGGGGGGGCAAGTTCCCCCTTGCCAATATTCTCACATTCTAGTATGAAGGCGGTCATTACATTTTGTGTTAATGTCAGGCATCGATTTAAGATTTTAATATAATAATGGATTACCTTGTGAATATAAAGATTAAATCTGCTAGAGCTAAATAGCAAGCAATCTTACAGGGGGAAAAGTTATGGAAATTAAACACCGTTCCGTGTACATTTTTGGAATCTGGATATCAAGAAAACTACATGAAGGAACATTAATTGACGTAATTTACATCATGTGACCACTCTGAAATAGCCATTAATTAAGTACATTGAAAGAGATAGCAAAGACAAAAGGTCTGCTTGGCTATCTAGATACCGAATTCATAATAAATAAAAGTAGCATAAACCTAGGCCTTTTAGATGCAATTTTCTGGCTTTTTAGGCCAAGAAAGTACAGAAATAAGTATTTTCATGGGATTTTCGTGCAGTGTCAGAAATATCCATTCATCATAAGAATGTTCGCTTGAAGAAAAGCAAAATGGAAACTGCTCATTAAAACTCTTTTAAAACATTACCACTGGGATAACAGTTTTTTTTTAATTTAACCTGAATGTTCTCTTCAAATGATTTTGAAAAAATGTTGACAATTATACCCGACAGCAAGAGGACTATTTGCCCTACAATTATTGTTGCGCCCTTTACAACATATTTCATTGGCCGGGAGGGTGAATTTAATGTCAGTCGGTGTATTTTGTAAGCTTATAATCACGCTTGGTGTGGAAGCAATTAACTTAGCACAGCGACATCGTTCATTATAGCGTATAAAGCATGAAGATACGTTTCGGCAAAACCTATCCTTACATTACAAAAGACCCTTTTCATCAGAATAAAGTGCAGACAGTACAGTTACAGGTGGCTGTTTCAGCATTTTGTTATCTGGACCTTAAAACTACGCTATTAATTTATGTCTTTTTGCCAATAATGGTGCAAGAGTAAAGTATGTTTAAAACCTAAAAAGGGCGCCGACAGACGATTTTGGTCCGTCGGAGGGGGCGACCGCCCCACTCACCATATGGCAGCTCCGCCATTGCTCAGACAGCCAGTCTCGGGCTTGTAAGTAGTACCTTAGTTTTCCGAATTTTCTTTTGTGTGAATACCACTGTATCAGAGACGTATTGCGGAGCGAGAATCGTGCCCACATTTTTTCCCATTTTAAACAAATAAATGTAGATAAGGAGCTTGTATTGCAGAAAGCTTTGGAATCTGAGTATAATCTATACCTGCTCCACTGGGGCCACGCAGACGGCCACAGCTACATGGGTTGGTCCACAGCGGCGTAGCCAGACCTGACTGTCCGGGTGGGCAATAGCATAGAAGTTTCCCGATTTTGTACTAGTTGAGCTGTGTTAGTTTGTGGATGTCCTAGGGCCTTAAGGGAAGTGTTGGAGGGGGGGGGGGGCAACAGTTTTGGACCATGCGACTCACCCTACCACATTGACCAAAAGGTACATTTTTATGCTAATTTTTTCCCTTTTTCTACGAGCAAGAACAATTTTTTTTCAAATAAATCTGATTTTTTTTCTTAAGTGTGAACACTACTGTATAAGATACGTACCGAAAATTTGGGTCCTTTTACACATTTGTAAATATGGAGCTTGTGTTGCATAAAATAGATTGGATTCAGGGGTTCCTGTAAGAAAATTTGCATTTTGGGGGACTATCGAAGAATCTGCTTTTCCTATGAGCATGAACCTAAGATAGCATGTCGCCTGAATATCGTGTTATCTCAGGAGAGCGGATTAAGGCTTCTCGACGACATTCAGAAAACTTTCGAAACTTTGTTGGCTGTTTTTGACAAAAATAAAAGCCTATATTGTAGAAAATTTTAGGGAAACGGAACTGTAGCGGCTAGGATCAACTATCCGCTGACTGCTATAAGAGCGATCACTTACAGCTTTAGGCGTTGCAATTTAAGACGCGCGATGCGCGAGGAAAATTTTGCCTTTTTTAAAAATAATTATCTTGAATATGGAACTTTTATTAGAAAGAATTCGGAATTTTATGATAGAAAACTTGGGAAAACCGCACTGTATTTGACGGGTGTCTCAAATGGTAAATTTTCGAATTTTTCACTTTTTCTGGCAAGGGCACAATCGCCCTGCCCCCTGTAGCTCAGTACCCCACTGCTCTGCAACATTGAACATTGATAAAATTTTGACACTTCAGTAACTAAAGAATCCATCTACAAAGACTAAACAACTGACAGTGTTGAAAGGTATCTGATGACAGGTGTGTATGAGAGCCTTTGAGTACGGTAGGCCAATGATTCCCCTGCTTAGAATATGAAGTCTTGCTGGAAAGACTATCTTCAATGTGCGCGGAGCGAACAGGAAATTTTGAAAAATCTCTACCCCTCAAAGAGCGGGAAATGGCATGTCTCGGGCTTTTAAATAGTAGCTAAGTTTTTCGATTTCTCTTGCAAAGTGAACATCACTATATTAGTGATTTATTGCGGTGCGCCAAGCGCGCCGAAATTTCTGCCCTCTTGAAACAAAAATTTGTTGATATGGAGCTTATATTGCAGAAAGCTTTGGATTCCGAGTTTCGTGTGAGGAAGTTTAAATATATAGTTGGGGGGATTTCTGAAGAATCTGCACTTCCTTCAAATATTGGTGGCAAATAAAGTCCCCCCGACTGTCTGGCAAAGAGCAAGAGAGGAAAGTCTTTCCTCCGATAAAGTGGACCTCAGACATTATTTTGTTAACTTTAGGCGACTAAATGAATGTTCATTTATTTTTCTAAATGAATGTTCACATATTGACCAAAACAGTGTTCCATGAATGCAGATTAACCTTGCTTTTGATGTTATAATTGACCCGCTTTCTTTCTTTTCTCATTGCTCTCTTTTTTCCTTTCCCCTTTCTTTCCTTTCCCCTTCTTTTCCGTTTTCCTTTTTTTCTTCTACCTTTCTTTTCTTTCCTTCCCCTCATTTTTCTCTTTTCCTTTTCTCTTCTTCCCTCTTTTCCTCTTTTTCCTTTCTTTCCTCCCTTCCTTCCCTTCCCGTTTTTTTCTTCCGTTCCCATTTTTTTCGTCCGGGGGGGGGGGGCAGTTTGCCCCCCTGCCCCCCGCTGGTTACGCTACTGTTGGTCCAAGAGTTTGCACACCACTGCTCTATACCATCATGAACCACCGTTGGAAACTGAGAAATGACTTACGTGCTTACAGTTCACAGCCACCACCGTACATTGCATGCATGGGCCGACGTGAGACTGTGTGGACATAGTTCATTCGGTAACGCCCATAACGCCATGACATAGGCCTTTTGTCTGACAGCTATTCACATTATTCAAATCTTGTTGTTGTGGGCCAGGGAGTTGCAGCTCCCTGTTATGGCGAAGGCAAGACGGCAGGAAAGTATAAGATAGCCAATTCAACCGGGTCGGTCGTATCAATAAATCTTATAACCTGCAATTACCCCTAGATTTAATGTTTAAGTTGACCAGTTAATTTTACCAGTGCTTCTTTACGGATGTGAAGTGTGAGGTTTTGAGGAGTTGAAGACAGTGGCGTAGCCACGGGGGGTCTGGAGGGCCTAGGCTCCCCCAGATTTTCTCCAGCGCCCCCAACCCCCTCCCCCAGATTTTTTGCGTGATGATAAAGTAATTGAGAAAAACAAAATGTCTGAGCGGAAATAAAATCTGAAGTATTTCTTTCAAGAGCAGTAAATAAATAAAATGTGTAACAATTAAGAAAACATGCATGAATGTATGTAGAACACATTTTGTGCGCACGTATGAAATCAAGTAATAACTTCAAAATGACTACTTTCGCTAAATTAGATAACGTAAATGAGCTGCACTGTCGTTTATTGCATTTCACTTCGAAGATGAAACGAACGTCTCGACGACAAACTCGAATGTGACTTTGTTAGGTTAAGACCCTTTCTGCCTTTCGGATGGCTGGTTGATTTACTGAAAACAAGGCAATCATACACTGGAGACCATTCTTACACGACCATTCCTATACTTTATCATACACAAAATATGCCATAAGGGTAAGGTATTAGCTGCTTTCTAATAACTTTTCCCTTCCATCCTTAACAAGTAGGCCTATGGCCTATTAACAAGAAGGGCTATAGTGCCTCACTCCTGCCTATGACAAGTGCCACTGTAGAACGATTTTTCGACAAGCCCTCTTTTTAATAGTTGGCACTGGCGTCAGGGCGGATTTGTAAAATGTCCACAAGGTCCGGAATCCATAAGATTCCTACATGATCCCTACTTCTGCTTTGCGGTTTAATATTTTGAGAGATTTACTCGTAGTATTTTAATTTTGACTACGTAATGTACCCATGATTGAACAAATACTGCACCATTTTGCATCTAGACACCGCTGAAAACCAGAAAACATTGTTTTTTGGTAGTGTGTATGTCACTTGTAAAATCTCTACAAAGACTAAAAATGAGTATTTTGAAATTTTTCATGCGCCCCATAAAAGAAAATCCTAAAACGCAGGCCTATAATCAGTTCTAAGTTTGGCCAAACATGGCACCATTTTGCATCTAGAAAGTCTAACGCAAAGAAAATTTCTCAATTAAAGCTGAAGTCCATTCAAATATTTGTGATCTACGTCCTTCTGAAGTTAACAGTTTTTTCCAAGGGCAAGGGAGATACCGGCTCCCTTTAGTCTCATCCCCCAGGCCACAGATCAGAAATGCCCAGTTTTGGGGTCCCTAAAAATGTATGTATTACCATTTTACATTGATTGATTTTTTATTCTCATTTTTGAGAAGTGGCAGACATGAGATTCGTATTTCAAGGCTGGGTACATGCAGCTTAAAACGCGTGGGAAGTGCCGTTTCCGGCCATCTGGAGGGTTTGCAAAGCTCAAAATTTTCTTGTACGCTCCGCGCCAACTGATGGTGGCGCTCCGCTTAGATAGTCTTGCCACGCCTGACCCTCGAAGGTAACAGGCCCCCACTTGTTGCCAACCCCCCCCCCCCCCAAAAAAAAAAAAAATCAGTCCTGGCTACGCCACTGGTTGAAGATATTTGAATCATTTCACTTGAAATTTCTGAAAAGCAGATTTTTAAACTTAAAAGGAGCACTCCAAATTGTATGATTTATGTTGAACCTGGCAGATATAAATTAATTAAGACAATGGAGAGTAGAATGATAACTATCTGGGCAGGATTGTAAATGGGGATATTAATAAGTAGGTAGGGAGAATCAGGACCATGTGAGGTAAGAGGATTTCCTATGTTATACTGATTAAAAGTGGGGGAATTATTATTTTCCTGGATTTTCCAACCTTGTAATACCCCTTGTCTTACGCAGCTGGATTATATACCAGAAATCAAGCTTTTCCAAATTTCATGCGGCAAAATACCTCTTTTAGATCTTTAATTTATTCAGGGAGTGGCACGTAGCGAACTAGATGGACAGTACCCAAGGTTTATTCCAGGGGTTCGATGCCCCCTCAACCCCAATCAACGCTGAATTGCGACGTACAAAGGCTCCTCTTACCCTTCTCCTCTCAAAGTCAAAAGGAGATTTAATGGGTGTTGGGAATTTGACTTTGGACCCTCGCTGTCTTCATTTCGTCTTTGAGAAAACCATTCGTTTGTTTTTCTTAAAAATGAATGGCGATGGATAGAGTAGGGTGGATGACTGTACTGGGAGCTCGAGACTGACGGGCTGACATGGGGACAAGGTAACTGGCAGACTGGTGAACCGTGTTTGCTAAACGTCTTTGCTGTAGCCGCCCTGTCGTATTTGGTACAATCAGGTACGGAGAAACAGGGGGTGTGGAGGTCATAACCCCTCTTCTTTTCAACAAAGGGGATTTATCATCACAATTCCCACAGAGGGGTACACAACTACTTTTGGCTTTCCAATTAAAGCTGAAGTCCATTCAAATATTTGTGATCTACGTCCTTCTGAAGTTAACAGTTTTTTCCAAGGGAAAGGGAGATACCGGTTCCCTTTAGTCTCATCCCCCAGGCCACAGATCAGAAATGCCCAGTTTTGGGGTCCCTAAAAATGTATGTATTACCATTTTACATTGATTGATTTTTTATTCTCATTTTTGAGAAGTGGCAGACATGAGATTCGTATTTCAAGGCTGGGTACATGCAGCTTAAAACGCGTGGGAAGTGCCGTTTCCGGTCATCTGGAGGGTTTGCAAAGCTCCAAATTTTTTAAGTCTAATTCCGAAAAAATGATTTTTTTCCAATGATTTTATTCGAATTCGAGATGTTCCTACCAAGGATCCCCAAATCCCCAATGTGTGTATATTCCACTTCAACTAAGAATTACGGAGGGTTTGGCATGTTTGAATTTCTCTGAATTTTGTAAGCTTTCACACAAATCGTGAACGGTCACAACTCGAAGCCCATAGTGGGTGGGGTCTATAGGCCAGACTAATGGCCAATGGTGCACCCCAGGGTCTAATCTCCCGGAAGTTCAGGAGTTTTAATGTCTTATAAGCCACGCGAAGACCTGTTTTAAGGGACAGATTTCCGAGGTAATGTTCTTGGGTATTGGGTATTGCACGTCTAAAAAAATTGAAAATTAAGAATCTATTGATAATATAGCCAACACTGAGGTAATTTATTATGTGCTCAAAGCGTAAAAAGATGAAGTTTGAGAAACATTTGTGATAGAACATGATTAAAGTACACCAGTGAGAATTCATTCGAAGGCCCAATTCAAATTTCCTGTATAGGAATGTAGCTTAAACATAATGCGAGTGAGAGGAAACGTCACAAAGTTTGCAACGATATAGCTGTTCCCGCAATAGCTTTTTTAAGTTTTGGTTTCGATGATAACAGAAACATATACAGTCACGATGACGTGTGAATATGTGTGTGTAAATATGTGTTTTTTTTTTTGTTTTTTTTTGACGCCTTGCTCGTTAACAAGATATCTCAAGATAGGAATACCCGACAGTTTTCAAACTTATTACAAAGATACCCCACTGAACAACGGTGCTTCTTTTTTAAATTCTCTTTTATGAAATTCCACTTTTCCAATTCCGATTTGGTTTACAATATCGATTCTCCATTTTGTTTAAAAAGGCATCAAATTTGGAAACATCCTCTGGTCCTGGAAAAGAATAAACTCGGAAATCGGTATTTCCTTATGTCATGACAGATCACCATATGACATCAGTTTTCTACAGTGGTCTTTAACCTAAATTTCCTTCAATAAAATTCAAATTTTCTGCAATATAATCTTTTTGAAATATCAGCTTTTCAGGCTTTTTAAGTTTTGGAACACTTGCCTGAAATTTTCCGCAAAATAGTCATATAGTTTCGGAAACTTTTAAACCTCGTCGAAGAAGCTCAATATTCAGGCCTTAAATATCGTTACGTATGTGGTAACAACGATCTTTAATCGCCGTACAATCTCGACTTTGGTAATAGGAAGTGCGGTTTCTTCAATAGTCCCAAAACATTTCAAATTGCCTTCAGGTGTTACAGGTAACACAAACTCTGAAATTTTCTGCGACAGAAGCTTCTTATGTTTAAACATGTTTTGGATGCTTGCCAGCCCCCCCCCCCCCAAAAAAAAAGCTACTGGCTACCTCACTTTATATAAAAAACAGTTCACTTAATAGCTAGTTGTAACATTCATTTCAACAGAGGATAAATAAAATAAAAGGTCAAAATTCGTTGAAGTTTCATAATAATACTGATATTAAGCATCGCGTGATCTCAAAATCTTGAGCAAAGTCCATCACTCAAAAACTCCCAACATATTTAGTGTAGTAGCCGCGAGGTGTGCACATGTAACAGTTACACAGTCGGCATACACGTACAGAAAGCAAGGTCCTCTATAAAGTACAGTATAGGTTGATGACCGAAGGTTTTTCACTTAAGTCCTGCGTCCTTTTAAGGACATAGAGCCTTCATGGGGCAAAACTCCTTCACTGAAATGAAAAGTTTGTTTTTCCTGCTCGGTTTTTGCGAAAGAGTTGAGAAACGGTTTAGAAAAAGTAGAGAACTTACTTTATTACAACGTCGACATAAAACTCGTTTTTGGACGTAAATATCCAGCGATGGTATGCAAATCCCTTACCGAATCCTTTTATTTCCAAGAAAATTTGAAATTCTATGAAAGACAGTTTACAAAAATAGCACTATAGCTGCCGGTGGAGTCGATTTAGTCGTCGTGGAATCTAGCTTCTTCGGGAAGCAGTTTATAGTTCGGTTTTGCCGAACTATAGCACTAGTAGTAAATACCATTATAAACTGCTTCCCGAAGAAGCTAGATAGCACGACGACTAAATCGCTGTTGCTATATGTGTCATCTAAAGCCTAAGACACTCTCTGATGGCTTTCGAAAACTTCCCAAACTTTGTTGTCCTTTTTAGAAAAAAATCAAAATCAAGAGCTTTTATTTCCAAGAAAATTTGAAATTCTATGAATGACAGTTTACAAAAATAGCACTATAGCTGCCGGTGTCTCTTGATAATGGTGCTACATATGGTAAATATCCGATTTTGTCGTTTCCAGAGCTCGGAAAAGTTTACCAAGCTGGTTTATGAGCGGACCCAATGCATTTTATATTGCGTTTTGCGGCACGCAAAGCGCGCAGGAAATGTTCCCTTTTTGAGATTTAAAAAGGGTTTTCTGACCAAATTTCCAAATTTCCTACCTTGAGATATCGTGTTAACAAGGTTTTCTGAGTTTGATCCCTTGTGACCTCAAATGACCTTTGACCGTTACTAAAATCAAACGAATTCTTCCTTACATAATAATGCAGCTAAAAATCAAGTTTGAAATCAATCCAAGCTTCCTACCTTGATATATCGTGTAAAAAAGGATTTCGGGGTTTGACCCCAAGAGACCCCAAATGACCTTTGGCCTCCACCAAAATCAATAGGGTTCTTTCTCTTAGTATTGGGTATCTGTGTACCAAGTTTGAGAACTGTCAGGTGTTCTCTTCTTAAGATATTGTGTTAACAACAAAGTGCCACAAACACGCGCAAACGCATTTGTCACTAACGCGCGGTCACTGGTAAAGTGGGGATATTCTGTTCGTCCTTGTTAACCGGGGTTGACACCAGGAAACTGAGGATACTGAAAAATCTAAACGTGCACATGAATAAAAACTTCAAACATGGAACAGGGGATATAGTCTACCTCAGATCACAATGTAAAGCTACATGCACTAATCGAACACCCCACCTTGCATTATTTTGGACATTTAAAAACCGGGATTTCCACATTTCGCGGGGTATCCCCAGTTCATATGGAATTTTTCATGTGTGTATCACCAATTGACCCCAGACTGGCACGCAGACACACATACACATAACACACCCACACACATACATACGCACGCACAAACACATACATGAACACGCACGCCATCATGAATGCATAGGTTTTTCTTTTCATCGAAACGAAAAAGGCAGTGACCTGCTCGACTTGCACTAACTGGTTGGAAACTGAGCCGTAAAACTCCATCTAACTAAGAAACTAACTAAAATTAAAGTGGATAAGCGATAACAATCTAATTCCTCAAAACTGGAAATGGGACCGCTAGGTTAAACCATGCGGTTTGAAGTTTAGGCGTAAACCCATCTAACCTATAACCTGACCCTTTAAATAGGGGTGAATGACGATTATCCCTTTGAAACCTACCGGTGCTGATTTTCATAGGTCTTAGATGTGTCATTTTTAAGCAAACTGTTAGCACTGAGGGATTGCGAATTTGGGGTCTGGTAACTTTAATCTGCACATGTTATCTGCAATGAAAAGTGTGAAAAATACCTTTTTTCTGAACCAAAATCCAACACATTTTATGCATACAATGATCAAAAAAAGCAAACCACATTTAAAGGAAGCAAGATCACGTGATTGATCATGCGGATCCGTACATATATTTAATTGGTTGAAGCGTAGACTATGCTTGCCCGAAAATTAAAATCTGAATGATGGGCATACGTTGCAACACATGTCAGGCTACACGTTACCGCTTGTTTTTTCTTTGTACACTGGCAACATTTTGGGACACAAGATGTTTTGGCAACTTATGTCGACAAATGTGTCCAGTGTGCAAAGGGCTTTGCGACGGAATGTCGGATTAAAAACTCCTTTCGTAGTAACTTCATTGCTTGAGATCATACAGACGATGTAGTAAATACTTGGTATTGGTATTTGACTAAACATTTAATACTTTTACCAACTGAGGCTGCGTCAAAAAAATCCCCACAGCAAAATAAACTCGCCTAAAGTTCTACACCTAGCAAAAAGTTGCATGAACACCCGTGCTATAGGAAATACATTCGCTCTAGCTTAGTACCGTCAAGCATGATACATTCCTAAAAGGTACTAAGCTTGAACCGTACATCATTAAGAAATGCATAAAGTGGGCGAAAAAACTAATTTAGGACTTATCAGGGGAAGATTTGGAGGGGACGTACCCAAGACACGCCCCTTAAGTTCCCATAATTTTTTTAACTTACCAGATGGACCATTTTGTTTTGCCTTATGTTATATTGTCTTAAAATTGTTCCAAAATAGAAGCAATTTGAAAGAAAGCCGTTTCATATTTTCAGATGAAATGTCAATGGGTTGGAGACAAAGGGCTAAACTATAGGCGTACGAGGCATGGGTATCAGGGAAGACTGCTCCCAAAACTTCCACAAGACCTAAATTTAAAGCATGACATGGAAAATTCGGGCAACCATTTTAATTTATTAACAGCTCCTGTATATTTCAATTGCACAAAAACTCTAAGGTGTCCAAATCGTTTCAAACATTTTTAGAAAAGCAAAAAAGAAAAAAAAAGAAGAAAACATCATAGCTACTATTAGCTTTCGATGAAATTCCAAAGTAGTTACAAAATTTCCATACGCATTCTAACAGGTTATGCATGGAGAAACAATTTCAAACCGTTTTGAGATATACTAAATAAAGCCAGATAACACGGGCAGAAGAGAGGTTATAAATGTGGGATCAAAATCTTTCCAATTAAATGGTAGTGGTACAATTTATTTGGTAATTTTCTAATCTTTTTTTTTTTTTATTTTTTAATGAAATTAAAATGCTTTCAAAGAAAAACTCAAATAATAACAGCTTACGATTCTACTCACAGGCCTGGTAAATTTCATTTTCGGCTGTCTGATGGGTCGAGACTTTTCAAAGTTACTGTACGCGCCGTGCTTAGAAATAGTGGCGCTCGACGTAGATATTTGACAGGTTTGTTCTAAGTCATGTGTATCCCCTAGCAAACGAAGCGCCTCTATAAAAACCAAGAGCAGAAACATGTCTCAGAGGTTTTAGAAACCTAACTGAGCAGCTGAGCAGTACTTCAAAATATCCGCAGTCTTAAATCCCACCCCTCAGCACGAAGATGCTACCTGTCTAATTAAAATCCAGAATATCCATTAAGAACTCATAAAACTTACAGTTCAAAACTTGAAAGCAAGAGAATGCACACGTAGTATCAGATAATGTCATCGCTTACCCCAAAGGTTTTACAGACCTAACAGGGCAGTATTTCAAAGTATCTGCGGTCTTTAATCCCACCCCACAACACAAGAAGCTACCCGTCTAAGTACAACTTGAAGATATAATATCCGTTAAGAACGCATAAAAATTCAAAACTTGAAACATGGGACTGCATACGTAACAGATAATGCTTCCGCCTATCAATTAAGAAGTAGCCAAAACACTTCACATGTGGGCTACCTTGCGTCTGAACAAAGTTCGGTAACGCTCATGACATATTAATTAATTCGTAGTAATTCAGATTTTGTTGTGGCGAAAGCCTCGCAGATATTCACCTAGACTGAATGTCAATATATCCGAGGTTGGTGTATTCGATATCTGTGTTCCGAGGAAATGACGGGTGACCCTAAAAAACCCCCATCAATATTTTCCTGCATTAACATTATAATATCCAGTATAGTTTATTGTTTCCAGTTGGGGAAGTGGGGGGGGGGGCTGAGGCCGTAAAAGCCCCCCTTTGGATCCGCGCCTACCTCCCACAATTGTCCGAAATTCATCCACATCCAGACACAAGTTTATTGCTTCAGGGTGAGTATAGAAAAACAAAATGTGTTTAATCAAAACACTGTCAGTACAGTCCATGCTGTGTAATGTAAGATTTGGTACTCTTCATTGTTTGAATTTGCTGCCAGTCAAAGAGCTGAGCCGATAGAGGATTTCTGTAAGCTCTTACAAGAATTGTAGTTTGGGATGAGAAGACTGGCCCTTTCATATAGATACATAACAATATGGTCGAAATGCCATATGGCGATATGCGACCCCGATTAATAAGGCCATTGTGGCAGTTTTGCCGGGAAATGGAAGTGGTAAATTTTATCAGAAAATATTTGACCTCTTTACAATTTATTCCTGTTTTATTTCAGCGATTTTTTTTTTCGCAAAAAAAAAAAAAATTCAAACCAAAGACTGCATTAATTTTCCTTTCACGCCTGGCACATTCCCGACTCTCTGAGGGCGGAAATTCAAAAAAAAAAAAAAATTGTACAAGCCGCGTCCATGGGCCGACAGTGGCGCCCTGCTTAGATAGTCTTTCGGACACCATTAAGCATTTTCTGCCCCAGCCAAAAATGCCACCCCTTTTCTAAACTTTACACTGAGCCAGATGCCAGATGCGCATGATAAGATTTTTAAACACCCAATGAGAACCCTCACAGTTCATGCCGTGTTGAATGAGCTACTCTGCATTTTTGAACTTGTTTCCAATCAAGGAGTTATACCAATAGAGGATTTTGGTACACCACAGGTAAAATCGTGGTTGGGGTCACGAGTAATTGTCTTTTAAGTTATTTTGAGTATTTTGTAAGCTTTTGTTTAGTTTGGAAGCAGAAGCAACTTACATAAGTGGCTTATATTGTATAGCATAACGTATTTTGCACGAGCCCTACATCACAAAAGATAACCTTCACATCAGAATACGTACAAAAAGAATAAATAATTGCGGCTGGTTCAGTAATATGTTAATCTGGGCCTTAAGAGAACTCTATTGAATTACGCCAATCAAAAACATGCAGTGTCTTCAATGATGCAATTCTGCAGTACGTTAAAAGCCTAAAATTATCTTCAGGATTGATTACACAAGATTGAATGTGTAGGGACATGTAATTTTTAAAAATTTTCAAAGAGAAGGAACATTACACCATTAGACCACTTCCCCAGACCAGACCAGATTTTCTTCCTTTTACAAAAGCAAGTAGCTCAAAATTACTTCAATAAAACTATGAAATCATCAATTTTTTGTAAAAGGAACCAAACTTCTTAGCGTGCTTCTCGCACCGACATGTTTGCCTTACTCATCTTTTTGGCAAATCACCACTTTCGTTTAGGCAATGTGTACTAATAAGCACAAAGAGCTTCGATTCCGCTGAATGTCGGAAAACCCTGTCACCCCTGAATGCAAAAACGTCAATTAGGTGATTTCAAAGATTGGTATATATTGTAATAACCCGGCCTGTTTCAATGTGGATTGCCCACCTGCAACCCCGCAGATGCTATTGACCATCTGGTGTGAGTTGTTTGTAAATTTTTAATCATTTCATCACTTATCTAAAATAAAATCAATTAAATTATTTAATCATTTTTAATCATTCATGAGGAAATGGTCACGGTAAAAATATAAACTTGATTTCATTCCTTGCCCAATTACACAATTTGATGATTGACAGATAGTAATACTCCATGCAAAGACATTCAATCCAAGTCAAGAAATCCTAGTCACAGTATGCAGAGCACGCAGAAGGGGTTTTGATTACAATCCTGCCCAAAGTACCGTGTAATTTTTTGCAACCGAAGTGGACTAGAAGCTCGGTGAAGTGATAATAATAGACCTCCAGCAGTGGGTTTCGAAACTTGATATACAGTACCTCAGTTGAACAATAGATTACTGAGGTTAGAAAATCAACTTTTTTACCGCAATCAAAACAGCATGTTTTAATGTCAACATACCGCACTTGAGATATTCTAATGGAAACAGAATTTTCACAACATTTTGTACTACATATGAGAAAAGAAACAAAAACTGGTCCTGCCTAATCATTGCAAACACATTTAACAAACCTTGACCATCCTATAGAAGCCTTCTTTAATACTCTATTAAATGTGCAATGTTAACAAAGTGCTGCTATTTTCAGAGGGTAGCACTAATTCCTATCCGTCTTTGTCATAAAAAACAAACAGTTAACCTCTTGGTCTTGGAAGCTAGTTTTTAGAAGAAGAAGACATCTCTTAAGAATACACACACAAGACGGAGTACATACAAGATCAAAATAGATGGGATTTTTCGACACACTAACGTAACACGAATGCGTTATATAGTGACCAGATCATGAAAGTACCACTGTAATAATGTGTACAGTGGCGTAGCCACGTGGAGGATTTAGATGGTCAGAACCCCCGTGACCCAACCTTGCTATGCAAAAATACCTAAAATAGAAGTTTTTCTCTCTATCCATAGACCCCCATGACATCAAAACCCTCCCCATGACACAATCCTGGCTACGCGCCTGAAAGTGTACTTAGGCCTAGATACACGCTTCAAGTTCAAGCAGTAAGTTACAACTCCCTGTTTTGAGACAATGGATTATAATTGGGCACGGTTTGCAGTATATATCAGCTATGGACAGATGCTGCATCATAGAAGAATAAACTTCAAAATTTTATATCTCAGCTCAGGAATGTCCTATGAAGTTGGAAGTTGAACTGTTAGAATTCATTTGTTATGGTCTTGTATTTATTCTTTTGAATTTTTTGACTTGCGGTACACTTAAAACTTCAATCTATACTTTTCAGAGAGAGTTGTCTTTCTTTCTTTCTTTTAAATAATAACCATTGTCACTTAATGCACACTCAGTCTAAAATAAAGAAAGTTCCTAAATAATGAAAGTCTTTATATATCTTACACTATATCCATTTTTGTACAAACCTTGACGAAATTACATCATTATTATTGCCAGTGACACAGCATTCATGTACAAAAGCATTTAAGGGTGAGTTCCAACGTCCAGCTATTCCGGACTCGAGTCAGTTTTTTACTGGCCTCCGATTTCGCCGAAAATCAGAGGTCCTGATTGTTTTGATTTATGCTTCGGCTGAACTTGGATTCGGATTTGGATCTGGATTCGGAGTCGAGAACGTCAACTTAGATATAGACGAAGTCGATTTTGTTTCGTGACTTTTCTCTTATAATCAAACGACAGCAAAATCAAACGACAGCAGTTAAGCGGCACTGCTTTTTTATTAAAAGATTAATCTGTAAATATATCACCATTGATGGCTACAAAGGTAAGTTGCATAAACAATTTCTATAAAGATAGTAATGAATGTTATTCAACTATAGGATGGGCTCGGAATCGTATTCTCGGAACTCTGACTGCACTTAGATTTGGTAGTACCGGACTCCGAATTTCGTTCCACTGGAATTATAATTAGCCCCGGATCAGATGCGGGTTAAATGGACTCAATTAGAGCATTGTTGAAATTTAAGGTTCTTAGCTTATTACAGCACATCCGGCACATCTGCTGCAATCTTACTTCTGACCCTTTTCGCCACCGGCACTCTCCTGGACACGGGTGGTAAGATAGGAAATAGATTTTGCAGACCTAATTTCAGACTCAAGTTGATCCCAACATTATTGAAATTCTGTCGACTGTAAACTTAGTCATCCTGTAAGCCAAAACGGTACACTCTCTGTTCAGCATATGAAGCTACGAGAAGTTTCTCCCCTTCACGTGTTTCACTTACAGTAGAAGCAAATGCGAGACTGTCCAGCGTCCTTTTTGCTGTTATTAGACCATCATGACTGTACTGAAGGAGGTAGCTCTGACCTTTTGCATAATTGCACTGCAATATGTACACCATTCCATTCTTGTCGGCACATATACTCCGGGGTTCGAAGTTATCTCCCGGAGTTGCTTCTTTGAATTCACCAATAATCTTGACATACTTTCCGTCAATGGAAGTTGCATATGCTATCTTTCCGTTAAAATCACATACAAGAAGATTACCGTCACTGAACGTCATATCAAATGGCCAATGAAATACTTCTGGAAGTGTCAAGATGTGAAGGTATGTCAGCTGATGGTCAAATACATACACATCTCTGCTGTCACGCCCTCCAACAAAGATGTGATTGTTGGCGGGATCAGTAGCAAGGCACCTCACTTTTCGATCTTCCGGCCAGCTGCTGACGATGTCACGGATATTTTTCTTGACGAATGAATCAGTCAGTGTGTCATAAACACAAATCGTGTTGGCAAAAGCTGTGACCACTTTATTTTGAGATACGAATTCACATGGGTGCCAGGGTTGGACATCCGTATTTATTGTCTTCTGACGTAATATTTTACCATTGTCATCAGTCACAATGATAAATGCCTGTGTGAATCCGAAGAGATATCCACTTATGACAATAGTACCATCACCACAGGTTGTTATACCCATAATATATTTGTACATTTTATCCAAAGTTATTTCGATTTCAACTTTATCTGAAAGCTCAGTCACAGTTAGCCTTCCAAAGGAGAATTGTTTGTGATCAATGCTCACTAATGTCATCTTCTCCAAATCTGGTAATTCATGTTTCAATTCTTTCATCAAATCTTCAGCTCCCGTCTCTATATCAGGAATGCACTGCATAGCTGTCCAATCATTTTCGGATTCAATGATGGTAGCCCACAGACTTCTAAGGTTCTGAAAACGTTTCTTAGTTTTATCAAAATGTTCAGAAGCTGCGCCAATGTCTTCACTCTTGTTTTTCAGTTGCAGTTCCAATGATTCTAATAAAGTATTCTGATCTTCCTTCAAACGTTGAAGTCTGTCAGTCAGCTTAGCTACTTTATTTTCCAATGTGCTCTCTCTGATATGGAAGGAATCATTTATCTCAGTTTTCTTTAAGTTAAACATCTCTTTATACTTATCTTTTACGAGCTGGATTTCCTCTTCCATTTCTGTTTGTAACGATTCAAATACTTCTTTTTGCTTACTCTGTTTTTCTTGTTTAATTTTTGCTTGTTTTGCTGTCGTTTTTTGTAATTTTGCCTGCGTCCTACAAAGATGATCTCCACACATCTGAATCACCTTTTCCTTTTCGCTGGTGACATTTGAAATTAACCTTTCTTTCGCACGTTCGGGATTAGCAAGCTTGAACTCCTGGTCAAGTTCTTCCAGACACTTAAGCTTCTTGGCTAAAATTTCCCTTTTTGACTTAGCCAATGTTTTGACTTCGTGAACGTCATGTCCTTTGTGCTCCCCAAACATACAAGCAACGCAAATTGGGATGAAATTGCAAGATTCACAATACAACTCAGATATTTTTTCAGGATGAGTGTCACACCTGGGAGCATCTCGCATAGAAGCTAACTTTCCGGTTGTAATGTTCTTTGATTCAATTTCTTCAAGAGACATTGTATGCTTTCGATGGTCTTTTAAACATTTATTTGTTAAATGGGAACTATGACAATCTTCACAAAGAAAATCGTTGCATCGAAAGCAATATGCTGTAACTCTGAGATGCTTCGAGCAACCATAACATTCCCGGATTTCATCACTTTGAAGTGATTGTTGAATTTGTATATATTCAACTATGTTCTTCATGTAAAAATCAGTTTTAAATTCACCGCTGGACGGGATCTGGATTTCGTCCCTACATTCAGGACATCTTGGTGAGTCATTTACTTTTATCAATGTTTGCAGGCATTCTTTGCAGAATCTGTGTAGGCAAGGAAGCAACTTTGGCTCCTTAAATTCTTCTAAGCAGATAGAACAGAGACAAAAAGTTTCATCTATATGTTTCAAGGGCGATATGCTTGCCATTTTTTCTGTGCAAATGTGTCCAGGACAGTATTCCTGCAAATGAAAATAGAAACGTGTGTATTTTTTACAACGGTATAATAATACGAATAAAAAGCTGAGAAAACTGATATTGCAAAGGTTCATCACATGGTGGTCGCTGGGATACGTAGACAAGATTAGGAACGTGTGGTTCGAGATTGGTACTTTGTGGTCGCGCAAAGCCTGTGCACTAATCTTTCAACGCAATTTCATTTTTAGAAATACCCAAATATAAATTGGCACTATACCTTTCGATTTTACCAGAGTCATAATTGGCTGCAAAGTTGGAACAGTATGTTACGTGTAAATCGGCAACATGCATTAGGGATCAACGATGTTAATGGATAGGCCTATGATGACCGAAGGTTTTTCACTTAAGTCCTGCGTCCTTTTAAGGACATAGAGCCTTCATGGGGCAAAACTCCTTCACTGAAATGAAAAGTTTGTTTTTCCTGCTCGGTTTTTGCGAAAGAGTTGAGAAACGGTTTAGAAAAAGTAGAGAACTTACTTTATTACAACGTCGACATAAAACTCGTTTTTGGACGTAAATATCCAGCGATGGTATGCAAATCCGTTACCGAATCCACCTATACTGTACTTTATAGAGGACCTTGTTTTCTGTACGTGTATGCCGACTGTGTAACTGTTACATGTGCACACCTCGCGGCTACTACACTAAATATGTTGGGAGTTTTTGAGTGATGGACTTTGCTCAAGATTTTGAGATCACGCGATGCTTAATATCAGTATTATTATGAAACTTCAACGAATTTTGACCTTTTATTTTATTTATCCTCTGTTGAAATGAATGTTACAACTAGCTATTAAGTGAACTGTTTTTTATATAAAGTGAGGTAGCCAGTAGCTTTTTTTTGGGGGGGGGGGCTGGCAAGCATCCAAAACATGTTTAAACATAAGAAGCTTCTGTCGCAGAAAATTTCAGAGTTTGTGTTACCTGTAACACTTGAAGGCAATTTGAAATGTTTTGGGACTATTGAAGAAACCGCACTTCCTATTACCAAAGTCGAGATTGTACGGCGATTAAAGATCGTTGTTACCACATACGTAACGATATTTAAGGCCTGAATATTGAGCTTCTTCGACGAGGTTTAAAAGTTTCCGAAACTATATGACTATTTTGCGGAAAATTTCAGGCAAGTGTTCCAAAACTTAAAAAGCCTGAAAAGCTGATATTTCAAAAAGATTATATTGCAGAAAATTTGAATTTTATTGAAGGAAATTTAGGTTAAAGACCACTGTAGAAAACTGATGTCATATGGTGATCTGTCATGACATAAGGAAATACCGATTTCCGAGTTTATTCTTTTCCAGGACCAGAGGATGTTTCCAAATTTGATGCCTTTTTAAACAAAATGGAGAATCGATATTGTAAACCAAATCGGAATTGGAAAAGTGGAATTTCATAAAAGAGAATTTAAAAAAGAAGCACCGTTGTTCAGTGGGGTATCTTTGTAATAAGTTTGAAAACTGTCGGGTATTCCTATCTTGAGATATCTTGTTAACGAGCAAGGCGTCAAAAAAAAAAAAAAAAACACATATTTACACACACATATTCACACGTCATCGTGACTGTATATGTTTCTGTTATCATCGAAACCAAAACTTAAAAAAGCTATTGCGGGAACAGCTATATCGTTGCAAACTTTGTGACGTTTCCTCTCACTCGCATTATGTTTAAGCTACATTCCTATACAGGAAATTTGAATTGGGCCTTCGAATGAATTCTCACTGGTGTACTTTAATCATGTTCTATCACAAATGTTTCTCAAACTTCATCTTTTTACGCTTTGAGCACATAATAAATTACCTCAGTGTTGGCTATATTATCAATAGATTCTTAATTTTCAATTTTTTTAGACGTGCAATACCCAATACCCAAGAACATTACCTCGGAAATCTGTCCCTTAAAACAGGTCTTCGCGTGGCTTATAAGACATTAAAACTCCTGAACTTCCGGGAGATTAGACCCTGGGGTGCACCATTGGCCATTAGTCTGGCCTATAGACCCCACCCACTATGGGCTTCGAGTTGTGACCGTTCACGATTTGTGTGAAAACTTACAAAATTCAGAGAAATTCAACCATGCCAAACCCTCCGTAATTCTTAGTTGAAGTGGAATATACACACATTGGGGATTTGGGGATCCTTGGTAGGAACATCTCGAATTCGAATAAAATCATTGGAAAAAAATCATTTTTTCGGAATTAGACTTAAAAAATTTGGAGCTTTGCAAACCCTCCAGATGACCGGAAACGGCACTTCCCACGCGTTTTAAGCTGCATGTACCCAGCCTTGAAATACGAATCTCATGTCTGCCACTTCTCAAAAATGAGAATAAAAAATCAATCAATGTAAAATGGTAATACATACATTTTTAGGGACCCCAAAACTGGGCATTTCTGATCTGTGGCCTGGGGGATGAGACTAAAGGGAACCGGTATCTCCCTTTCCCTTGGAAAAAACTGTTAACTTCAGAAGGACGTAGATCACAAATATTTGAATGGACTTCAGCTTTAATTGGAAAGCCAAAAGTAGTTGTGTACCCCTCTGTGGGAATTGTGATGATAAATCCCCTTTGTTGAAAAGAAGAGGGGTTATGACCTCCACACCCCCTGTTTCTCCGTACCTGATTGTACCAAATACGACAGGGCGGCTACAGCAAAGACGTTTAGCAAACACGGTTCACCAGTCTGCCAGTTACCTTGTCCCCATGTCAGCCCGTCAGTCTCGAGCTCCCAGTACAGTCATCCACCCTACTCTATCCATCGCCATTCATTTTTAAGAAAAACAAACGAATGGTTTTCTCAAAGACGAAATGAAGACAGCGAGGGTCCAAAGTCAAATTCCCAACACCCATTAAATCTCCTTTTGACTTTGAGAGGAGAAGGGTAAGAGGAGCCTTTGTACGTCGCAATTCAGCGTTGATTGGGGTTGAGGGGGCATCGAACCCCTGGAATAAACCTTGGGTACTGTCCATCTAGTTCGCTACGTGCCACTCCCTGAATAAATTAAAGATCTAAAAGAGGTATTTTGCCGCATGAAATTTGGAAAAGCTTGATTTCTGGTATATAATCCAGCTGCGTAGACAAGGGGTATTACAAGGTTGGAAAATCCAGGAAAATAATAATTCCCCCACTTTTAATCAGTATAACATAGGAAATCCTCTTACCTCACATGGTCCTGATTCTCCCTACCTACTTATTAATATCCCCATTTACAATCCTGCCCAGATAGTTATCATTCTACTCTCCATTGTCTTAATTAATTTATATCTGCCAGGTTCAACATAAATCATACAATTTGGAGTGCTCCTTTTAAGTTTAAAAATCTGCTTTTCAGAAATTTCAAGTGAAATGATTCAAATATCTTCAACCAGTGGCGTAGCCAGGACTGATTTTTTTTTTTTTTTTTTTTGGGGGGGGGGGTTGGCAACAAGTGGGGGCCTGTTACCTTCGAGGGTCAGGCGTGGCAAGACTATCTAAGCGGAGCGCCACCATCAGTTGGCGCGGAGCGTACAAGAAAATTTTGAGCTTTGCAAACCCTCCAGATGGCCGGAAACGGCACTTCCCACGCGTTTTAAGCTGCATGTACCCAGCCTTGAAATACGAATCTCATGTCTGCCACTTCTCAAAAATGAGAATAAAAAATCAATCAATGTAAAATGGTAATACATACATTTTTAGGGACCCCAAAACTGGGCATTTCTGATCTGTGGCCTGGGGGATGAGACTAAAGGGAACCGGTATCTCCCTTGCCCTTGGAAAAAACTGTTAACTTCAGAAGGACGTAGATCACAAATATTTGAATGGACTTCAGCTTTAATTGGAAAGCCAAAAGTAGTTGTGTACCCCTCTGAGAAATTTTCTTTGCGTTAGACTTCCTAGATGCAAAATGGTGCCATGTTTGGCCAAACTTAGAACTGATTATAGGCCTGCGTTTTAGGATTTTCTTTTTGGGGGCGCATGAAAAATTTCAAAATACTCATTTTTAGTCTTTGTAGAGATTTTACAAGTGACATACACACTACCAAATACAATGTTTTCTGGTTTTCAGCGGTGTCTAGATGCAAAATGGTGCAGTATTTGTTCAATCATGGGTACATTACGTAGTCAAAATTAAAATACTACGAGTAAATCTCTCAAAATATTAAACCGCAAAGCAGAAGTAGGGATCATGTAGGAATCTTATGGATTCCGGACCTTGTGGACATTTTACAAATCCGCCCTGACGCCAGTGCCAACTATTAAAAAGAGGGCTTGTCGAAAAATCGTTCTACAGTGGCACTTGTCATAGGCAGGAGTGAGGCACTATAGGCCTTCTTGTTAATAGGCCATAGGCCTACTTGTTAAGGATGGAAGGGAAAAGTTATTAGAAAGCAGCTAATACCTTACCCTTATGGCATATTTTGTGTATGATAAAGTATAGGAATGGTCGTGTAAGAATGGTCTCCAGTGTATGATTGCCTTGTTTTCAGTAAATCAACCAGCCACCCGAAAGGCAGAAATGGTCTTAACCTAACAAAGTCACATTCGAGTTTGTCGTCGAGACGTTCGTTTCATCTTCGAAGTGAAATGCAATAAACGACAGTGCAGCTCATTTACGTTATCTAATTTAGCGAAAGTAGTCATTTTGAAGTTATTACTTGATTTCATACGTGCGCACAAAATGTGTTCTACATACATTCATGCATGTTTTCTTAATTGTTACACATTTTATTTATTTACTGCTCTTGAAAGAAATACTTCAGAGTTTATTTCCGCTCAGACATTTTATTTTTCTCAATTACTTTATCATCACGCAAAAAATCTGGGGGGGGGGTGGTGGGGGGGGGGCTGGAGAAAATCTGGGGGGGGCTAGGCCCTCCAGACCCCCCGTGGCTACGCCACTGTCTTCAACTCCTCAAAACCTCACACTTCACATCCGTAAAGAAGCACTGGTAAAATTAACTGGTCAACTTAAACATTAAATCTAGGGGTAATTGCAGGTTATAAGATTTATTGATACGACCGACCCGGTTGAATTGGCTATCTTATACTTTCCTGCCGTCTTGCCTTCGCCATAACAGGGAGCTGCAACTCCCTGGCCCACAACAACAAGATTTGAATAATGTGAATAGCTGTCAGACAAAAGGCCTATGTCATGACGTTATGAGCGTTACCGAATGAACTATGTCCACACAGTCTCACGTCAGCCCATGCATGCAATGTACCGTGGTGGCTGTGAACTGTAAGCACGTAAGTCATTTCTCAGTTTCCAACGGTGGTTCATGATGGTATAGAGCAGTGGTGTGCAAACTCTTGGACCAACAGTAGCGTAACCAGCGGGGGGCAGGGGGGCAAACTGCCCCCCCCCCGGACGAAAAAAATGGGAACGGAAGAAAAAAACGGGAAGGGAAGGAAGGGAGGAAAGAAAGGAAAAAGAGGAAAAGAGGGAAGAAGAGAAAAGGAAAAGAGAAAAATGAGGGGAAGGAAAGAAAAGAAAGGTAGAAGAAAAAAAGGAAAACGGAAAAGAAGGGGAAAGGAAAAAAGAGAGCAATGAGAAAAGAAAGAAAGCGGGCCAATTATACCATCAAAAGCAAGGTTAATCTGCATTCATGGAACACTGTTTTGGTCAATATGTGCACATTCATTTAGAAAAATAAATGAACATTCATTTAGTCACCTAAAGTTAACAAAATAATGTCTGAGGTCCACTTTATCGGAGGAAAGACTTTCCTCTCTTGCTCTTTGCCAGACAGTCGGGGGGACTTTATTTGCCACCAATATTTGAAGGAAGTGCAGATTCTTCAGAAATCCCCCCAACTATATATTTAAACTTCCTCACACGAAACTCGGAATCCAAAGCTTTCTGCAATATAAGCTCCATATCAACAAATTTTTGTTTCAAGAGGGCAGAAATTTCGGCGCGCTTGGCGCTCCGCAATAAATCACTAATATAGTGGTGTTCACTTTGCAAGAGAAATCGAAAAACTTAGCTACTATTTAAAAGCCCGAGACATGCCATTTCCCGCTCTTTGAGGGGTCGAGATTTTTCAAAATTTTCTGTTCGCTCCGCGCACATTGAAGATAGTCTTTCTAGCAAGACTTCATATTCTAAGCAGGGGAATCATTGGCCTACCGTACTCAAAGGCTCTCATACACACCTGTCATCAGATACCTTTCAACACTGTCAGTTGTTTAGTCTTTGTAGATGGATTCTTTAGTTACTGAAGTGTCAAAATTTTATCAATGTTCAATGTTGCAGAGCAGTGGGGTACTGAGCTACAGGAGGCAGGGCGATTGTGCCCTTGCTAGAAAAAGTGAAAAATTCGAAAATTTACCATTTGAGACACCCGTCAAATACAGTGCGGTTTTCCCAAGTTTTCTATCATAAAATTCCGAATTCTTTCTAATAAAAGTTCCATATTCAAGATAATTATTTTTAAAAAAGGCAAAATTTTCCTCGCGCATCGCGCGTCTTAAATTGCAACGCCTAAAGCTGTAAGTGATCGCTCTTATAGCAGTCAGCGGATAGTTGATCCTAGCCGCTACAGTTCCGTTTCCCTAAAATTTTCTACAATATAGGCTTTTATTTTTGTCAAAAACAGCCAACAAAGTTTCGAAAGTTTTCTGAATATCGTCGAGAAGCCTTAATCCGCTCTCCTGAGATAACACGATCTTCAGGCGACATGCTATCCTAGGTTCATGCTCATAGGAAAAGCAGATTCTTCGATAGTCCCCCAAAATGCAAATTTTCTTACAGGAACCCCTGAATCCAATCTATTTTATGCAACACAAGCTCCATATTTACAAATGTGTAAAAGGACCCAAATTTTCGGTACGTATCTTATACAGTAGCGTTCACACTTAAGAAAAAAAATTAGATTTATTTGAAAAAAATTGTTCTTGCTCGTAGAAAAAGGGAAAAAAATTAGCATAAAAATGTACCTTTTGGTCAATGTGGTAGGGTGAGTCGCATGGTCCAAAACTGTTGCCCCCCCCCCCAACACTTCCCTTAAGGCCCTAGGACATCCACAAACTAACACAGCTCAACTAGTACAAAATCGGGAAACTTCTATGCTATTGCCCACCCGGACAGTCAGGTCTGGCTACGCCGCTGTGGACCAACCCATGTAGCTGTGGCCGTCTGCGTGGCCCCAGTGGAGCAGGTATAGATTATACTCAGATTCCAAAGCTTTCTGCAATACAAGCTCCTTATCTACATTTATTAGTTTAAAAGGGGAAAAAATGTGGGCACGATTCTCGCTCCGCAATACGTCTCTGATACAGTGGTATTCACACAAAAGAAAATTCGGAAAACTAAGGTACTACTTACAAGCCCGAGACTGGCTGTCTGAGCAATGGCGGAGCTGCCATATGGTGAGTGGGGCGGTCGCCCCCTCCGACGGACCAAACTCGTCTGTCGGCGCCCTTTTTAGGTTTTAAACATACTTTACTCTTGCACCATTATTGGCAAAAAGACATAAATTAATAGCGTAGTTTTAAGGTCCAGATAACAAAATGCTGAAACAGCCACCTGTAACTGTACTGTCTGCACTTTATTCTGATGAAAAGGGTCTTTTGTAATGTAAGGATAGGTTTTGCCGAAACGTATCTTCATGCTTTATACGCTATAATGAACGATGTCGCTGTGCTAAGTTAATTGCTTCCACACCAAGCGTGATTATAAGCTTACAAAATACACCGACTGACATTAAATTCACCCTCCCGGCCAATGAAATATGTTGTAAAGGGCGCAACAATAATTGTAGGGCAAATAGTCCTCTTGTTGTCGGGTATAATTGTCAACATAGACAATAAAAAGAGTTTTTAAAGATACCAAAATAGCCTTCCACAACTTTTTTCAAAATCATTTGAAGAGAACATTCAGGTTAAATTAAAATAAAACTGTTATCCCAGTGGTAATGTTTTAAAAGAGTTTTAATGAGCAGTTTCCATTTTGCTTTTCTTCAAGCGAACATTCTTATGATGAATGGATATTTCTGACACTGCACGAAAATCCCATGAAAATACTTATTTCTGCACTTTCTTGGCCTAAAAAGCCAGAAAATTGCATCTAAAAAGCCTAGGTTTATGCTACTTTTATTTATTATAAATTCGGTATCTAGATAGCCAAGCAGACCTTTTGTCTTTGCTATTTCTTTCAATGTACTTAATTAATGGCTATTTCAGAGTGGTCACATGATGTAAATTACGTCAATTAATGTTCCTTCATGTAGTTTTCTTGATATCCAGATTCCAAAAATGTACACGGAACGGTGTTTAATTTCCATAACTTTTCCCCCTGTAAGATTGCTTGCTATTTAGCTCTAGCAGATTTAATCTTTATATTCACAAGGTAATCCATTATTATATTAAAATCTTAAGTCGATGCCTGACATTAACACAAAATGTAATGACCGCCTTCATACTAGAATGTGAGAATATTGGCAAGGGGGAACTTGCCCCCCCCCCCCCGAAAATAAAAAACCTGAAAAACGAAGAAAACATAAAGAAAAGACGAAGAAAAGTTAACATTAACATTTTAACAGTTCACTCAGTGTTTTCCCTATTTATATGCGGTAAATAGGCTTTAGAAATGCCATTTTCAGCGATCTGAGAGGCATTTTGGGCAAAAATTTTCTTGGGCTCCGCGCCAACTCATGGAGGCGCAGAGCTTTTCCCTTCTTAAAGAATTTTGCTCCCCCCCCCCCTCGAATTTTCTTCTGCGGAGGTCCATGAATAGAAAATTTAAACAGTTTTACTAGAAAAAACTCCTCAACATTGTTTTTCTTTAAACTTTGCAGCCATATGTTCTACTCAACAATATTTTTTTTTCATAATGTAATTGCATAAGTAACATGAGAATATCACAAAGTTTGATACCCCACAGGGAGGTCATGTTCCCATTATCTTCAAAGTCAACCCAACAGTCTGAAAAACAAAGGGAAGCAAATCATTCCTTGTCAATGTGAGGAAGTGATATGATATCTGCTACCCTAAGCTCACTTTGGAATGAAAATTTATAACACTGTCTACATTTGGTTCCTCTTTAACATATGAAAATTGAATTTTTGCTTTAACTTCCCCTTTAACATAGTTCCATGCAAGTGCTGTGTTGCAAACATCTGGTATTTACAACCTGAAAATTGTGCTGACTCTGACGGTAACACTGTATATAAACTTTTCATCCAACAGTCTGACTGCATAAACCTCGAATGTCATATTGTCATAGCGACCTCATTTTCACTCTCTCCGATACATTCATTCTCTTCGCTTTACTTCTATCGCTTTTCGTCGCGGCGAGTATTGGATTTCTCCTTTCTCCTATAGCATGCCACACTCCTCGTAGAACTTTATGACTGCCGTGCAGACTATCAATTACCGGGGTGACCTCGCCGGTCGGTCGTATCACTACGGCATTACTCTAACCGGGCGGTTGTTTCACTACGGGGTGAGACCGCCGCTCGGCGAGACTACTCAGGAGGCGATACTGCTCTGTTACACCGGCTGTCTGAGGGGTGCGATTTTTCAAAATTTTCTGTACACTCCACTGAGATGCTGTTTCGGCCGAACAGATTACTTAAAGACATATTCTGGAGACAAAATTCATTAACTTCAAAACATGAAGAAAATTTTTCTCTTTTTAATTGGTTTCAAAATTTTTCTGACTTGTGAGAATTCAACCAAACAAGTGTTGTTGTTGCACCAAATTACTACATTTTGGAGAAAAATTTTGTTTCTGAGTCATGAAGGCAGTGACTGTAGCAATAGCCTCAACTACAGAGACTGTGTTTCAATATCTCAAACAAGAAATTGCAGAGGCTAAAGCTGTCTCAAATGACATAGAAACACTGAAAGTAAGGGTAGAAGAACAGATGGCAGAATCTGAAAAACTAGAGCAATACACAAGAAAAGAAAACGTTAAGATTTTTAGGCTCAATGAAAGTGACAATGAAAACCGTGAATATAAAATTGTTAATCTCTCAAAGGAAGCCAGAGTGGACATTACTTCAAGCGATATCAGTGTTTGTCATCGCCTTCCAGGAAATGGAGGGAGGCCACGCCCCGTCATCGTGAAGCTTTGTAAAAGGAAAACGAGAGGAAGTATGATCATGATTAAGGTTAAAATATCTGGGGACAAAACCAGAACATCGTAATTTTTACATAAATGATGATCTCACGAGCATGAGGAAGAAAATTGTGAAGGGACTCAGGGATGAGGAGAATGTCTCTCAAGTCATGTGGACTATCGATGCCAAAATATGATGTATTATTAGTATCAATGGAAAGGAAACAAAACTTATTTGGCCAAGGATATATCAAAAATACATGCACTGCAGTGAAGATAAAGTAAGAAATCTTGAAGTGGTTTAGATTCAGGGTTTCCTGCAAGGATATTTGAATATTTGGAGGACCATCGAAGAATCTGCGTTTCCTGTTAGCATATATCCTAGATAGCATGTCGACTGAAGATCATGGTTGTTTCGTAATGTTATCTCGACGACATTCAAAAGGCTCCCGAAACTTCTTTTTTTTTTGACAAAATATTTAAAAATTAAAAGCAATGCAGCGGCTCGAAAGAGTTCACCACTGACTGCTTTAAGAGCGACCACTTACTGCATAAAGGGTTGCAGGTAAGGGCGCGGAGCGCGCGGAAAAATTTGCCTTTTAAAAACTAATAATTACAAATATGAAGCTTTTATTAGGAAGAATTCGGAATTTTATGCAAGAAAGGTTGGGAAAACCGCACTGTATTTGACTGGTGTCTCAAATGGCAAATTTCAGAATTTTTCACTTTTTCGAGCCAGGGGCGATATCGCCACTCCTTCCTGTAGTTAGGTCACTACTCTGCAACATTGATCACTGATAACATTTTGACACTTCAATAGCTAAAGAATCCGTCTACACAGAGTACTCAACTGACAGGGTGGAAAGGTATCTGATGATTGGCGTGTATGAGAGCATAAATCGCGACCCCTCAGACACAGTGGCAGAGCTAGGGATTTCGGTCAGGGGGGCGAAAATGGTCTACAGGGGCGCTTCGAAGGAGTAAATACCCTGAGCCTCAGCAGGATCAAAGCCACGGCTTTTCAGACTTTCCATTTGATTTTCCGCACCCGGTAGAAGACTTCTTTGCCACTTCTCCTTAGCAAGTTTTTTCTAGTAAAACTGTTTAAATTTTCTATTCATGGACCTTTGCAGAAGAAAATTCGAGGGGGGGGGGGGCAAAATTCTTTGAGAAGGGAAAAGCTCCACGCCTCCATGAGCTGGCGCGGAGCCCAAGAAAATTTTTGCCCAAAATGCCTCTCAGATCGCTGAAAATGGCATTTTTAAAGCCTATTTACCGCATATAAATAGGGAAAACACTGAGTGAACTGTTAAAATGTTGATGTTAACTTTTCTTCGTCTTTTCTTCATGTTTTCTTCGTTTTTCAGGTTTTTTATTTTCCGGGGGGGGGGGGGGCAAGTTCCCCCTTGCCAATATTCTCACATTCTAGTATGAAGGCGGTCATTACATTTTGTGTTAATGTCAGGCATCGATTTAAGATTTTAATAAAATAATGGATTACCTTGTGAATATAAAGATTAAATCTGCTAGAGCTAAATAGCAAGCAGTCTTACAGGGGGAAAAGTTAGGGAAATTAAACACCGTTCCGTGTACATTTTTGGCATCTGGATATCAAGAAAACTACATGAAGGAACATTAATTGACGTAATTTACATCATGTGACCACTCTGAAATAGCCATTAATTAAGTACATTTAAAGAAATAGCCAAGACAAAAGGTCTGCCTGGCTATCTAGATATCGAATTCATAATAAATAAAAGTAGCATAAACCTAAGCTTTTTAGATGCAATTTTCTGGCTTTTGAGGCCAAGAAAGTACAGAAATAAGTATTTTCATGGGATTTTCGTGCAGTGTCAGAAATATCCATTCATCATAAGAATGGTCGCTTGAAGAAAAGCAAAATGGAAACTGCTCATTAAAACTCTTTTAAAACATTACCACTGGGATAACAGTTTTATTCGTTTCGATGATAAGAGAAACCTATGCAATCATGATGGCATGTGTATGTATGCGTGTTTGTGTGTGTGTGTACGTGTGTGTGTGTGTATGTTTGTGACACTTTGCTTGTTAGCACGATATCTCAAGATAGAAATGTCTGACAATTTGACAAACTTGATACATGGATGCCCCATATTCAGAGAAAGAACCCTATTATTTTTTTTGAAAATCTTGTCAACACAATATCTCAAGACAGGAAACTTGGTTAGATTTCATATTTAGTTTGTGGATGCGTTTTGGTCAGAAGATGGTCCCTATTGTTTTTGGTGGAGGTCAAAGGTCATCTGGGGTCACCAGGGGTCAAAGTCTGAAAATCTTATTAGCACGATATTTCAAGATAGGGAACTTGGATAGATTTCATCTTTGGTATGTGGATGTGTTATAGTCAGAAGATGGTTCATGTTGTTTTCGGTGGAGGTCAAAGGTCATCTGGGGTCACCGGGGGTCAAAGTCTGAAAATCTTGTCAACACAATATCTCAAGATAGGAAACTTGTATAGATTTCATATTTGGTATGTGGATGCGTTATTGTCAGAAGATGGTCCCTTATGTTTTTGGTGGAGGTCAAAGGTCATCTGGGGTCACCAGGGGTCAAAGTCTGAAAATCTTATTAGCACGATATTTCAAGAAAGGGAACTTGGATAGATTTCATATTTGGTATGTGGATGTGTTATTGTCAGAAGATGGTTCATATTGTTTTTGGTGGCAGTTAAAGGTCATCTGAGGTCACTGGGGGTCAAAGTCTGAAAATCTCTTAAGCACAATATCTCAAGATAGGAAACTTGGATAGATTTCATATTTGGTATGTGGATGCGTTTTGGTCAGAAGATGGTTCATATTGTTTTTGGTGGAGGTCAAAGGTTATCTGGGGTCACCAGGGGTCAAAGTTTGAAAATTTTATTAGCACGATATTTCAAGATAGGGAACTTGGATAGATTTCAGATTTGGTATGTGGGTGTGCTATTGTCAGAAGATGGTTCATATTGTTTTCGGTGGAGGTTAAAGGTCATCTGGGGTCACCGATGTCAAAGTCTGAAAATCTTGTCAACACAATATCTCAAGATAGGAAACTTGGATAGTTTCCATATTTAGTTTGTGGATGCGTTTTGGTCAGAAGATGGTCCCTATTGTTTTTGGCGGAGGTCAAAGGTCATCTGGGGTCACCGGGGGTCAAAGTCTGAAAATCTTGTCAACACAATATCTCAAGATAGGAAACTTGGATAGATTTCATATTTGGTTTGTTAATGCGCTGTGGTCAGAAGATGGTCCCTAATGTTTTTGACGGAGGTCAAAGGTCATCTGGGGTCACCAGGGGTCAAAGTCTGAAAACCTTATTAGCACGATATTTCAAGATAGGGAACTTGGATAGATTTCATATTTGGTATGTGGATGTGTTATGGTCAGAAGAGGGTTCCTTTTGTTTTCGGTGGAGGTCAAAGGTCATCTGGGGTCACTGGGGGTCAAAGTCTGAAAATCTTGTCAACACAATATCTCCAGGGAGGAAACTTGGATATATTTCATATTTGGTTTGTGGATACGATTTGGTCAGAAGATGGTTCATATTGTGGTGAAGGTCAAAGGTCATCTGGGGTCACCAGGGGTCAAAGTCTGAAAATCTTGTCAACACAATATCTGAAGGGAGGAAACTTGGATAGATTTCATATTAAGTTTGTGGATGCGTTTTGGTCAGAAGATGGTCCCTATTGTTTTGGTGGAGGTCAAAGGTCATCTGGGGTCACCAGGGGTCAAAGTGTGAAAATCTTATTAGCACGATATTTCAAGATAGGGAACATGGATAGATTTCATATTTGGTATGTGGGTGTGTTATGGTCAGAAGAGGGTTCCTTTTGTTTTCGGTGGAGGTTAAAGGTCATCTGGGGTCCCCGGGGGTCAAAGTCTGAAAATCTTGTTAGCACGATATTTCAAGATAGGGAACTTGGATAGATTTCATATTTGATATGTGGATGTGTTATTGTCAGAAGATGGTTCATATTGTTTTTGGTGGCAGTTAAAGGTCATCTGAGGTCACTGGGGGTCAAAGTCTGAAAATCTTGTCCACACAATATCTCAAGGGAGGAAACTTGAATAGATTTCATATTTGGTTTGTGGATGCATTATAGTCAGAGGATGGTCCCTATTGGTTTTGGTAAAGGTCAAAGGTCATCTGGGGTCACCGGGGGACAACAATATCACAAGGTAGGGAACTTGGATAGATTTCATATTTGGAATGTGAATGGGTTAAAGTTAGGAGATGGTCCCTACAGAGATGCCAAGTATCTTGATTTAGGTGGAATAATTACCATTTTCACCCTCGATTCCGCAATTACGAATATCCTCCAAAAATTGCTCTTTTCACATGTTAAGGATCTTTGTTGAAATCTCAAAGTGTCTAGCTCCCTAAACTGAAAAGTTTAGGCCAAAATTGTATGGTTCGAATGAGCAAGTGGGCTAGTACTTTCTGCCTAGGCTTAACGTAGGCCTTAGTTAGGCCTAGCCGATGCTACATCTTTCACAAAGCAGAATCGAGTACTGAAGAGGATCAACAAAAATCCACTTGGCCAAGAACATCAAAAATATTTAAAAGGCATTGGTAAAAAACCCTTACACAACAATCTGCAGTACTTTTGTGAGCTTTAGGTGTAAAGTTTTTCCCTGCGATGTAATTTTCTTCATCATGTCTAATGTCTTGGCACTTTTGCCATTGCCTAATGTATAGCATATATGTACATTTTGAACCTATTCTACACATGTATGTTTCTGTGTAATATCCTTAGGCTAGCCTAGTGGGAAATTTAGCTTTCCTACCAATATTTTATTTGTTCTAGAACATGATATAAAGCATGCAGCAGCATATTTTGGTAGCAGGGTGGTATCTGCAGCTGGGAAAAACTTACGTAATTCTCCCATATATATTAGTGTTAGGAGAAGCTGTTCAAAAGTCCTCCCGCATATATTAGTGTTACGAAGTGTCATTGCAAAATAATGTCTCGACTCTGCAGTATTTATGGGGTTGGTTCAAACCTCTACACTGAAATCTAACCCTCATCAAAGTCTTAAAAGTATTATTAAACCTTTCAGCTGGAAAGAATGGGGAGAGGGTCCTTAGTTTACAGTGTTGTGAACTCTCAAGACTTTTTGCAGGTAATTATACAAAACCATCATTATGTCATTTCTTAACTGTACCATGGTTTTTTAGGGTTGCCCTAGCATGAGGGGGTTCCACTTTTAAAGAAGGTTCGCATGATTCCTATTTTTCATTTCTTGAAGTCAGCTCGAAGCCTTTTGAAATTGCAATGTGTAGAGGTTAAAGGTTTTGTAGGGTCACTGGTGGTCAAAATGTGAATGACAACCTTGTTTAATAGGTGTTAACACATCTTAAAGTGGGAGACTTAAATATATTTCACGTGTGGTTTGTGAACGCTTATGGTAAGAAGATGATCCCTATTTTTGGTGGGGGGGGGGGGGTACAAAGGTCATGTGGGAAAACAAAATTATTTTTTGAACATGTTAGTATAACATTTGAATGAGAAGATAATGGTACATGATGGGATTATTTGAAACGGAACGTTTGTGTATCATCGAAACCTCAATGCAGTTTTGCATTCTGGTTTTAATTTAACCTGAATGTTCTCTTCAAATGATTTTGAAAAAAGTTGTGGAAGGCTATTTTGGTATCTTTAAAAACTCTTTTTATTGCCTATGTTGACAATTATACCCGACAACAAGAGGGCTATTTGCCCTACAATTATTGTTGCGCCCTTTACAACATATTTCATTGGCCGGGAGGGTGAATTTAATGTCAGTCGGTGTATTTTGTAAGCTTATAATCACGCTTGGTGTGGAAGCAATTAACTTAGCACAGCGACATCGTTCATTAGAGCGTATAAAGCATGAAGATACGTTTCGGCAAAACCTATCCTTACATTACAAAAGACCCTTTTCATCAGAATAAAGTGCAGACAGTACAGTTACTGGTGGCTGTTTGAGCATTTTGTTATCTGGACCTTAAAACTACGCTATTAATTTATGTCTTTTTGCCAATAATGGTGCAAGAGTAAAGTATTTTTAAAACCTAAAAAGGGCGCCGACAGACGATTTTGGTCCGTCGGAGGGGGCGACCGCCCCACTGACCATATGGCAGCTCCGCCATTGCTCAGACAGCCAGTCTCGGGCTTGTAAGTAATACCTTAGTTTTCCGAATTTTCTTTTGTGTGAATACCACTGTATCAGAGACGTATTGCGGAGCGAGAATCGTGCCCACATTTTTTCCCCTTTTAAACAAAAATATGTAGATAAGGAGCTTGTATTGCAGAAGGCTTTGGAATCTGAGTATAATCTATACCTGCTCCACTGGGGCCACGCAGACGGCCACAGCTACATGGGTTGGTCCACAGCGGCGTAGCCAGACCTGACTGTCCGGGTGGGCAATAAACATAGCAGTTTCCCGATTTTGTACTAGTTGAGCTGTGTTAGTTTGTGGATGTCCTAGGGCCTTAAGGGAAGTGTTGGAGGGGTGGGGGGCAACAGTTTTGGACCATGCGACTCACCCTACCCCATTGACCAAAAGGTACATTTTTATGCTAAATTTTTTCCCTTTTTCTACGAGCAAGAACAATTTTTTTCAAATAAATCTGATTTTTTTTCCTTAAGTGTGAACACTACTGTATAAGATACGTACCGAAAATTTGGGTCCTTTTACACATTTGTAAATATGGAGCTTGTGTTGCATAAAATAGATTGGATTCAGGGTTTCCTGTAAGAAAATTTGCATTTTGGGGGACTATCGAAGAATCTGCTTTTCCTATGAGCATGAACCTAAGATAGCATGTCGCCTGAAGATCGTGTTATCTCAGGAGAGCGGATTAAGGCTTCTCGACGACATTGAGAAAACTTTCGAAACTTTGTTGGCTTTTTTTGACAAAAATAAAAGCCTATATTGTAGAAAATTTAAGGGAAACGGAACTGTAGCGGCTAGGATCAACTATCCGCTGACTGCCATTAGAGCGATCACTAACAGCTTTAGGCGTTGCAATTTAAGACGCGCGATGCGCGAGGAAAATTTTGCCTTTTTTAAAAATAATTATCTTGAATATGGAACTTTTATAAGAAATAATTCGGAATTTTATGATAGAAAACTTGGGAAAACCGCACTGTATTTGACGGGTGTCTCAAATGGTAAATTTTCGAATTTTTCACTTTTTCTAGCAAGGGCACAATCGCCCTGCCTCCTGTAGCTCAGTACGCCACTGCTCTGCAACACTGAACATTGATAAAATTTTGACACTTCAGTAACTAAAGAATCCATCTACAAAGACTAAGCAACTGACAGTGTTGAAAGGTATCTGATGACAGGTGTGTATGAGGGCCTTTGAGTACGGTAGGCCAATGATTCCCCTGCTTAGAATATGAAGTCTTGCTAGAAATACTATCTTCAATGTGCGCGGAGCGATCAGAAAATTTTGAAAAATCTCGACCCCTCAGAGAGCGGGAAATGGCATGTCTCGGGCTTTCAAATAGTAGCTAAGTTTTTCGATTTCTCTTGCAAAGTGAACACCACTATATTAGTGATTTATTGCGGAGCGCCAAGCGCGCCGAAATTTCTGCCCTCTTGAAACAAAAATTTGTTGATAGGAGCTTATATTGCAGAAAGCTTTGGATTCCGAGTTTCGTGTGAGGAAGTTTAAATATTTGGTTGGGGGGATTACTGAAGAATCTGCACTTCCTTCAAATATTGGTGGCAAATAAAGTCCCCCCCCCCCCCGACTGTCTGGCAAAGAGCAAGAGAGGAAAGTCTTTCCTCCGATAAAGTGGACCTCAGACATTATTTTGTTAACTTTAGGCGACGAAATGAATGTTCATTTATTTTTCTAAATGAATGTTCACATTTTGACCAAAACAGTGTTCCATGAATGCAGATTAACCTTGCTTTTGATGTTATAATTGGCCCACTTTCTTTCTTTTCTGATTGCTCTCTTTTTTCCTTTCCCCTTCTTTTCCGTTTTCCTTTTTTTTCTTCTACCTTTCTTTCCTTTCCTTCCCCTCATTTTTCTCTTTTCCTTTTCTCTTCTTCCCTCTTTTCCTCTTTTTCCTTTCTTTCCTCCCTTCCTTCCCTTCCCGTTTTTTTCTTCCGTTCCCATTTTTCCGTCCGGGGGGCAGTTTGCCCCCCTGCCCCCGGCTGGTTACACTACTGTTGGTCCAAGAGTTTGCACACCACTGCTCTATACCATCATGAACCACTGTTGGAAACTGAGACATGACTTACGTGCTTACAGTTCACAGCCACCACGGTACATTGCATGCATGGGCTGACGTGAGACTGTGTGGACATAGTTCATTCGGTAACGCTCATAACGTCATGACATAGGCCTTTTGTCTGACAGCTATTCACATTATTCAAATCTTGTTGTTGTGGGCCAGGGAGTTGCAGCTCCATGTTATGGCGAAGGCAAGACGGCAGGAAAGTATAAGATAGCCAATTCAACCGGGTCGGTCGTATCAATAAATCTTATAACCTGCAATTACCCCTAGATTTAATGTTTAAGTTGACCAGTTAATTTTACCAGTGCTTCTTTACGGATGAGAAGTGTGAGGTTTTGAGGAGTTGAAGACAGTGGCGTAGCCACGGGGGGTCTGGAGGGCCTAGGCCCCCAGATTTTCTCCAGCCCCCCCCCCCACCACCCCCCAGTTTTTTTGCGTGATGATAAAGTAATTGAGAAAAATAAAATGTCTGAGCGGAAATAAATTCTGAAGTATTTCTTTCAAGAGCAGTAAATAAATAAAATGTGAAACAATTAAGAAAACATGTATGAATGTATGTAAAACACATTTTGTGCGCACGTATGAAATCAAGTAATAACTTCAAAATGACTACTTTCGCTAAATTAGATAACGTAAATGAGCTGCACTGTCGTTTATTGCATTTCACTTCGAAGATGAAACGAACGTCTCGACGACAAACTCGAATGTGACTTTGTTAGGTTAAGATCCTTTCTGCCTTTCGGATGGCTGGTTGATTTACTGAAAACAAGGCAATCATACACTGGAGACCATTCTTACACGACCATTCCTATACTTTATCATACACAAAATATGCCATAAGGGTAAGGTATTAGCTGCCTTCTAATAACTTTTCCCTTCCATCCTTAACAAGTAGGCCTATGGCCTATTAACAAGGAGGCCTATAGTGCCTCACTCCTGCCTATGACAAGTGCCACTGTAGAACGATTTTTCGACAAGCCCTCTTTTTAATAGTTTGCACTGGCGTCAGGGCGGATTTGTAAAATGTCCACAAGGTCCGGAATCCATAAGATTCCCACATGATCCCTACTTCTGCTTTGCGGTTTAATATTTTGAGAGATTTACTCGTAGTATTTTAATTTTGACTACGTAATGTACCCATGATTGAACAAATACTGCACCATTTTGCATCTAAACACCGCTGAAAACATTGTTTTTTAGTAGTATGTGTCACTTGTAAAATCTCTACAAAGACTAAAAATGAGTATTTTGAAATTTTTCATGCGCCCCCAAAAAGAAAATCCTAAAACGCAGGCCTATAATCAGTTCTAAGTTTGGCCAAACATGGCACCATTTTGCATCTAGGAAATCTAACGCAAAGAAAATTTCTCAGAGGGGTACACAACTACTTTTGGTTTTCCAATTAAAGCTGAAGTCCATTCAAATATTTGTGATCTACGTCCTTCTGAAGTTAACAGTTTTTTCCAAGGGAAAGGGAGATACCGGTTCCCTTTAGTCTCATCCCCCAGGCCACAGATCAGAAATGTCCAGTTTTGGGGTCCCTAAAAATGTATGTATTACCATTTTACATTGATTGATTTTTTATTCTCATTTTTGAGAAGTGGCAGACATGAGATTCGTATTTCAAGGCTGGGTACATGCAGCTTAAAACGCGTGGGAAGTGCCGTTTCCGGCCATCTGGAGGGTTTGCAAAGCTCAAAATTTTCTTGTACGCTCCGCGCCAACTGATGGTGGCGCTCCGCTTAGATAGTCTTGCCACGCCTAACCCTCGAAGGTAACAGGCCCCCCACTTGTTGCCTAGCCCCCCCCCCCCCAAAAAAAAACAGTCCTGGCTACGCCACTGGTTGAAGATAATTGAATCATTTCACTTGAAAATTCTGAAAAGCAGTTTTTTAAACTTAAAAGGAGCACTCCAAATTGTATGGTTTATGTTGAACCTGGCAGATATAAATTAATAAGACAATGGAGAGTAGAATGATAACTATCTGGGCAGTATTGTAAATGGGGATATTAATAAGGAGGTAGGGAGAATCAGGACCATGTGAGGTAAGAGGATTTCCTATGTTATACTGATTAAAAGTGGGGGAATTATTATTTTCCTGGATTTTCCAACCTTGTAATACCCCTTCTCTACGCAGCTGGATTATATCCCAGAAATCAAGCTTTTGCAAATTTCATGCGGCAAAATCCCTCTTTTAGATCTCTAATTTATTCAGGGCGTGGCACGTAGCGAACAAGATGGACAGTACCCAAGGTTTATTCCAGGGGTTCGATGCCCCCTCAACCCCAATCAACGCTGAATTGCGACGTACAAAGGCTCCTCTTACCCATCTCCTCTCAAAGTCAAAAGGAGATTTGATGGGTGTTGGGAATTTGACTTTGGACCCTCGCTGTCTTCATTTCGTCTTTGAGAAAAACCATTCGTTTGTTTTTCTTAAAGATGAATGGCAATGGATAGAGTAGGGTGGATGACTGTACTGGGAGCTCGAGACTGACGGGCTGACATGGGGACAAGGTAACTGGCAGACTGGTGAACCGTGTTTGCTAAACGTCTTTGCTGCAGCCGCCTTGTCGTATTTGGTACAATCAGGTACGGAGAAACAGGGGGTGTGGAGGTCATAACCCCTCTTCTTTTCAACAAAGGCGATTTGTCATCACAATTACCACAGAGGGGTACACAACTACTTTTGGCTTTCCAATTAAAGCTGAAGTCCATTCAAATATTTGTGATCTACGTCCTTCTGAAGTTAACAGTTTTTTCCAAGGGAAAGGGAGATACCGGTTCCCTTTAGTCTCATCCCCCAGGCCACAGATCAGAAATGCCCAGTTTTGGGGTCCCTAAAAATGTATGTATTACCATTTTACATTGATTGATTTTTTATTCTCATTTTTGAGAAGTGGCAGACATGAGATTCGTATTTCAAGGCTGGGTACATGCAGCTTAAAACGCGTGGGAAGTGCCGTTTCCGGTCATCTGGAGGGTTTGCAAAGCTCCAAATTTTTTAAGTCTAATTCCGAAAAAATGATTTTTTTCCAATGATTTTATTCGAATTCGAGATGTTCCTACCAAGGATCCCCAAATCCCCAATGTGTGTATATTCCACTTCAACTAAGAATTACGGAGGGTTTGGCATGGTTGAATTTCTCTGAATTTTGTAAGTTTTCACACAAATCGTGAATGGTGAGCTCGAAGCCCATAGCGGGTGGGGTCTATAGGCCAGCCTAATGGCCAATGGTGCGCCCCAGGGGCTAATCCCCTGGAAGTTCAGGAGTTTTAATGTCTTATAAGCCACGCGAAGACCTGTTTAAAGGGACAGATTTCCTAGGTAATGTTCTTGGGTATTGGATATTGCACGTTTAAAAAAATTGAAAATTAAGAATCTATTGATAATATAGACAACACTGAGGTAACTTATTATGCGCTCAAAGCGTAAAAAATTGAAGTTTGAGAAACATTTGTGATAGAACATGATCAAAGTACACCAGTGAAAACTCATTCGAAGGCCCACTTCATACTCCCTCTATAGGAATGTAGCTTTAACATAATGCGAGTGAGAGGAAACGTCACAAAGTTTGCAATGATATAGCTATGCCCGTAAAAGCTTTTTTAAGTTTTGGTTTCGATGATAAAAGAAACCTATACAGATGATGACTATGTGATGATGAAATGTGAATATGTGTTTTTGTGACTCCTTGCTCGTTAACACGATATCTCAAGATAGGAATACCGGACAGTTTTCAAACTTAGTACAAAGATACCCCACTGAACAACGGTGCTTCTTTTTCTAAATTCTCTTTTATGAAATTCCAATTTTGTTTATACTATCGATTCTCCTTTTTGTTTAAAGAGCATCAAGTTTGGAAACATTCTCTGGTACTGGAAAAGAAAAAACTCGGAAATCGGTATTTCCTTATGTCATGACAGATCACCATATGACATCAGTTTTCCACAGTGTTCTTTAGCCTAAATTTCCTTCAATAAAATTCAAATTTTCTGCAATATAATCTTTTTGAAATATAAGCTTTTCAGGCTTTATAAGTTTTGAAACACTTGCCTGAAAAAAGTCACATAGTTTCGGAAACTTTTAAACCTCGTCGAAGAAGCTCAATATTCAGGCCTTAAATATCGTTAGGTATGTGGCAACAACGATCTTCAGTCACCGTGCAATCTCGAATTTGGTTATAGGAAGTGCGGATTCTTCAATAGTTCCAAAACATTTTAAATTGACTTACAGGTAACACAGAATCTCAAATTTTCTGCGACACAAGTTTCATGTTTTAAAATATGTTTTGGATACTTGCCACCCCTAGAAAAGGACTGCCTACGTCACTGTTTATAACAAAACAGTTCGTTTAATAGCTAGCTGTAACATTCATTTCAATAGAGGATAAAATATAATAAAAGGTCGAAATTCATTGATGTTTCATAATAATATTGATATTTAGCATCGCGTGATCGCAAAATCTTGAGCAAAGTCCATCACTCAAAATTTCCCTTGGCCTATATATTTAGTGTAGTAGAAGCAAAGTGTGTACATGTAACAGTTACACAGTCGCCTTGTACGTTCAGAAAAAGAGAAGGGATTTGATAGGCTACAGATTACTGTAACAAATAGGTTTGTTGAACAAGGTCCTCTATACAGTACAGTATAAGTCAATTCGGCAAGGAACTTGCACACCGTCGCTGGATATTTACGTCCAAAAACGAGTTTGATTGCGACGTTGCAATAACGTAAGTTCTCTCCTTTTTTCTAAACCGTTCATCGACTCTTTCGCAAAAACCAGCAGCGAAAACAAACTTTTCATTTCAGTGAAGGAGTTTTGCCCCATGAAGGATCTATGTCCTTAAAGGGACACATGACTTACATGAAAAACCTTCGGTCATCATAGGCCTGTCCCTTAACATCGTTGATCCCAAATGCATGTTGCCGATTTACACGTAACATACTGTACCAACTTTGCAGCCAATTATGACTCTGGTAAAATCGAAAGGTATAGCACCACTTCATATTTGGGCTTTTTTTTAAAAAAAAATTGCGTTGAAAAATTAGTGCACTTCTTTCCGAGACCACAAAATACCAATCTCAAACCACACGTTCCTCGTCTTGTCTACGTATCCCAGCGACCACCATGTGATGAACCTTTGCAATATCAGTTTTCTCAGCTTTTTATTCGTATTATTATACCGTTGTAAAAAATACACACCTTTCTATTTTCATTTGCAGGAATACTGACCTGGACACATTTCCAGAGAAAAAATGGCAAGCATATCGCCCTTGAAACATATAGATGAAACTTTTTGTCTCTGTTCTATCTGCTTAAAACAATTTAAGGAGCCAAAGTTGCTTCCTTGCCTACACAGATTCTGCAGAGAATGCCTACAAACACTGATAAAAGCAATTAATGACACACCGAGATGTCCTGAATGTGGGGACGAAATCCAGATCCCGTCCAGTGGCGAATTCAAAACTGATTTTTACATGAAGAACCTAGTTGAATATATACAAATTCACGATCACTTCAAAGTAATGAAATCCGGAAGTGTCGTGGTTGCTCGAAGAATCTCAGAGTTACAGCATATTGCTTTAGATGCAACGATTTTCTTTGTGAAGATTGTCATAGTTCCCATTTAACAAATAAATGTTTAAAAGACCATCGAAAGCATACAATGTCTCTTGAAGAAATTGAATCAAAAAACATTACAACCGGAAAGTTAGCTTCTATGCGAGATGCTCCCAGGTGTGACACTCATCCTGAAAAAATATCTGAGTTGTATTGTGAATCTTGCAATTTCATCCCAATTTGCGTTGCTTGTATGTTTGGGGAGCACAAAGGACATGACGTTCACGAAGTCAAAACATTGGCTAAGTCAAAAAGGGAAATTTTAGCCAAGAAGCTTAAGTGTCTGGAAGAACTTGACCAGGAGTTCAAGCTTGCTAATCCCGAACGTGCGAAAGAAAGGTTAATTTCAAATGTCACCAGCGAAAAGGAAAAGGTGATTCAGATGTGTGGAGATCATCTTTGTAGGACGCAGGCAAAATTACAAAAAACGACAGCAAAACAAGCAAAAATTAAACAAGAAAAACAGAGTAAGCAAAAAGAAGTATTTGAATCGTTACAAACAGAAATGGAAGAGGAAATCCAGCTCGTAAAAGATAAGTATAAAGAGATGTTTAACTTAAAGAAAACTGAGATAAATGATTCCTTCCATATCAGAGAGAGCACATTGGAAAATAAAGTAGCTAAGCTGACTGACAGACTTCAACGTTTGAAGGAAGATCAGAATACTTTATTAGAATCATTGGAACTGCAACTGAAAAACAAGAGTGAAGACATTGGCGCAGCTTCTGAACATTTTGATAAAACTAAGAAACGTTTTCAGAACCTTAGAAGTCTGTGGGCTACCATCATTGAATCCGAAAATGATTGGACAGCTATGCAGTGCATTCCTGATATAGAGACGGGAGCTGAAGATTTGATGAAAGACCTGAAACATAAATTACCAGATTTGGAGAAGATGACATTTGTGACCATCGATTACAAACCATTCTCCTTTGGAAGGCCATCTGTGACTAAACTTTCGGATAAAGTTGAAGCCGAAATAACTTTGGGTAAAATATACAATTATGTTAATGGAATAGCAAAATGTGGTAATGGTAATATTGCCATAAGTGGATATTTATCTCAAAGACAGGCATTTATCATTGTGACTGATGAGAATGGTGAAAAATTACGTCAGAAGACAATAAATACGGATGTTACACCCTTTCACCCATGTGAATTCGTATCTCAAAATAAAGTGGTCACAGCTTTAGGCAACATCATGTGTTTTTATGACACACTTCATGATTCACTCGTCAAGAAGAACCTCTGTGACATCGTCAGCAGCTGGCCGGAAGATCGAGAAGTGATATGCTTAGCTACTGATCCCGCAAATAATCACATCTTTGTTGGAGGGCGTGACAGCAGAGAAGTGTATGTGTTTGACCATCAGCTGAAATACCTTTACATCCTGAAACTTCCACAGGTAATCCACTGGCCACATGATATGACGTTCAATGACGGTAATCTGCTTGTATGTGATTTTAAAGGAGAGGTAGCATATGCAATTTCCATTGACGGACTGAATGTCAAGATTATCGTTGAATTCAAAGCAAAAAGTCTGGGGGATGTCTTCAAACCCTGGAGTATATGTGCCGACAAGAACGGAATGGTGTACATATTGGGGTTCAATTATACCAAAGGTCAGGGTTACCTTGTTCAGTACAATCATGATGGTCAAATAACAGCAAAAAGAGCGCTGGATAGTAAAGCTTTTGCTACAACTGTAACTGACACGCGTGAAGGGGTGAATCTCCTTGTAGCCTCATATGATGCACAAAGAGTGTACGGTTTTGCCTTAGAGGATGAATAAGTATACAGTCGACAGAATTTCAATAATGTTGGGATCAACTTGAGTCTGAAATTAGGTCTGCAAAATCTATTTCCTATCTTACCACCCGTGTCCAGGAGAGTGCCGGTGGCGAAAAGGGTCAGAAGTAAGATTGCAGCAGATGTGCCGGATGTGCTGTAATAAGCTAAGAACCTTAAATTTCAACAATGCTCTAATTGAGTCCATTTAACCCGCATCTGATCCGGGGCTAATTATAATTCCAGTGGAACGAAATTCGGAGTCCGGTACTACCAAATCTAAGTGCAGTCAGAGTTCCGAGAATACGATTCCGAGCCCATCCTATAGTTGAATAACATTCATTACTATCTTTATAGAAATTGTTTATGCAACTTACCTTTGTAGCCATCAATGGTGATATATTTACAGATTAATCTTTTAATAAAAAAGCAGTGCCGCTTAACTGCTGTCGTTTGATTTTGCTGTCGTTTGATTATAAGAGAAAAGTCACGAAACAAAATCGACTTCGTCTATATCTAAGTTGACGTTCTCGACTCCGAATCCAGATCCAAATCCGAATCCAAGTTCAGCCGAAGCATAAATCAAAACAATCAGGACCTCTGATTTTCGGCGAAATCGGAGGCCAGTAAAAAACTGACTCGAGTCCGGAATAGCTGGACGTTGGAACTCACCCTTAAATGCTTTTGTACATGAATGCTGTGTCACTGGCAATAATAATGATGTAATTTCGTCAAGGTTTGTACAAAAATGGATATAGTGTAAGATATATAAAGACTTTCATTATTTAGGAACTTTCTTTACTTTAGACTGAGTGTGCATTAAGTGACAATGGTTATTATTTAAAAGAAAGAAAGAAAGACAACTCTCTCTGAAAAGTATAGATTGAAGTTTTAAGTGTACCGCAAGTCAAAAAATTCAAAAGAATAAATACAAGACCATAACAAATGAATTCTAACAGTTCAACTTCCAACTTCATAGGACATTCCTGAGCTGAGATATAAAATTTTGAAGTTTATTCTTCTATGATGCAGCATCTGTCCATAGCTGATATATACTGCAAACCGTGCCCAATTATAATCCATTGTCTCAAAACAGGGAGTTGTAACTTACTGCTTGAACTTGAAGCGTGTATCTAGGCCTAAGTACACTTTCAGGCGCGTAGCCAGGATTGTGTCATGGGGAGGGTTTTGATGTCATGGGGGTCTATGGATAGAGAGAAAAACTTCTATTTTAGGTATTTTTGCATAGCAAGGTTGGGTCACGGGGGTTCTGACCATCTAAATCCTCCACGTGGCTACGCCACTGTACACATTATTACAGTGGTACTTTCATGATCTGGTCACTATATAACGCATTCGTGTTACGTTAGTGTGTCGAAAAATCCCATCTATTTTGATCTTGTATGTACTCCGTCTTGTGTGTGTATTCTTAAGAGATGTCTTCTTCTTCTAAAAAACTAGCTTCCAAGACCAAGAGGTTAACTGTTTGTTTTTTATGACAAAGACGGATAGGAATTAGTGCTACCCTCTGAAAATAGCAGCACTTTGTTAACATTGCACATTTAATAGAGTATTAAAGAAGGCTTCTATAGGATGGTCAAGGTTTGTTAAATGTGTTTGCAATGATTAGGCAGGACCAGTTTTTGTTTCTTTTCTCATATGTAGTACAAAATGTTGTGAAAATTCTGTTTCCATTAGAATATCTCAAGTGCGGTATGTTGACATTAAAACATGCTGTTTTGATTGCGGTAAAAAAGTTGATTTTCTAACCTCAGTAATCTATTGTTCAACTGAGGTACTGTATATCAAGTTTCGAAACCCACTGCTGGAGGTCTATTATTATCACTTCACCGAGCTTCTAGTCCACTTCGGTTGCAAAAAATTACACGGTACTTTGGGCAGGATTGTAATCAAAACCCCTTCTGCGTGCTCTGCATACTGTGACTAGGATTTCTTGACTTGGATTGAATGTCTTTGCATGGAGTATTACTATCTGTCAATCATCAAATTGTGTAATTGGGCAAGGAATGAAATCAAGTTTATATTTTTACCGTGACCATTTCCTCATGAATGATTAAAAATGATTAAATAATTTAATTGATTTTATTTTAGATAAGTGATGAAATGATTAAAAATTTACAAACAACTCACACCAGATGGTCAATAGCATCTGCGGGGTTGCAGGTGGGCAATCCACATTGAAACAGGCCGGGTTATTACAATATATACCAATCTTTGAAATCACCTAATTGACGTTTTTGCATTCAGGGGTGACAGGGTTTTCCGACATTCAGCGGAATCGAAGCTCTTTGTGCTTATTAGTACACATTGCCTAAACGAAAGTGGTGATTTGCCAAAAAGATGAGTAAGGCAAACATGTCGGTGCGAGAAGCACGCTAAGAAGTTTGGTTCCTTTTACAAAAAATTGATGATTTCATAGTTTTATTGAAGTAATTTTGAGCTACTTGCTTTTGTAAAAGGAAGAAAATCTGGTCTGGTCTGGGGAAGTGGTCTAATGGTGTAATGTTCCTTCTCTTTGAAAATTTTTAAAAATTACATGTCCCTACACATTCAATCTTGTGTAATCAATCCTGAAGATAATTTTAGGCTTTTAACGTACTGCAGAATTGCATCATTGAAGACACTGCATGTTTTTGATTGGCGTAATTCAATAGAGTTCTCTTAAGGCCCAGATTAACATATTACTGAACCAGCCGCAATTATTTATTCTTTTTGTACGTATTCTGATGTGAAGGTTATCTTTTGTGATGTAGGGCTCGTGCAAAATACGTTATGCTATACAATATAAGCCACTTATGTAAGTTGCTTCTGCTTCCAAACTAAACAAAAGCTTACAAAATACTCAAAATAACTTAAAAGACAATTACTCGTGACCCCAACCACGATTTTACCTGTGGTGTACCAAAATCCTCTATTGGTATAACTCCTTGATTGGAAACAAGTTCAAAAATGCAGAGTAGCTCATTCAACACGGCATGAACTGTGAGGGTTCTCATTGGGTGTTTAAAAATCTTATCATGCGCATCTGGCATCTGGCTCAGTGTAAAGTTTAGAAAAGGGGTGGCATTTTTGGCTGGGGCAGAAAATGCTTAATGGTGTCCGAAAGACTATCTAAGCAGGGCGCCACTGTCGGCCCATGGACGCGGCTTGTACAATTTTTTTTTTTTTGAATTTCCGCCCTCAGAGAGTCGGGAATGTGCCAGGCGTGAAAGGAAAATTAATGCAGTCTTTGGTTTGAATTTTTTTTTTTTTTTTTTTTGCGAAAAAAAAAATCGCTGAAATAAAACAGGAATAAATTGTAAAGAGGTCAAATATTTTCTGATAAAATTTACCACTTCCATTTCCCGGCAAAACTGCCACAATGGCCTTATTAATCGGGGTCGCATATCGCCATATGGCATTTCGACCATATTGTTATGTATCTATATGAAAGGGCCAGTCTTCTCATCCCAAACTACAATTCTTGTAAGAGCTTACAGAAATCCTCTATCGGCTCAGCTCTTTGACTGGCAGCAAATTCAAACAATGAAGAGTACCAAATCTTACATTACACAGCATGGACTGTACTGACAGTGTTTTGATTAAACACATTTTGTTTTTCTATACTCACCCTGAAGCAATAAACTTGTGTCTGGATGTGGATGAATTTCGGACAATTGTGGGAGGTAGGCGCGGATCCAAAGGGGGGCTTTTACGGCCTCAGACCCCCCCCCCCCACTTCCCCAACTGGAAACAATAAACTATACTGGATATTATAATGTTAATGCAGGAAAATATTGATGGGGTTTTTTTAGGGTCACTCGTCATTTCCTCGGAACACAGATATCGAATACACCAACCTCGGATATATTGACATTCAGTCTAGGTGAATATCTGCGAGGCTTTCGCCACAACAAAATCTGAATTACTACGAATTAATTAATATGTCATGAGCGTTACCGAACTTTGTTCAGACGCAAGGTAGCCCACATGTGAAGTGTTTTGGCTACTTTTTAATTGATAGGCGGAAGCATTATCTGTTACGTATGCAGTCCCATGTTTCATGTTTTGAATTTTTATGCGTCCTTAACGGATATTATATCTTCAAGTTGTACTTAGACGGGTAGCTTCTTGTGTTGTGGGGTGGGATTAAAGACCGCAGATACTTTGAAATACTGCCCTGTTAGGTCTGTAAAACCTTTGGGGTAAGCGATGACATTATCTGATACTACGTGTGCATTCTCTTGCTTTCAAGTTTTGAACTGTAAGTTTTATGAGTTCTTAATGGATATTCTGGATTTTAATTAGACAGGTAGCATCTTCGTGCTGAGGGGTGGGATTTAAGACTGCGGATATTTTGAAGTACTGCTCAGCTGCTCAGTTAGGTTTCTAAAACCTCTGAGACATGTTTCTGCTCTTGGTTTTTATAGAGGCGCTTCGTTTGCTAGGGGGTACACATGACTTAGAACAAACCTGTCAAATATCTACGTCGAGCGCCACTATTTCTCAGCACGGCGCGTACAGTAACTTTGAAAAGTCTCGACCCATCAGACAGCCGAAAATGAAATTTACCAGGCCTGTGAGTAGAATCGTAAGCTGTTATTATTTGAGTTTTTCTTTGAAAGCATTTTAATTTCATTAAAAAATAAAAAAAAAAAAGATTAGAAAATTACCAAATAAATTGTACCACTACCATTTAATTGGAAAGATTTTGATCCCACATTTATAACCTCTCTTCTGCCCGTGTTATCTGGCTTTATTTAGTATATCTCAAAACGGTTTGAAATTGTTTCTCCATGCATAACCTCCAATACTCGCCGCGACGAAAAGCGATAGAAGTAAAGCGAAGAGAATGAATGTATCGGAGAGAGTGAAAATGAGGTCGCTATGACAATATGACATTCGAGGTTTATGCAGTCAGACTGTTGGATGAAAAGTTTATATACAGTGTTACCGTCAGAGTCAGCACAATTTTCAGGTTGTAAATACCAGATGTTTGCAACACAGCACTTGCATGGAACTATGTTAAAGGGGAAGTTAAAGCAAAAATTCAATTTTCATATGTTAAAGAGGAACCAAATGTAGACAGTGTTATAAATTTTCATTCCAAAGTGAGCTTAGGGTAGCAGAGATCATATCACTTCCTCACATTGACAAGGAATGATTTGCTTCCCTTTGTTTTTCAGACTGTTGGGTTGACTTTGAAGATAATGGGAACATGACCTCCCTGTGGGGTATCAAACTTTGTGATATTCTCATGTTACTTATGCAATTACATTTTGAAAAAAAAATATTGTTGAGTAGAACATATGGCTGCAAAGTTTAAAGAAAAACAATGTTGAGGAGAAAACATGGCTGTAAAATTAAAAGAAAAACAAGAGACCGATAGAAGATATGCTTGCTTCAAGTTCACTCTTTGTTGATAATGTGATAAGTTTACTTGCTCATATCTTTAGAACCACACATCAGCTTTCCATGCGAATTTAACCAGGATGCAAGTACATCTCCAACATAACGAAACTTTATATGACCTTAAATCCTTCCTTTAACCCAAATTTTGTAACGTTGGCTCCCTGTTTGGCTCGTACCGTTAGGCAGGTTAAGCATGGCTCGCTCCATGCATGAGGGTAGAACTTCCATTTAATTGTACAAGAATCACTAAGTTTTAACATTTCGTCATACATGTTTTCACACCCAGGCTTGCGCCGGCAGGGGAGGGGGCATGGCCTTTATGTCGGGGAGCGCTGGCTCCCCGTCGGGGAAGGTCGGCTGTCTCGTCGGGGAGGCCTAAAAGTAATGATAAAAAAATAAAAAGTCTACAAGGACTGAAGTTGCTGGACGGGTGGTCTTGAACATATTTTTTTGTTTTGAAATGTTCGATTTTCAGTGACCTCTTCTTATCTACGTTTTACCTCATTCCATGTACCTTGTCCTATCTCATTCCCGGTCGGGGAAGAATGGTAATTTCCTTCGGGGAGGCCTAAAAGATGAACGTAAAGACTTAAAGGCCCAGTTCTCTCACCTCAAACAGTATCAATTCTCCTTACCTTCTTAGTAAAGCCCCTCCCATAATTGTCTGAAATTCACCCTTATCCAGTCACAATCTCAGTTTATTGCTTCAGGGTGAGTGTAGAAATACTCTATGTGTATAACCAAAACACTCTCAGTACAGTTCATGCTGTGTAATAGAAGCTTTGGTTATCTGCATTGTTTGAATTAACAGTCAATCAAAAGTCAGGGCAAATGGAGAGTTTCTGTACCCCCCCCCCCCCCACAAGAAGTGTAGTTTGGGGTGAGAGAATTGGCCCTTTAAGTTACTGGATTGATGATCATGAACTGTTTTTGTTTCTTTATGAACTACTTTTTCTTTTGTAACGCTATTTCAATGAATATCTGAATCTGTTTTAATCACTTCTTACTAGCTCTGCAATCCCTCATCCCATCTGCAATTCGCAAGGTCATGCTCGGTTGGGGAAAGCTGCCCTCCCCCTGTTGTTGAGAAAATCCAATTTCCTCAACAACGGGGGGGGGGGGGCCTTCATCTCACATGCCCACGATAAACTGATAAAAATGCGGGTCTGATAAACTTCAGTCAATCGGACGATCTTCTTGATTTTGCTTACTTGGAGACCACATTTTTCGAGGAAACTCACGTTCTAAATTTTTCTTACAAAAACGGGCGAGTAGTTTTTCATGTGCATGCAGTGCCCAAGTTCTGCCATCTGGTCTGCCCCGATAGCCGAATTCTAGCAACGGTTAAGAAAATTGGCCAGGCCGTTTCAGCTACACATAATGATGAACAATAATGTGAGAGTGTCCCCCAATAAGCCTGACTGGAAATTCAATTGAATCCACCTTGTAACGTGACATATTTTCAAATACGCTGGAAGTGAATCATATGTAGTCTGGAGTTCGGGCAGTCACGTAGAAAATCTCATCTATAGCGGACCTTTCAATTGAATACAACGAAGATTCTTAAGAGAGCCAATTGTAGCAGTACCTTTTATCTGCTTATTTTCTTATTACTTAGCAAGTTGGTCCTTTGCTTTTGAAAGTGAAATATTCATTCCAAAGGAAAGCTTAAAACAACGACTGCTTCATTTCTAGTTGCAAGTCTGGGAAATGCCTTTTCCGACGGTCTGAGGGGTGTAATGTGATGTTTATTCATATTAATATGCATATTCATACTTATGCAGATTCTATACATATCACGTGCATGCATGAACCAATCATATTAAATATATAAGGTTAATATAAAAAGGATTGCACGTGGGTAACATCACTTCTCAATCCTAGTCGATATGTAGTTGTCAACGAGGAGACAACCCTTATTTTATTTTCTACGTTTATGTTTTGTAAATATATACTGGATCCAGAACTTAGAAGATTGCGTTTATTTCATTTGTGTTAACAATCTCATTACAAGGGGTTAGGTTTTAAAAAAATTTTCTGTGCGCTCCGCGCCAACTGATGGTGGAGCTCAGCTTAGGAAGTGTCTTGGTCGAACAAGTTACTCAACAGAACAATGCATGCTTGCAAGTTGTTCTTCGTTTTGGGGCAATATTATGAAGTGAAATTTTATTGCGAAAGAAAGCTTAAACTAATGATTGCTTTGTCTTTAGTTACCAGCCCGAGAAATGCTATTTCCTGCTGCCTGGGGTTCTCAATTTTTCAACAATATATGTGCTCTGCACTTTGATAGCTTTTCGGTCGGAATTATATTTTTCGGACAAAAAACCCAATTCTGCCTCTTCCAAACTAAAACGCTCCTTTGCGTCTATGTCAATATGTAAAATATAAAACTTCAAATGTATGGGAAGCCAACCCTTTTCCGTGAGAAAATTTTCCAATAGGGTTCCAGGGCCTTAATCTGCATGAAGCATATTCAGTAACCCCAAAAATCAAAACAAATCACCCCATTTGATTTTTCTTACAAGAAGATTAAATTCTTCCGCAAAACCTCCAAATCTGTCATAAAATTGCAATTTTTCTCCAATATAAGTTTCATATTGTTAAAAGTGGCAAAGTTTCCAATTTCGATGGATACTCGGTACAATAAATAACCAAAGTCAACATGTTTGTTAATTACCCAGACATTTTATCTAATATTGCTCTTGAAAGGCACATCACTAAATGAAAAAACCAAGTTTTTCATTATAGCCGTACCAAAAATCAAATTTTCTTCCATTAAATTCCAAAATTTCTCCAATAAAGAAAGAACTTAATAATTTTTAATTCTTCTTTCCAAAAAGGAAAAATTTGTCGGGCAAACTTCTAGATTCGTACTGAAGGATTAGTACGTAGACCTAGTAGGATTTTATGCGTAACCCCAAAAGATATTTAGATGTCGCCTACATAACGTTTTTTATTTTGCCCATATGAAGAACAGCTTTTTTCTAATAAAAACTCCAACTTTTAAATGGTCCTTACAAAAGCCAATTTTTTGCAAAAATGTTAAATTTTGTCTTCAAAATGAACTCCAAATTTTTAAGTATTTGTTGAAAAGAATGCCAAAAGAATTCTCTGGCTACGCGCGCTTTACTCAAAGTCTATGTCGGTGCCTTGAAATGCTGCCCCCCCCCCCCCCCCGTTGGGGAATTTGGCCCCCTGTCGGGCAAATCCTGGCGCCACCCCTGTTCACACCTGTGGGTTGGCGGTTATAGGATAGGCCCATGGTATTTCCCGTCTGTCGCAAGAGGCGACTAAAGGGAAACAAAAATTGAATATGAACCTACAGTACTGGGAAATAAGTTCAAACTTTGAACTTGTTACCAAGTTGACTGGCATTATATAAAACATTCGTGTTGGTGTGTCGTTAAATCACAGATCTAACGAACTAACATACGTGTTTTCAACTAAAGTACATTTAAGTTCGCTTATTGGGTGTTGGGAATGAAGAAAAGCATCAGTGCTTTAAACCCGGAACTGAAACAAGTGTGTGTGTGTCTTAAACTAGCTTTTTATTGGCGTCGCACATGCCTCGTTTTTTCCAATACGGATTTTTTCAATGACCTCTCCTCCTTGGCCAAGGGAGGCCGTTTAATGAGACAAATCGAGAATAAACTTCCAAATGAGTGTAACGGTATGGGGATGGAAAAACCCACGTTTTAACTTTCGGGCCCTTGCTGTAACTGTTGAGAGGGGGAGTCCAATTCCAGGGGTATCCACGCATGTCTCATCTTTCAGATGAATACTACCTAATATGTTATTTTGTAGCATTTTCGATCTGCCGTGTTCCCACACATGTACGAAATAATAGGCCTATTACACTGTTGTCGCCTTTAAGCCGGAACAGACAAGGTGCTTTAATCTCACTGGATCCATGTTGACCAAGCAGATCGAGTGAAAAGCTACCCCGCACGTTGAAATGTCATTTCTGTGGCTTTCTCGTAAGCAACTTCACTTTAAAAACGAAGGAGCTTCCTTGGCACTTTTCAGATATATATTTCGCAAACAATATACACCGAACGTTTTCGTACGAAACTGTATGAAGTCGTAATTACTATTTAAGTACTTCATAGAATATATTGGTGCTTCTTTGTGCGAAACATAAAGTTCACTTTAATTTTCCGCCTTCAGTCGGGACCTATATAGCCTAGTGCGTTGGTCATACTAGATCATATTTGTCCTCAGCTTTAGGTCTTAATTCTTATTTGTTCGCTAAAAGAAAACCATGGACTAACCCTACTAACCCTGAGGCTCCTCTAATTAAAGAACCATCGAGGCCGAAAGGGAAAGGAACTGGGAAAAGTGTTGCCATTTTCTTGCTAGATAATACTGGCGCGAATACCCCCAAATGGATGTTGGGATATTACTCCATCCCCCCACAAGTTGCAGAAGAGCCCCAAAGTTTTAAGGTGCTTTTTCCCCATAGGCCTATGCCGTAACAAAGGCTACCGTGGCCCTTTGGAGGGAAATAAGGCAAAAGTTGGTCAAGTTCCCGGCTGAGGGGATACTCTACGTACGCTGATACTCCCCCAAGTGTTTGTGTAATATATTTTGAGTAAATGATTTAAACAGTTTATATTTAACAAGATATAAATTCATAATTGTAATAAGCTGAGCTTTTCTTACGAAAAGAATTTAAATCGTTGTTGGACGCGATATGCATTGTCTTTGATCTAGTGGGTAACCAGCTGTTTTCGAGAGCGACCCCTCCAGCAAGTTGAAGTGTCCAATAGCATTTTGCAAGTTTGATGTTTTCGTGTATTATTTCACCTAAAAATAAAGGCAACTTACTGTTTAATTTGATATCAATACATCACAATCAATACTTTGTGCGGTTCCGTACGAAGCTGCATCCATGTCTAATAATAATATCGGTGGTTTATAACATATTGTAGTTACTACTTCTTACGAAATGAAACTCTATTGAAATGTTTGTTCCCCATAATACCCCTTTTTGGTATATTATTTTTTTTTTGGAGGGCAAAGCAAACCACACGTTACAGTCAGCCTTTAATTTTAGTTTGTTTCGTGTGCTGTCTCACTCATTATAGCAAGCTATCACTTAATTTTTAGATTTAGACATCACATACAATATGTAAGTACATTTTCGTACGAAGCAGTTTGAACTTAATTGAGTGTTGGTTAAACCACTCTTGTGATATGTGTTAGCCTGACGACTCGTACGAAACATGAAAGCTTATTGAACTAGTGCAACTTTTTGTTTCTTTTGCATAACATAATCATGATGAATAAACGAGTAAATGAAATAAACAGTTATTTACAGTAACGTCGGTATTACGTACATTCAAACAAAGAATTCAGTAACTAGGATGTATACCTCCCCCAACATTGAACATAGTTCGTTCATGAAAAGAGAAAAACTACATGTAGTACACGTACATTGTTATTTCGTAAACGGGACGTGATATTCACATTTAAAAAAAAAAAAACACATGATAATATCAGCTGTCTCTTCAACACAATCCCCTCACAGTTTCAACTACATATTAATACCACGCTGCGATTTGCGCCAGTCACATGCTCGCAATCCATTATGATTTAACTTTTCGATTAATTCAGAACATTAGAGGCTTCCGTAGACATCCATCACACTGAATTTTTCATTCTTTTGGAGGTTAACTTTATGACACACTGATCATTGCACACACCTGTTATAGAGTGGTACAGGCACAGAGGTTATCGTCATGGCGTGAACAAGACCTGACCCGCAACTTCCCTTCAGTTGTATAGAGAATGCCTTAAATTATTTTATTTTTGACGCTCAGAAACCGAAGACGTCTCTTACGGCTGTCACTTTTGAAATGCTTTAACTTTAAGTAGGTACATATGTATATTACAGTTAGCTAGCGGAAAGCATGCGGACGGGCGGGCGATCGCATTATTTTGAAAAACTACCACAGAGATATACTATCATAGAACGCATTTGCCCGGTTAACCTACTCAGTGCAAGGGTCGCAGTGTGAGATCGCCGCCATGATTTACTCAACCGGCGAGACTAATCTGTTACACCGGAAATGACACTTCTTAGGGTTGTAATAAGAACGGGAGCAGTGCGGCGTTATTTAGAGCTTACTCTGGCAATAAAATTTTCACTTAAAAAGGAAAAATCAGGAACGTGCTGTTCAAGTGATCAGAAAATTACCAGTTAAAATTGTGTTTCTATACCATTGGATGAAATGTACTTGAACCTTAAGGAAAACTAAACAACGGAAGTGGAAGCATGCTAATGATTTTGACTGTTTCGACTTTTTACTCCTTGTCGAGAGTGGAATGGTTAATGGTAACGGGAACAAGTTGCCTTGAATGATGTATAAATATCTAAGAGTTCTTCATCATAAGGGTATTTACACCTCCTTGTGGCTCTTGAACATTAAAATCATTTTCGGAAAAACCGGAATGACTTCATTCGGGAACACACCTTAAGTTTCTTTAGTACTAATGGTAATAATACACTTTACTGCCCTAATTGAAATTTGCGATGGCATAAAAAACTATTGATCAAAAACTTGATGATATCTATAAGCTAGAATGGTATGTGGAATTAGTTGACAGAAATATACTCAGTGTGAAATTCTAGGTATTTTTAAAAAGAATCTTACATTTCAAAAGTATTCAGTTAATCTCACGTTTCGAAAGAGGCTTAACTTTTGTAGACTACCGTACGTCGTGGCAATTGCAAAACACTAACTGTCACCGGTAGATACAAGAATATTGTTTTTTTATGACAGAATATGCACCCTTTGTAATCGGGTAATCAGGATAAGCTAGGAGACAAATTTCATAATTCTTTCGAATATAAAGCGTTATCTCAAGGAAGGAAAAATATATACCCCCTTATTTTCATAAGAATCCAAACACCCTAAAAATAAAAGATTTATTTCAGACAAGTAATATAATAGGAAGACCTTATTAAAGATCAGTTTATTCTGTGGAGAAATTTTAATCACGATCCTAGGCTAAATAGTTACTTACCTTAATATACGTGCCTGCCATTTTTTGTCGTATGTATTTGGATGGTAATACCAGTGGCGTAGCCAAGGGGAAGGGGGGGTGGGGGTTAGAACCCCCATGACCCAACCTTGGACGGCAAAAACACCTAAAATAGCGGTCTTTACTCTCTATCCTAAGACATTCCCCTCAGTTCGGTCCCCCCATGAAATCAACCCCCTCCCCCATGACAAAATCCTGGCTATCCGCCTGGGTAATACTGTTTTATTTTCACTATTATTCTTACTTTAATTATTTGTATTATTGTAATGGCTATTATTTATTATTATTGTTATTATTGTTATAATTATTATTTTACTCGAATTTCTGTCTATGTTGTGTCGGTATATGCTTTTTCTAAAAGTTCTCACGACTCTCTGGCAAAGAGTCGTTCGCGGGGAAACCAAACTTTTAACTGCTTCCCAAAGAAGCTACGTCCACTGAAGGACAACAGTGGACCAGCCCCACGGCCTTCATACCATTTACATCATTGGTCTACCATGTACGGCTCCAATCTTGACTGGATGAAAAGCACCGATACTGATTTTGGCCAAAAGGGAGAGAAGTGTCAGTATATGTGACATGCTTTTTCTTTTTCCCTTTTTTCTTTTTCTTCCTTAGTAATTACTGTATATTCTTTGAATGTTACGTACTTTTATTAGTCCCTTATCAGCTTATACACCGTATTGGAGAGATATAGAGACCAACAGGCCCGTATCTAGCGGGCTAACAATTTTCCCGACAGAGACAGGGTTGTTTCTGTAAACATTTTTTCTGCACCCTTTTCAAGATCTTTCGCGGGATGCGAGGGTGAATTTAAAGACAGGCAGTCCTCATTACAGACAGTTTCGATTATCTCTGCGTAAAAATTACTAGTCCCGCTCACAGTTTTCTTAAACTCACCTCCATTTTAACACAATCCTAGTTTATCGTTTCAGGATATCTTAGGGCCATACAAAGCCCTAAAGAGTATAAGGAGAACCCTCACAGTTCATGCCGTGGGAAATGAGCTACTCTGCATTTTTGAATTTGATGTCAATCAAAGAGCTATACCAATAGAGGATTTTGATGTACCACAGGTAAAATCGTGGTTGGGGTCACGATTAATTGTCTTTTAAGTTATTTTGAGTATTTCGGAAGCATTCTACAACCCCAGCCCACACAGGACGAAACAGTCATTAGGCAGTTAGATAATATTTCACGACACACCAACACGAATGTGTTATAATTATAGTGTCATACATTCAAATACGACAGGCGGGGAATACCGTGGACATATTCTACAACCCCCTACCTCACAGGGGGATAAAGAGTAATGAGAAAGAGTGATGAGAACCCTCACAGTTCATGCCGTGTCGTATGAGCTACTCTGCATTTTTGAATTTGTTGTCAATCAAAGAGTTATACCAATAGAGGATTTTGGTATAGCACGGGTAAAATCGTGGTTGGGGCACGAGTAATTGTCTTCTAAGTTATTTTGAGTATTTGTAAGCTTTTGTTTAGTTTGGAAGCAGAAGCAACTTACATAAGTAGCTTATATTGCAAAGCATAAAGATATTTTGTAAGAGCCCTACATCACAAAAGATTACCTTACATCAGAATAAGTACAAATAGTATTGCGGCTGCTTGAGTATAATTTGTTAATCTGGACCTTTAGAGAACTCTTTTGAATTAAGCCAATTAAAAACATGCAGTGCCTTTCATGATGCAATTCTGCAGTAACGTTAAAAACCTAAAATTACCTTCAGGATTGATTATACAAGATTGAATGGGTAGGGACATGTAATTTTTGAAATTTTTCAAAGAGAAGGAACATTACACCATTAGACCCCTTCTCCAGACCAGACCACATTTTCTTCCTTACAAAAGCAAGTAGCTCCAAATTTCTTCGATGAAACTATGAAATCATCAATTTACCGTAAAAGGGACAAAACGGAAAATTTTGCCTTCCTCACTTTTTTTTTTTTTTTTTTTTTTTGCAAAAATCCACTTTCGTTTGGGCAATGGGTACTAATAATAAGCACAGAGGAGCTTCGATTCCGCTCTATTGCGGAAAAACCCTGTCACCCCTGAATGCAAAACGTCAATTAGGTGATTTCTTTCGGAATACTCTTTTTGGGAAGCGGTTTCAAAACGCCTCTATTTTGTGAGGTTTTTCATATACAATCAAGATCTTTTAAAGCAACAAGTACATTTTCAAAATCATGTGATGTACTACAAAATGATAAATATTTGGATGAATTTAAAGATATTTAAAAGGAGGTGCCACTTTTTTGACATGTGTTAAATCATACGGGTTTTTGGGAACGCCGTGTGACAAATAACTTGTGTGTAATGGTGCTTTATATTCCGGGTGAATTTTCCCATTTACTCCCATGATCACCCTGTGCAAAAGGACAAGATTTTGTTACTAAAGAAATTCAAGAGTGTTTACTCGCTTAACTTGAAAGGCTTACCGTCAAATAATTTTTACTCGTTTGGCACGCAAGGTTCACCGTCATGTAAAGCCACAGTCAAAGATTGGCATGTATTGTGATAATCCGGCCTGTTTCAATGTGGATTGCCCACTTGCAACCCCGCAGATGCTACTGACCATCTGGTGTGAGTTGTTTGTAAATTTTTAATCATTTCATCACTTAACTAAAATAAAATCAATTAAATTATGTAATCATTTTAAATCATTTTAATGTCAACATACACTTGAGATATTTTAATCGAAACTGGATTTTCACAACATTATATACTGCATATGAGAAAAGGAACAAAAACTGGTGCTGCTTTATCATAGCAAACACATTTTACAAACCTTGACCTTCCTAGAAGTCGTGCCTTCTTTGTTATAATACTCTATTAAATGTGCAATGTTAACCAAGTGCTGCTATTTTCAGAGGGTGGCACTAATTCCTATCCTTCTTTGTCTTGAAAAAAAAAATCAAAAAGTTAACCTCTTGGTCTTGGAAGCTAGATTTTTAGAAGATGAAGACATCTCTAAAGAATACACACACGAGATGGAGTGCATACCTGATCAAAAAATAGATGGGATTTTTCGACACACTTACGAAACACGAATGCGTTGTGTACGGTAGTGATCAGATCCTGAAAGTTAATTAATGTGTACGTAAGCCTAGATACAGGCTTCAAGCAGAAACTTACAACTCCCTCCTTCAAGATAATGGATCATACATTGGAACGGTTTGCAAAATATATCAGTCGGGACAGATGTCACATCATAGACGGAAGTGACTATAAATAGTGAACAACTTTCAAACGCATTGTCAGTTCAAAGTTTTACTCACTGAAATAAACTTACAAATATTAACCTTCCATATAAATTCTAGATAAATTATAGCGTACCTGAAGTAAAATAAATAAAAACTAAATATTAAAACCCTTAAAAAAGTATTCTAACAATCTAACTCCAATCTTCATAGAAAATCGCTGGGCTGAGATGTAAAATATCAAAATTTATTCACTTAAAACAAATCGGTACATTGCGCAATAATTTGTGACTTTCCTGTTGTACAACTCACATTACCTGCATTGTTTCCCTTTAAAATTAAAAATGTTTTTATGACCTTGAACACTTCCTGTTTGCTTACATAGCATATGGCACACAGAGGGCGTAATTAACAGCACCACCCCATAGGAGTAAAAGTGCTATCACACCTTGGTGCAAGGTGCAGTAACTTCCAGATAAAGAAATACAAAGATTGTAAATTGAGTAGTACAACAATGACATCACAAATTCTTGAGCAATGAAGGGGGCCTTTTTTTAGTTGAGTGAATAAACTTGACTTCAACATTTTATATCTCAGCTCAGAAATGCCCTATGAAGATGGAAGTTGAACTGTTAGAAGTCATTTTTCATGGTCTTGTATTTATACTTTTGAAATGTTTGACTTGCGGTACACTTTAAACTTCAATCTATACTTCTCAGAGACAGTTGTCTTTCTTCCTTTTAAACAGTAAAAACAATACCTATTGCCACTTAATACACATTCAGTCTAAAATAGAGAAAGTTCCTAAATAATGAATGTCTTTATATATCTTACACTATATCCATTTTTTTACAAACCTCCAAGAAATTATATCATTATTATTGCCAATGATACAACATACTGTACATACCAGCATTAAAGTTTGATCTCTAACGCCCTATTCCAGACTCGAGTACGGTTTTTACTGGCCTCCGATTTGGCCGGTAATCAGAGGTCCTGGTAACGGAAACTGCCTTAATTTGTGCTGCGGCTGAACTTGGATTCGAAGTCAAGTACATCAAGTTAAGAAATAGACTTAGTCGATTTTGCTTTCGCGAATTTTGTCTAATAATCAAACGAGACCAGTTGAGCGGCACTGCTAAATTTCTATTAAAAGATTTCCTACAGAAATTTCATCATTGGTGGCTTCAAAGGTAAGTTGCATAAACAATTTCTAAAGATATTAGTGATTGTTTATTATTATGGGGTGTGCTCGGAAGTATCTTCTAGGAACTCTGACTGGACTTAGATTTGGTAGTACCGGACTCTGAATTTTGTTCCACTGGAATTATAATTGGCCCCCGATCAGACCCAGGTTTATTGGGTTCGGTTAGAACATTGTTGAAATGTTCTTATTATATCACACTGAAACATCTTCAATCTTACTTCTGACCCTCTTTTCCACCTACACTCTCCTCGACACAGGTGGTAACTTTTAAGCTACATTTTGCCCGCCTTATTTCAAACTCAATTTGATCCCTACATTTTTGAAATTCTGTAGACTAATCGTAGTCATCCTGTAAGCCAAAACGGTACACCGTTTGTGTATCATATGTAGCTACGAGAAGTTCCTCCCCTCCTCGCGTTTCAACTACTGTACAAGCATACGCTTTACTACGCAGCAAACTTTTTTCTGTAATTTGACCATCATGACCGTACTGGACGAGATAGGACTGACTTTTGGCATAACTACGCCACAATACGTACACCATTCCGTTTTTGTCGGAACATATACTCCAGGGTCTGAAGTCATCCCCCGGACTTAATGTTTTGAATTCACTGACAATCTTGACATTCAGTTCATCAATGGACGTTGCATATGCTACCCCTTCTATAGAATCACATACAAACAGATTACCGTCATTGAACGTCATATCACGTGGCGATTGGACCACCTCTGGAAGTGTCAGGATGTGAAGGTATGTCAGCTGATGGTCAAATACATACACTTCTCTGCTGTCATACCCTCCGACAAAGATGTGATTGTTGCTGGGATCAGTAGCTAAGCACCTCACGTTTCTATCGTCCGGCCAGCTGCTGATTTCGCGGATACTCTTGCGAACGAGTGAATCACTAAGAGTGTCATAAACACAAATGGTTTTAGCAAAAGCTGTCACAACTTTATTTTGATATACGAATTCACAAGGGTGCCAGGGATTGGCATCCGCACTTATTTTTTTCTGACGTAATATTTTACAGCTAACATCAGTCACAATTATAAATGCCTGGTTTCCAAGTAGACTACGTCCACTTATGACAATATTACCATCACCACAGGTTTTCGTACAATTAATAATTTTGCACATTTTATCCAAAGTTATTTGGGTTTCAACTTGATCTGATAGTTTAGTCCCAGTTGGCATTCCAAAGGAGAATTGTTTGTGATCGATGGTCACTAATGTCATCCTCTCCAAATCTGGTAGTTCATGTTTCAATTCTTTCAGTAAATTATCAGCTCCCGTCTCTATTTCAGGAAAACACTGCACAGCTGTCCAATTATTTTCGGATTCAATGATGGTCGATCCCAGAATTCGGAGGTTCTGAAAACGTTTCTTAGTGTTTTCCACATGCTCTGAAGCATTGTCAATTTCTTTACTCTTGTTTTCAAGTTGCAGTTCCAATAATTCTAATGACCTAGGCCTACTCTGATCTTGCTCCAATCGTTCTAGTTTGCTGTTCAGCTTAGCAACTTCATTTTCCAGTTTGCCCTCTATGTCATGGAAGGAATCATTTATTTCAATTTTCTTCAAGTTAAATATGTCTTTATACTTATCTTTCACGCGCTGGATATCCTCGTCCATTTCCGCCTGTAAAGATTCAAATACTTCCTTTTCTTTACTCTGTTTTTCTTGTTTAATTTTTGTTTGTGTTTCTTCCGTTTCTTGTAACTTTGCCTTAGTCTTATGAAGCTGATCTCCACACATCTGAGTCACCTTTTCCTTTTCGCTAGTGACATTTGAAATTAACTTTTCTTTCGCACGTTCGGGATTCGCAAGTTTGAACTCCTGGTCAAGTTCTTCCAGACACTTAAGCTTCTTGGCTAAAATTTCCCTTTTTGACTTAGCCAATGTTTTGACTTCGTGAACGTCATGTCCTTTGTGCTCCCCAAACATACAAGCAACACAAATTGGGATAAAATTGCAAGATTCACAATACAACTCAGATATTTTTTCAGGATGAGTGTCACACCTGGGAGCATCTCGCATAGAAGCTAACTTTTCGGTTGTAATGTTTTTTGATTCAATGTCTTCAAGAGACATGTATGCTTTCGATGGTCTTTTAAAAATTTATTTGTCAAATGGAAACTATGACAATCTTCACAAAGAAAATCGTTGCATGGAAAGCAATATGCTGTAACTGTGAGATTCTTCGAGCAACCATAACATTTCCGGATTTCATCACTTTGAAGTGATTGTTGAATTTGTATATATTCAACTAGGTTCTTCATGTAAAAATCAGTTTTAAATTCGCCGCTGGAAGGAATCTGGATTTCGTCCCTACATTCAGGACATCTCCGTGTTTCATTATTTGCTTTTATCAATGTTTGCAGGCATTCTTTGCAGAATCGGTGTAGGCAAGGAAGCAGCTTTGGCTCCTTAAATTGTTCTAAGCAGATAGAACAGAGACAGAAAGTTTCATCTATATTTTTCAAAGGCGATATGCTTGCCATTTCTTCTGTGCAAATTTGTTCAGGTCAGTATTCCTGCAAATGAAAATAGAAAGGTTTGTACTTTTTACAACAGTTTAACAACATGAGTTAAAAGCTAAGAGAACTCAGTGGAGTAGCCACGGGGGGGGGGGGGGGGGTTAGATCCCCCCATGACCCAACCTTGAAATGCAAAAAACAACTTAACTAGCGTTTTTTCCCTCTATCCTTAGACTTTCCCTCATTTCGTGCCCCCCATAGCAACAACCAACCAACCCCCCAATGACGCAATCCTGGCTACGAGAACTGATATTACAAGGCTCATCCCACGGACGTTGCAGGGATATTTAAACAAGATGAGGAACGTGTGGTTCAAGATTGGTAGTTTGGAAAGAAGTGCACTAATTTTTCAACGCAATTTTAATTTTAAAAATAGGGCCTACCCCTAAATATGAAGTGGTACTATACCTTACGATTTTACCAGTCATAATTGGCTGTTGGAGACCACGCTGTTTCAAAGTTGGTACAGAATATTACGTGTAAATCGGAAAATGCTTAAGAGACCTACAATGTTAAGAGAAAGTCCTATGATAATGGAAGGTTTTTCATCTAAGTCCTTTGTTCCTACACTGAAATGAAAAGTTTGTTTTCGCTGCTCGGTTTTTGCGAAAGAGTCGAGGAACGGTTTAAAAAAGTAGAAAACTTATGTTATTGCAACTTCGCAATCAAACTCGTTTTTGCACGTAGTATCCAGCGACGGTATGCAAGTTCCTTACCGAATTGACCTATACTGTAGCACATGGAGGACCTTGTTAAACAAACCTATACAATTATCTGTAGCGTATCAAATCTCTTGTCTTTTCCTGTACGTGCATGGCGACTGTGTAACTGTTACATGTGTACACCTTGCGTCTACTGCACTTACTTATATATAGGGAGTTTTTGGGTGGTGGACTTTGTTCAATACTTTGCGATTACGCGATGCTCAATATCAATATTATTACGAAACGTCAATAGGTTTTGACCTTTTATCAGATATTAACCTCTGTTGAAACGAATGTTACAACGAGCTATTAATTTAATAGACGATCTGTTTTGTTATAATCAGTTATGTAGCCAGACTTTAAAGCAGTATTAAAGAGCAAATCCTCTCACCCCACACCGTAATTCTAATTCTCTTAACCTACTTGCTTTAACTACAACTGTCTAAGAATCATCCTCATCCAGACACAGTTCTCAGGTTATTGCCTCAGAGTGAGCATACAAGATCCAATATGTAATTAGAATACTGCTGTGTTCAATGAGCTATACAGTAAAGGCAAGGGCCGTTCAGAGAAACCAAACTTTAAACTGCTTACCGAGCAAGCTATTACGTCCACTGAAGGACAACACTTGATCAGCCTCACGGCCCTCAGACCATTTACATCATTGGTGTGTCAAGGATGGATCCATTCTAGACAGGATGAAAAGGACGGATACTACACATGATCTAAGCCAAAAGGCCGACACACATCCATAAAAAACAGAATCAGCTCAAGAGAATGGTTTAAATTTGTTTTTCCTTGAGAAGCAAAATTTGTTTTCCAAAATTTGGTGCGGAAACAACACATTTTGCTCGAATTCTCATCAAAAAGTCAGTAAAGACACAAATTTTGAAACCAATTTAAAAATGATGTAAACAAACCAGTGGCGTATCCAGAGGGGGATGGAGATTTGCATACTCCCCCCCCCCCCCCACCGGGATGGTAAAAATTGTGTAGATAGCCAGGCTAATTGTAGCCTAAGCCTAATTACTTTTTAAAAATTGAGTGATAGTTGTTACATTATTTGATTACCATATTTTTTGTCATATTCTTCAATAAAATAAAATCTATCTTCCCTATCATTTGGTAAATTCCCGTTTTGTTAAGACATTGCGCAATGACGAATGCTAAATGTAGCGTTTTCCGCCAACGGCCGTTTGTAACGCTGTTTGTGATATCGCATGTGTGTCTGTGTCGATACGTGGGTCTACGACTACTGTCGGATAATGGGCCAATCGTTGATACGAAGGCTTGTTCGGGGATGTTGCACAGTGTGTAGGCGATACGAGTTGAAATATGAAAAAAGATGAGACGAAGATTTAGTTCTGATTCAAGAGAATTGGCGGTTTTATTCCGTTCGGTTAACAGACGGCAAAAAGAAAAAAATTATTAAAATTTAACTATAACATGTCTCGCAGAGATCGGAACACATGTAGTCCTCTGGTTAAGAGTTGTGACGGACCAAATTAAAGGGAAATATTGCGTTTGTTTGGCAAGAAAAATTCAACCTTTTAAAACTAGTATTTATTCATACAGGGTGATAGATTATCAAGAATATGGTATTATGGTAGCCTTTTTTCAAGGAATAAGTTTCCCACAGATAGAAATCCAGTTGTTTGATGTTGAAGAAGAATTTGTTCACCCAAACTTCCAACATTTCAAATGATGCAACGTCCATGGCTATTCTTGCCCATAGTATTTTGAAGAGATGTAGCTATTGCTGGGGTTTATGATTAAGAATGAATTGTTGGATAGTGTCTGAAGCATTTTTTTTGTACTCTTTGTTGGAGCATTTTAAACACAATATTTCCCTTTAAATAAATATTAACGAATGTGCTGATCTAAAAAATGACCAATGACGAGGCTGTAGAGGGTGAAATTGGCCACACCTTGAGAATAAGGGATAGAGCATACAAGTGGAACTAGGGCGAGTTAGTTTGTTACGTTCACCAGTAACACATGACGGGAAACAGGAAGTGCCCTGGGAATCTAGGACAAAAGGAAGGGAAAGTTGCTCTTAAAAAACAAGTTAAGTTATCCCCTAAATCTATAAAATTTTCTTACGGGAAACTCAGAATACACTTGAAAGAAAAATCGGAAAATTTAGCTACTACTTACAAGCCCGAGACATGCCATTTCCTGCTGTCTGAGGGGTCGCGATGTTTCAAAATTTTCTGTACGCTCCGTGCTAACTGAAGGCTCTCGAGCAAGACTTCATATTCCAGACAGGGAACCTTTGACCTACCGTACTCAGATGCTCATACACACCTTTCATCAGATACCTTTCAACCCTGTCAGTTGAGTAGCCTGTGTAGATGGATTCCTTAGTTATTGAAGTGTCAAGTTGTTATCAATGTTCAATGTTGCAGAGCAGCGACGTAGCTACAGGAGGAGGGGGCGATTGCCCTTGACTCGAAAAGTGAAAATTCGGAAATTTGCCATTTAAGACACCAGTTAAATATAGTGCGGTTTTCCAAATTTTACCTTTATAAAATTCCGAAGTCTTCTTAATTAAAGCTCCATATTTGTAATTGTAGTTTTAAAAAAATTTCACGCGCTTTTCGCGCCCTAAATTGCAACCCTTAAAAGAATAGTCTAAAGCCAAATCTATTTTTGATATGTTAAAGAGAGACATATTCTAGGCATTCTGGTGAAATTTTCATTTATTTTCCATGTTTGGTTCTCAAGAAATTGGCAATTGAATATGGCAAATTTTCAACATAGACCCATTTCCACATAGCAATAACAATGAATTGTGGGATACAGTTTTGGGTGTACGTCAATTTTCACCACAGTAAAATGCTATTGACAAAAATGACAAACACCAAAACTATATTCCACAATCCTTTGTAATTGCTATTTGGAAATAGGTCTATAGAATTAACTTGGTGCAAGCAGGCATGATGTCATGGATTCACCTTTTTAGCAAATGTTTTGCTTTTCTTCATAATTTAACACGAATTTTTTGCAGGTAAATCTTAGTATATTGATACCATAGGTGCATCCTGAGCAATGGAATTTTTAAACCTATATATACCTTGGGGCAAAATAGCATGCCTAATTAATTCAAGGTCAAACAAATAGGATGAAAAATAGGAGAAAACAAAACGCTGGCTAAGAATGTGAATCCATGACATCACACCTGTTTGCTTCAAGTTCACTTTCTCTGGAAAATGTGCCAACTTCAGCAGTTGCTAATGTCTCCAGAACCGAACATGGGAAATGAACGCAGCTTTCACCAGAATGCTTAGAATATGTTTCTCTGTAACATACCAAAATAAATTTGACTCTGATACACTCTAAAATCAAAAGAGTGAACTATGTCACTCTTTGATGGAGTGAAAAGTGTAAATTCACTCCATTAGAGTGATAATTCACTCCAAGAGGAGTGGAATACACTTCAAAAAGAGTGAAATTCCCTTCAAACTAGCGAAGTTCCACTCTTGATGGAGTGCCTACAGTGATCGCTCTTTAAAATAAGTGATCATTGCAGGCGCTCGTGGAAAAGTGAATTTTCCGTCTTCTGTAGTGAATTTCACTCTTCTTGGAGTGAATTATCACTCTTATGGAGTTAATTCGAACTTTTCCCTTTATTAGAGCGTGACCACGTTCACTCTTTTTGATTTAAGAGTGTAGTATTATGTAGCAACAGCCATCTTCAGTCGATATGCTTTATGCTAAAAGGAAACACAGGTTCTTCGATAGTCCCCCAAATATTCAAATTTCTTTACAGGAAACCCTGGATCTAGACTGTTTCTTGTAATAGAAGCTCAATATTTACACATGTGTAAAGTACCCATATTTTCGGCGTTCTCCAGGCACCGCAAATTGCTTTCCTAACGCGGTGGTGTTCACACTTAAGAAAAATCAGATTTTTTTATTTAAAAAAATGCTCTTTTATTTAGCATAAAAAATGTACGGAAGACTAATGCGGCCATGATAAAAAAAAAAGAATGAGCGGAAAACCCCCTGTTTTCTCTATTTTTTTTTTCTCTAAAAACAATTTTTTTTTCTCTAATAACAAAATTTTTTTTTTCTCTAAAAACAAATTTTTTTTTTTCTCTAAAAACAAATTTTTTTTTTTTTCTCTAAAAAAAAAATTTTTTTTTCTCCTAAAAACAAAAATTTTTTTTCTCTAAAAAACAAAATTTTTTTTTCTAAAAACAAAAAAAATTTTTTCTCTAAAAACAAATTTTTTTTTTCTTTTAAAAACAAAAAATTTTTTTCTCTAAAAACAAGAAATTTTTTTTCTCTAAAAACAAAAAAATTTTTTTCCTCTAAAAACAGTTTTTTTCTCTAAAAACATTTTTAAACGGAACACTAAAAAACTACGGAGTCCAGGAAGTGACACGTGTGTACCTCATTCCATTTATACCCAGTTGTTTTCTAGTATGATTCAAACACACAGTGCTTTTGATTTGTTAGTTAGTTAGGTAGAGTTTTACGGCCCAGTTTCCAACCAATTGGTTCAAGTCGAGCCGGCCACGGCCTTTTTTGCAGTTGTGGCTCACTGGCTTTTTTCCCTAGGCCTACTCCATTGCTTATGCTGAACAAAAAGCACAATGGCAGACTCCCAACCCCCCGACTGCAAGTCGGATGCTCTAACCACTTGACCATGTAGTTGGTTCACAGAGCATTTGAAGTGACGGGGATCTATTAGGCCCTGTTGGATATATGTAGGCTATTTTGGACTGAACTATAAGCATAGGCCTATAACTATGGACTATGAATCAATCAAATCTACGCATCTACGGCACTTTTCTGTGGCGGGTCCAGGATGTGCCAGAAGGGTGGGGGATCTAAGCAGTTGCTACTTTGATCACAAATAGATAAAATGAAGCATTGGATGAAATGGTCTTGCATCTTTTCGGAGGAAAAATTATTAAACGGAATTGAAAACATGCGAATGTATTTTATTCTATTGCGTCTCTTGACTAAATTCAATACCGTATATATTGAGTTGATGATAATGTCTTTGTGACTGCTCGAACTCCCGACTGTGATTTTACTTCCATTAGTAACACCTTTTAAAAAAATGTCACGTTACGAGATGGGTTTAAATGAATTTTCAGCGAGACTTATGGAAAGACGTAAAGCACTGTGTTATTATGTAATTGAAAAAAAAAATAGACAGATTTTAATTACCGTTACCCGAGTTTCGGCTGAAGGGTTAGGATAGATGGCAAACTAGTTGACACTGCAACAGAACGCCCTGTCTGCCAATATAATTAATTTGGTAATTGAAAACATCCCAGAATTTTTTCAACCTCTTCCCGAGTGTTTTACCATTTTGGGCAAAGATTTTGCAACACTACAACATGAAGTGGGGCTGAGGGGAAAAACTTTTTTCACAAGCTACCCGAATCTACCCAAATCTTTGTCATCATTTTTATTTTTCGAAAAAATTTACCGCGGTTATGAAATTTCTTCTCTTTTGGGCACGCTCTCTTTCGGGCACGCTCAGGAATTTTCTGAAAAGCGAGTTTTTGAAACTCAGTGGCTGTCCAATTTTTTCCACATTCCTTTCCGAATTTTAGATTTTTGGGAAATCTGTGGGACGCCTGCCCCCTGCCTGCCCGCCTTGTACGCCTATGCTTGAAAGACTGTCTGAGCAAAGCGCCACCATCAGTCGGCGTGGAGCGTTCAAAAAATCCTTACCCCTCGGACAGTCGGAAACAGCATTCCTAAGGACATTGAGATTTTAAGCAGTCATTATTTTGAACATTCATTGTGCAATGAAATCTGTAAATGAACAAAAAAGGAAAAAGTGCAAAATGATCAGGGATTTGCCTTAAAAAATGCAGGGTTATTTGGTGTGAGGAAGGGGAAAAAGTGGTGGGATGTAACGGGAGGGGCGTCATTAAGCAAGACTGACACACAACATAGGCCGATTTTAGTTAGAATAGGGCCTTATTTTTGCTTTATGAAGTAAAAGAAACTTCAACCTTTTTGGAAGGAGGGGGGAACGCCCCTGCTACTATGCAATGGGGCAGGCTAGAAATCGTTTAAGACAAAGGGAATTTATGAAATGATTTTGGTATGGTTAAATAATTGATGTATTATTTAATTCACTTTTACATTCCTAGGTATATATCCGTAGCCTAGTACGGTACCCCATACTTTGGAACTGTTCCACAAAGGGTAGCTCTCAATATGGTGAAATAGAACACTATAATACATTACCACATTTTGCTGAAAAGATACACTGTGTGTTTGGATCGTCCTAGAAAACAACAACTGTGTTTAAATGGAATGAGGTACACACGTGTCACTTCTTGGACTCCGTAGTATTTTTGTTTTTAGAGAAAAAATTTTGTTTTTAGAGGAAAAAAAATTTTGTTTTTAGAGAAAAAAATTTTGTTTTGAGAGAAAAAAAAATTTTGTTTTTAGAGAGAAAAAAAAATTGTTTTTAGAGAAAAAAAAAATTGTTTTAGAGGAAAAAAATTTGTTTTTAGAGAAAAAAAAATTGTTGTTAGAGAAAAAACAAATTGTTGTTAGAGAAAAAAGTTTTTGTTTTTAGAGAAAAAAAATTGTTTTTAGAGAAAAAAAAAATTTTGTTTTTAGAGAAAGAAAAAAAATTTGTTTTTAGAGAAAAACAAATTTTGTTTTTAGAGAAAAAAAATGTTTTTAGAGGAAAAAAAATAGAGAAAACGGGGGGTTTTACGCTCATTCTTTTTTTTTTTTTTATCATGGCCGCATCAGTCTTCCGTAAAAATCTTTTTTTTGGTCAATGGGGTAGGGTGAGGTTGATGGTCCAAAATTGTCCCCCCCCCCCCTTTCATATTGCTTCCTACGCCACTGCATGATCAGCTGCCTTCTCTTTCTCTTTCTTGTTCAGCTCACCCTCTTCAAAATGTTAGCCGGATCCACTCATGATAGTAGTTTCACTAACGTACGTTAGTGTTGTTACCAAAAATAAAATGTTACTTAAAGTTGCCATGTAAGTAATTTCCCGCAGACCAGTGAAAGAAAACCCTTAAAAAACAACTTTAATACCTTACAAACACGCTAAAAACCAGGAGCTTCCCCCCCCCCCCCCCACCAAGACTCACATTGAACTGCCCATCAACTTCTTTCTCTATAGTTCGTCTAGTGACCCCCTTTTCAAAATGTCAGCCAGATCTACTCTTGGTAGTTGAATCATTAATTGTTTGTTTTTTTCACCGAAAGTCTTACTTGGAGTTACCCTGGAGATAATTTTTAGGCCAGTGTTAAGTCAATAAAATTACCCTTAAATAACGACTTTAATACCTCACAAACACGCTTAAACCCATGAGCTTCCGGAGGCTTGCCCCCTGGACCCCCACCTGGGCTTTGCCCCTGGACCCCACCAGGTGCCCTAGGGCGGACCCCTGGACCCCACCCGTTGAACCTGGAGCCTCCAGCGCCATGAGTGGAGACTAGCAATGCCCCTGTAAAATCGTTATGCCCCTCCAGTGCCCCCTAGAATGAAAAGTATGGTGACGCCGCTGCCTCCCACATAATTGCCGTGGATTTGTTGTTATCCTTCCCTTGTGAAAAAATGGAGGGGACGTACTAGCCCCCGTCCTTACCGCCCAGTTTCTCTGTCCCTCGTCGCTCTCCTCCAGCAAAATCTTACAGTCCAACTCCGATCTTCATACTGTAGGGCATTCCAGGTATATAATGTTGAAGTTTATGTACCATACTTATAACAAATTGCGCAATAATCTGTGACTTTCTTGTTGTACACCTAACCTGTTTTGTTTCCTTTTAAATTTTAAAATGTTTTATGACCTTGAACACTTCCTGTTTGCTGGTAGCATGTTGCACAGAGAGTTCTTAATTAATTACATTACCCCACAAGACAGGCCCGTAGCTAGCGTTTACCTGGGGGTTTTCGTCAGTCGCGACAGGACTATCTAAGCATAGCGCCACCGTTATTGGGTATTTTGCTCTCCAGAATTTGGTATGCACTCTAATCTCTCCCTCCCCGGATTTCATGTCCTGGGGTCCCGAGGCTCACCGTCCTTGCATTCTGTACATACACTGTGCAGATTTTCTAAAAAGAAAGAAAAATTCTTGGTTTCTCATCTAAGTCTCTCCTCACGGGAATACTTCCCGACTTAAAGGTGTGTCTCTTAGGCTATCTGAGACCTCAGGAAGTTTCTATCAAAGTTTCTCTGAAGAAGAAGACAATACTGTAATAGACGAGGGATTCTTAGAGAGTCGGGAGAAAACACTCCTTAAAAAAAATAAAATAAAAAAAAACGCTAGCAAGACAATTTAAGCGGAGCGCCACCACTAGTTGGCGCGAAGCAGTGCAAGAAATTTTTTGACCTTTCACACTTTCCAGATGGCCGGAAAAGGCACTTCCCGAATGAGAATAGTATGAAAAAGGTGCAAATATTTTTGTTTTTCACGTGAAAAGACTGCATAAAACTAAATAAACACGTCACATTTTGAGACTATCACTTGCCCAACAGAACATCCGTGCCGAGCGCCATCATCAGTTGAAGCGGAGCCGCGTTGAAAATTTTGAAAAATCGCGACTCCTAAGACAGCCGGAAACGCCATTCATTGGGCTTGTAAGCAAAACCTAAGCATTTATGATTTTTTTTTTTCTGGAGGAAGGACCATACAAGTGAATCACTGCCATCAGTTTGATACACAGAAGATTTAAAAAACTGACGACCTTTCCCGGACAGTCAAACAGCCAGAAATTTTACAGATTTACAGTAATTTTATCATATTCTTGACAAGATGCTCATCTAAATGTTTATCGGGCGTTTTTCCAATTCCGCGTAGTGACGAATCTTACATTCGTCACTATGACCTGTGCTAAAACATACGGGTGAAACACTAAAAATCGCGTTTTAAAAATAGAGCATAGTGACGACTGTCTTTTTATGCCATTATAGACTACATTCCGCTTTCATTATTTTGCAAACTAGTTTAGCAACAAAATTCAATATTTTCTCTATATTTTAAAGCAATGAAACTTACAGTTACAGCAACAATATTTTAAGATCGAAATCATGTTTTCAAAACAGTAAAACAATCAAACTATTACTCAAAAATTTGGGTCTTATTTTTAATTCAACCAAAATCTGTTGTTTTTACACCCAAAGTACTACATTTTGGACAACAAATCAGTTTCTCAAAGAGTGAAACAGAAACGTCACTTTCTCACTTAGAACTAGCCAATCAGGTTAAGTTGTTCTATAAGCCAATTACCATACTTATGTAAACAAATATATTGTGGCTAAGGTAAGTTCCTACATGCACTGTTTGAACCTTTTTGGGAAGTTGTAGTTAGTTGTGGCCGTCGCAAGTATATTTGGTAACAGTGGCGGATCCAGAATTTGCCAAAAGGGGGCCCAGGTCAATACTGGGGAGTTGAGTGCAAGCAAGACTATCTTAGCTGAGCGCTACCATCGGTTGGCGCGGAGCTGGCGCGTAGCCAGGATTGTGTCAAAGGGGGTTTGGTGTCATGGAAGGTTTTGGGGCACGAAATGGGGGAAAAGTATAAGGATACACTGTTAAAAATTTCTGTAAATTTACAGACTTTTTTTAACTTAAACTTTTTGTTTTTTACTTTTAACAGAGATTTTCTGTAACTTTACAGACACTTTGTATTGCTACAATAAAAAAAGGTTGTTTAACATGTATTTTCTGTTTATTTGAAAAACCATTTCTGTCTGCTTTTTTAACCAAATTTTACTACTTTGTAAAACTTTTTCTGTAAATTTACAGAAATTTTAACAGTATTTTGTATTTTTGTGATTTCACATAAATATGCTGTCATTTAACAAACATTCATTTTGTTTTTAAGCTGAAAAAGAAACAAAAATAAGCCCAAACAAACAAATAAGAAATAGCCAGAAAATTTTCAATATATAACATGCATCGTTCTGCGAAGTTTCAGTTTAAAAAAAAACATTTTTGGCAAATTTATGGCCCTATTTGAAAGTAAACTTACATTTATTATAAAAGCATTCTTATAGTTATTACGTTCTTAGTAATAAATATCATACAACTGGTGTTTTGTCACACATTTTTAAGTAAAAAGAAATTGTAAGGGGCCTAATTTCAGAGCACTGACAATTGGTATACTGATGTCAACTCATCGCCACAGGCGCTCATGCACTTGATCGGAGCAAATTAAAAACGTTTCACAAATTTACTTGAAAGAGTGTGTAAATTTACCACTTTATGACGTAAATCTCATTTTGCATAAATGGTTGGAGCTTATTTTGTAGGCATTTTCCTGACAAAAGGATTGCTGTTGCTTTGAATGATATCTTCTTTGGCGTTTTTAATCAGGAAGTGATAAACTTATTGTTTACCTTGTCTGGAAATGTTTGCAACCAATGTATTTGCATTCTTTGTCATATTTATTTTAAAAACAATTATTATATTGTACAAAAAATGTGACTTTCCAATTACAAAGTTCCTAAAGATAGCAGTCTACTTGACAACAATATGACAACAAAGCATCCTCAATGTGATTTGATTGAAAACAACTTCGTAACGACACATTACGTTGATAAGCAAATACCTGATCTACGTAATGGTGAAGTGTATGTTACGTAATAACATATGAAAGGTAAAAAAGCGATCTTATAATAAATATTAAAACGTCGGGAATGAAAACAGTAGGCTGTAAATTCACATAAAATTAAGGTAAACAAAACAGAACAATTCTGTAATTCGACTTAACAGTAGACTTTTGCAAACTAATTTACATGCAAAAACTGTAAAGAAAAAACAAACCCTTAATGTTTTTTCATGATTACAGTCTGGCTGTAAAAAAAAACATTATTTGGTTGGAAAAAAATTTGCCATAAAAATTATGTAAATTTACAGAGAAATTTTTTAACAGTGTAGAAAGAAAAAAAACCCGCTACTTTATAGGTTTTTTTGCATTGCAAGGTTGAGTCACGGGGGGTTCTGACTGGCGCGGAGCGTAAAAGAAAATTTTTGGTTTTACAAACCCCAGATGGCCGGAAATGGCACTTCCCGCGTTTTCCTATGTGCATGTACTCAGCCTTGAAATCTGGATCTCATGTGTGCAATTTCCCAATTAGTGAGGAAAAATGCGCAATAATATACAATGCTGCTTCAGCCAGGGGTTCCACTTTTCAGGGACCAAGAGAAATGGGGTTGAGGATGATGAAAGAAGAGTTACCATATTTATTTTCTGGCAAGGGGCCAAAAACATGGATTGCCACCCTGGGGGAGTTTTCTAAGGGGAGAAGGTGTCCCCTCCACCAGTGGAAATTTGTTATGATTTTCAAGGGTGCCTAGATACAAAATGTTGCAATATTTGACATTTCTTCTTCCTTCGGGAGTATTGTTTGGTTTTCGCCCCTGGCTCTTTGCCAGAGAGTCGGGGGCTTTTGAAAAAAAAGAAACCTTCCAATAATGTAAATGGTCTGAAGGCCTTAAGGTTGGTCAAGTGTTGTCCTTAAGTGGACGTATAGCTTCTTCGGGAAGCAGTTACAACTTTGGTTTCGCCGAACGGCCCTTTGCCAGAGGGTCGGGAGGACTTTGGAAAAAGTAGTAACTTTTCAAGTTTGGTTTTCGTTACTTGTAAATAGTTGTACATTGGATAAACTGTAAATAGTGATTTTAATGGAAACTAGTGCCTCCTCCCCCATGTCCCCCTGCGCTGTGGTTGCCTTCGGACGTGTTTGTTGGTGGTGGTTTCGGTTGGTGGTAACGGTCTCGAAGAAACCATGCGGGAGCTGGAATGGCCTCGCTGCTCGAGGTATTCAATCTGGTGTTCTGGGTTGTGTTAGTGGCCTTGTTTGGTATGTTCGGGTGTTGATCTTCAGTTTTTCGGTTGTTGGCCATATGAAGTGCTCCTTTCGCCGGTCTGGCCGTGTCCATTTTAGCTCGTAAAAAGAAAACCTTTCAAGTTTGGTTTCGCCGAACGGCCCTTTGCCAGAGGATGGGGAGGACTTAAGGAAAAGTACCTTTCAGCATATCTGTCATGACTACCGCAGTTTTGCGGGAAAAACTGTGGTTCCCAATTATAGTACCGGACCACTGGTTAATTTAACCGACCAGATGCTTCAATGAACAACAGCTTTGATTGGCATTCTTGTTCAATACAGTTAGGGGTACAAAAAAGTGCTGGCCAAAATAAGTGCTGGCAAAAAAGGATCAAATTACTCGTGGTACATTGAAGGGTTAGATCCCTTTTCAGTTTATCTGAGATAAACTGCTATCAAGCAGTTTAAACCTTCAGGGCTATTGTCAAATGCTTGAATTGGCATCTAATTGGTACTGATATTAAACAGTTCCTGACAAGATGTAGTAAAAGAAAATTTTCCGAGATGATTTCTCAATCTTTGTATGATTGCCCTTCAAAATAAACAATGAGTGAACCTCAAATGCTACTGTATGCGATTCCTTGAACTGTTTAGGGTACAGTAAATTATATTTATTGGTGTTCATCTTACAGTTACTGCTTTCTGTGGGACTGAACGAATTACAGTGTTCTTACTGATAAAATTTACAGTTAACTGCTGGCAGCTGCAGGAAATTTTTTACAGCGTATGTAACCAATTCACTTCAGTACATTTTCAAACATGTAGTATCTGTTCTTTTCACCCAGTCTAGAATGGAGCCATACATGGCGGACCAACAGTGGCGTAGCTAGGATTGTTTTCCTGGGGTGGGGTGGGGGGCTATGGGGCAGCTGGATACTTTTGTAGGGGGGCTGGAGTTTACTATCTAAGCGTAGCGCCATCATCAGTTGGCGCGGAGCGAAGAAAGAAAATTTTGGATTTTTACACCTCCTACACGGCTGAAAATGGCATTTGCCAGGTTTAATTGTCTTTAATTCTGGTGAGAAAAATTTGTAATTTTTCCCAGATTCAAACACACCTTTGAGATACTGATTAGCTCAGTTCATTACTCCACTGGACTATGTATCCTAGGATTGCAAATCCGGAATCCTGCTGAATGTTGCAAGCAGCGGTTCCAGTGCACGCCTGAGTAAGGTATTTCCACAGGCGTGGGGGAGCATTTCAGTTTGGGGGCAGAAGATAGAGCGGAGCGCCATTCCTGGTTGGCGCGGAGCGTCCAGAAATTTTGAAAATTCGTACCTCTCAGACAGTCGAAAATGGCATTTCCCAGGCTTACAAAGGGGATCCAAGCAGTCGCTATTTTAAGTTTCAATTGCAGATAAACGTTCACTCCAAACTAAAATTCAGTCAGAAACACAAAGCGGAACACCGCCATTGGTTGGCGCGAAGCGTACAGAAAATTTTTAAATATCCGAACCCTCAGACAGTTGAAAATGGCATTTCCCGGGCTTATAGGGGGATCTAAGCAGTCCCTATTTTGAGTTTCCTTTTACAAAAAATGCTCACTTGAAACTTAAATTCTGCTATGAAGCGGTCTAAGTGGAGCACCATCATAAGTTGGGGCGAAATGTACAGGAAATTTTGAAAACTCTGATCCTTCAGACAGTCAAAAATGTCATTTCCTATGCTTACAGGGGGTCTAAGCAGGCGCTATTTCGAGGTTACGTTTGGAAAAATTTTCACTTGTCACTTAAATTCTGCTAGGGAGACTATCTACGCGGAGCGCCACCACTAGTTGGCCCGGAGCGAACAGAAAATGTTTAAAAATTGGACCCCCTGAGACAGTCCAAAATGACTTTTACCAGGTTTATAGGGGGATCTAAGCAGTGGGTATTTGATTAGAAAATTACCAGATAAAATGTACCACTACCAATCGATGAAATGGTCCTGTATATTTTCGGGGGAAAACTACAAACGGAATTGAAAACATGCCAATGAATTTGCGACTCTTGGCTAAATTCAACATGTATTGAAAATTGTGTGACTGCCCGAACTTCCGACTATATATGATTTTACTTTTGAAAAGGGTAACATTATAAGGTGTGTTTAAACGAATTTTCAAGCAGAGTTATGGGAAGACATTCTCACATTGCATCATTAAAATATCGAAAAACAAATTACCCGATTTTCATAACCATTGCTCGTATCTGGCTCTAGAGCAGGATAGAAGGCAAACTTTTGGGCACCTGAACACCCCCTGTCTGTCCATTGAATTAATTTGGCAATTGAAAACGTCCCAGCATATTTGACCATTTCGGGCAATTTTTGCAAGACTACAGTATGAAGTTGGAACGATGAAAACCTTTTTTTTTACATTCTACCCAAATGTGTCGAAGATCTTTGTTATTTTCCATGAAAATTTTACTTAAAATATAGCGTTTTCTGTTTTTCGGCAAAGATTTGAAGCTTTCAAAATAATCGACCATTTCGGGTATTGTGTTACACAAGATTTAAAAACAGGCTTAAGAATGAATTGTTTTTTTAAGCCACAGGCTTCTCAAATGTGTCGCGACTTTTTATCTGTTTGATTTTTTAGTAACTATGTTACCCATACGATGATACTTTTCCATTTTCGAGCAAATGCGTGAAAGAATTTGGATATTCGACAATTTCGGGCTTTAAGTTGTGATTATCTGTGAAGTAAAAGTCGCGAATAATAGCTTTTTGCGCTGCCCGAAGGTATCGCGATTTTTTGAAATCTTGACTTGGTTTTTCATGAAAAATTTTATTCGACTTTATGACGTTTCTTCCCTTTTTTCGGGGATATCTTTTTAAGATTTCGGCAACATTTAGGAATTTTCTGAAAACCATCCCGTTTTTTTCAAAATTTAAGGCCTGTCCGAATTTTTCCAAATTCCTGGCCGTTTTTAGATTTTGCGGAAATCGTACGCCACTGGGTATGTCCACTACTCCCAAGAGCTAAGTGAGGTCCTGTGAGGTAATAGTGGTAAGGTTGCGACCCTTGAGACTGCATTGACCCAACATGGGTTTGGTTGTTGCACTGGCCAATAACTGGCAGCAATAGCGGTGCAAAGTGCAAATTCCTTCCAACAATATTTGACTCAATTCTACCCACCACAACAAGTATGATTTTGGAACAAATTTGTGTATCCCCAGGAATTAAAAAAAAAACCCTACAGGAGACAGAAACAGGCCAAATGCTAGGAGCACACTTTAATCCACATCAAGGTAGCCAATTTCAGCCACTCCAAATCTGCTAGAAAAATATCCACCCAGAAACCCGACGAGTAAAAAGTCAAGAGATTCCGAAGAAATGAAGCATGTCACAGTCTACCTGAAATTATTCCGAAATTCAGAGTGGGCCACAATGGCAAAATACCCTGCAACTGCGTGGATCTATCGCAAGTGTAACTATGTCATATTAGCCGGGTAGCCTGGATTGATTATTATCATCGGCCAGCATGAATATATTTTTTTACCCAGGTCGCCAGTGAGGGTGCTGCTGGGGGAGGGGGGCTGGGCGATTCAGTGGGGGCTCGAGCCCCCCAGCCCCCCCCCCCCCCGTAGCTACGCCACTGCAGACCAATGATGTAAATGGTCTGAGGGCCGGGAGGACGTAAGAAAAATGTATGACGTATTGAGTGTCTAGGGTCGCGTGTCTACTTCTCCCTTCCTGCTTGTTCACTTGTACTACAGTTGGGAAGCAGACCTCGGGGTCACCAAAATATATTAAGCTCTGATGACGTCACACAATTTTGAATTTTAGCCGTTAATGGAAATGTACACTTGGAAAAAGAATGGCTTTTTTATTCTGTAGGACTACATTTTCAATGACAAACAAGAAAACTATAAAACTTACCAGAATAACTTCGCAAGATATCAAATCACCAATTTCAAGCGAAATTGTCGGCTGAAAGGCGCAAGAATCACTGGGAAATTTTAGGTAACCCTAGGCTCTGAACGTTCATTGGGGAATCATCACAAATTTGTTCCGAAATCATCCCGAAGCTGCCCAACAATTACCAAATGATCAAATTTGATCACGAAATATACTTTCCCACATAGTTTCGTTGATAAATTGTTCCAGTTTTCCCTGAAGACGGTCAATCCCGCTTTGTTTATGCTATGAATCTGTTTTCAGTACACATGTTAGTAAGTCAGATATCTTGAAACGCAATGCATGATGGTACTAGTATATTGCAGCGTTGCGATACAAGATCCAACACAACGACGTTCATCGGGCGTGCACATACGTAAGTGATGCGAGAGTATGAACATATAATGAATAGATAAAGCAGAAAAAGACACAAGAGTTATTTATAGCATTTTTAGGGAAGATAAAAGGGTAACAAGAAAGGTACCACAATATTTTGGAAATATTATTTCTTTTTTCTCTTTCAAATGATATTTCAACATATTCTCACATTGAAGACGGAAAATGTGCAGTTTTATTGCAAAGTAGTAACCCAGTAAAAGTAAATAACGACAAAAGAACAGTAGTAGAATGTTGGGCTGTGAGTTTAATTTACTTCCTCCTCAGTCAACTTTACCCAGATCATAACTAGTCATTTATTCCAAGTTTATTATCAATATCATAGGTCAGCATTATTTCAAAATATAAGCAACTCAACAGGGGTCTAGAGAGGTCATAAACTGACCCTGTTGACATTCCAGCAAGAGTAATATGACAGGTGATATAGTTCAGTGGCAGATCAGATCAAATAAGAAGTAAACAAAACAGAAGTGTATAAACAGTACCTGTAATACATCACGCAATTTAAAAATTAGTGGCGCTATTTTATTTTATTTCGACGCTCCTTTAGATGATAATGCCAACGTTCGAGCTGCTTGTGTGGTGGCTGCCAGCGTCTTCAGGTTAGGTTTGACTATCATCGAAAGAATGTAACTTAATTGACCAAGCAAGAAGGAAGCGTTTTCTCGTCAACGTCTGGACCTATACCCGTTGAAGTATTGCTGACTCCGAATCGATCTACTCCTTTCCTTCTATCCACATGATCAGAAACTAAGCCAAAGCTAGCTGAGGAAGAACGTCCCAAGAAAATTTTCATCTCGAAATTTTCAAGCTGCTAACGCCTTTCATTTTAAAACCTCGCCCTCTACCAATAGAAGAAAAAGGGAAACTTTTTTCTTCCCAGGGAATCTGTCTCATCGATTAATAAGTATCACATTTGACTAAGGGCCTGCGACTAGTTCTGGGGAATTTGAGAATGATGAAATTAAATTTTAAGTTAAATAACATGAATGGTCCCCAGACGATCTGACGAACGTATAGACTTGTTGACTATACCAAAGATTGATAGCTAGGTTAGGTTAGGTGAGATGGAATTTTAAGGTCCAGTTTTAACCAATTGATTGATACTGAGGAGGATGAATCTGGTTGTACAGGGACCTGTACTAACATGACTTATGTAAACCAAAATTAAATAATAGAAGCTTCAAGATTACAAAATTGTGCCGAAGGGGTGTCCTCTCCCCTTCGAAATTTGTATAAACAGGGTCTGATAATTATTCCGAAGGGTCGTTATTCCGATGGTTCGTTATTCCGAATTAAACATATGGATCGTTATTCCGAACGTTCGTCAGTATTCCAGGCAGTTGCTAGAGACTAAAGCAACTCCCTGGTTATTCCGAACCTCACATTAGGACCGTTATTCCGAAGTGTCGTTATTCCGAATTAAGGATAATGTTCGTTATTACGTAGCCTCTGTGGCTACGTGTACGGAATCGTATTTCAGATCAGCACATCATTTAGGAAGGCAAACTACTCCCAAATAGACCATTTTTTACATTGCGCAAAAGAAAGTAATCCTTTTCACTACGCGAACTCCATTGAGCGTATGAATTAAAGGCGGAAGAATCCTGCATTCCGTTAAGTCGCCATTGACGATGTTTTACCAGGATCACTCAGCTTCCAAATGTTCAGGTGCAAACAGAATAAAGTTCCAAGATATTTTAGAAATCTGAAGAAATATAGCAAAGAAACCTGAAAATCTTTGTAAAGTTTCCTACTGCCACATATATAGTCTACATAAATAATCACAATTAAATGTTGAGCTTGGCTTTTGGGGAGAAAAAACCCATGATTTGGGCCACATGTGCTGGTGTACTGGAATTAGAAAATGTCGTTCTAAGAGACGGTGGTGGTCTTGTATTTTTATCGATCTATCTTTATATCACGTACTGTGTAACACATCATTGACATGTATAATTGACTTGATACGTCAAGCAAACGCACATCTCGTTCATGACTTGCGTAGACCAACCAGAGGTCTTGATGAAGGTATTCCCTTGCGCGTCCGAAATTAGGAATATATTTACGACGCAGGCCTCGCCAGGTACGTCTAGGTTTGCAATGAACGTACAGCCTACTACTAGTACTAGACAGTACTAGTCTAGAGCAGGACCACACATGTTTGCCCTTAGAGGGCGTATACCTGTCCATTTGGGTCGTTTAGCTCCTAAAGGGAGCAGAACTCCTTCGGGAGTAAATGTTTGGTTTTCGCCCCTTGGCTCTTCGCCAGAGAGTCGAGGGGACTTTTAGAAAAAAAAGTACTAGACAGAGGGCCGTAGGGCCAATTTCTGTCTAGAAATAGACTTTCGTGACCACCATTTCAGGGGGGGGGGGGGCTGAAACTACTAAATGATGGCCAAAGATGCTCAGAGTAACCGACATTTTTTCACAAGCACAAATGTTGCACATTAGCGAGAATTATAAAATCAAAGTCGGAATTTTTCTGAACGTCTAAAACATGTTGCAAGTGTAAGTATATTTTGTACACCGTTTGCTATTGTCGTTACAGATAGTTTAGCGGTATGCAATGGTTTGTGATCGAACAATAGGTGAGCCAGTGGGCTCGCCTCCCAATAAAAGAGAAAAAAGCGGTATGCAATGGCATATCCAATTTTGCGACCCGGGATCGATTCCCACTGCGTGCTTTTGCTGGCTTTTTTTTTTTTTTTTTAATTTTCAGATCAATTTTTTGCAAGTATAAGTGTGATGTTAGTTCATTTAATTGGACTGCAGATATCTGTAAATAATATATTCCTTTCTGTAACGTATCATGAATATATATTTTTAGAATGAAATAAATTCTTCCTACAAAAAACAAAAAAAAAATAATAATTACAGTAATTTTATAATGGGCATGTCAATCCCTTCAGATAGGCCTACTTGTGTTCTTGTTTTATAATGAAAAAAATCACATCTGAGATGACATCTCCATTGCAAGCATAGCCTACCATATGTATATTTGTGCACATAGCCTGCTTAGTGCCCGGCATGCCCATGATGATCCCTCTAGTTCGTCAAAACTTCCAAGACAATTTGCTCTCCTCAACTTCGATCCAGACCAAAGACGGATCCATTGTGGGCGAGGCACATGGGGGTTCTCCCTAGAATTTTCAAGGGCAAGTTAAAAGCCCACATTTTTCTGGTTCTACGTTTTCAAAACGAAAATTTTCCTCAGCTATTTTACTAAGTGCCCAAATTGCTTCAAAGCTGCTTACTTTTGTAATGCACTGACTTAGACAATATTCAGAATTTTCCACACCGTGAGAGGGAGGCCCCTCGGATGACCATTCCTCACAGCAGCTACTTGCATGTCTCAGATATGCGTGAGCTTCCTTTCACACACTTCTCAACCAAGAAATTCTGAGTCGCCAAATTTCGAGGATATAAGGGCGTGATGATCAGTTTCAAGTTTGGTTTCGCCGAACGGCCCTTTGCCAGAGGGTCGGGAGGACTGGAAAAAGTAAGATCGTGATGATCAGTGGTGCATGTTTGGCATTGTGTTTGTGATCCGTCAGGGTGTTTGTTTGGGTTTGGGGTTCTTTAATTTCTTCATGCATCCTTCTATTCGTACTTAAAACAGTGTGCTTAATCAGTGGCTATTCACACTCAGAAAAACACAAGAGCATGTTGTCTTTCAACTTTGTGTGCTACAGTGTACACATTGTGGAACTTTTTGCGTAATGAAGTTAGGCCTATAATCGCCGCCAAAACAAATGAAACAAAATCCCTCCGTAGCAGATGTTTCATTGCCCTTTATCAATCTCACATGACAGCCGCTCTCCCCCTTTCCCCTCTTCAATGTTAGTTGGGAAAAACTGACCAGTCCTGTGTGTAACAACATTGACACGGGGGAAAGGGGTTTGTTTCATTTACTTTTGGCGGCGATTGTAGGTTTGTTTCGTAATCTGTTGTGGCTTTGTTCGGTTTGTCTGTTTTCACCGTTTCATTTCATGAGCATGTAAAAAGCATCGTACAACTTTCATTGATACAGCAGCTGCATGAGAGACTCGATGTCAACGAAGATCGAGAGGTTGGTCAGTTCAGTTTTGTAAATTGTGAGCTTTCGACCGGGGTTGTAGCTCATTTCAGGGAGCAAAACCCCTTCGGGAGTAAACGAATTGTAACGGAGGGTACGCTGGACTTGCGTGCAAGTCTTCAGTTCTAGTTCCGAAGGGTCGTTATTCCGAATTGAGGATAAGGGTTGTTATTCCGAAGGGTTGTTACTTCGAATAGAGAAAAGGGGTATTTATTCTGAATGGAGGATGACGTTTAAATATTTTGAATCATGTAATACTTCCTGAATTCCGCCCTTATCATCCAATAACCTACAGCCCGTATCGTGTTTAAGGTGGAGGTGGGCACAGATATAGAGCTCCACCTCACAAGGTAGATTCAAGAGACCCACCAGGGCCCTGGTATGCATGAGGCAGGAATACACTGTCCATTGAGATTTCCAACCTTTTCACAGAAGTTTGACTTTAAAAGTACTGTATACACTAAAATGCGTAATGCAAATTAATCTACTGCCGTTGTGCGTGATGCTCCGCATAAGCAATGGAGTAGGGAAAACAAGCCATTGAGCCACAACTGGAAAAAAGACCGTGGCGGCTCGACTTGAACCAATAGGTTGGAGACTGGGCCGTAAAACTCCACCTATCTAACTAACTATCTAACTAACTGCAAATTGTGTTGTCCAAATTATTATTTTATGCCCCTCGACCCCGGAATATCGGGTTTAAGGGTTCTTTTTGGAATAATTTTACGAAAGACGGAGTCAAGAAAGTCCTTTTTGGCACCTCGCTAGTGCTAACCCGGAGCTTATCTTGTTCGGAGAAATTATGTTTAATTTCTACAGTTCCTATACTCTATTCGAAAAAACGACCCTTCGGAATGACGAACTTTATCTTCTTTTCGGAATAACGGTCCTTCGGAATAACGACCCTTATTTTCAATTCGGAGTAACGAACTTTATCTTCAGTACGGAATAACGACCCTTCGGAAAAACGAACCCACGGAATAACGATCCTTATCCTCCATTCGGAATAACGAACCTTCGGGATAACGGACCTTCGGAATAACAAACATGAATCCACAGTATATATGGCTCTGCTCCACTCTACCCTTCCCTCTACATCATTCCATTCCACTCTTCTGTATTGTGCACTAGTATACGCTACTATACGCTACTGTACCCAACTCTGTTCTATCTACTCCAACTTGGTTTAACAATGATAAACGTAATCGACATGTTCATGTAATGTGAAAACAGTGTACTGCTTCAAATCTGCCTCAGCTTTTCCAAAGCATGGAGCTACCACGGTTTTCATGGGAGCGGTAATTAGTTCAAACTCCTTTGGCCAACCTCCACTTGAAATCTTCAATTTGGGTGTTTCAGCTGAAGACGCAGTACTTCCATGTTCAGATATGATTACGGGGAGTCTACGGTAGGGGTATCATTAAGAGAAATCGTGGTTCCCTCAGAGCTTGATGTGGTTTCCTCCGCGGTCGTTGCAACATAAGACATTGTGGTCGATGGTACGGAGATGTTATTACGCAAATATGCACAAAGGTTTGAATAATATCCTGAAGAAAGTTTTAGTTTAGTAGACAGATCGACGTTTTCATATGGTTCCACATAATTACAAATAGAAATATCTCTAACAGAACCTCTACCTGTAGGGAGAGGAAATTCAAGTTGTTAAATGTCACCTTATATTGCCGGTTGTAACTTGTATTAAAAGCACTTGCCAGAGAGTTATCAGTATTATACAAAAGAGTGGTGTAGACAGAGTTTTTGAGCAGCGGGAAAGGGGGTCATGAACCTTCCTTGGACACAAATTTTGAAACTTTAGCAGTTCTATTTGGCTAAATTACAGAAACTGTAACATCCTACCTGAGGCACAGCTTTTCTTGGGGGGACGCGTCCAGTAGATACGTCATTAGTAACAAGTATTTTTTACACAATTGAGTAACAGAGGTGTGTTTAAATCTTAAATTTACACAGAAGACGGGTAGCCAGGATTGCGTAATAAGGGTTGTTTCTAGAACCCCAGCAGCCCCTACACCCACATCCATAACCCACGACCCACAACCCGTGCAAGGTTGTGGGTTGTGGGGGTTTTAGTAATAACCATATATACATTATACCCCCTGGACCCACGGACCTTGCACCAGGCCTTCAACCGAGTTTTGCGTAAGTGGTTGTGGGGTTTTTAGTAATAACTATATATTTTTACAAACATCCCCTTTACCCACGACCTATGAGCCAACCAAGGTTGTGGGTCGTGGGTCGTGGGTCTTGTGTGTGTATGTGTGTGTGTGTGTGTGTGTGTGTGTGAGTGGCGAAGAAAATTGGTGATACCATCTAACATCTTGTATTTTGGCTTACGGTCATGTGTAATCAATGAAAATTAACCTCAAATGCAATCATAACTTTGTAATATTAGAACTATTTTCAATACTTCCTAGACCATAAAAGAAGCTTTCTTTTGATGTATCTCACAATGTTGAAGGACATCCCATGACAGAAATATGGTTGTTCTAAATTGTCTCATTGCCTTAGTAAATATGCAAATGAGCATTGAATATGCAAATCTGTATCGTTGCAAAGTTTCGTACAAAATTATGTGATACATCAAATGAAATCTTTTAATGTGCATCGAGGGTAATTTTGTATGAGGGGGCAAGAACCTTTTTTGCCCGAATAATGTCACCGTCAATCATGTTTTGCCCATGTTTTGCCCATGTTTTGCCCAAATAGACCAAATGCTTTTGACCGAATTGGGAGGGCGAGTGCCCAACCACCCCCCTCACGCCCCCGCCTCATACACCTTTGCTCTTCCACCAAACTTGTAAATATGGGAAACAGCTTTTCCTTTTTCCGTCCTGATTGTTTCTAGTCACCCGTCCCTGTATATCAAGGACGTGCCAGGCAAATTGATACCAGCGAAACAAATGCGATTTCCCCCATTTTGGTCCTGTTTTTTCTTGTATGCGGTATTTTAACATTGAACTAGTTCACATTTTGGACTTCTAACTAAATAAAATACGCAATCTAAATCTGAATTGAAATTTGGGTCTCGAAAACAGAGATGCAACCACACGGGGGGGGGGGGGGGATTTTCGGGAACCACCAGTTAGCCCATACTTCAACATGTTCATATTCAATAGATATGCCTAAGCAAGCGAGCACATTGGTAACTTTAATGGAGTGGTGAAACGCCACCGTCATCTCTATTTCACTAGATGGCCAGGACAATCTGCTCTTTAAATGTAAAAGAATGAAATTTACCCTTTGAGGGTTGCCTGGAGTGACCACTCTTTTATCGAGGAGAAATCGACTGTCATTCCACTCTCCACGGAGTGGTAATTGACTTTTAATGAGTGAACAAGCCACTCTATGAAGAGTGAAATATTGCTCAAGACAGAGAGAGGTCACTGCAGTCAACTTTTTTGTTACATTTTGACTCTTTTTACATAGAGAGAGACATTTGGCACTGTTTTCCAAAAGTTTGCAAAGTAGGAGTAGGGAAAACAAGCCAGTGAGCCACAACTGGAAAAAAGGCCGTGGTCGGCTCGACTTGAACCAATAGGTTGGAAACTTGGCCGTAAAACTCTATCTAAACTATCTAAACTATCCAAAAGTTTGCACACCTCTGCTCATTTGACCAGCATTGGAAGCTGAGGCAATATAAAGCTTATCGACCGTTCTTAGCAAATACATTGCACACGTAGACACATGAAGCTAAGAAGAGGACGTCATTGTGAAACCCCAAAATATGGTTAAGTAGTTCTCATTCATATGATAACGTTGCTTTCAGTCCTTCAGAAATTGCTTATTCTAAAGGCCACTTAACCCTAACTTTACCCCTAAGGTGACTGAATCCAAACCTTATTTCTAAATGAACCCCAGGTATAATCGAACCCAAGGTAAAACCCTGCTTTAACAACGCGGTGACGTCCTCTCGCCAGCCGCATGTCACGTAGCACATAGACGAACTTGCGATTGTGCAAACAGAGATGGGCTATGCCCATAGTGTACCGGTAACAATTAGCAGCTATTCACAAAATTCTTTTTAGTGTAACCAGGGAGCTGTTACGTAACAGCTCCCTGGTGTAACGAAGGATAGAGAAAGAGGTCCCATTGATCAGGGAGCTGTTTCGGCCCCCTGCATTGATATTCCTCCAGACTGCATAAATTACGAGGTTCCCGCAATTGGAAAAATGTGTTGCGAGGAAACGAAAGTTAAACCTGAAAAAACCCTGTAATATCCTCCTAGATTAATAATATACTAACTTTTGTGTACACTTTATTGTCGTTGTGACGAAAGGGGAATAGACCCGGGAAAGCCCCTAAGGATATGTTTATCGGAAGGTAGACTTTAGTAAAACCCCACATGATTTCACCGTTATGTTGTAACATGTTATTTATAATAGGGTGTATCTTAAACCCGAATAGAGGGCAACTCTCACGCCCACAACTTTTTGAAGGAACGAAGGGAAATAACATTCAGAAGGAATAGATCTACAGTACTACATATACTGCAGTTGCTGTTGACTTCAACTTGTGTCCGTAAAGGACCATTAGATAAAATTATCTCACCAACATGGGGGAAGGTTTTGGGGCTAGCAAATCCAATCACTATCGACCGCGCTGAGCCCCAAAGTAATAATCGTTTGGTCGGATTTGATGATTGGAAGTACCAAGGAGCCATTAATTTATAGTTCCATGCATGGTCGTACCAGCAAGTGCTCAAAGCTGAAATTACCTTGAAAAAAATGAAACCCTCTGCTCAGACCAGGGAGTCCGCAATCGGTTTTCGATGTCGTGATTTCCAGATAGGTGATTTCGTCGATATCTTCCATACCGTGATATATCGATATGATGGTAACGTTATAGGACATCTGAAGGGTCCCTTCATCATCATTGAGATGTACCTCTGCAACATTACCTAAGTACGCTTTAACGAGAAAAGATAGACAAAATTTTTGTACCATATGACACATGGAGAATAAAGGAAACATTCCCAAGTCGGTCAAATGTTGCCTTTTGAGAAAGAACATTCATTTGCTACGCTTTATTTTCTTAGGCGTTTCGCCTCCTCACATCCTCGGCCCTTAGCCCCAAATGACTGCATGGTCAAGTGGTTAGAACATCCATCTTGCAGTCAGGAGGTCTAGAGTTCGGCTGCTGGCCTTGTCATTACGAATACTTTACAAATGGAACCTACTGCCATTGTGCTTTATGCTAAGCATAAGCAATGAAGTAGAATATAGATAAAATTGAAGCAGTTCAGAGACGCGCAGCACGGTTTGTTCTTAATTACTATGATTATAGCTCAAGTGCAGATCTTTCAACAAAAATCTCCCAGACTCTAAAATGGAAATCCTTGCAGCACCGTAGGGCCTTAGCTGATCTTTGTATGTTTTACAAAATTAGAAACAACCTTGTGAACATTCCATTCCCACCTATTATCACCCCTTCCATCAGGCATGCTAACTGTTATAATCATGTTCAGGCCCTGCACTCTGAGGCATTCAAATACCAGTTCTTTGTTAGAAGTACTCGCCTTTGGAATACTATCCCCCATGTAATTAAGATTGAACCGTCTGTTTCATCCTTTCGTGCTGCTATCTCTAACTGGATCCTCTCCCATAGGTGGATCAGAGACCCATCGACAAATACATGGGTCCTCATTCAGTCAACTCTTTAGGGCCCTTGTCGTTTGTTTTTACTTGCACTGGTTGCTTTGTGGTTGTTTGGTTTGTGATTTTGTCTGTATTTCAATTTAGTTCCTATAGTTGCACTTTTTGTTGACAGTCACCTCACTTGGAGTGAACACACTCAGACCATTTCTAAGACCATCTCAAAGAACGTTGGAATTATAGCTCGGCTGCGCCATTATCTTCCTTGTAAAATCCTGCTCACTATGTACAATAGTCTGATTCATCCACATCTATCCTATTGTGCTCTTCTATGGGGTGGCACGTATTGTTCCAGGATTTACCGCCTCTTCGTTCTTCAGAAGAAAGCTCTTCGCCTTATAGCTAATTATCATCCGTCTCAAACTTCTTGTGAATTGTTTACAAAATTCATCATTCTCCATGTCTACGATATTCATCGCCATCAAACTGGTATTTTTATGTACTCCTGGTGTAACAATATTCTGCTAAATTTCTTCAAATCCATGTTTCACTTTCGACATGAGACACACACACACTTTACACGTTCCATGAGTTCTCTTTCTATTCCCTCATTTAGGCTAACATCTTCGCACCAAACAATTTGTTTTACTGAACCAACTCTTTGTAACTCCCTCCCACATAACATTCAACGGTGTCACCTATTTAAGAAATTCCTAATAATTTTTCTGATGAGTAAACGTAGCTGACTCTTCTTCCCACTTTCCCTTCTTCCTAGTTTCCTCCGCACTGATTTTCCTGTTGTTGTTTTCTGTATTCTCTTTCCTTTTGTTTACTTTGTCTTTGTTATTTTACGGAGGGCTCTTTTATTAGCTCTATGGAGCTTTTCTGAGTTTCCTCCTGAGTCTCTCTTTAGTTTTGATTCGTTGTATTATTTTTTGAATTGTGTGTAAATCCAGTGAATGACTCAAATAAATGTTGTCGAACCGAACCGAACCGAAGCAGTGAGCCACACAACTGCAAAAGGAGCCATGGCCGGACCGACTTCAACCAATTGGTTAGAAATAGATCCGTAAAACAACAAACTTGGCCCCCGAAAATACTAGCCTGAAAAGCAGTATCTGACAATGTTGATTTCCTTTCTCCACAGCATTGAGATAAGGCTATAAATTTGAAGTAATGATACAAACATGACAAAATTTAAAGTTTGATTCACTTACTGCCCATAGTGTGTGTTTGTGTGTGAGTGTGTACTTGTTTTATATTCAAACAGAGGACTGGAACAATGGATTTTCGGTCCTCTGTTGGAAATTCAATAGATTTCTCTGGAGTCCTCTCCTGTCCCAACAATAGACAGTCTATTGTTAAGGTTACGGTTAAGGAAGCAGGAACAAAGGAAAACACAATGAGGTCCTCAGGTTGTATCAAAAATAGGTCTTGGTGTGTGTGAGCGGGTTGGTTTGTAACACTTTTGCTTGTAAACACTGTATCTCAAGATAGCATTGACCGGCACTTTTCCATATTTGGTATATATATATAGATTTGTCATGTTGGGAGAAAGAACGCTGTTGCATTTTGGTGGATGTCAAAAGTAATTTACGATCACCAGAGGCCAAAAAGCCAAAAACCCTGAAAACACAATATCTCAAGTTAGGATTGACCGATACTTTTCAAATTTAGTATACAGATTTTTCATGTCGAGAAAAAGAACCCTATTGATTTTGATGGTGGTCAAAGGTCATTGGAGGTCATCGGAGGTAAAACAACGAAAACCGCTAAAATAGTTTGTAAACACAACATCTCAATGTAGGAATGACTGATGTTTAGTACTTTTGTTACATAGATTTTTCATGTTGAGAAGAAGAACCCAAATGCGTTTAGTGGACGACAAAGGCCAGTTCAGATCATCAGGGGTCAAATCCCCCCAAACCTCGTAAAAACAATATCTCAAGTTGGGAATGACAGATGATTTTCATATTTGGTTTTTAGATTTTCAAGCTGAAGAAAGAATCCTGCAATTGTTGGTGGAGGTTCAAAGGTCATTGGAAGTCATCGGAGGTAAAACTGCGAAAGGCGCTAAAATAGCAATATCTCAAGAGAGAATGATTGACGTTTATTATATTTAGCCCATAGATTTGCCATGTTGAGAAAAAGAACCCAAATGTTTTTGGTGAAGGTCAAAGTCCATTTGAGGTCATCAGGGGTCAAAACCCCAAACCTCGTAAACACGGTATCTCAAGTTAGGAAAGACTAGCACTTTTTTTTTGGACTATATAAATTTGTCACGCTTAAAAAAAAGAATCCTACAGTTTTTTTTAGGGTTTAAAGGTCTTTTGACTTCACCGGAGGTAAAATTGCAAAAACCGCAAAATAGCTTGTAAGCACAATATCTTAAGATAGGAATGACCGACACTTTTCATATTTGGTACATAGATTTTCATGTTGAGAAGATGAACCCTATTGTTTTTGGTGGAGGCCGATGGTCATTAAAGGTCACCGGCGGTAAACCTGCGATTACTTGAAAATGGCTTGTAAGCATGACATCTAGAGATAGGAATGGCCGACACTTTTCATATTTGGTTCATGGATTTTTCATGTTCATAATAGTAACCCTATTGTTTTTGTCAGAGGCCAAAGGTCTTTTGAGGTCACTGGCTGTGAAACTGTGAAAACCTCGAAAATGGCTTGTAAACACAACAGCTCAAGAAACTTTTCATATTTGGCAAATAGCTTCCTCATGTTGGGTGAAAGATCGCTATTATTTGTGTTTGGGGTCAAAGGTCATTTGGGGTTCCTAGAGGTAACACTGCAAAACCATGTAATTGGCTTTACTTTTAACTTTGTTTTGCCCTCCAAAGGTTCTGATGTTGCTTCCAACGTATTGCTCATTTTGTCCCCTGAAAAGACTTTTGCCCCAGAAAATTTTTCTTCCCTCCAGTAGGCCTACCTTGACTAGCTACATGCCTGAAAGGCTTGTTATCACAATATCTCAAGATGGTAATAATAGACAATTTTCATATTTAATTCATTAATTTGCAAAATTAACAGAGCTCAAAGGTCTTTTGTGGTCACAGGAGCTAAACGCGTACGTGCGAATACCAAGTAAATGGCTTGTTAACACAATATCTCAAGAAAGTAATGATGGACACTTTCCATATTTAGTTTGCAGATTTGTCATGTTAGAGGAAGCAGCGTATTGTTTTGTGGCGGTCAAAGACCATTTGATTCTAACAGAAGCAAAATGATGAAACCTTGTTAAAAAAAATGAGAGGGAGAACTGTGTTTTTGGTGGAGATCAGACAGGTCACCCTAGGTCAAATTCCAGGTCACCAGAGGTCAAATGTCATATGAGATCACCAGGGGTTAAAAGTTAAAACTTTGTTAACAAGATACCTCTAAGTATGAAAGTTGGAAGAATTTCCTATTTGGAGAAGATCCTATTGTATAGGAAATAGGTCACTGAATGGAACTGTCGATTTTCTTGATAAAGTTTGTCAGTGTACCTCAGCCTCTCAAGTTATTTACTCCAGGCTCATAAACCGATTCACCAAAGCCCCAATATCTAGGATTAACTGGCAGAGCCATTTTAATACTCTAACAGATAATGATTGGCTTAGGTTTTTCAGGATGCCCCATCTTACTGTTTCAGAGGCCAAACTCAGATATTTTCAATTTAAATTCTTACATAGGATCATTGCTACAAACAAACTACTTAATGAAAAAAAATGATTCAGATTTGTTTTCCTGTTGTGATACGAAAGTGGAGACCCTTGAGCAACTTCTTTTGGAATGTAATTTTACTGCTTCTTTCATTTTGGATGATGAAGCATGTGTGTTTAAAAAACAATTTTGCTTCTTTAAAAGAGATATCTTTTTGGCTACAGCGATATACATTGCCATCCCTATAATTTTTTAATTCTCCACATGAAATATTACATTTATGATTGTAAGAGAAATGAGAGGAAACCAATAGTTGGAGAATTTGTTTTTAAGTTTAATTTTGCCCTAAGTATTGAAAAATTTAATGATGCTAGGATTCTTCCTAACAAGAAAATAGGGTTAGTTTTAGTGATCTCTATCAAGCGTTCTCACCATGCTCAGATCTGTTCATTTGATTTTTGTTTTTTTCCGAGGAGGTAATTATGTTTTCCCTATGTAAGACTTTCCATGCGTTCTATGCATTTATCTGGAATAATTTGCATGCTCGAAATAACATGTATGCAAGCTGTAAGAAATGTGGGTTTGTGTAAGTATTCTCAACTGAATAAAAAATGTTGATTTTTCAATTTTTTTATTTATTCTTTTCTTTTTATAAATCAATTTTGATAAGATCGAATCATTTGAGGGTATCTTTCTGTTTAACCGCTGACCCCTTACGCCTTTTTGTTGCAAGATCTGCGTTTTTGGCAGAAATGTGTAACAGAATGTAAATAATGTATATATGGAGAGATCATGTTTTTGAATTAAATCGTGTTAAAAAAAAGTGAAACGAATAAAATGAAATACACGGAGAAAAAAAATAGATAAAGTAAAATAAAATAAAACGAGCCTGACATGGCGGGAGAGTAGTTGAAATCACTTTGGGCTCTCGAAGAATTTACCTTTTACGAAGGCATCGTCGCAAATATATCATTTTGCTCCTTACCATATGGTTTTTGGACATGTCAAAGTCAACTCAGGCTAAACGTGGGCGACCAGTTGGTTCATATGGTAAGAGAAAACGGGACGAAATTGCACGCCTTAGTCAGCAAGCCAGCTTAGGCTTTACACAGTCTGATCCTAACGTTAGTACATTAGGAGAAAGCATGTCTAACGTGGAATTGTTTGAGAGTGAGGGCGAAGACCTACCCTCAAAGTTCAGCAGAGTGCTCGATGAGGCTATGCAAAATATCTCTCAACAGCTGCAGGACTTAAACACCGAACTGAGAGGCATTGTGGATAAACATACCAAGCAAATTAAAGAACTTCAAAATCAAAATAAGAAGCTGAATGATAAAGTCAAAGACTTGGAACTTAAAGTACAGCAGCTACAGGGAGAAAGGCAGACTCAGGCTGACCAACTCAACAAGCAGGAACGTTTCTCGAGAAGGAACAATTTAAGAATTGTTGGAGTTAAAACAGAGGAAGGAGAGCGACCAATTAACATAGCCAAGGAGATCTTCGCTAAAGCTGGTGTGGAAAATTGCCACATTGAGAGAGCGCATCGGGACGGGCGAGTCGTTGAAGGGAGGGATCGTCATATCCTGGTCAAAGTTTCGTTTTATATGGACAAAGTTACCCTTTTGCGGAATTCTCGCTCTCGTCTCTCAGAGGAAGATTATTTTTTGACTGATGACCTAACTGTGGTAGATCTAAAAGAAAAGAGGAAGCATTCCAGAGAGGTAGCCATGCTCTATCAACAGGGTACCAAACTACGATTCTATGGAGGGCGATGGAGGAAGTCAGGTGGTGAACCTTACAACTTCGATGACACCAATGAATAAATAAAAACCGAAACTGATTCTGGACTGCAACTAGACGATTTTTATAATCTTTGGCTAAGTTCTGTTCTTTTAGGAAGCCATTAATTTATATATGGATGATTTTCAAGCCCAAACCATATTTCTTCCTAGTCGGGCTTTTCGTTCTTTATGTCCAGCACGATTTCGTTTGTGTAGGACTTTTTCTTAATGGAGAAGGAACCGTTTTTCCCGTCGGGACTAACCATCTTTTCTTCCATTTGGATGGGATTCTTTTTACCTTTAACTATATCTCCTTTAATCGTGAATCTATGCTCTGTGTTCTTCCTATGTAAGTTCCGTCGTGTATTTACGATTTATTTTTTGTTTATCTTTTCTATTCGTGATACCCCTTTAAAGTCTAGTAATCAGCTTTATGGTATTTGCCATGGCAACCCTTAAATTCATTTCATTCAATGCTAGAGGACTCAGACAATCACAAAAACGCAGGCGATTGTTCTCTTACCTGCACAGACGCAAGCCAGATATCACCTTAATCCAAGAAGCACATAGCTGTCTCACTGATGAAAAATATTGGTCCAACGAATGGGGAGGCAAGATTCTGTTCTCTCATGGTTCTACAAGTAGCCGAGGTGTTTGTTTACTCTTTAATCCACACTTACAGTTTGAAATTTTGAAACGAACTACCCATATGCACGGAAGGTACTTAATAGTAGATTTGAAGATTGTGGATAAAATAATTACTGTGATTGGAATATATGGTCCGAATGTGGACAACCCATCGTTTTTTAAGGATTTATCAAATGAATTAAGCAACTTCCATTGTGATTCTATAGTTATGGCTGGTGACTTCAACTTTGTGTTTAATCTGGATCTAGATAAGGTAGGAGGCTTACGTAAGACCAATTTTAAGTCTAGAGATGAATGTTTAACAATAATGACCATTTTCAATTTAGTCGATATTTGGAGAGAAAAAACCCATTGCTCAGATTATACACATGGAGTTCCAATATCACTCCTGGTATTCATTGCAGATTAGATTTTTACTTGATATCCCGTAATATGGAACACAATGTAGATGACGTCTCTTTATCACCTGGTATCCAATCAGACCATTCTTTTATATCATTGTCCTTTAAGCTTACTTCAACAAGTAGAGGTCCAGGATATTGGAAATTTAACAACTCCCTTTTAAACGATGCCCACTTCACCAACATCATAAATGATATTATTCGTAATGATACCGAAAATCCAAATTCACTTAACCCTTCTGTACGATGGGAAAATCTTAAGTTTAAGATTCGCTTGGTTGCTATAAGATATTCTAAGCAAAAGGCTACTGAGAGACGTCTTCAAGAACAATTACTTACAAGTAAAATTTCAGAACTAGAGCAAAAACTCTATTCGACTGAATCCCCTGAGATTCGATCCCAACTTGCAACAGCACAAAAATGATTTACTGTATTACTACGATTATAAACTGAAGGGGACAATTATAAGGTCAAGAGTTAGATGGGTTGAAGATGGTGAAAAAAACAGTAAGTACTTCTTGAATTTGGAGAAACGAAATAAACAAAGTAATTACATTCGAAAACTCTCAGACCAGGAGGGTCGTCTCATAAAAGACGACGGGGATATACTTAAAGAAATTCGTCTTTTTTATAGTTCTTTATATAAATCAAATGACACGTCAATTGATACTTTTCTTGATAATTTAGATCATCCTTATCTCGGCGTAGACGATTCTAAGCTCTGTGATGGTGAACTTACTTTACATGAATGTTCTACTGCACTTAATCTTCTAAGTAATGATAAAGCTCCGGGAAGTGATGGTTTCACGACCAACTTTTATAAACATTTTTGGCATTTAATAGGTCATCTTGTTGTTGATTCTATTAATCATGGTTACAATACAGGTTGTCTCTCTCCGGAACAGTCTCGTGGAGTAATCACCCTCATCCCCAAACCTGGAAAGGACTCATCATTACTTAAAAATTATCGACCTATATCTCTGTTAAATACAGACTACAAAATTGGGGCTAAGGCTATTGCTGCAAGAATGAAATTGGTAATTGATAATCTTATTGGTCCAAATCAAACTGGTTTTCTAAAAGGTAGGTTTATAGGTGAAAACATAAGGTTTGTTTTAGATGTAATTAATCATACTAGCGAATTTAATATACCGGGATTTCTGTTTTTAATCGATTTTGAAAAGGCTTTTGACAAGTTAGAATGGGAATTTATATACGCTACTCTCTCCTTTTTCAATTTTGGAAATAGCTTTAAACATTGGGTTAAAACATTTTACAATAATGCCCAAGCATGCGTTTGTAATAATGGCTATTTTTCCGGTTTTTTTCCAATCCAAAGAGGGGTGCGGCAGGGATGTCCCCTAAGCCCGTACCTTTTTATTTTGTGTGTAGAGACCCTTGCACTTACTGTGCTTCAGTCATCTAATATTAAAGGTATTTCAATAAGTGGTTCTGAAACTCGTATTCTGCAATATGCTGATGACACCACATTTATACTTGATGGTAGTAAAGAAAGTTTAAATGAATTGTTACGTATTCTCAATAATTTCTATAGATCGTCTGGTTTGAAGATTAATATTTCTAAATCCCATTTGTTCCCTTTAGGCCCTTTTGTTGGTAAAAACCAGTTTTCCTCTCCGACTTAAACATAGACATTACCTTGGGTCCAGTTACAATGTTAGGTGTCACTTTTACTCACAACGGGGATGACCTTTTTCCTCTCAATTATCAGCCCAAGCTTTCAAGGCTCAAGAGCATTCTTCGGGTTTGGGCCAGTCGCGATCTAACTCCCATAGGTCGTAATATTATTGTTAAAACGTTTGGCTTATCCCAGTTGGTTTATCTCTTCCTAGTATTACCTAATCCCCGAAGTCTTTCATTAGAGAGCTCGAGCAAGTTATTTTTGACTTTATTTGGGGTGGAAACCCTGATAAGGTTAAACGCTCTGTGATTATTAACCCTGTCAACGCCGGCGGTTTAAAGGTTATTCATGTCAATAGTTTTATTAATAGCCTCAAGTGTACCTGGATAAAACGCTATTGCAACAATTTACAAGGCCCGTGGAAAATTTTCTTTCATATAAGTTTAAAGAAATATGGCTGCAACCTCTTATTTAAATGCAATTGTCTGCAAAGTGAAGTTACACATATCCGAAATATTTTTGTCAGAGAAGTTGTACAATCATGGTGCAATATTTCATATACATCCCCTACAGAGGACTATGGCAGTCAAATATTGTGGAATAATTCTGATATTCGGATGAACGGTAAAATTGTGTTTTATAATTCGTTGTTTGAAAAGCATGTACTCTATGTAAGAGATCTTTTTGATAGACACGGTACCCCCTTATCTTTTGAAAATTTTAAGCATAAATTTGATGTAACAGGTCTACCTTTTACATTGTATTACGGTTTGATACATAGTATTCCGAACAGTTGGAGGGGCTCAATTACTAGTAATGATGGTAGTAATCAAAACATAAACGAAGGTTTTTTGAAAATTTTTTGAAATCACCTAGGTGTTCACAGTTTATTTACAACAAGTGCTTAGAAACGATTGCCGAGAAACCAACGGCCATAAAGAAATGGGTAGTCAACTTTAAAAACTTGACTGACCAGGATTGGTCCAATATTTATTGTACTCCTTGGCTCTCTACCACAGAAGCCAAGCTGCAGTATTTTCAGTTTAGATTAATCCATAGAGTCCTCCCAACGAATAGATTGCTTTGCTTAATGGGTAAGGCTGAATCCCCTTCTTGTACTTTTTGCAATATTGATGAAGAAACAATAGATCACATTTTTTGGAATTGTAGCTATACCACACAATTTATTAAAGCGGTGGAACTTTTGTTATTTAATAAACATTTTGTTTTCTCAAGACAAAGTTTCTTTTTTTATTTTGAAAAGACCAGTCATCCCTACAATTTTTTAGCTCTTCATATGAAAAACTATATTTTTAATTGTAAAAGAATGAAAAGTATACCTGAGGCAAATGAATTTTTCTATAAGTTTAAATTTGTGGTCAAAGTGGAAGAGTATAAAAAAGTAAGGAAAAAGAAAAATGTAAATATTGATAATATCAGAGAGGCGTTTGCCTCCTGTCCTAGTTTGTTTGATTAATATATTGAAGGGAGTGTTTTCTAGCATTGCTGTTTATGTAAATATATTTCGATTATATTAGGGTTATCACAAGATTATTAAGTTTGCAAATTTTATTTGAACATCATTTTGTAACACAACGTTTGTTTTTGGAGAACTTGAAATTGAAAATGAATAAATGGAGATAAAAAAATAAAATAAAAAAAAATAAATAAATAAATAAATAAATAAATAAAATAAAATAAAATAAAATAAAATAAAATAAAATACAATATTTTTTTTTCTTTTTCCAACTCTTTTATTGATTTCTTTCATATTTTTTTCACGTTCTGATTCATAACCATTTTTTTTTCTTCACCGCAGTGTAATCGAATATACAATAGTTAAGGTTATCTACATAATTATACAAGTTACATATAACCAAAGAAAGAAAAGAAAAAAAAAAGTAGAAATAAATGCACAATGTAGATCAACAAATATAGTAGAATAAAGATTTAGTATTAACATGTAGGTTGCATGCCACGATAGATAACACCACTTCTTAAATACCTATCTGTGATAAATATAATCGGCTACAATGGAGGGATATAACATGCGTCTTTTAAAAGGGCAACAGAGAGCAGGACAACGCAAGCAACGGAGCAAAGCTAATTCATGAGTTGCGGCAATGAATAGGAGAGCCCGGAACCCTATGATGAGATGTAAAATCAATTAAATCAAGTATGAAACGGATATTCTCACCTATAAAACGACCTTTTCTAAATCCAGTCTGGTTGTCTCCAATAATATTTGTAAGCACAGGTTTTAATCTAGAAGCCAGGACCTTTGCAGCAATCTTATAATCAGTATTGAGGAGACTGATAGGCCTGTAATTAGTAAGAAATTTATGATCTTTGTCGGGTTTAGGAATTAGTGTAATGATACTTCTACTTTGCTCAGAAGAAAGAGAGAATCGATTGTAGGCATAATTAAGAGAATCAACTACACATTTTCCAATTAAAGGCCAAAAGTGTTTGTAGAAGTCTATCGAAAGACCATCACTGCCCGGGGATTTTCCACTCGGCATGGACTTTAACGCATTCCAACATTTGTCAACGGTTAAAAGGCCATCACAAACACTGGGATCGTATTCACTTCCTAAAGGATTGAAGGCTGGAATAGTACTAAAAAAAGAAGAACCTGTGCTAGGTTTGTACCTATAGAGATTACGGAAAAAATTAAAATTTCATGGAGAATATCCTTTTGATTTGTGATGTCGGAATCACCGTTGCCTTTCAGACAAGAAATACTGTTGTTTGCTTTGTTCCTACGTTCCAAGTTGAAAAAATACTTAGAGCTCTTCTCACCATTTTCTACCCAACGGGCTTTCGATCTGATAATAAAACCTTTGAATTTGTCATCGTACAACTTAAGTAATTTATTACGAGCGTCCCTTAACTTATGTTGAAGATCCTCAGAGTTATTTTCATACATCTGCCTCTCAAGTCCTGAGATTGTACTTAGAATAGTTTTCTCATAAAAACGTGCATCTTTCGCCTTCTCCTTGGAGAAAGCAATAATCTTGGAACGAATAACAAACTTAAGATGTTCCCATTTTTCAGAGGGACTTAACAATCTAACATTTTCAAGCTCACCATTGATACAATCATTAATTAAATCGTTAAATTTCGGATCATCCAACAATGAATTATTAAACTTCCAATAACCTGGACCTCGCTTGTCCTTAACAAAGCGGATAGAGAGGACCACTAGAGAGTGGTCAGATTGTAGAGGTGGCAGAAATTCAACATTTAGAACATTGGGGGTTATGTTCCTAGATATAAGAAAAAATCAAGTCGGCAATGAATATCACTGATATTCGAATGCCAAGTATAATCCTTTAGCAATGGATTTAGCTCACGCCAAATGTCTACAAGGTTATGAAAATCCATAATACTTAAACACATATCACGAGCGTTAAAATTAGTTCTTGCAATCCCACCAATTTTGTCTAGGGCTAGATTAAACACAAAATTAAAATCCCCACCCCAGATAATGTTACTGCAGTCAAAACTTTTCAGAGCGTTTGAAACTTCACTGTAAAACATAGCATTGTCTAAATTAGGCCCGTAAATACAGGCAAGGGTCAAAGTGAAACCCTCGAGTGAGGTATCAATAATGATACACCTCCCGTGGTTATCACGGTAAGACTTAAGAATTGCACAGGAGAGGATTGGATTAAACAAAATTGCCACACCTTTACTTAAAGCAGTACCATGTGAAAACAAAATTTTACCACCCCATTCGTTTTGCCATATACGTTCGTCTTCTAAAGTACTATGGGTTTCCTGAACAAATACTATATGAGTGATTACGGTGTAAATAAGCAAACTGCTGTCTCCTTTTCTTATTCTGCCTTAGACCTCTTACATTGTAGGAACAAATTTTAAGGTTATCAGTGGCCATCATTCAACCAAATAAATAATAATAATAATAAAAACACAAGTCAATGAAAGACCTACACTGCACTTCCATTTTTCATAGAAAAACAAAATTATCTTACTTACGGTTGGTCTAAAAAAAGAGTTGGATTGGTAAACCACAAAAGACACACATACACAAGAAAAACAGATAAACACAAAAGTCAAAGGAGAAGATAACATGTCAAAGCCAACTACTGTAGGCAAACTTCAGCTGATGAATACCTCCTCAGAAATAACAGGACGGCGAAGGGTTCAGAAATAGTACATGTTACTGGGCAAACAAAACTGCAGAGCAAAGAAAATGCACGTTGCGATGCAGCCCTGGGAAACGCTCAATACAGGACATCCCGAACATTAACACAGCGGGTGCAAAAACACAGAAAGGCTTTTTCACGCTTTTCATAGCTTCTGACATACATCATGGCTCTAAAGAAGATTTCATGCAAGGTTTGACCAAGCTCGTAAACCAATCGAAGAGAGAAGGGCTGCACACACCGAAAGGTATAGTTGGTAAATGGAATGGGGATATCAACTGGGAGGATATACTAAATCTTACAAAGAAAATACATACCGAAAAGAAAGACGCAAAATCTCTGTATGCTGATCATAATGGAACATCATTCTGCAAAAAACTTTTTTATCGCTGCAGAAGATATAATAAACATGGTCGATACAATGAGTGGCAGCGAGATAATTGATTCTCTTCGTCAAAGGCTACCCAATTTTTTAGCGTCTAAAACATCTACCGTTAAACTGAAACAACAGATCAACAGCGAGATGAAAATCCTCAACCCGACGAAGATGGCAACGGGATTATCTATTTCTGCTGAAAAACTAAGAGGATGCCTTTTATATCTTTACCACTGGTTGGGAAGAGAAAAATGGTGGCGTTTGTTTGGCGATGCCAGCAAGTTTGTTCGAGACAAATCGTGTATTTTTGGCATTACAAATGTTAACAATTCTCAGTTATTGCACAACATAAAGTGGCATAGTCCAAAAGAAGTATGGATGACTCATTTTTTCTTTCTAGGTGACTCACGTGTTAACTTGGAGGCAAACTTAGGCCCAGACGGTGGCCAGCTAAACGAATTAATAAAGCTAATGTCTTCGCTTGGGAACAAAGTGTCTCTTTCTGGTGATTCCATGTTTTTCGACGCTATTTTTGGTACAAATTTTGGGCCCACTACAAAGTCCCACTGGACTCGATATCTACATGAACGACTCCGAAGAATCAAAAGGATTTTTTCGCAAAGAATCCGGTCGACGGTCGAACCTACAAAAAACTTTTATAGGGATCATAATGCTAAATTGCTCGATGTTCCTGCAGCGGACGCTATTGTAGATCCCAACCATGCTATCAGTCGCATAACTGAAAAGTTGATTAAAATGGTTTTACGGAATCTTTATCAAATAACGTCACTGATACCAGGAAAAGAAGGCATACGAAAACGTCAAACCGCGCTTAAGAACCTCATCCATAACATTTCCTCACGCGATGTTAGCGAGGAAAAAACGGCACTTTTACTCTACAATTCACTGAAAAAGACGAGTTAAAGGACTTCACATTGAACACAACTACGGCGGAGGTGATTCTTGCCCCACCGGATGCATTTGGACCAGATAGTGACTATCTACCCCTTCTTGAGAACGTCCCTCCCGATTCTCCTCATTCCCAGAGGTTACCTAAAGAATTACGCACCCTGCTCCAGATAAAAGATAGCACAGATGTATCTACAAAGTTGCCGGTGGCCATGCTTCACAATCTTATGTGGCAAATGTACACAATCGTAAATGCCGAGAGAGTGGAACGTAAAGAAAACACGGTGCCTGACAGCCAAAGGGAAGAAGACTATATATTTGGTTTGGATGAGACCATTATAAACCATTACATAGATCTGGCTGACAGGTACCATCGATTGTTCCTATTTTTGCATGGAATAAAAGATTTAACACCATCCATGATGAAAATGATAGACGTTATATCACTATAAATGAAAAATCTCCCCTTCAAGTCCCCAATGCGTTTGGCTACTGAAGCCGGGGAACATCGACACTACATGAACATGGTTTACTTTTACCATCACACCACCCTTGGAGGTGGAATAAACAAGTCATGTGTTATTCAGCAACTTTTTGAGTGGCAGTGGCGCCAGCTACGTTACAGAATCATGAATGGTCCTCCACAAGTCTCGGAAGCATTTCAGCGGCATGTCATGCAAGAGTAAAAACAATTACGGGATGCTTTGTCAAACCATGGAGTTACCAACCCAGGAAACACAGAAGCAAATGACCGTGACATTGATACAGAATTGATACAGAAAGGCAGGTGGACATGGTATCCACCCTAGACTTCGTGGAAAAACTTTTGTACTATCGGGGAAGTTATCAGTATCCCATGAGCAGCTAACAACTACAATCAATGCTCTAGGGGGAAGAGTGTGGGACAAGGCTTTGCCAGAAGATGAAATACCCGTCTCTTGGTTTGTAATCACAAAACAAAACGAATGCAATACAGCTCCCGGAAACGTTTCGACGGTTATTGCAGAGGGCTTTCGAAGAAAGTGGACCATTTTATCAGAAAAGTACATCCACGAGAGCACTCAAGAAGGACCTGATCTTGACATTGCCGACTACTCTCTCGATCTTACAAATCTACAGGATGCTCCAAAGAGGTACCTCCAGGCCCTTCAACCGACTACAAGATATAACACTGCCATGGACACCCCAAAGCGGTAAGCTCTTTAACGCATGTCAAAATAGTTTTGATTACCTGATATCATCCGATAATAAATTAGTCAGATTTTTTAATTTAAAGGGGCAATCAGAGTTTGACAGATCAAATCAACCTTCCGTTCCAGCACCTCAATTTTTCTTTCTAAACTGTTTGTATCCCAAAATACAGAGACATTAAAGAGGTTTTCCAAGCGAAGAAATGTTAATACTGGTGTTAATTACTTTTGAAAGAGAATTTCTCAATATTTTTCGGGTAAAAAAATCCATTTGTATGAAAACCAAGACAACCACCTCTTCCCAGTGACTAATCACAACTTTAAACTATTATACGAAAGATCATTTTTTGTTAGTTAGCACCCCACAGGCATGGATCATGGGGCGGTGGTGACGCGTCTCCCTCACTTTTTTGGAAGGAGGGACATCTCTTAAAAGTCCCCTTCACTTTTTCAAAAATTATGAAAACTAAAACTGTGAGGGTACAAAATATAGCGGTTAAATACGGTAAATGGGCCTAGGAAGTGCCATTTCCAACGGTCTGGAAGGCATTTTTGACCAAACTTTTCTCGTGCTTCCCGCCAACCCATGATTGAAGCGGAGCATTGGCAGCGTACTTGCCAACTCTTCCAGTACCTTAAGGGGACAGTTGTAGGCCTACCACATCAGACACACGTGGTATCTAGTGGTAAGCCTACGTACAAAAGCAACACCTTACACTTGTTTGAAGCTGTTAAGTGATTCTGTATACTTACATACTCTGTATGTTTATTAATACAAAATTTTTGTTTAAATTCATTATAATATATCTCCTTAGGCAGAGAAAATACCGTATAAAGTATGCACCAAGCCACATACTTTCACATTAAAAAATACAAAAATTTCTCATCGTGGGAGGGGGGACACACCCCCTCGGGCTCGGTCGCTTGCTCCCTCGCAAATGAATCTGTCGTAAATGGTGAAAAAGCCCCCCTCCCTCCACTTGGAGATAGATCCACGCCCCTGTAGCACCCAAGTGAAAGTATGTGGTTCAGAATTATTTGGGAACTGAAAATTATGGAAACCGCTGATTGTCCCTTTAAGATTCGGATATATAAGGAATTAACAACATTTCAAAGTATTGAAACTCGTAAAACAAGTTTACAGCCGAACGAGATTTCTTTAATATTTGTAAATGCAATCATTACACCACAAAATAGTGATAATATCCCAATCCAGTCAGAAGCGGTTCTAGGGACAAAATTTTAGGGGGGCTAGAACCGCATAAAGACTATTTTGTGAGCATATGTGTATCTTCACCACTCCTAAATTACAAACAATTTGCAGAAATTGTGGGGGGGGGGGGGCTAAAGAAAATTTTAAGGGGGATAGAGCCCCCCTCAGCCCCCACCGTAGAACCGTGCCTGAATCCAGTATATGTAGGCTCATTACCACCAGCTGAAAAAGGAGGGGTTATTGATCGTCACTGCTAAAGTGTATTTGGGTCTTTCCCAACTCTATGCTGTGGGTCGTGCCCCTTGCCTTTGCATGATTTAAGCCCACTGTGAATTTTGTTTTTCAATTTTCAACTCCTATACAACAGCGTATTTGCACTGACAAAGCTGCGAAATAACCAAAAAGCCGTTTCCAGTCATTCAGCCCAACTACGGTACTACAGAAGTCGCTATATGAAAGAAGCCAAAGGCAAAGGAAAGGCGTGCCCGGAAAAGATCATTGACAGGTGCGAATATCTTCCACAGGAAGCATTGCAAAGAGGTAATTAAAATTTCTCCAAATATCCACTTTTATGTGGGCATTTTTTCACTCTTTGTTCTATAAATGTAAGTTGAGATTGTTAATTTTATCTCTTCTGCTCGCTACTGACTCGCAAGTAGTAGCTTAAAAAATATATATGACCTTAAACTAGGATATATAATGTTGTAAGTTTTGATATTCAGCCGTGAGATCAAGCAGCTTTTAAAGATTAGTAGCCTCCATATTCTGGTAGCTATACCTATTGTAGCCTACAGCTGAACTGAAAGCACCATTTTATTTTGTAACTGTAATTATTCATATTTGTGTGTCTTTCATCTCAGTTATGTTTTAAGGCTTCCACTTCTCGTGCACTGTTCCCAAACACTCTTAAGACTTCTTTACTCATATCTTTATAAGTCTAAAGATGCAATTGTTTCTGTACGCTTCGGCACGCACCCACTTCGAGTGCTTCTTTTCAATGACAATTTGGGCAAAATTATGTAGCTCCAGCTGAGATCCGGGAATCCCTTCAGAGTACTCGACCCTCTCTTCGCCCCATAAATCCTCTTAATTTTTACTGGCTCAATGGCGCAAACTTTTCGCAGCTGTATATCCCTAGACTTGCAGCTGAATATCTAAAAAAAATTATACGGCTGCGAGTTCCGATATACAGCTGCGAGTTTTAATGAATGTCGCTTTGCGAGAAGATTCACAAAATGCACGGTGGCACTAAACTGCTAAAGACACGGATTTTCGCAAACATAAATGATTCATGTATTAAACTATGTTTTAACATCTTCCATCAAAGATACCTTTTGCAACTTACATGTTGTGTATACTGGTTCAATGGCGCAATTTTTTCGCAGCTGTATATCTCTAGACTCGCAGCTGTTTAGCTAAAAATTTATACGGCTGCGAGTTCCGATATGCAGCTGCGAGTTTAAATAAATGCCACTTTGCGAGAAGATAAAGTCTTCGCAAAATACACGGCGGCACTAAAGTACGGGTTTCAAACATAATTACATATTCATGCATAAAATTATGTTTTAAACATCTTTCATTCAAACTTTATTTTGCAACTTACATGTCGTGTATACTGGTCAAATGGTGCAACTTTTTCGCAGCTATATATCCCTAAACTCGCAGCTGAATAGCTAAAAAAAATTATACGGCTGCGACTTCCGATACAGCTGCGAGTTTATATGCCGCTTTGCGAGAGGATAAAGTCTTCGCAGAATACACGGTGGCACCAAAACACGGATTTCAAACATAATTACATATTCATGCATAAGATTATGTTTTAAACATCTTCTATTCAAACTATTTTGCAAATTACATGCCGTGTATACTGGTTCAATGGCGCAACTTTCCGCACCTGTATATCCCTGGACTCGCAGCTGTATATCTGAACTCGCAGCCGTATAAATTTTTGAGCTATACAGCTGCGAGTCTAGGGATATACAGCTGCCCTGCGGAAAAAATCGAGATTGGACCAATATATATGCGACATGTTTAGTTGCCAAATAAAACTTGGATAAAAGACATTTAAAACATAATTTAATACATGGATATGTTTGTTAGAAATCCGTGGTTCCTAAGGCACCGTGTATTTTGTGAAGACTTTATTCTCTCGCAAAGCGGCATTAATTTAAACTCGCAGCTGTATATCTGAACTCGCAGCCGTATAAATTTTTGAGCAATGCAGTAGCAAGTCTACAAGGATGTGCAACTACGATTTTTTTTTTTTTTTGAAAGTTATCCCAGCCTGTATTTAGACGGATCCTTTAGTCAAGTGATTGATGAGAAATTGCGCGGGTTTTTCAGCCTTGATTTTAGTCATCATGTCTATTACCAGTAATGTAGGTGGCTGCAAACAACCTATAACCCCGGCTTAAGCAGATTGAGTGCCGTATGTTTAATTGATTACAACCATTCATGGTAAAGACAGACGTAAGAAATGAAATATGGACCCCCAGAATGGCGGGCAAAACAAAGGATCACTTGGTACCCGATTTGTGTATAGGAAGTATAAGCTTCAAAGCAACGTTGAAAGATGTATAAAACAAATATAATTATGTATGTTACTCGGTGCATGTTTACCGATGCGACTAACTGACTATGTTGGGATTGTCTAATCATTTACACTAAAAAACAAATTTTAGGAACTGAACACTTTTTTAAACGTCCCCCCCCCCCCTACAAAGTTTGTAAAAAGTTTAGATGCTTTAAACAGGGGCGTCAAATTCCTGAACGTTTTTTGTTTGGACGCGTTTAATTGCTAAAGATAAACTGTTTGAAAGGTTTACAAGAGGGGGGCAGGAGCTGTGTTCACTTGCTGAACATATCTTTAGAGTATAATCGCGGATGGGCGTTCATTTAACTCGCAGCTGTATACTTAAGCTGGCTGCCAGTTAAAATAGAAATAGCGGCGAAAAGATTGACACGTAATCTTCATAGCAGCAATCAAAGATTTATAAAACATACTTAAACATGTAAATCAAATGTTGTTTACGGATTTATCTGTTTATGCGGGCTGAAAGCTCTTCCTCTTATCTTCTCTCACTAAACTTGGCGGCTGCAAATTCGCAGCGTTGGAACTCACAACAGTAAAGGCTGTCATTTAAGTTATATTTATGTGTGGTTGATTGTGTGTTCTCGTGTGTGTGTGTATGTGCGTGTGCGCGTGTTTATAATTCACGTTTCTTATTCATTCTGCAGGTGTGAAACCCTTTTCCGATCCGACCCAAATGCTAAAATTGCTGTCGAGGAGGTAGTAAATCTGTTGACAATAGATTGGCCAGGCTTATCCAAGAGAGCTGTTGGCGTTGCAATTAGAAAGGTATTCCCTGAAATCCGAAGACTCTACTCCGGAAAGACAAAGACCAGACCGGGAAGATGGCATTACTACGGAATATCGCGCATTAAGTCTGCAGCGCCAACGAAAAAACATAATGAAGCCAAACCAGCACGACCTGCGAAAAGAGCAGCGGCAGTAGCACCACCACCACCACATCCATTAACATTTTTACCACATTTACCGCTTTCTATGATTCCGGATAGGAAGTTGCTATCTATCCAGAAAGAAATTGGTAAAGGTGTTTTCGGATCCTGTTCGAAGGGATCATATAAAGGTATGAGTGTTGCCATTAAAACATTCCTTAATCCACAACAGAAGGCACAGGAAAAGCTTATGGCAGAACTTCACCATGAAGCAGCAATGATGATCAAAATTCCGTCTCACCAAAATATTCCTCTTCTACTCGGAATCATCTCATCCCCACGGCGTCCTCTCATGTTGGTGACGAAATTGAACGCGGTAGACGCAAGGCCAACTACCTTGTGAAAGGCACAAAGAAATCCACTATTGTGGATGAATTGGCTGGATCTGTTCAAGCAGATTGCCGAAGGATTACAAGCTATGCATGCTTGTGGAGTTGTTCACAATGCCATCAAAGGTGAGGGTATGTTCCAGGTTTTGACTCCACATTCAGTCAGGAAGACGTGAAAATTGCAGCTATGCTGTCTTCTTCCAGTTATACGGTTCGCCATATACTCTATAAACACTATGGCCAAAACTGACCAACGATTGTTCATGTAATGCATTTCATTGAGTTAGAAACTCTTAACTCACCCCAAATCCTCACAGTACTGCGACATTTTTTCTGTAGCCTGCATAATCGATCCTGTGTTTTGAATACTTTCACAGTAGTTTACTGAGAACAAAAATGTTTTACAAGGTTTTATGCCATAAAAATTTAAACATGCAGCACCAGTTTTCTTTTGATCTCGAAATGTTTCATACAGTATTCAGATATAAGAATTTAAACTTCAAGCCAAACCCCCCCCCCCCCCCCCCCAGTATGCCGTTTTCAAAGTACACTTGAAGTCCCTGTCACAACAACGGAAACAACAACAAAAAATAGTAGCAGAATTGTTTTTAGACTTGGTATAGATTCCGTATTTAATAATGTCCTTTTCAGAAAATGTCACTGAATCCAAAGTGTCCAGTAGTCAGAATAAGTTGAGCCCACAAATACAGATTTAGTGTAATTCGGTTCATTTTTCTTTTTCATATTTATTTCTGATTTGCAATTTTTAGATGACAACATCGTTATTGAAAGGAAGGACAAGTGCGAGGAGGGGGGACAGTATGTACCAGTCATCATCGACTTTGGAAAGGCTGGTCTTATAGGTTCCCAAAAGAATTTTCGTCTGTCGAAGGAAGAAAAAAAGTCATGGAGACGGAGATATCCATTCATCGCCCCAGAGATCATAGAAAGAATGGAACCTGCTAGTGCATCGACAGACGTGTATTCTTATGGATACCTTATTCACCGTCTGCAGTGCAAAGTGAAGAAGGACTACGAAATTTTTAAGAAGTGCAGATTGTTATGCACGGCGGAATCTGCAAAGAGATCCTCCCTATTTTATATCTAATACAAGAACTTCAAAATAGCCTAAAAGAATAAGACCGTAAGCAACGCACTGGCAAGTAAAGTGAGGAACCGAGGTTGTTGCAAGCTTTTCATGAAAAAAGATTGCATTTGTCTGTCTGTATTTTGTTGCCAGAGCAAAATCAGGCCTCTTGTATTTTAATCGACTTTACTTTCTTATGCAACTTTAGGGTATTTCATCGGATTGCAATATATGTTTTCTTACGTACAACAATACGTTTTCGGGTAGACCCAAGCTGATGGAAAACGGCAGTTATGTAGTTCATTGAGGAAGGGAATCCTGTTCCACTACCCCCTTTTTAGAAGAAAACGTTTGTCATTTTATATTGATTTCGTTAGTATTGTGAACGTTACGGGACGGTTTCTCTATGCACTACCAATAGAAAGCGAACTGTTGTAACACACTCATTGAGCTTATCATAATTTAACGGGTCGCCACTTTTGTCGACGTTTCTTGGGATTTTACCTATTTCAGTCCTATAAAATGTTTAGAAATCATAACATAGGCCTACTTGTAAAAGTATATTTTCGACCGTAAAAGTTTAAATCAACATTATTTAACTTCTACATTAAATACACATTGAGAAATATTCTGTTACCGCGTATTTGTATTGTTCTGCAGAAAGCGAAGTCTAGTCTGCACGACAAAGATACTATAGAGAACCACAGATGTTCCATGTATATTACAAATATACTTAAACAAGATCATATGTTGTCGTCTTATGGTACTTCCCTATTGTTTTATAGCTAGGGGAATCTTTCATTTTGGTTAAAGGGCTGCTGAAAAATAACCATAAAGATCTGGTAGCTAAACAAGCATTCTAAAATTTGTACAAAATTGTTTCTGATCTTGAATAAGCCTATCTGTTGCTAACACATTTGTTTTTAATTGGTTTGGACGGAGGAATCGTTTAAGTAGTTAGATAATATTTTTTAACTTTTCGAGAAGATATTTTAACTTAACCCCCACAGCGAATGAATTACGAACAGCCGTCGACTGAACATAGCTAGGCAATTTTTCCAAACAGTTATTGGTTCAAATTCATAAGAAAGACGTCGGCAGACCTGCTCACAAACTCTCCCCAAAAATGCCTCTTTACTCTCGAAACAAGAAATTTTTACTACAGTAAGTCTTAAAGAAATCAAATCAAATGTACCATAATTTGCAACAATGATTGGATTGTGAGTCTACGAGAGATAAGGCTTTACGATTATTACTCAATTTTACGCGAAAATTATATCCCTTCACTTCTTCATGTCTTTAAAATAAAAGTCAGAACAAACTGTTCATAAATATAAAAACAAATATGCCACTTTACAATATACCGGTCATTAACCGGTGATTCACGTTAACCTTGCACTTGAAGTACATCACAGTCAGCAAGTGACCTTATGACCTCCTATTCTAAACAGTGCACGGACGCACGGACGTCCCGACGACGACAGCAGGCAATAAATTGCGGTGGTATCGCCGGATCGCTTACATAGTTGTGGTTTTGTTCTAGGCTTAATTGCCCCCAAATCTAGGGGAAATAAAATGACCAGATATCCCGTTAGCAAGACCGTAATGATTGTAGTTTGGGGTGAGAGGTCTGGCCCTTTAAGCAAGAGATCAATGGCGCTGTTTGCTAAGCTATATGGGGAATTCCATTTTCTATTCTTATACCACATCACGCGGTGTCGGGTAAGAAGTTGCGTGACGGACTGTTACGGACGCGTAAAAGAGACATAAAATTGACAAACTAACTTGGTACAAGAGTAACAGAGATTCGTTAAATGTCCCAAGCAGTCACAGCGGTTGTTTGATTACTGAATAAAATAATTTTAGACTAGACCTGATGTGTCTAGCCTCTTTCATATAAAAGATAGGCCAAATATGTAGTGGGAGCTTTCATATTAAAGATAGGCCAAATATGTAGTGGGGAGCTTTCATATTAAAGATAGGCCTAATATGTAGTGGGGAGCTTCCATATAGTCAGGCAGGCGCGTAGTCAGGAATTTGTAAGGGAAAACGGCATTTGTTGCGAAGAAGCGAAGCAACCGAACCCTGGCCCGTTTATGGCATACGTGCTTGCACGAGAGGTTGTCCTGAGTATGCAGAATCACATATAACAGCCTCAAACAATGAAGGTGTTGCTTTTTTACATAGTCCTAACACTAGATGGGTGCACCTGACATGTTATGCCTACAATATGTTCCAGCGTTCAGTATCGGGTTGAGTTGGCAAGTATGCGGTGAGTGATCCCCAAGCGGAGCTTGAGAAAATTTCAGATGCCTCCCATGTCGCTGGAAATCGTATCAGCCAGGGAATATTTATAACATGTAAAGAGGGAAGCACTAGCAGAAATTTATTTGAAAAGAGCTAAAATGAAATAAACTTTTGACCTGTTAGAAATGATTTATAACCCTGGGGCAATAACTGAGTCTGGCTGTGTGTGGATAAATATGAGTTCTAGATCGCTCTTGGAGGGACTTGGAGTAATGAGAATGATTGTTGCTAAATATAAATAACCCGTGTTCCTGAAGGAGAAACATAAACAAAAAAGAGTGTTTAGATTCAAGAATAACTTTAATATATAAATTATTTGAAAAAAGGTTTCTGGTGAAAATAAAGTGAAGTAGAGTAGTTGTCCCGGTGGAAATGGTTTAAGAGTATCATGTGACGGATGAGCAGGGTCCATTTTGCTCTACTTTCAGTGACCGTTATTGCCAACCGCTACACTAGCTCCGTAAGTTTACTATCATTTCTAATTACGAATGTGTATACAATCTTCGACAAAAATAGAGGACAAACTCCGATCCGCGCATCAACGTTAAAGTTTCTGGACGCTCAGGGCTACCGCAACATTGGATGGGGAAGGGGGAGGGGGGTGGCGATCCCTTCATTGCTTGTTCACGGCTTTTACCAGGAATACTAAATGAAGTTTGAGAAAACAATGTTAGACGTACCCTGAACCTGGCTCAGGGTATCTACCTGCTTCAAGCCTCTTCTACAGAACCATTCTCGTCCGATGTACCCCGCCGAGCGAACTTTGTTTTCTCAGCTCCTCAGCTTCCAAAACCATGACTGAGCAAGAAAGTTGCCGTACAGCTTGCTACGCAGGTAACGTAACGTGGCCAGTGACAGATTTCCCTGGATCCGCCACTGCTAACTCTGCATCATCTTGCAATCTTAACCTAGGAACGAAATAGTGACGAGTGCCAGGAATGCCTAAAGCCCCGTTCCCACTTGGCCGAATGTGAGCACGAATAATTACGAATGCGGCATTTCCGAATGAAATTATACTATTCGTAAACTTCTCTTGTTCAGCTGTGGGTAAAATAAAGTTAACGGAGCGTTTCCGTATAAGATACGAATAAGTACGGAAAGATTGCGAATACTCGACTAATTACAAGTTGATTAAGAACGGCAACGAACATATGCGGATCAATCGCGCGAAGTACCGAACAGGAAGGTTACGAATATTTACAAATGCATTCAGAAACATCACGAACATTTATCGACGTATTTAGAAGTATTTTCGAATGTTTCAGATATAGTTCGATTGCTTCACGTTAATTCTTGAATCTTTACGAATATTTTCGACTTCTCTCGACTATTTGTGATTAGATCAGGAGGATGAAAAGTCAGAAAATTAATTTCTGTATATATCTGTGTATACACCTGTTTATATCTGTGGCTGCCTTCACAAACCAAAGCACATTTGATAGTTTCAAGCAGCCAGGCAAGAACCTGTCAGGATGGACCACAACTACCACAACCTCCAGCTGGAGGAAGAAATGTTAATGACACTGACCCTGTCCCCTGTACTGAATCCGTCTCTGACACCGATCTAGTTTCCTGCACTAATCCTGTCCCCTCCACTGATTATGTCTCCTGCACCTCCATCTCCTCCTCTATGCCCAGTGCCTGCTGACCTGTGTCTTGGGATGCAGGTCGATTTGCTGGAGAGGTCTCCTTATGTTTCTTTCCGCCTAGGCATTCTGTGTGTCAAAGATACGTGAACTTTGCATATAGGCAGCGGAAGATGTTTTTATTGGGGGCCACAAGTTTTGGGCAGGCGACAAAACCATGATGCGGTAAGGTTTCCGGTTTTGAGCAAAGCGCAAAATCCCATCGGTATGGGTTCAGGGGGTGAAGCCCCCGGAAGCTCAGCGATTTTAGTGATTTGAAAGGCTCCCAAAATGGTCAAAAATCATATTCAAATAAAGGACTCTAAACTATGAATTTAATTCAGGAGTGGGGTGAGGTAAGGGACGACATTGGAATCGTGAAATACTATGGCATTTGATTAAGGAGAAACATACTTCACAGTAATTTTAGGGGGCAAAGCCAAAATGTTGAAGCTACTCAATTTTGAATATGTGATTGATAATTTGAGACAGAGCATTTTTAAGAGATCCAAAGTGTTTGGTGGCATTTTATCAATGTTGAGTTCTATTTAAAATCCCGAGGCAATATGCGTGGGGTCCAGGGGCCCGCAACAGGACCCCGGAAGCTCTGACATTTTAGGTTTTTAGGGGACTTAATGTAAGCAAAAAAGTACCTTTTGTATAGGTATTACTAATAATACTAAAAGGGACATTATTACTGGGGAAAATGTGTGTAACTGGGGCCAACAAGTGGACTGGGGACATCCCCTCGCTCAGCTTGTTTAAAAGGCCCCGATTTGAGAAGAAGAAAGATAATTTGAAAAAAAGAAAGATAGCTTGCAAAAAGGTTTGATTTAAATACTTAAAGGATGAAAATAAACTATCCTACAGGTTATCATTAATGTGGGCGTCCGGGGGGGGGGGGTATCCCCCGGAAGCTTTGCAACTTTTGCATTCTGAAAAGTAATAATTTAGCCTAAGAATAACGTAAATGTAATAAAAGCAACTTAAATTTGTTTAATTACTTTTTAAAAATTTATTTTGCGACATTCAGTTACTGGGGGCTATGCCCCCCCCCCCCAAAATCTTATGATAAATATTGGGGGCCATGCCCAAAAATCTTATAAAAAATATTGGGCCATACCCCCTGCCCCCTCGCTATGGCTTGCACTGCATACTGAGTAAATTCACAAAATGAGCCGTTGCTTTTAACGTGACTCCAAAAGCATTCCATTTCAATCAGAGACAATTCGAAAATACTTAAGACGTGTTTTGTTATGTTTCCGGTCATTTACGGCTAGTTTCTGAATGATTACGAACCTTTCACGAACTTCAGCGCAGTACATGGGTTAATCGCAAGCATGTTCGTATAGTATTTATAAAGACTCTGATCCATTTCGCAAGTGTTCGTAAATTGTCGTATGATATCCATACACGTTTCTTGCGTTCGTTATTGATTCGGGTTTGAGTTCATAAGCTGTCCTTAGAACTCATAAACAGTCGAAAAAGTCCGTATCCTTTCTGTGTTTGATTCCAGTGGCGTCGCCAAGGGGAAATCCAGGGGCCGTGCCCCCTGAAAAAGCGTGTGCCCCCCGTGTGTCCCCCAACTGAGATTTGAGATTTTCAAAAAAAAAATAGTCTTCTGTAGTCAAAGTGTGACTATGTTTTTTTAGGATTCGATTCCTCTGAAAAGAAAAGGCAGTAAATTTTCATGTTTTCCAAATGAAAACATCGCAAAAACCTTGAAAATGCCATTGCCGGCTGTCTGAGGGGTTGCGTTTTTTCAACATTTTCTTCACACTCCCGACTTCGTCAATGAAGGTGGCGCACCTCAGGTTACCCTTCAAGCAGGATTAGGCCTACATTTTTCCTTCAGAGGATTACATCTAATTGCCCATCAACTGCCTTTTCTTTCTCTTTCTTGTGCAGCTCGGCTTCCTCAAAACGTCAGCCGGAACCACTCTTGAGAGTAGTTTCACTAACGTTAGTGTTGTTACCAAAAATAAAATCTTACTCGAAATTGCCCTGTAAGTAATTTGTATACCAGTGTAAAGACAACCCTTTTAAAAACAAATTCAAAACCTTACAAACACACTAAAACCCGGGAGTCCCGGGAGCCCGGCTTTGCCCCTGGACCCCCACTAAGACTCACTTTGAAGTGCCCATCAATTTTTTTCTATATAGATCATCTACCCCTTTTTCCTGAGCCTGATAAGCTCTTGGTAGTTGAATTAGTGGTTTTTTACAGAAAGGCTTTCTTGAAGTTACGCCGGAGGTATCTTTTAGACCAGTGTTAAGTCAATTAAATTACCCTTATATAACGTCTTTAATACCTCGCAGAAGGTTTCCAGAGCTTGCACGAATGGAAAACCGATGAATTTCAGAACGATTTCAGAACAAAAAAGTGGCCATTCGTTATTATTGGTGCTCACATTCGGTCAAGTGGGAAGGGGCTTATGCTAGATGTTTGTCACTTGAACTGATTAGAGTGCAAAATTTTATTTTGTTTTTTTATATAATTGATTAAACGTGAGCCTGAATGAATGAAGTTAAAAGGAAATTTTGACATTTAAAAGCACGACATTTTACATTATTCGTAATTTCTTCATTGTGGGCGACTTACAACTTAGACTTTTCAAGGTCTTTCTCGGCGATATCATTCCCTGACTAATGTTTTTAACGAGTGAAATCCTAGCAGACTTTGCATAGTCTACTGAACTTAGGCCTACAGCTGTTATGTCCTTCTTACGATTCCGTATGGTAACATGGTTCGGGAGGTCGTTCCGTGTCAACTATCACCACACACTGAGTACGGCATGAAATAACAGGAAAAACGACAGGAAACATACTGTAATATAGGAAACACCCTTGGCACAGAACAACGAATAACAACGAATTTGGCGTCTCCTTGTGTCCGGTCATGGATCTGTTGCAACTCCCTGGTCTGGTGAAGTCTGTGTGCCGACTCACCCATGGTGGCTTTGAGTCCTAAGAGAGGAGCTAGAAGAAGATTCCTGGTACATGTTGCGAAGGTCATATGCAATTGGGCAGTACAAAGTACAAACAGTTATCATCGTCCATTTAATTGACGATACCTACCTTGTACGCAACTACCAGTACGGTCCTCTTTTTACAAGGGCCATGCATTTTTGAACACTGCTGTGGATTTCATCCAAATTTGTATTAGGCCAGGCGAGGATCCCAAGTAGGTTTTAGGATTGTTTCACTTTGTATGTTTGCTTGTTTTTAAGCTCTTCCCTTGCAGAAACCAGTGGCGTAGCCAGGATGGAATTTTTTTGGGTGCCTAGGTAACAAGTGGGGGGGGGGGGGCTGGTACCTCCGAGGGTCAGGCGCGGCAAGACTATCTAAGCGGAGCGCCACCATCAATTGGCGCGGGGCGTACAAGAAAATTTGGGTTGTAACCCTCCAGATGGCTGTAAACGGCACTTTCCAGTTCCCACGTGTTTTAAGCTGGATGTACCCAGCCTTGAAATACGAATTTCATGTCTGCTACTTCTCAAATAGTGTGAATAAAAAAATCAATCTATGAAAAACGATAATACACTTTTAAGGGACCCAAAATCTGGGCAATTTTGATCTGTGCCATCGCCTGGGGGATGAGACTAAAGGGAACCGGTATCTCCCTTTCTCTTGGGAAAAATCATGAACTTCAGGAGAACGTAGATCGCAAATGCAACAATATTTGAAAAGATTTCAGCTTCAATAGGAAAACCAAAGTTAGTTGTGTCCCCTTCTGAGAAACTTTCTTTGCGTTAGATTTGCTAGATGGAAAATGGTGCTATGTTTGGCAGAACTATTAACTGATTATAGGCCTATATGTTTTAGGATTTTCCTATTTGGGGAGCATGAAAATTTTCAAAATACTCATTTTTAGTCTTTGTAGAGATTTTACAAGTGACGTACATACTACCAAAGAAACAATGTTTTCCGGTTTTCAGTGGTGTTTGGATGCAAAATGCTGCACTAGTTGTCATCGGTACATTACGTAGTCAAAATCAAAATACTACGAGTAAATCTCTCAAAATGTTTAAACCGCATAGCAGAAGTATGGATCATGCGGGAAACACATGAAATGCGGCCCTTGTGGACATTTTACAGATCCGCCCGGGCGCCAGTGCCAACTAGTAAAAGGAGGACTTGTCGAAAAATCGTTCTACAGTGGCACTTGCAATGGGAAGGAGTGAGACACGACATAGGCTTACTTGTTAGAGATGGATAGGAAGAATTATTCGAAGGCAGTACCTTAACCTTAAAGGGCCAATCCTCTCACCCCAAACCAAAATTTTGGTAGGGGTGTACTGAAATTCTCCAATGGCTCATCTCCTTGATTTGCAGCTAATTCAAACAAGGCAGAGTACCAAAGCTTTTATTCAAATCAAGTAAGGGTAGGCGGTGCGCTATCTGACGTCACATGGGTAGTCGACGAACCTTCAGTGCACATTTGAAGGAAAGGCCCGAAATCATCAAACGTGATTTCATCGAAAGGCTTAAAGAGGCATTTTTTCAAAGCGAATTTATTGCCGGGATTGATTATTTTTTGTTTGGTCGTTATGACCAGACTAGACCGGTTTCTGTTGCTTCGTCTCAAATAATGGCCCAACTTCATCAGTAGTAAACCGTTATTAATTCGGTTAGGGTAAATAATCATTTTGTCTCATGATAGGACAATAGAAATATCAAACGAAATAACTTCTTGTGAATTAAGCCCATTGAGTTTTTGCTTTAGTAATTAGCACAACTTTCACTCGATCACTGATGCTTAGTTTTAGCCGTGACGAGATCATGGGGAAACACATATCATGTGGGAGTGAACAAATTGCCGTTCGTTTTTGAGGCAAGTTCATATTTTAATATAAATTAGCATGAGAGCCGTGGACTGTGACAATTCCCGGCAGGGTCGCCTTGTTACCTGTTGCGTTAAAGGGATCTTAGCGGTAGCACCTTGCAATCCCTTTTCAACTAAGTAGGTTTAGGTGAGAACCCTTTTTAACGAGGTATAATATTTCTTTCCAGACTACTCTGCTTAATTCCCTTAACATTATTTGTAGGGGGTTCAGAGTGTCGTTCTCAAAATACCCGTTTACTTTCGTAGTTTAAGTGAGGGTTAAGTGTCGTTCTCAAGAAGCTTTTGCATGCGTAATTGGCATAGCGCTAGGAGCCACTGTTCTCTTCTAAGGCATTACATTAATATGAACCTTACTAATTTTGGCCTTCATATTGATAGCCCGGGTTATAAATCTTTGTTCCATCTAAGAAGTTATTTCTTGATGTATTTGTGGGGTCCTTTCGCCGTTGAAAAGGTTGTGGGCAATTTATGACTACGTATAGTCTTATATTTCCTTTTAGGCAAGAGGTTTGACAGATGTTTACACACCATAAGGTTGCCTTTATTTTAGGCGGGAACATCGGGATTGAAACCAATAATTGAAGCTTTCCAGAGGTAATTTTTACCTTTGGTTCTTCCCTTGGCGATTTTCAGCCTTTGGGGGGATGGTTTCTTATAAGTTTTGTCTTTGAAGACTGGAGAGGATGGGAGTTCTACTTTGAGATTCTCCATCCCAAACTGATATCGAAGTACCAAAACGAAGTCCTTGAATAGTGTAATTTGGACGTGAAAGAGAATACCTCGGATTCTGGCTCCTGATTGGTCAACTTGAAAGGCGCGAAGGCCTCAGTTGGGTTTGCTGTCAAACTTATACCAAAGTGTGCTAGTTTGAAAGGTTCATTACGTGAATTTTATACTTTAAGTTTCCTCCTTAAGGTAGGAAAGGACTTGAAAATTTAGTCCTTATGTTAACGTCAGAGATTCCTCGAAAGAATTCTCAGCGTATCTAACCTACGTCTCATTTTCCGAAGAAAAGAGAAGCAAATTCAAGTCAAGTAAGGGTAGGCGGTGCGCTATCTGACGTCACATGGGTAGTCGACGAACCTTCAGTGCACATTATACACAGAATAAACTGTACTGAGAGTGTTTTGTAAATAAACATTGAGCTTTTCTGTACTCGACTCGAAGCAATCAACTGAGAGTGTCTCTGGATGAGGATGAATTTCAGACTATTGTGGGAGGAGCTTAAGTAAGAAGGTTAGGAGAATTGGTACTCAGTGTTTGGGGTGAGAGAAAAGGGCGTTTAAGGCTTATTTTGAGTATGATAAAGTATAGGAACGGTCGTGTAAGAATGGTCTCCGGTGTATGATCGGCCTTGTTTTCAGTAAAATCAACCAGTCATCCGAAAGGCAGAAAGGGTCTTAACCTAACAAAGTCAAATTCGAGTTTGCCGTCGAAACGTTCGTTTCATCTTCGAAGTGTAATGCAATAAACGACAATGCAGATTATATACGGTATCTAATATAGTGAAAGTAATCATTTTGAAGTTATTACTTGATTTCATACGTGCACACAAAATGTGTTTTACACACATTCATGCATGTTGTTTTAATTGTTACACATTATATTTATTTAGCCTACTGTTTTTGAAGGAAATACTTCAAAGTGTATTTCCGTTCAAACATTTTATTTTTTCTCAATTACTTTATCAGGAGGCAACCTGAGGCAACCTGAGGCTACCTTGGTGTCAACTAAAGTGTGCTCCTAGCATCCGACATGTTTCTACCTCATGTAGGGAAATTTTTCGATTCCAGTGGATGAACAAAATCGTTCCAAAATGATACTTGGTGTGGTGGGTAGAATATTTGGATCTATTGACTCAAAAAGCTATGAACGTTACTTCCAGTGGCGTAGCCACGGGGGGCACGGCACGGGGGGACGTGCCCCCCCCCCCACAGCAAAGTTGTCCCCCCCCCCCCATCCAATTGCAATCTGCCCCGCTCAACATGTTGTGAGACATGCGCACTTACATTTTATCTGCTGAAATGATGAAAGGTGAGTGGCCAATTTCTTCGAACTACGGGCAGCCTTTCACTTGCCCTCCCTGGTCTCCCTTCGTTGCACTGTATGCATACACCGGTAACTAAGAACGCGTTAATCAGCCACGTGTGTATCCTCTGTAGAAAACTATGCTGCGGTCTCACAAAATCACGGTGAGTCAGGTCAAAATGCTTATTGCAGCTTGGGTATACATGTGCACTCAATCGTGCTCGGGGGCTCTTCGTGTGTTAAGTCTCATCTAGCTCCCAAAACCCTCTCAATGTGAGACATGAATGCAACATGAATACTGTCAAAAGTCTACAAACTTGTCTGTTTTCAAAGAGGAGTCTTGAAGAAAATTGGAAATCAAACGATTAGGACCACATAGGCCGCACATACTGTCTGTATCTTCTTCACGTAGGTTTTCACCCAGCTGCTACACTAAGTACGAATGATGATAGGTTAAATGCTTTAGCTATGCTATCAATTGAAAAGAAGTTCATAAGAGAAAATTCAAATTCTAATCAACGTGGTCAAGTGTTGTCCTTAAGTGGACGTATAGCTTCTTCGGGAAGCAGTATCAAGTTTGGTTTCGCCGAACGGCCCTTTGCCAGAGGGTCGGGAGGACCTTGGAAAAAGTAATTGAAATGTTTGCTCATCTCAAAGAAAGACGAATGCATTGTCATAGCCACGGGAACCTCGAGCCAGTTTTAAGACTAAATTCAATGAAATAATGGTGGAGTTTGCAGTCAGTTTAATGCTCATCAAATGCCATGTGAAGGCAGAGAAATGCTTCGTTCTATAACCCCAATTTTGTAAATATCACGGAGCTTCCGGGGGCTTCGCCCCCTGGAACCCCACCGGGGCGTTGCCCCTGGACCCCACCAGGGGCCCCTGGACCCACGCCGTAGATGGGAGCGCTTCGCTCTCCCACGGCGCCTTGGGCGCCGTTGGTTAATTCCCACTAATACCAATTTGCTCCTTCATGTATTTAGACCACGAGCCGCCACTGGCTGTCAGTCAGACTCAACAAAATGTAGTTCTGATAGTCTCACCATAGTTATCCCTGAGTTATACGTTGTGCCCCCCCCCCCCCTTTAAAAAGTCTGTTCCCCCAGCCCCCCCCTAATAAATAAGCTCCGCGATATTTACAAAATTGGGATTATAGAACGAAGCATTTCTCTGCCTTCACATAGCATTTGATGAGCATTAAAAAAAATCCTGGCTACGCCACTGGTTACTTCACAGACAGATAATCACAACACAATGCCCGAAATTGTCGAATATCCAAATTCTTTCAAGCATTTGCCCGAAAATGGAAAAGTATCATAGTAAGGGTAACATAGTTACGAGAGGTTAAGAGATAAAAAAAATTGCGACACATTTGGGAGGCCTGTGGCTTAAAAGAAACAATCATTCTTCAGACTGTTTTTAAATTTTGTGTAACACCAGGGAGTTGCAACAGACACAATACCCGAAATGGCCGATTATTTTAATAGCTTCAAATCTTTGCCGAAAAACAAAAGACGCTATATTTAAAATACAATTCTCACGGAAAATAAACAGGAGATCTACGACACATTTGGGTAGAATGTAAAAAAAGGTTTTCATCATCCCAACTTCACACTGTAATCTTGCAAAAATTTGCCCGAAATGGTCAAATATTCGGGCAAAGGTTAAAAATGCTGCGACGTTTTCAATTGCCAAATTAGTTCAACGGACAGACAGGGGGTGTTCAGGTTCCCAAAAGTTTATCATCTATCCTTCTCTAGAGCCAAATACGGGCAATGGCTATGAAAATCGGGTTATTTGTTTTTCGATACTTTAATGATGCAGGGTGAGAAAGTCTGCTTGAAAATTCATTTCAACACACCTTGTAACGTGACATTTCTGTCAATAAGTGTTACTAATAGAAGAAAAATCATCTACTTCACTTCATCCAATGATAGTGGTACATTTTATCTGATTCATGATCAAAAAAGCGACTGCTAAGATCCCCATAGGCCTTATTTTTTCATAAGTAAAATCATATACAGTCGGAAGTTCGGGCGCACAATTTTTCAGTATATATATTGAATTTAGCCAAGAGTCGCAATAGAGTAAAATTCATTAGCATGTTTTCAATTCCGGTTTGTAGGTTCCCCCGAAAATATGCGGGACCATTTTATCGATTGGTAGTGATACATTTTATCTGGTAATTTTCTGATCAAATAGCGACTGCTTAGATCCCCTATAAGCATGGGAAATGTCATTTTCGACTGTCTCAGGGGTCTAATTTTTCAAAATTTTCTGTTCGCTTCGCGCCAACCAGTGGTGAAGCTCCCTGCAGATAGTCTTCCTAGGAACAGAACCTCGAATGAGCGACTTCTAAGATCCCTTATAATCATGGGAAATGATGTTTTTGACTGTCTGAAGTGGTCAGATTTTTCAAAACTTCCTGCACGTTTCGCCTTAACTTATAGTGGTGCTTCACTTAGACCGCTTCATAGCAGAATTTAAGTTTCAAGTGATCATTTTTTACAAAAAGAAACTGAAAATAGCCACCGCTTAGATCCCCATATAAGCCCGGGAAATGCCATTTTCAACTGTCTGAGGGGTCGGATATTAAAAAATGTTTTGTACGCTTCACGCCAACTAATGGTGGCGCTCCGCTTAGTCCTGGCTGAATTTTAGTTTGGAACGAACGTACGTTTATCTGCAATGGAAACTTAAAAAGCGACTGCTTTGATCCCCTTTACAAGCCTGGGAAACGTCATTTTTGACTGTCTGCGAGGAACGAGTTTTCAAATTTACTGGACGCTCCGCGCCATCCAGTGGTGGCGAGCCGCTTTCACTGTCTTACGGGCAGAATTAAATTTTTCGGGCAAAAATCTTCTGCTCCCATACCCCTCTGGAAATACCTTACTTAGGCGTGCACTGGAACATCTACTTGCAACATTCAGCAAGATTCCGGATTTGCGATCCTAGGATACATAGTCCAGTGGAGTAATGAACTGGGCTAATCAGTATCTCAAAAGTGTGTTTTAATCTTAGAAAAATCACAATTTTTTTCTCACCAGAATTAGAGACAAATAAGCCTAGCAAATGTCATTTCCAGCCAACTGGGAGGTTTTAAAATTCAAAATTTTCTTTGTACGCTCCGCGCCAACTGATGGTGGCGCTACGCTTAGATAGTAAACTCCAGTCACCCCCTACAAACGTATCCAGCCCCCCCCCCCATGGACACCTACCAGGGTTTTCCCCCCCTGAACTCCACCAGGGGCCCTTAAGAGTCCCCCTGGACCCCACGCCGATGGGGTTCTTGTGCTTCGCGCAAAACCGCACGCTTTACGGCGTCGCCATCATGTCGGCTGCCGAAACCTTGTGCCCCCCCCAATAAAGAAACATCTTCCGCCGCCTATGTAATATTGATATTTAACATCGCGTGATGGCAAAATCTTGAGAAAAGTCCGTCATTCAAAAACTCCGTATATATTTAGTGTAGTACAGGCAAGGTGTGCACATGTAACAGTAAGTGAAACATTTTAGTGAAGGAGTTTTGCCCATGAAAGATCTGTCTTTCAAAGGACACAGGACTCAAATGAAAAACTTTCGATCATCATAGGCCCATCTCTTGCAGCGAAACCGCGCGAGATCTCTGACAACTCTAAACGGCATAATTAAGAACAATCTTTGCTTCATGTTCTTTACACAAAACTATAACGAGGAGTAAGCTTTCTGGCGGAAAAGAACTGTTAATAGTGTATAAAACAAAAACAATTAAAACAGCTACAGTTACTCAAACGACTGTAGAATATGCAATTCGTTTTCTGTGTAGGCAGTCATTGGCACTTTATGAATATTCACATATTAGCTGCTTTCGAGATCGCATCGTCCACTCCGTCAAGATGCAGCCAGTGTATACCGATACTGTATAGGTACGCAATAGCGTACCATATATTCCTTACACTAATCAACGACGAATGTTAGGCTTGGATGTGCTCGCTGTACCAAAAAAATATATAGCTATAGGACCTTACTGTACATGTTCATACCTGTAGTCTAGGCCTATGCTCCCTTGCTGTGTCAGGCAACGTTCTCCCCTGTTCCAGTTAGGATTTAAGGTGAGATTTTCCTCCTTTTCCATGTTATTGTGCAACAATTTCGATGACGTGGGTAACGTTTCTTACTTCAATTACAGGCCTGCCTAACGTTGCACTAACCGCAGTAAAGTCCTAGGTTGTTTGTGTACAGGCCGTCCGTCGAAGATACAAACGAATGTTATGCACTGTTTACGTAGGTGATACTCATTTACTTTCAGTTGGGCATGTACGGAACTACGCATGACACATTTAGTTGTTTATTCATGAATAATCATAAACATACTTTCATTGGTTCGTACTTCTGACTGATGGGCTCATTACAGCGGAAAGAACTCGAATTTCCTTTGGCAAATCGAATTCACCAACTGCACTTCGGACAAAGATTACTCCCCAAAGAAACTAAGACTGTGCTTCTAATTATGTTAGAACCTCTTAAACAGTTTCCAGCTTCAGCCATCTGGCTCTAGTGCTATCACGAATTTTAGAGGTTTTAAGTATTTCTTTATAACAATTAATCTCGTAGTTCCGCTTTAATATTGTAGGTCTCTTAATTATGCATGTTTTCGATTTACACGTAATGTACTGTACCAACTTTGCAACATCGTGGTCTCCATCAGCCAATTATGACTCTGGTGAAATCGTAAAGGTATAGTACCACTTCATATATTGGTATTTTTAAAAAATAAAATTGCGTCGAAAAATTGGTGCACTTCTTTCCAAGACCACAAATCAGTACCACATGTTCCTCGTCTTAATTGTCTACGTATCTCAGCAACCACAGTGGGATGAGCCTTGCAATAGCAGTTTTCTCAGCTTTTTATTCATATTGTTATACTGTTGTAAAAAGTACCAACCTTTCTATTTTCATTTGCAGGAATACTTACCTGGACACATTTGCAGAGAAGAAATGGCAAGCATATCTCCCTTGAAACATATAGACGAAACTTTTTGTCTCTGTTCTATCTGCTTAGAACAATTTAAGGAGCCAAAGTTGCTTCCTTGCCTACACAGATTCTGCAACGAATGCCTACAAACATTGATAAAAGCAAATAATGACACACCGAGATGTCCTGAATGTAGGGACGAAATCCAGATTCCTTCCAGCGGCGAATTTAAAACTGATTTTTACATGAAGAACCTAGTTGAATATATACAAATTCAACTATCACTTCAAAGTGATGAAATCCGGGAGTGTTATGGTTGCTCGAAGAATCTTAGAGTTACAGCATATTGCTTTCGATGCAACGATTTTCTTTGTGGAGATTGTCATAGTTTCCATTTGACAAATAAATTTTTAAAAGACCATCGAAAGCATACACTGTCTCTTGAAGACATTGAATCAAAAAACACTACAACCGGAAAGTTAGCTTCTATGCGAGATGCTCCCAGGTGTGACACTCATCCTGAAAAAATATCTGAGTTGTACTGTGAATCTTGCAATTTTATCCCAATTTGTGTTGCTTGTATGTTTGGGGAGCACAAAGGACATGACGTTCACAAAGTCAAAACATTGGCTAAGTCAAAACGGGAAATTTTAGCTAAGAAACTTAAGTGTCTAAAAGAGCTTGACCAGGACTTCACGCTTGCTAATCCCGAACGTGCGAAAGAAAAGTTAATATCAAATGTCACCAGTGAAAAGGAAAAGGTGATTCAGATGTGTGGAGACCAGCTTCATAGAACGCAGGCAAAATTACAAGAGGCGATAGAAAAACAAACAAAAATTAAACAAGAAAAACAGAATAGAGTAAAAGAAGTATTTGAATCACTACAGGCGGAAATGGAAAAGGAATTCCAGCGCATTAAAGATAAGTATGAAGAGATGTTTAACTTGAAGAAAACTGAAATAAATGGTTTCTTCCACGACGGAGAGAGCACATTGGAAAATGAAGTCGCTGAACTGACTGACAGACTCCAACGCTTGAAGGAAGATCAGAAGACTTCATTAGAATCATTGGAACTGCAACTGAAAAACAAGAGTGAAGGCATTGCCGCAATTTCAGAATATTTTGATAATACTAAGAAGCGTTTTCAGAACCTTAGAATTCTGGGGTCTAGAATCATTAAATCCGAAAATGATTGGACAGCTGTGCAGTGCATTCTTGATATAGAGACGGGAGCTGATAATTTAATGAAAGAACTGAAACATGAATTGCCAGATTTAGAGAAGATGGCATTAGTAAACATCAATCACAAACGATTCTCTTATGCAAGCCCATCTGTGACTAAACTCTCAGATGAAGCTGAAACCAAAATAACTTTGCATGAAATGTACAACCGTGTTATTGGCATGAAAACGTGTGGTAATGGTAATATTGTTATAAGTGGATATCTACCGGGAAGGCAAGGTCAGGCATTCATCAATGTGATTGATATTAATGGTATATGCCATCATAAAAAAATAAGTAGGCCTAGGAATTTCCTACCCTGGCACCCATGTGAATTCATATCTCAGAATAAAGTAGTGTCGGCTCTTTGCAACACTATTCGTGTTTATGACACACTTCATGGTTCACTCGTCAAGAAAAACATCCGTGACATCGTCAGCAGCTGGCCGGAAGATCGAGATGTGAGTAGTTTAGCTACCGATCCCGCCAACAATCACATCTTTGTTGGAGGGGATGACAGCAGAGAAGTGTATGTATTGGACAACCAGCTGAGATACCGTCACATCCTAACACTTCCAAGAGTGATCCATTGGCCACGTGATATGACGTTCAGTGACGGTAATCTGCTTGTATGTGATTTTAAAGGAGAGGTAGCATATGCAACTTCCATTAAAGGTCTGAATGTCAAGATTATTGGTGAATTCAAACCAGCAAGTCCGGGAGATAACTTAACTAACTGTGGTATAGTTATTCCAAAGGTCAGTGTCACCTGGTTCAGTACAGTCATGATGGTCAAATAACAGCAAAAAGGACGTTGGAAAGTAAAGCACTTGCTTGTACTGTAACTGACACACGTGAAGGTGAGAAACTCCTCGTAGCTACACATGATACACAAACGGTGTACCGTTTTGGACTACAGGATGACGACTATGTTTAAAATTCACAGATCTGACAAAATATCACGTATGTAAGAGCTAATTTGAATTTTATTGGTATCATGGGGATGACAACATCTTGCTGTTTAAAATTTATCAATTGTGTCGAGGAGAGTGTGGTGGGGTCATATTTAAAATTCCAGCAGATGTTTAGATGTTTCAGTATTTTCAACGAGGCAGGTCTGGTATTTTGTTTCTTTGATCCATTGACGGACTGTATGTCAAGATTATTGGTAAATTCAAAGCATTAAGTCCGGGGGATGCCATCAGACCCTGGAGTATATATGTGCCGACAAGATCGGAATGATATACATATTGTGGTATAGTTATGCCAAAGGTACTGCAGTGTCACCTCGTTCAGTACGGTCATGATGGTCAAATTACAGAAAAAAAAATGCTGGGTAGTAAAACGTATGCTTCTACTGTAACTCACTAACACACGTGAAGGGGAGAAATCCTCGTTGCTACATTTGATACACAAAGAGTTTACCGATTTGACTTACAGGATGACTAGGTTTAAAGTCTACAGGATTTGAGTTTGACATAAGGCGGCAAAATCTATCGTAAAAGAATATTCCAAAGACAAATTTATGTTTGATATGTTAAAGATGAACATATTCTAATTAAGCACTCTGGTGAAAGTTTGAATCATTCTCCATGTTTCGTTCTTGAGATAATAGCAATTGAAGTTGACACGTTTTCTACAGCAGGTGAACTTGAAGCAAACAGGTTGACGTCATGGATTCATATTGTTGGCCAATGTTTTGTTTTTCTCTATTTTTCATCCTTTTAGTCTGACCTTGACTTAATTAGGGATTCTATTTTGCCCCTAAAGCATATACATTTTTCAAAATTTCATTCCTCTGGGTGTACCTATGGTATCAATATATCAAAGTTTATTTGCACAAAATTAGGTGGTAAGTTGTAAATAAAAACAAAACATTGGCTAACAATGTGAATCCATGACATTACACTTGTTTGCTTCAAGTTCATCCTTTGAAGAAAATTTATCATATTCAATTGCTAATATTTCGAGAACCGAACATGGGAAAAGAATAAAAAAATTACCAGAATGCTTAAAATATTTCACTCTTTAATATATCAAAAATAAATTAGGCCTTGGACTATTCTTTTAAAACTTACCAGTCGTGTCCAGGACAGTGCCGGTGGCAAAGAGGGTCGGAAGTAAATTGCAGCAGACGTGTTAGTGTGCCATGATATGCTAAGAACCTTTCAACAATGCTCATCAAGCCTATCTAACCCGTATCTGATCCGGGGCTAATTATAATTCCAATTCCAGTGCAACAAAAGTCGGAGTCCGGTACTACCAAATCTGAGTCCAGTAATATGGAACGCGATCCACGCAAATCTTGTTAATAACGACGTGATTGGTAGTAACGGCGTTGTGCATTGAGTTAACAACGGCATGATTATCTTTAACAGCGTAGTAAATTTTGGTAACCACGTGCTAAATTTCGTTAACAGCGGCGTGATCAGAAGTAACCGCGTACTACAAGAGGTTAACAACGGCGTATTCGGTTTCAACAGCCAGCTAAAAGTTGGTAACGTCCTTGTCGCGATCAACCGCCGGTACTGTAGGTAACCATGTAATTTCAATCAACAACGTGCAAACAAGAGGTAATGGCGCTGTTCCAGTTAACACAAATACAATTAACGACGATGTAAACGGTAGTAATCATGTAAACTTAAATGGCGCTTGTAGTCATGGCGCCGTTTAGATAGAAAGCTGCTGGGTGGGGGCGTGGCAAAGTGTTTACCAGTACTTCCACTTCTGCTTTTTATTTTTGTTGTGACTGAATTATGACAATCTTAAGTTACATAAGAACAGTGACATATCGGTGAGTGGAAACGTGTATTAAGTTCTTTGACCGATGTATTTCCGACTAAAAGGCTTTAGGCAATTTACTTGTAATTGACTCTACATTTCGACAACAAATAGGAAAAGAAATGAAAAGCCAACATTACCTCCTTTCATTGTGTTTTGTGTTTTTTTTATTCCCCTCTGAGCACTCAGCCAATTCATGTGATGGATTTTCCACACTATGTAGATGAATCATAATGTGAGGTCATCAGAGGTCAATTGGTCAAAAACTTGCAAACACTTCATCTCAAGAAGGGTAACTTCGAGGGGCACTGTACATCGCATGTGTGCTGCCAATATTAAGGAGATTATTCCTATGGTTTTGGTGTAGGTTGAAGGTGACTTGGGGTTGCCAAAGGCCAAAAGTTGAAAAGCTTGCAACACAATCTCAATATATCATAGGAAAGAAATCGCGAGCCTTCTGGGCAATGGCATAACCAGTGGGGGGCACGGGGCATACTGCCCCCCCCCCGGCAAAAAACGGGGAGGGAAGGAAAGAAAGGAAAATGAGGAAAAGATAGGGAAGAAGAGAAAAGGAAAAAGAGGAAGAGAAAAAGGAGGGGAAGGAGAGAAAGGCAGAATAAAAATGGAACACGGAAAAGAAGGGGAAACGAAGAAAGAAAAAATAAAAAAAAGAAAATGAGCCAACTATAACATCAAAAGCAAGATTGATCTGCATTCATGGAGCACTGTTTTGGTCAATATATGAACATTCATTTAGAAAAATATATAAACATTCATTTAGTCGCCTACAGTTAACAAACTTAATATCTGAGGTCCACTTTATCGGAGGAAAGACTTCCCCTCTTGTTCTCCCCATTAGACTGTTAGAGAAAGGGACATTTCTGGGAGTATTGACTTTGATCCAGTCATTAACACATTCAGTAAAAGGACCATCTGACGAATGGAACTTAATTATAGGACAACACAGCCCACATTTAAAGACCGTTCATGCAAGGAGACCAAGAACATCAAGCGTGTATCTTTTCCTTTAACAAATTTTTATTTGGATGTTATATACCAGACATATTTTCATGTTGACATATGAATTGTTAAACTTAAGTTCGTGTTAATTTTTCATTTCACCTGAAGACACCAAGTTATGTAAGTGTTGACCATATTGCATAAAATTGCTCTCATTTGGGATGTGAAAAGTAATCTTTTTCTAAAGTCCTCCCGACTCTCTGGCAAAGGGCCAGGAGGTGAAAAGTAATCAAAATTAAATTCAGATGGTGGTGTTTGAGAAGAAGAGCCGTCCACAACACAATCATAGGCGTAGAAAGCGGGGGCTGGAGCGGCGACAGCCTCCCCCGTGAAAAATGAGGAGACGGAGCATACTTCCTCCCCCCCTTCCCGGGTCAAAAACTCTTCTTTCATTGTTCAAAATCTCAAAAGGAGCAAACCTGCAACGTGAGGTGCATTTTTTCTGGCACATAAATCGGTTTGGCAAACTTCTCCGAGCTCTGGAAATGAAAAAATCGGATATTTACCATATGTGACACCATATCATCAATAGACCTGGCAGCTATATTGCCAGTTTTGTTTACTGTCTTTCATAGAATTCCAAATATTATTCAATGAAAGATTTTGATTTTGAAATATCTTCTCTAAATAGTTTGGGAAACTTTTGAAATGTCATCGTAAAGTGTCAGCTCGTAGGCCTTAGATAACATTGTGCAGCATCAATCGTCGTGCAATCTAGCTTCTTCGGGAAGCAGTTTATAGTTTGGTTTCACCGAACGGCTCTTTGCCAGACAGTCGGGAGGACTTTAGAAGAGCAACCGTTCTCAGATTTGCCACCAATATTTGAAGGGGATGCAGATTCTTCAGTAAACCCCCAACTCTTTAAACTTCCTCACAGGAAACCCAGAATCCAAAGCTTTCTGCAATACAAGCTCCATGTCAACATATTAATGTTTCAAAATTAAGGGCAGAAATTTCGGCAGGCTTCGCGCGCCGCAATTTATCTCTAATACAGTGGTGTTCACATTTGCAAGAAAAATCGGAAACTTAGCTACTACTTACTAGCCCGAGACATGCCATTTCCGGCTGTCTGAAGGGTCCCGATTTTTCAAAATTTTCTGTACGTTCCGCGCCAACTGAAGATAGTCTTTCTAGCAAGACTTCTTATTCTAGGCAGGGGAACCATTGGCCCACCGTACTCAAATGATCTCATAAACACCTGTCATCAGATACCTTTCAACCCTGTCAGTTGTGTAGATGGATTCTTTAGTTATTGAAGCGTCCAAAATTTTATCAATGTTCAATGTTACAGGGCAGTGGCGTAGCTACAGGAGGCAGGGGCGATTGCGCCCTTGCTCGAAAAAGTAAAAAAAAGTGAAAAAAATTGCCATTTGAGACACCAGTCAAATACAGAGCGGTTTTCCCAAGTTTTCCTTCATTAAATTCCGAATTCTTCCTTATAAAAGTTCTATATTTGAAATTATTAGTTTTTAAATGGCAAAAATTTCCACGCGCTTCGCGCGCCTTAAATTATCCTTAAATCACTAAGGGATCGTTAATAATGCAGTCAGAGGAAAAATTTTCCGAGCCGCTACAGTGCCGTTTAACTAAAATTTCCTTCAATATAGGCTTTCCTTTTTGTCTAAAAAAGGCAACATAGTTTCGAGAGTTTTTGAATGTCGCCGTGAAACTTTAATCCGCACTCCTTTGATAACACGATCTGCTATCGACGCGCTATCTTAGATATATGCCAATTGGAAACGCAGATTCTTCGATAGTTCCCCAAATATGCAAATTTCCTTACAGGAAACCCTGAATCTAATCTATTTTCTGCAATACAAGCTCCACATTTACAAATGTACCTAATACAGTAGTGTTCAGGCTTAAGAAAAACAAATCAAAATTATTTTAAAAAAATTATTCTTGCTCGTAGAAAAAACATTAGAAAAAAAATAGCATAAAAAATGTACCTTTTGGTCCAAAATTGTTCCGCCCCATCCACTTTCATACTGCTTCATATGCCACCGAAAACAACACTTCTCTTAAGGCCCTGAGACACCTACAAACTAACACAGTGTACATCAACTCAAAAGCTCAACTAGTACAACATCGGGAAACCTCTATGCTGTTGCATCCCCCCCCCCCCCCCGACAGCCAGGTCTGGTTTCTCCACTGCTTCTGGGTTTCTGTTTTTATCTTTTATTTTTTTATTTTTTACCTCACTGTTATGTGCTTCATTACTGGTGAAGTCAGTTAGGTCTAGTGCTTTTATGAAAGGAGGTTATGTTGGCTTTTCATTTCTTTTCCTATTTGTTGTCGAAATGTAGAGTCAATTACAAATAAATTGCCTAAAGCCTTTTAGTCGGAAATACATCGGTCAATGAATACAGGTTTCCACTCACCAATATGTCACTGTTCTTAGAAACTTTAGATTGTCATAACGCCGCTGTTAACGAAATTTAGCACGTGGTTACCTACAATTTCGCCATGGTTACCAAAATTTACTACGATGTTAAAGATAATCACGCCGTTGTTAACTCAATGTACAACGCCGTTACTACCAATCACGCCGTTATTAACAAGATTTGCGTGGATCGCGTTCCATACAGTAAGAGTTCCGAGAAGATGATTCCGAGCCCATCCCATAATTAAATCACATTCACTATTATCTTTAGAAATTGTTTATACATCTTACCTTTGAAGCTTGCACCATAGTAAAATTTCTATAAAAAGTTTTTGTAATAGAAATTTAGCAGTGCGTCTCAACTGCTGTCATTTGATAATACTGTTGTTTGATTACAAATAAGAGAAAAGTCACGAAACCAAAACCGAATTCGTCTATATCTTAAGTTGACGTACTCGACTCCGAATCCAAGTTCAACCGCAGCACATATAAAGACCATTTTCGTTACCACAGGACCTCTGATTACCGGCCAAATCGGAGGCCAGTAAAATCCGGGCTCAAGTCCGGAATGGAACGTTAGAGCTCAGCCTTTAATAATGGTATGTATGATGTATGTTGTGTCATTGACAATAATAATGATGTTATTTCGAAACTGGGGGTTCGTAAGAACTGGATGTAGTGTCAGATATGCTCTCTAAAACCTGTTGGGTAAAAAGCGTTGGGCAAAATACAAAATGCCTAACATGGGCAAACTATTGCCCAACAAATGGGTAAACAACTGTATCCATATTGTTGGGCAAATTGAGGTGGAGTAAAATCCAGGTGTTGGTAAAAGGTGTTGGGCAAGTTTTAAAGTACCCAACAGTTGGGTAAAATGTAATTTACCAATTAGATGATTAGTTAAAGATCAGTTAAGATTTACAGATAATTATTGTAATATAAGTGGTTCATTATAAGATCTCATGGTTGAATAAGGTTGTATTTGGTTAATAAAAAGCTAGCGGTAGAATAGCAGTAAAAATCTGGACGAAAGTACTTAAAGAGCAATGGTCGCATAGAAAAAAAGTTTCCATTGCTACGTAATCAATTGGAGAAGAAATACAAAGTTCACGATTGGGTTTGTTACTTTAAACGACACACTTCACTGTTTTCTTACCAAGTGCATCGAGAAATAAACCAAGTGCATCGTCGCTGGTGCCCCCAACCACTCTTAGAGGACCAACGGTGAATGTGTTAGGGTACTTTGTTAAATCTCCGTCTTATCCAAATCATATAATTATATATCAGGTTATATTGAGATCCAAACAAGCACCCAACATACTGGGTGGTTGCATTGCCCAACACCATTTGCCCAACAGTTTGCCCAATTGTTGGGACGATACATATATTCCCAGTGTTGGTTAAAAGTTAGGCAAATATTTGCCCAATATTTTTTAGAGTGTGTAAAGACTTTCAATATTTAGAAACTTTATCTATTTTAGACTGAGTGTGCATTAAGCGGTAATGGTTATTGTTTAAACGAAAGGTAGACAACTGTCCCTGAAAAGTATATATTGCAGTTTAATTGATATAGAATTTATATGGAAGGTTAATTTTTGAAGGAGTATTTCAGTGGATAAATTTTTGAACTGACAATGCGTAACATATATACTGCAAACCGTTCCAATATATGATCCATTGTCTTGAAGCAGGGGGTTGTAAATTCCCGCTTGAAGCGTGTATCTAGGCATAAGGACACATTATTACAGTCGTACTTTCATGATCTGACCACTAAATAACACGTTCGTGTTACGTTGGCGGGTCATAAAATCCCTGATCTACTTTTTGATCTGATATGCACTGTTTTGTTTTTTATAATAAAGACGGATGAGAATTAGTGCCACCCTGTTTTCAGCACTTGGTTAACATTGTACGTGTAATAGAGTATCAAAGGAGCCACGGCTTCATGAAGGTCAAGGTGTGTAAAATGTTTTTTACTATAATTAAGCAGGCCCTGGAGAAGTTTTTGTTTCTTTGCTCATATGTAGTACAAAATGCTGTGTACATCCAGTTTCGATTAGAATATCTGAAGTATATGTTGACATTAAAATTACTTATTGACCTCTCTAAAATTTACAAACAACTCATACGAGATGTCAGTAGCATCTGCGGAATTGCAAGTAGGCCATCCACATTGGAAGAGGCCGGAGTAGGCCAATTATGCCAATGTTTGACTGTGACTTTATATGACGACTAACTTTGCGCACCAAACGAGTAAAAATTTATTTGCTGGTAAGCCTTGCAAGACAAGCGAGTGAAAATTCTTGAGTTTCTGCCTGATTACCCCTTATCGCTTCAGGGAGGAAATGAAGTTCACTACACGCACACTTTATATGGTCAACTTTCACATCTGATTAATTGACTGATATCAACAGATACATTAAAAGGCGCAAAAAATTACGTAACATGTGGGGTTGGCTGACAAGCCAGTCAAGCATATATTAATTGTTTTTCATGCAGTGTGAACACACTGAAAGCCTTTCTCATTTATATGCACAGTTCAGATAACAAACGCAGATACCAGTTACACACCACACCACCTTTGATCTACTGGGGTGTCTATGTTGCATTTTCAAATACACTGTTAAAAAATTTCTCTGTAAATTTACATAATTTTTATGGCAAATTTTTTTCCAACCAAATAATGTTTTTTTTACAGCCAGACTGTAATCATGAAAAAAACATTAAGGGTTTGTTTTTTCTTCACAGTTTTTGCATGTAAATTAGTTTACAAAAGTTTACTGTAAAATCGAATTACAGAATTGTTCTGTTTTGTTTACCTTAATTTTATGTGAATTTACAGCCTACTGTTTTCATTCCCGACGTTTTAATATTTATTATAATATCGCTTTTATACCTTTCATATGTTATTACGTAACATACACTTCACCATTACGTAGATCAGGTATTTGCTTACCAACGTAATGTGTCGTTAGGAAGTTGTTTTCAATCAAAACATATTGAGGATGCTTTGTTGTCATATTGTTGTCAAATAGACTGCTATCTCTAGGAACTTTGTAATTGGAAAGTCACATTTTTTGTACAATATAAAAATTGTTTTTAAAATAAATATGACAAAGAATGCAAATACATTGGTTGCAAACATTTCCAGACAAGGTAAACAATAAGTTTATCACTTCCTGATTAAAAAACGCCAAAGAAGATATTATTCAAAGCAACACCAATCCATTTGTTAGGAAAATGCCTACAAAATAAGCTCCACCCATTTATGCAAAATGAGATTTACGTCATAAAGTGGTAAATTTACAGACTCTTTCAAGTAAATTTGTGAAACGTTTTTAATTTGCTCCGATCAAGTGCATGAGCGCCTGTGGCGATTAGTTGCAATCAGTATACCAATTGTCAGTGCTCTGAAATTAGGGCCTTACAATTTCTTTTTACTTAAAAATGTGTGACAAAACACCAGTTGTATGATATTTATAACTAAGAACGTAATAACTAAGTATGCTTTTATAATAAATGTAAGTTAATTTTCAAATAGGGCCATAAATTTGCCAAAAATGTTTTTTTTTAACTGAAACTTCGCCAGTGGCGTAGCTACTGGGGGGCAGGGGGGCAAGTTGCCCCCCTGGAAAAATTTTTGGGGAAATTTGATGAAAATGGGGAAATTTGATGAATCTCCTTATTATTACATAAATTTCACAAAAATATTCTCAAAAATTTTTGTTAGAATAAGAAATTGTGAGACATTTCTCATACATAATTCGTATTTTCATGCAACAAATTAATCCAGATTTCGTCAGTGTCGCATGAACCGGCCCGATTCGTGTTCCACAGAAATGAACTCGCCACGTAGCAGATTGAATGTTCTCTTGTGCTTGTATACGCACGGGGGTAATGATCAGTGCATTTCAGTGCACAGGAAGCTGTTATTCAGGTGATACTTTGGAAATTCAGTAAAAGGATGTGAAAACTGACAAGTCACTACCGTAGACCCCCGAGGTTGTTATGTTCTTCTACAAGCTAGCAGTAGCTGTACGATTTTACTCTGTGTACATAACGATGGATGGGGCTGAAACAATTCATGGCCAACGATAAACTTAAAGTTAATCTAGAAATTAGAATTAACTGGATCCGTTGGCACACTTAGATTTTGTTACTTAGCCTAATCCTGGGAGGCTTACAAGCTAGTTCGGGAAAATAGCTTTCTGCTCACTTTGAGTGTAACAATAAATGGGCAATGAGTACCTTGTAGCCTTCCACACTTAACAGACTGCTTTTCTCACAGGATATCCTGTGTGATCGAGCCACTATTAGGCCTCCTTAGTGGCGTGCGAAGGGGAAACCATTGGGCCATGCCCCTTCACAGATGCCATTTTTCTTTGTTCTTAAAAATACGTAGTATAACTTTATAAACACATATTTTACTTCAAAAGATAGCATATGTGGCACCAGATTGCTTATAAGGACACCCATTTTTTCAAAAATTTTCAAAGGGGAAGGATTGTCCCTGCAAGGTCTTTCAGTGATGCCAATTTTTTTATAATTCCTACAAATAGACCTAGGCAAATTCTATCAAATTCCAATTTTTACTTAAAAAGGTAGACTCTGTTTCCCACTGGTGGCATCGATAAAAAAGACTACATGTTTAGATTCTCTTTACAAGCATAAATACGCTATTTTGCCCATGTGAGGGGTCTGATTTTTCGAATTTTATTTTACGCTCCGCGCCAACCAATGGTGGCGCTTCGCTCGGTGTTTTGGGCAAAATTACATATTTGGGGTAAAATTAGCTCTTAACTCTCTGATCACTTTGCAGTTTGCGAACATATTTTGAAGTGAGCATTTTATTGCAAACGACAAAAGAAGAAAGCGACTGGCTAGATTCTTCGTATTAGCCTGGAAAATGCTATTTCCGGCCATCTAAGGGGTCTGATTTTTCCAAATTTTCTCTACGCTCCGCGCCAACCAATGGTGGCGCCCCGCTTAGATAATCTTTATGACAAAATAACATTTTGTGGCCAAGAAAAACCACAAATACCGATCAATGCTCTTTTATTTTGACTCCTAATAGTGTGCAAATTTAATGACAAGTTTTTCTTCGTAAGGTAGCATAAATGGCATAAATAAATGCATGTCAAGACACAAAAGTTTCAGTTTTATCCTCATGAACCACCACGATTCAACTTTTAACACTGTTCCTGTCAAAGTCGAATATCTTGCACCATTTTGCATGTAGGCTCTTTGAAAACGTCAAAAAATTTCCGGACACCTCTCCCCTTAGACCATAATGCATGCCCCTCCCCCTTCAGAGAAATCCTGCGTACGCCAAGGCATTAGTACATACAAATAAACCAGAGATTGTTTACCAAAATAATATACTTTGTTATTTCCGATTGCTCTATGTTATACTTTAAGATTAAAATGCAGGTAATATTACAAAATGACATGGTAATGTTGTTATACTTGTAAGTTTGCCTATTTTATATGAAATACATACACATTGACCGGGAAAAGTTTTGGGGAAATTTCATACCTTTGCCCCCCCTGGAAAAAATCCTAGCTACGCCACTGAACTTCGCAGAACGATGCATGTTATATATTGAAAATTTTCTGGCTATTTCTTATTTGTTTGTTTGGGCTTATTTTTGTTTCTTTTTCAGCTTAAAAACAAAATGAATGTTTGTTAAATGACAATATATTTATGTGAAATCAGAAAAACACAAAATACTGTTAAAATTTCTGTAAATTTACAGAAAAAGTTTTACAAAGCAGTAAAATTTGGTTAAAAAAGCAGACAGAAATGGTTTTTCAAATAAACAGAAAATACATGTTAAACAACCTTTTTTTATTGTAGCAATACAAAGTGTCTGTAAAGATACAGAAAATCTCTATTAAAAGTAAAATACAAAAAGTTTAAGTTAAAAAAAGTCTGTAAATTTACAGAAATTTTTAACAGTGTAGCAACGTCACAGAATGTTGCATTCAGGGGGACAGGGTCTTCCCGACATGCAGCGGAATCGAAGCTCTTCTGTGCTTATTAGTACTCTATGCCCAAACGAAAGTGGTGGTTTGCTAAAAAGATTAGGAAGGCAAAATTTTCGGTGCGCGAGGAGCGCTAAGAACTTTGGTTCCTTCTACGAAAAATTGATAATTTGATGGTTTTATTGAAGAAATTTGGAACTGCTTGCTTCTGCAAGGAAGAAAAACTGGTTTGGTCTGGTCTGGTCTGGTCTGGGGAAGGGTTCTAATGCGGTAGTGTTCCTTCTCTTTGAAAATTTTTGAAAATTAGATGTCCCTACATATTCAATCTTTTATTACCAACCCTGAAGATAAATTTTAGGCTTTTAACGTACTGCAGTATTGCATCATTATAAACAGTGCATGCTTTTCATTGGCGTAATTTAATACAGTTGTCTAAATTAAGGCCCAGATTACCAAAATACCCAAGCAGCCACAACTATCTATACTATCTGTACTTATTCTGATGAGAAGGGCATTTTTGTGGTGTAGTCGTGCTCGTACAAACTATCTTTATGCTATTCTATATAAATACTTATGTAAGCTGTTAAGTTGAAGTTAAACTTACTTATGCTTTCAAACTAAACACGAGCTTCCAAATTACACAAAATAGCTTAAAAAATAATTACTCGTGACCCTAACTACGATTTTACCTGTGGTTCACCAAAATCCTCTATTGGTATAGCTCTTTTTATTGACAACAAATTCAAAAATGCGCAGTAGCTCATTGCACACGGCATGAACTGTGAGGGTTCTCATTACTCTTTAGGGCCTTGTACCACTATGCGCACTAAGGTGTGTCCTGAAGGGATATACTAGGATTGTGTCTAAATGGAGATGAGTTTAAGATAGCTATGGGAGGGGGGCTACTAATTACTACGCAGAGATAATCGAAACTGTATGGAATGGGGAATGTCTGCCTTTAAATTTACCCTCGCATCCCGTGAAAGATGTTGCAAATGGCGCAGAAATAATGTTGATATAAATAGCCCTGTCTCTGTGGGGAAAACAATGAAAGAGAATAAAAATTACAATATAATTTCCACAAACTGTTTCCAATGAAACTCATTTTAAAGGGGATACTGGTAATACTGCAATGCCGATAAGATAGCATATTTTATTTCTTTCTTGGAATCCGTATATACTGCAGGGGTGAGATCTCCAATATTCATGCTCTGCCCAGCAGACTGATGTTAATCTGGCTTGATCTCAGACCTTAACTCCCATCGTGGCTCGCCAGTCGAGAACTAGTCTCTGACTCGGTAGGTTGTGTCACTTGTATTCGTCTTGTTTTTTTTTTTTTTCGTCTTTTTCGTCTTTTTTCGCCTCTTTTTCGTCCTTTTCGTATTTTCCGTTTAGTTGTCTTCGGGAAAATTGCTTGTTAATAATTGCAAATAGATTTTGGTACCGGTATTCTCCCTGTTCTGTCTCTATTTTTTGTTTGTGAATTTGTTATTCTACCTCTCCCGATCGTCGTTTGAATATTGCGCCTGCTCGAAGTACTTTTTGTGTTTGGATCTAAAGCGCCCGACGACACTCCGCGAGATGCGTTACAATACAAAAGTCCATTTTTAAGTCTGTTTTAACTATTTACTGCTTAGTGTGAAGCCTTCTAAAATGTCGCTCCTTGCTCTGAAAAAAATCGAAATAACTGTCAACTGTCTGTTTTATGACCAACACCTAACCCTTCTTAAAGTTATATCACTTTTCAGAATGATCGTTTTCCTCCCGAAAAAATATATCTCTCAAATCAATATACCCATTGGAATGGTTTTCTTCTTTGGCAGTTTTATTGCAACCCGCATATTAAATGGGAAAATAATACCGTTATAAAACACGTTCAACGCAACTGGTAAACAAGGCGATCCTTTCTTGAATTTGTCAAAATTTATGACACTTACGCAAACGTTTATTAAAATGCAAACTTACCATAGGCGGGATTACGGGGGTTACGGGGGGCACTTCCCCCCCCCCCCCCACACACACACTTTTTCCAGAACTCAGTCTTTTTACGCCTTAGTCTGGCTGCTTTTGCTACAAACTGAAACTGACAGAGCTACGCGAGTGATACTTAATCAAGTTGTTTAATGTTTAAACAGGTCATATACTGCACTGAAAACTAAATAAAAACAATATTCTTCCAATAAATGTCTCACCGCTGTTTTTTTTTTTTTTTTTTTGGACACGCTTCGCGTGCACCCGTTTTAAATATGTCAGGATTCAGGGTTACTTCTTGTTGAACACCTCTCCCATTGTCAATGAAACTTATCACCAGTGCCCGGGCCGTACACAGGTCTACCGTTACTAGTGAAAGGGGGACACAGGTATGTGGTCGTCTTCTGGTCCCCTTCTCTGACCAAGTGCCCCCAAGCTTTCTGAAAGGACGATGATCTTATTTGACCCTAATCTGGATCTCCACTCTTTTTCGGCTGAAGTGAAAAGGGGCCCACCCTTTCTCTAATTTCCATTAATTTCTCTATTGAAATGTCTCAAAGGTTAGATAAGGACTCTATTAAAATCTTATGAAAAGGACTCTATAGGAAACCAACGGTACGCTTTTGCTTAGTACAAATATCCTCAGGGGTCACCCTTATTCAGCTGTAGTGAAAAGGGACCACTTTTTGTCTGATTTGTTTTTCAATTTCACTATTGAGATGAAGTAAAAATTCATTTTTCGGCGCGCTCCGCTCACCAATTTACAGGAAACGGCTCTGTGAAAGTCACCTAAAAAGATTTTATAGGAAACCCGAGTATGTTTGTGCTTCAGTAAGAATGTCTTTAGGGGGCCACCGCTATTTAGCTAAGGTTAAAAGTGGCCCATCCTTTCTCTAATTTTCTTTCAGTTTCATTACTGAGATGTCTTAGACGTTAAATTTTTCGGCGCCCTTCGCGCGCCCCATCATAGACAAAGGTTGAATTCACATCACATGAAAAGCCCCCTAGCTTTCTGAAAAGAAGATCTGGGGCACCTGAAGGGAGCCCCTGAAGAACCTCAATTTTAAATAATCCATTCGCCCTCCCCGCACCCTCTGCATTATCGATTCTGGCCGCCTTTAATCATACGGAGTAAGGATATAATTGAAGAAAGTCAAATTGTGATATTTGTGTTTTGTTAAGTGCCCATCTCATGCATGTAATTTAAAGTTGAAGATGAGATGCATCATTTCTAAGGCCTACAATTTCGTAAATACCCAGGAGCTTACGGGCGCGAAGCCCCCCTGGACTCCCACCGGGGCTTTGCCCCTGGACCCCACCAGGGACCCTAAGGCGAACCCCTGGACCCCACGCTGGTATGGGGAGCGCTTCGCGCTCCCGCGGCGCCTTCGGTGCCGTTTGGTAGTCAGCCCAAATTTGCCCCCCCCCCCACTTTCAGAGATCAAATCCCGCCCTGAAAGTTACCTTTAATAAAATGGCAATTTTTACCCCCTACATCGGAGATGTGTGAGTTCAGGAAAGATCCAGTGCTTTCAGGAAATTTAATATCTTGAGCAAAATTCGCATGAAATCCATTCTACTTATAGAAAGTTTTAAAATGGTCAGTTTGTTTCAGTTTCACAAAACTTTATTTCAGACTCATTCACATTTATAGACAGACAAATGTAAAGAAATACAAAAAAATAAAAGAATAGGAAGAGCCTGAGAGTGATTACAGGGAGCTTGGAAAGCTTATAGGGGTAATCACCCGACACAACACATACAAAGATTAACGAAAATACATAAGCAGGAGAAAAGAAAATGTATCTTAAAAGTTATTGCTATATATATATATGAAGGAGATGATCTTTAAGGGTCCTTTTGAAAGTGTTAACATGAATACAATTTCTTATATTGTTGGGGAGGGAGTTCCATAATTTAACACCTACGTATCTAATGCTGAGCTGAGAGGATTTAAGTCTAAACAATGGGACAGAAATATTAGTTGCAGAGCGTGTATGGTAGGCATGAGCCCCTCCGCAGAAGTGAAAATACTTATTAAATATTACCAGGCAAGTACCATGAATCCAACTGTACATGAACATACCATTGCAGTAACGATTAAGGTTATAAATAGAAAGAATTTTGAGATTAGCAAATAAAGGGGTGGTATGATGCAGGCGGTGCTTACTGGAAATAATGCGCACACCGCCCCAAACAACGTTGCAAGGAAGGATCAGTGTATTATATGGCGTGAGGAGAATATGTCTAGGTAGAAGATGACGCAAACGACTTAGAATACCAACCCCCTTCGATATTTTATTACTTATAGCCTATAAAGAATATGATCATTCCATGTAAGATGTTGGTCAATAACTACTCCAAGGAACTTGGATTTATTTGAAACCATAACTTTTACGCCACAGAGATCAATATGTTTGATACTAGTATGAGGAGGCTTAGAGGGGATCGAAAAGTTACAGCGATTGTCTTCTTGACATTGAGCGATAGTTTGTTTACACAAAACCAATCGCGATCGAAGTTTTTCAAATTCTTTTTGAACAGTTTCCAACAATTTAAATTGGTCAGGGCTTGAAAAGAAAAGATTAGTATCATCAGCATAAGAAATGATGTGTAGTTTATTACTAACTTTGTACAGGTCAATGACATAGATAATGAAGAGGAGCGGACCTAAAATCGAACCTTGTGGGACACCACAAGTAAAAGGCTTAAGGTCAAAATTTGCATTACTAATTGTAACATACTGTTGTCTATCGGAACGATAACTTCTAAACCAGCTGAGGGACAAGCCTCTAACTCCATAATACTCAAGCTTACTTAATAAAATTTTATGATCAAGGGTGTCAAAAGCCTTTGAGAGATGGAGAAAAGTGCCAGATACGTAATTATTATTCTCAAAGGCATTCATGGCAGTATCACAAAAATGAATAAGAGCATGAGAAGTTGAGCGACCTGGAAGAAAACCAAACTGGTAGTCATAAATAGAATTGTTGCCCATCAGAAATTTATATAATCTGGAAAAATAAGTTTTTCAAGTATCTTAGAGAAGCAGGGTAAAACGGAAATAGGTCTATAATTACTAACATCTTTCTCATCACCACTTTTAAACACTGGGACTACACGAGCAGTTTTAAGCGTCTCAGGAACAACATCTTGTGTAAGTAAAAAAACAAACACAAAAGTAAGGGGATCGCATAGACAAAGAGCAACATGTTTCACCACTCTAGGGGAGATGCCATCAGGCCCAGCTGCAGAAAGTTTGAGGGACGAGATCAAATTGAAGATTTCATCATTCGTTGTGGGAGTAATATACTAGAGTTAGGAACAGGAGCCCCAAGATAAGACTCCAAAGTAGTAGACGGTGGGGATATTCTGCTGAGTAGTAGGGCCCAGTGGCGTAGCCAGGATGGGATTTTTTTTGGGGGGGCCTAGGTAACAAGTGGGGGGGCCTGGTACCTCCGAGGGTCAGGCACGGCAAGACTATCTAAGCGGAGCGCCACCATCGGTTGGCGCGGAGCGTACAAGAAAATTTGGGGCTTTAAAACCCCTCCAGATGGCCGGAAACGGCACTTCCCATGTGTTTTAAGCTGGATGTACCCAGCCTTGAAATACGAATCTCATGTCTGCGATGTCTCAAATAATTAGAATAAAAAATCAATCTACGAAAAATGGTGATACATACACTTTTTAGGGACCTCAAAACTGGGCACTTCTGATCTGTGGCCTGGGGGATGAGACTAAGGGGAGCCGGTATCTCCCTTTCCCTTGGGAAAAATTGTAAACTTCAGAAGCACGTAGATCGCAAATGCGGCAATATTTGAATCTAAGCGGAGCGCCACCATCAGTTGGCGCGGAGCGTACAAGAAAAATTTGGGCTCTAAAACCCCTCCAGATGGCCGGAAACGGCACTTCCCACGTGTTTTAAACTGGATGTTCCCAGCCGCAAATTCGGCAATATTTGAATGGATTTCAGCTTACCTAAGGCAGTACCTCACCCTTTAACAGGAAAACCAAAAGTAGTTGTGTCCCCCTCTGAGAAACTTTCTTTGCGTTAGATTTCCTAGATGCAAAATGGTACTATGTTTGGCAAAACTTTGAACTGATTATAGGCCTGAGTTTTCGGATTTTCCCTCTTTGGGGAGCATGAAAAATATAAAAATATTTTTAGTTTTTGTAGAGATTTTACAAGAGACATACATACTACCAAAGAAACAATGTGCAAAATGGTGCAGTATTTGTTCATCGGTACATTACGTGGTCAAAATTAAAATACTACGAATAAATCCCTCAAAATAATTGAACCTCAAAGCAGAAATATGGATCATGTGGGAAACACATGAAATTCGGACCTTGTGGACATTTTACAAATCCCCCGGACGCCAGTGCCAACTACTAAAAAGAGGACTTGTCGAAAAAAATTGTTTTACAGTGGCACTTGTCATGGGCAGGAGTGGGGCACGACATAGGCCTGGGCCTACTTGTTAAGGATGGAAGGGAAGAATTATCCGAAGGAAGTACCTTACCCTTATCTGCTTACGGCATATTTTGTGTATAATTAGGTATAGGAAGGGTCGTGTAAGAGTGGTCTCCAGTGTACGATTGCCTTATTTTCAGTAAATCAATCAGCCATCCGAAAGGGAGAAAGGGCCTAACCTAACAAAGTCGCATTAAAGTTTGTCGTCGAGACTTTCGTTTCATCTTCGAAGTGAAATGCAATAAATTACAGTGCAGATCACAAACGGCATCTAATTTAGTGAAAGTAGGCATTTTGAAGTTATTGCTTGATTTCATACGTGCGGACAAAATGTGTTTTACACGCATTCATCAATTTTTTTTTTTTTAATTTGTACACATTTTTTTATTTTTATTTTTTTCAATTACTTCATCAGGACGCAAAAATCTGGGGGGCCCTGAAGAAAATCTGGGGGGCCTAGGTCCCCCAGCCCCCCCCCCCCCGTGGCTACGCCACTGGTAGGGCCAACACTAGTAAAATATTCATTGAAGGTATCACTGATTTCATTAGAATCAGAAATTACATTACCAAGGTGAGTGAGTTCATCAATGGACTTATCGTTACTATGACCATGGAGAAGGTAGTTAATAGAACGCCAGGTACTTTTAACATCGTTCTTACAACTAGAAAACAAAGTCTTATAAAATTCATTTTTAGCGCTACGAATAACAGAAGTGAGACGATTACGAAAACGCTTGTAATCATTAAAATTTTGATCAGTACGTCTCTTTAAATATTTCCTGTACAACCGTTGTTTAGTTTTATACGAATTTAAAATACCTGGAGACATCCAGTCATTACGATTACCTTTTGATCTTATGTTATGAGGAACAAGAGGAAAACAGTTATTAAAATGATGAAGAAAAATATCATTGAACTTATTGAAAGCTGTGTTTGTATCAATACACTGGTAAACATCAGCCCCAAGTTTCACCTTGTAAAACACTTTTAAAACGCTCAAGTGTTGCAGGAGTGACCATCCTGATATACGTAGTGCGGGTCTTGGGATTCAAGTTATCACTTTCTGCATTCAGATCACAAAGGGTAAAAATAGGAAAATGGTCAGAAATGTCATCCAGAATTACACCAGAGAGACAAGACTCCTGGAGAGTGTTTGTAAGAATCATATCTAAGAGAGTTACTGAGGTAAAAGTGATCCTTGTAGGTAAAGTTTGAAGGGGGCGAAAAGCATGGGATTGGACCAGATTTAACAATTGATTACATATACGATCAGTGTGATTTAACACATTGCAATTAAAATCACCCATTAAGAAGCAGTCTACGTTCTGCCTGCTTAGCAACAAGAAAACAGTTGACAAGGTCTCAAAAGCATAATCAAAAACTCCTTTGGGACAGTATATGATTCCGATCAGCGTAGACGCATTGGGAGAGATAATTTCAATAAAAAGTGATTCAAAGATACCTTCAACAAAAATACTGAGATCGGGACGGAGTTTATACTTTAGTAAGGAATTAACCTAAAGGACTACACCGCCACCATACCCTTGTCTGGATGCCTTTTCTAAATTAAAGCAGGGAATATTATACAAAGAGTAAAAATTATCAGTTTCATTAAGCCAAGTCGCGGTTACACCAATAACTGAAAACTTATGGCAAACTGAATTAAACGAAATATTTAAGTTAGTGAACTTACTGTTCAGAGATCTGGCATTTACATGATAAAGGGTCAGTTTTTTTATTCCAAACACTGACGGAAATACTATTAAAAATCATACTCGTAGTAATCACATTCGTTCAACAGAGTATAATGATGAAAGTTTAAGTCAGGATCAACAGATAGCAGGTTAGAATTCGAATCAAATCCCTTGGAGTTATCATTCAGACGAAACTGTTTACAGATTAAACAAGAAATTTCTTCAGTTGAGCTAGCAGTAATATTGGTAGCACAAGTGTAGTGCCATTTAATCACAGAGGAGCAATAACAACAATTACCTTTAGTTAGATCAACATTATTAAAGTTATGCAGGCAAATACAGCAAAGATGATTAAGAGTGGTACATAGCATACTGTCACTGTAGTCAGCATGGTCAATTCTGCTGGGAAGAGTTTTAATGGTTTTTAGAATCTACCATAAGTTGGCATAAATGTAGTTTTCACTGAATGAGCATACTGGAAAAAAGAAAATTCAAGTGCTGTTTTGCACTTTTGCCTTCTTATGTGATTTTTATCTCAAATGAGAACCTGTTGCCATTATGCTTGGGGCTCATTATAATGGAGCAGGGAAAATGAGCCAGTGAGCCACAACTGGAAGAAGGGCGTGGCAAGCCTGAACTAAAGTAGCTCATTGAGTTGGTTCATGACATTCAACATTCTTTTCCAGAGGTGTGAAGTTTTCTTCACATACCAATGACAAATGGCCAAACTTTGACAATCCTTTATTCTTCGTACCGACAAAATCTGTTTAGGAATGAGTGCTGAACAGCTGAACTCGGTTTTCAAAAGTTCGTGACCAGACACTTTTTATAACTATGCACAAAACCGTCACAAGTAAGGACACCACAAATTACAAAACTTTTTCTGTTGCTACTGGATATGAAACTTGACCAATCATGACAATTGCAGGCATGTTCATGAGGTAGTTACCATTAATCACTTTCATGACTTGAAGCTATCAATATCAACTCAATGAGCCTCTTTAAACCATTGCTTAAGAACTGAGCCGTAAAATTCCATCTAACCTACAATCCTGGATAACAATTCCGGACACGGTCCTCTCTTTCGCTTACATCTTTGTACATGTACATGTATTCTATATAGGCCTAAAAAATTATCACAACCAACGAAAAAAAACCCATTGTGATAAGTTGCCGTTACGTTACCAAAGCGAAAAGTAATGGCCTTTTTAAGTAGAGCATTCTTTGTTGTCCTATCATGAAAAAATGTGGGTGGAAACCAGAGTCATATGTCAATTTTCATTTTGGCTTGGAAGAGTGATCCTGCTTGAAGTTATGGATTCCAAAAGTAGTCTAACTTAACCAGTAATTTAGGCTGAAATATTTTACAATAGTCTGATTGTAAACTAGGCCTAATAGGGAAAGGCTCATTAACATATTTTTCTTGTGTTGTAATAATTATGGGTTCTCAAATCGAAGCTCCAAAGCTTCAGTAGTAAACGTGCTGACAATCTATGACTCCTGACTCCTGCAAAGGCCTTTCTATACCCTCTGATTACGACATAAGCAGAAATAAAACTATAATGACAAAATTCCGAGCGGTAACTTTGGGTAAGTCTTCCTGAGACATAAATTTATAAAGACATCAGTGACATTTTTCTTTTAAAGCTATTGCAAATGATAGTCTTCAAAGAAATTTGTCTGAACAGTGAAAGTATGGCAGTCAATTTAACATTTTCAAAAAAAATTAAAAAGATAACAAAAAATGCGACACATTTGGAAAGAACCAATCATTCCTAAGCCTGCTTTTAAATCTTGCGCACCACAATGCCCGAAATGGCCGATTATTGGACTACTTTCACAACTTTTTCCAAAAAAGTAAGAAAACGCTACATTCAAAGTAAAATTTTCATGGAAAATAAAAGTGATTACAAAGATGTCAATATGCACGGGCATACTGGAAGGTGTTCAGATGCATTGTTCAATATTTTGCCATATCCTGTGCCCCTACAGTTGAATTCGGACAACGGTTATGAAAATTGGACAGGTTACTTGTTGTTACGGTAACTTTGAGTAGGCCCATAACTCTGTGCGAAAGTTAATTTAAACCCATCTCGTAAATTGACATTTTTTCAAAAGGCGTTAGCAGTAAAATCCTTTATAGTCAGAAGTTTGAGCAGTCACATAGACAACTTATCTTGACTTTAGCGCAACGTTCAATGTTCAATTTATTCTCTGCACCTCCCCAATATGCACTCTAAAAACCGTCTGGTAAAATTTCACCAGGATCCGTGTTGATATAGCACCTACACTATCCAGGTTATTTTTAACCAGGAAGTCATGGTCAAATTAGCCATTGCACTGGTGAATTTAACCTAATAACTGGCTATTCTTCTAGTTTTTAACCATTTTCTTCATTAATTTCAATTAAAATTCCTGGTTAAGTTAACCAGGATTGTGTGGGTGCTATACTGGCACGGAATCAGATCAGGGGCGTAGGCTGGTCTGAGCCTGGGTGGGTGCGTTTTTGGAGAAGGTGGAACTAAATTTCAAAAGGGGCCTGCACAAGCGTGTGTATAGCAGGAAAACAAGGTCACCTCAATCAATCCCGAAGTCTGCGTAAAATTGCACCTTTCTATGCGTCATAGGGTTTCTTTACAGGATTGGAATCCTTACTTTGTCACTACGTAAATGTGCTTTTTCGGGCAATGTCCCCTTCCCCTTTGATAAATTTTTGTCAATTTAAGGTTGCTTAGATGCAAAATGGTGCAACCTTTGGGATTTTTTACTAATAATATGGCGGAAAATGTGAATTCTAATTTCGGCTAATGGAAGGGGAGAGCATTTTACCTAAAAAACGATACTTGGTGGTTAAACCTCCTGAAGGCCACCTAACCTCTACTGCCTTAAAAATTATCATGTGGTGGAGTGTGAGTAGAGAGAAATCCGCGAAGTGCGCAGAAATTAGTACATTTAAGAAGATTTCCTTGACAAAACATACCATCAGGTTCTGCATCTTAACACTTTCAATTGCCCAGCAAATCTACATGCCACTCAAAAAGCCAGTTTTTGCCTGGTAATTGGTAAACAGCAGGGGTGGCGCCAGGATTTCCCCGACAGGGGGACAGCTTTTCAAAGCCCCGACAAAAGAGATGAGTTTGTCCCGGTGAGACGTGATTTTGCCGAGATTTTTGGCTTTCTTTTTAAGAAATACTTAAAATGTGAAGTTTATTTTGAAGAAAAGTTTAAAATTTGTGAAAGAAATTTGGCTTTTGTAAAGATCATTAAAAAGTTGGTGTGCTTATTGAAGATTCTGTCCTTCATATGGGCAAAATCAGACACTTTAATATTATATAAGCGACAGCTGAAATTCTTTTGGGGTTACATATTTAATCGTACTAGGCCTACGTACTAAGGTTTCAAGACGAGACTATTAGTTCGCTCAAAAAGTTTTTCCCTTTTTTGAACGAAGGTTTGAAATTAGGAACTTATTTTATTGGAGAAATTTTGGAATTTAATGAAAGAAAATTTGGTTTTTCGGTAAGATTATAATGAAAAAATTGGGTTTTTTATTAAGTGATGTGCCTTTCAAGAGCAAAATTAGGTAGAATGTTGGGCTTATTAACAGAATTGGCCTTGATTATTTGTATAGACTATCCATCGAAACTGGAAAATTTTGCCACTTTTAACAAACTGAAGCTTATACTGGAGAAAATTGTAATTTTATGACAAATTTGGGGGTTTTATGGAAGAATCTTTCCTTCTTTTGGAAAATTTAGTAGGGGTGATCTGTAGTTTGTTGGGGTTTACCGAATATCATCATGCAGATTAAGGCCCTCGGACCATATTGGAAAATTTTCCCGCGGAAAAAGTTTTGCTTCCCATATGTTTATAGTTTTATATTTTATGTATTGGCATTGGCGTACAGGAACGTTTCAGTTTGTGAGGGGGCAGAATTGTCTTTTTTGTCCCAAAAATGTAATTCTGCTCGAAAGTCTATCTAAGTGGAGCGCACAGAAAATTTTGAAAACTGAGAACCCCGAGACAGCAGGAAATGACATTTCCCAGGGTCGTAACTAAAAACAAAGCAGTCATTATTTTGAACTTTTTTCGCAATAAGATTTTCACTTCATAATACTGCCCCAAAACGAAGAATAATTTGCAGGCATGCATTTTTTCGTTCAGCAATCTGTTCGACCAAAGCACTTTCCAATTGCAAGCGGAGCGCGACCACCAGTTGGCGCGGAGCGTACAGAAAATTGTTGAAAAAATATGACTCATCAGAAAGCCGAAAATGACATTTTCCAGACTTATAACTAGAAATGAAGCAGTCGTTATTTTGAACTTTCCTTTGAAATGAAATTTTCACTTCAATAGAAAAAACCCAACTTGCTGAGTGATCAGAAAATTACCAGATAAAAGGTACTGCTACAATTAGATGTAATGGTCTTGTCTCTTTTCGGAGGAATTATGTAACGGAATTGAAAACATACTGTTCTTGACTATGTTAAGAATCTAATTCGTTGTATTCAATTGCAAGGTCCACTGAAAAAGATGAAATTTTCTACGTGACTGCCTGAACTACAGAAAATGATTTTACTTCAAACGTATTGAAAATATGTCACGTTACAAGGTGGCTTCCAATGAATTTTCAGTCAGACTTGTGCAGAGACACTCTCAAACTAACTGTTTTTCATTATGTGTAGCTGAAAACATGGCTGATTTTCATTACCGTTGCTAGAATTCGGCTGTCAAGGCAGGCTAGATGGCAGACCTTTGGGCACTGCATGCACATGAACAAACTATCGTAGTCCGATTTTGTTAGGAAAATTCGGCGTTTTGAGTTTCCTTGAAGAATCTGGTCTTTTAGTAAGCAAAATAGAAAAGATCGTCCCGGTGACTAAGTTTATCAGGCCCACACCTTTTATCGTGTGGGTCGGTAGATGAAGGCTCCCCGACGAAAGGAAAGGTAAAAAGGTCAGAGGTCAAAGGTCAAATTTGGTAAAAATCATATATTTTACTATATTTCTGCAATGGAACATCGCACTGACATGAAACTTTGCACGTGTCAGAAGAATATATAGAACTACCAAAATATATGGTTACCATGGCAACAGGTATCAAAGGTCACGTGATGGAAGGGGAAGTGTCTATTTTTAAGCGAAAAAAGAGGAAATGTGTGACTCTAACTCCTCCTAGTGGGCTGGACCGATCCTTTTCAAACTTGGTGGGAAGGTACTCCAGGGTTAGAACTTGTGTCTCCCAGATTTCCGGAAAAGAAGGTCAAAGGTCAGAGGTCATATTTCGATAATAATCGTTTTGGAGGGGATTTTTTGGCTGTATTTCTGGTCTTTTACCGTATTTCCGTAAAGGAACATGGCATTGACGTGAAACTTTGCACGTGTCATGAGAATATATAGAACTACCAAAATATATGGTTACCATGGCAACAGGTATCAAAGGTCACGTGATGGAAGGGGAAGTGTCTATTTTTAAGCGAAAAAAGAGGAAATGTGTGACTCTAACTCCTCCTAGTGGGCTGGACCGATCCTTTTCAAACTTAGTGGGAAGATTCCCCAGGGTCGGAACTTGTGTCTCGCAGATTCGCGGAAGTGAAGGTCAAAGGTCAGAGGTCAAAGATCAAATTTAGGTAAAATCATATTTTTGTCTGTATTTCGGTAATTAAACATCTTAGTGACATGAAACTTCGCACATGTCATTAGAATGACTAGAACTATCCAAATATATGGTTGCCATGGCAACAGACTCTGGAAGAGACAGTCAAAGGTCAAATTGAGTCAAAATCGTTTCTTGTACATAATTCCAGGGGAAAACACTGCGCCGACATGAAACATAAAGGTATAACAGGAGTGACATGTTCTGCCAAAATATTTCGTTGCCATGGCAACTCAGGTTTGAAGTCGCGTAACAGTAGGTCAAATGTACGGTTTTACTTCAAAAACTGCTAGTTGTAGGCTTTTGTTTAAAGGTGGTGAAGATGTGCCCCAAACTGAGAAAATGTGTCTCGTAGAGCCCGGTCCAAGGTGTAGCAAACCTTTTCCATAATTGTCTTACGTATAGAAATTTTCTTCTTTAAATGTATGGTGTTTGAAAGTATTGTGAGTCAATATATGTTGCTGTTTCATAAGACGGAAAATAACGCTTCGTGGATTCACAAACATCGGTGCAAGCGTAAGTGACAATTTGACTTGCGCGTCGTTCTATTCGGCAATGTGCTTATACTAAAAACGCACTACATAAAATGCTGTTAATAGCTGAAATTCATAAATTCATCGTCGTCCATGATATCAGTTCAATAACCACTGCAACTGCTTCACGAACTCGATGGTTTTTCACTCTCCAACGCAGGCTTACATAATCAGTTTGACTTACACGTTTTCACTAAATACTGCTACCATTGACAGCTTGGTTTGCGCGTCTGCTGCTCAAACAAAGTTCGAATATCACCAAGTGAATTTCATGCCGCGTCGTAGAAATCTTAAGCGCAATATTTTCAGGGCGCGGACGTCAGCTCGAAGACGTGAACTGTGGGCTAAAACGCCACGTCGCCCTGGCCACGTTGTGTAATCTAAAGCTCCCTAATGACGCGTGTGGCCGCACGCAGTAGACTTCGTAATGCGCGTATGGTAGGCTGAGCGGGCGTATCTGATTGGTTAATCAGCTGTCCGAATTTGTTGGTGTAACTTGCAATGATATGCGTTTTGTTCGTCTCGGCCTTACACGCGTGTAAAAGTCAACTAACGCGACCTTCTGGAGGACAAATAACACACATGGAAGCTAAGTAAAGAAATGTGGTGCGTGGCGGAATGTCTTTTAGAACAACTAGTGCGTCCACTGAATTTGACCTTTTGACCTATGGTGCAAGCTCCTCACAGAAGTCATGTACCGACGTCACCGCGTTGCGGGTTTCTCTATTTTTTCATCCAGGCGTACATTGTGCAACAATTGTTGCTAAGGTTCTTTCGTGCGCGCGTATCGGTAACACACCTACTGCGTACGATCAGTAACATCCTGTAAGCCAAATTAAAACACGCTGACGTCATTATTTTTACTTCTGGAATGCGTTTCTAGCACATCAAATTTGGCATGAGGTATATGTAGCTAAAACCCCCAAAGGAGCTTGACAGAATTAAGTCCCGCGTTTACTAGCGATGAGATCAGCAACTCCGCGGATTGCCCTCTTGCACCAAATATTGCTCACTGGCCTGTTTTCTCCACTCTATTGCTTATGCTTATCACCAAGTTCAATTGCAGTAGCTTTCATTTTTAAATTCTTCGGTAATTAAAGAACAACAATGAAGGAAGATTTGAAGTGCGGGGCCCGCGAAAATTTTGATAGCAAAAGCCATTTGTGATAGAAAATGAATTCCATAGATGCACACTCGGTCGAAAACGAACCCTATCTTACCTTTTTTAGAATCTATTTTTTAAACGTCTTTTGAGATCATTTATAAGGGGAATTCCCAGAGCCCCCAAGTATCGTCGCCACTGATTGACAGTATGATTGTTTTTGTCCTCAAATTGGATTTCAAAATGCTGAACATATTGCTAATGTATTCCACGAGAAAAATTCTCATTTTAAAATTATAACTGCCAGATTTGACCGTAAGAATTTAAGGAACTATTCCAAGACTGGATTTTTTATCCGGACGTTTTCCAGTACGCCTCCATGCAGTGCCGCAAAGTCTCACTTTTTAAAAGGGCATTGTGTATTTCTTTATTACTTTTTAAGAAAAGATACATTATTAGCTATTTCAGGAACAAACAGGAATTGTTTGAAATATCATCATCGAAATTTAGACTAATTATTCTAATTTCCGTATTGAAAAAGGATTGACCCTGTTGTAAACCTAAATTTCGGTGATAATATTTCAACCAATTCCTGTTTGTTCCTGAAATAGCGAATAATGTATCTTTTCTTAAAAAGTAATAAAGAAATACATTAGACCCTTTTAAAAGGTGGCACTTTGCGTCACTACTGAGTTGAAAAATTTTGCATTCTTTGAAGGCTGGCAATGTTATGCAATGGAGGAAAATCATCCATATCGCTCATTCAGATGTAGCAGACGACAAAAACAATTGTCTTCAATGCTAATTAAATGCCTGTTAGTTGAGAGGAATTTCAGGAATCAGACAATACAAAACTAAAATGGCGACTACGAACATAGGACAAAGGAGGAGCATGCGTTGTTTCTCCTTCGCTTAAAGCTCCCTGGTTCATACGGATATTTTACAGCGAATTTCCAGAACGCTGCAGAAAGGTGAAATTTCACCAGATATTTTTTAGAGTGTGGGGTGTAAGGTACCAATGAAAACATATACATTGAAAAAGTACACAATAATTCCTTACTCTAAGAAGAAAAAGAAAAACCATGCCACACATACTGTACTGACACTTCAAGGCCTTTTGGCTAAGATCATTTTCTTTTCATAAGGTCAAAAACGGAGCTTTACATGACACATTAATGATGTAAATGGTCTGAGGGCCATGAGGTTGGTCAAGTGTTGTAGATCAGTGTACGATACACGGGAAGTAGTTTAAAGTTTGGTTTCGCCGAACGGCCTTTTACCAGAGGGTTAGAAAAAGACGTTCAATGTCACCATGAGGAGCGTGTAGTTTTAAGTCCCAGATATGAGCTACTACTAAAGCAGATATGGTGGGGATAAAGTTTTATCTGTGCCATTTATAGACTGGATACACATAGGTCTGATATAGTGTAGATTTAGGCCATATACGGAAATGGCAGATTTGATCCAGATAAAATTTTATGAAGACTTGGCTATATATGGCTCAGATCTGGTTTCGACGTAGATCTGGGCTATATCTGTCCAATTTTTATCCGTCCAAGATATGGATCCTGTATCTGCGGCATCATATATGGCCCCGAAATGTAAACCATATCTGGCCCATATATATAGATTTGGTGTAAAGAAACAAACAGTTCATGTAATAGCTAGTTGTAACATTCGTTTTAAAAGAAGGTTGGAAGAGTATGTGATAAAAAGTTTAAAACCTGTTGACATTTGATAATAATATTGATATTTAACATCGCGTGATCGAAGGATGTTGAGCAAAGTCCACCACTCCAAAAAACGTCATGGAAGACGCAATATATGGTAACCGCCATGCACGTAGAGTTAAGAGAGGAGATATGATTGGCTACGGATAATGACTATAAGAAAAAGGTTTTTTGAACAAGTTCCCCTATACCAAGGTGTAGATCGATTGTAAAAAGAACTTATGTACTGTCGCTGGATATTTACGTACCTAACAGAGATCGATTGTGATGGTGCAACAACATGAGTTTTCTACTTTTTCTTAACAGTTCCCTCGACTCTTTGGCAGAGACGTGAGCAGCTTAACCAAGTTTTAAAAGGATCTTTGTTCTCAATAGGACACAGAACTTCATTGAAAAACTCACAACCATCAAAGGCCTATACCTCTTTATATTGGAGGTCTCTTATGCATGTTTCCTATTTAGACGTCACATACTGTACCCACTTTGCAACATTGTGGTCTCCATCAACCAATTTTGACACCGGCAAAATCGTAAGTGATAGAAGCTGCACTTTATGTATATATAAGGGGTTTTTTTTTTCCTTTTTCAAAAAAAAAAAAATGCATTGAAATATAAGTACACTTCTCTCCTCGACCAAAAAGTTGTATGTATGGTCTACACGTCCCTCATCTCTTGATCACTTTCTAATAACCTTGCAATATCAGTTTTCTCAGTTTTTTCATATTGTAACTGTTGTTAAAACACGTTTCTTTATTTTTATTTGCAGGAAAATTGATCTGGACACGTTGCAGAGAAGAAATGGCAAGTATATCGCCCTTGAAACATATAGATGAAACTTTTTGTCTCTGCTCTATCTGCTTAGAACAATTTAAGGAGCCAAAGTTGCTTCCTTGCCTACACAGATTCTGCAAAGCAGCGAATTTAAAACTGATTTTTACATGAAGAACCTAGTTGAATACATACAAATTCAACAATCACTTCAAAGTGATGAAATGCGGAAATGTTATGGTTGCTCAAAGCAACTCAGAGTTACAGCATATTGCTTTAGATGCAACGATTTTCTTTGTGGAGATTGCCATAATCTTCACTTAACAAATAAACTTTTGAAAGACCATCTAAAGCATACACTGTCTCTTGAAGACATTGAATCGAAAAATATTACCACCGAAAAGTTAGCTTCTATGAGAGATGCTCCCAGGTGTGACACTCATCCTGAAAAAATATCTGAGTTGTATTGTGAATCTTGCAATTTTATCCCAATTTGCGTTGCTTGTATGTTTGGGGAGCACAAACGACATGACGTTCACGAAGTCAAAACATTGGCCAAGTCAAAAAGGAAAATTTTAGCCCAGAAGCTTAAGTGCCTGGAAGAACTTGACCAGAAGTTCAAGCTTACTAATCCCGAACGTGCGAAAGAAAAGTTAAATTCAAATGTCATCGACGAAAAAGAAAAGGTGATTCAGATGTGTGGAGATCAGCTTTATAGGACGCAGGAAAAATTACAAAAAACGACAGAAAATCAAGCAAAAATTAAACAAGAAAAACAGAATAAGGAAAAAGAAGTATTTGATTCGTTACAAACAGAAATGGAAGTGGAAATCCAGCGCGTAAAAGATAAGTATAAAGAGATGTTTAACTTGAAAAAAACTGAAATAAATGATTCCTTCCATGACAGAGAGAACACATTGGAAAATGAAGTAGCTGTGCTGACTAACAAACTTCAACGATTGAGGAAAGATCAGAAGACTTCATTAGAATCACTGGAACTCCAAATGAAAAACAAGAGTGAAGACATTGACACAGCTGCAAAAAAATTTAATAACACTAAGAAACGTTTTAAAAACCTTAAAAGTCTGGGGTCTATCATCATTGAATCCGAAAATGATTGGACAGCTGTGCAGAGCATTCCTGATATAGAGACGGGAGCTGATAATTTGATGGAAGAATTGAAGGATGAGTTACCAGATTTAGAGAGGATGACATTAGTGACCATCAATCACAAACAATTTTCCTTTGGAAGGGCAACTGTGACTAAACTATCAGATCAAGTTGAAACCGAAATAACTTTGGATAAAATATACAAATTTATTAATGGTGTGACAAGCTGTGGTGATGGTAATATTGTCATAAGTGGATATGTATCCGGACCCTCACATGCATTTATTATTGTGACTGATGAGAATGGTAAAATATTACGTCAGAAGACAATAAATACCGATATCCAACCCTGGCACCCATGTGAATTCGTATCTCAAAATAAAGTGGTCACAGCTTTTGCCAACACAATTTGTGTTTATGACACACTGAATGATTCAATAGTCATGAAAAATATCCGTGACATCGTTAGCAGCTGGCCGGAAGGTCGAAATGTGAGGTGTTTAGCTAAAGATCCCGGTAACAATCACATCTTTGTTGGAGGGATGAACAGCAGAGATGTGTATATATTTGACCATCAGTTGACATACCTTTACATCCTAACACTTCCAGAGGTGATCTATTGGCCACGTGATATGACCTTCAATGACGGCATTCTGCTTGTATGTGATTTTAAAGGAGAGGTAGCATATGCAACGTCCATTGATGAACTGAATGTCAAGATTATTGGTGAATTCAAAGCAGCAAGTCCGGGAGATAACTTTGAACCCTGGAGTGTATGTGCCGACAAAAGCGGAATGGTGTACATACTGTGGTACAATTACATCAAAATTTTTCTCGTTCAGTACAATCATGATGGTAAAATAACAGCGAAAAGGACACTGGATGGTATAGGATTGGCTTCTACTGTAACTGAAACACGCGAAGGTGACAAACTTCTCGTAGCTACACATGATACACAAACGGTGTACCGTTTTGGCCTACAGGATGACGACTATGTTTAAAATTCACAGATCTGACAAAATTTCACTTATGTAAGAGCCAGTCTGAGTTTTATTGGTGTCATGGGCTTGAAAACATCTTGTCGCTTAAAATTAACCAATTGTGTCGAGGAGAGTGTGGTGGGAGTGCGATTTAAAATTTCATCAGATGTGTCAGTATTTTCAACGTTCATATACAGAAGGACATATAATGTTGTGTACATCAAGTTTTGAAAAGAGTATTTTAAGTGTACTGCAGACATAGACGATCAACAGTAACGCAAAGTTTACATTAAAATAAATGGCCTTACATGTCGGGGTAGGCCGATTGACTGTAACTCTGACGGTGAATGGCGTGCCAACCGAGTGAAAATTCGTGAGTATTCTTCATAGCCTGAGACCATCGGCTATCCAGGTAACAAAAAACGTTTTTAAACGTCACTTGGCATTAAACGTTTTGTGTTTCCCGTGGAAGCGGAAAAAGTGCTTAGAAATGGATTTCGCTCCCAAATTCGGGATCTATATTCTTAGTGATTTTTTAAGTAACATGTTGTCACATTTCAATAATTCTCCTCAACAGAGCCTGTCAATTTTGCGTAATGACCCGTTGAATGTGGTTTCCACTGCCATAAAAGCGATTTTTGTATCTAGGACCAATTTTGAGTCATATCTCTCCAAGCATGACCCCATTTTCATCACATTTATAGTCTTGAGACCAAGAAAAATTCACAGGGTAACTTTGAGCTCCCCAGTATAACGGTACCTTGAGTTAGAAAAACGGAAAATAGCGTTTTTCTCGTTTTTGCTATGAATTTTGGCCTGTGGGACCAACTGATTGGGAGTATGAATCAGTAGCCACGGGGGGAGGGGGAGGGTTAGAATCCCTCCCATGACCCAACCTTGGGAAAATAGCGGTTTTTTCTCTCTATTCTTAGACTTTTCCCTCATGTCGTCCCCCCCCCCCCCCATGACACCAGATCCCCCCATGACACAATCCTGGCTACGTGCCTGGTACGAATACTGTTCCAACATACATGTACATGTTTCCATCTTCTCCAAAGTACTTGTCATTAGAAAAAAGCATACATAGGGTACTGTACCTTTGAGTTCAACGGTGACGGTATTCTGAATAAGACAAACGAGAACAAAGAATAAGAATGAGAATAAAGTATGTACTTTTAGCGTCCTACTGTAACAGTACTCTGAATGAAAGAAAATGAAAACTCGCGATTTTCGTCGAGTTCAGCATAGTTTTTAGTCACTTGTCCAACTTTGGGGAGCAACTTTTCTTCTAACCTACAAGGAGATGTTCCAATATCCTGCGTCAATGTAACTATAAGATTGAAGAAATTGCCCGGTTTCATCGTTTTTAGCACAATTTTTGATTGTTTGATCGCGGCGACCAAATGTAAACACTGACTAGTCCTTGTTTTCCTGCTAGAAAATGTTAAAATATTTGCACTGTTAAATTCCCTGACTTGGAGATACAGAGAGAAAATTTGAGACCCATGTGAGAGCTTTAAGGATTAATGAATCCTACAAATACCTTGACTTCTTCATATTGAATCAATTTTGGGCCTCTTTGACTAATTTTTGGTGCCACTTTCTCCTGCCTGCCCCAGTCTTTACAATTGATAGACAGAGAATATTGTAAGAACATTTTGTGTGCCTGGGAATAACTTTGAACACTGAATTCCCTGCTTTATGTTTCAGCATAGAAAAAATAATTAGGAGACTAATTAAACACTTGGAAACTGAAGTTAACGTCCTTAAGATTTTAAGTCTTCACAAAATTAAGCAAAAATGAATATTGCCATTTCTCGTTTTTGGAGATGACCCGATTCTGGGGTGTGACACTAGGTATACCTGCTTCTTCGCAAATGAAGATGACTGTCTAAGAGTCGCCCATTTAAAATTATAAATTTGTCATACATCAGATACCTACAACACTGCCAGTTCCTCATAATATCATCTTCTAGGAACAATTGTTTGACTGAACCGATATTTACACAGACAAAAATGGGATATATACAATTATAACCTTAATTGGTTCGATTTAAGGAAAACAGCACCATTTAAGATTCATGTTTTACACTGTGGAAAATCAAATCATTGTTTCATAGTTGGGTCCATTCCATGCCAAATCACCCAGTGGGCTGAACCAGTACCTAAAATACATTGGCTTAAAATTGAAAAATTGATACTTCGAGCAAGTCAACCTGAAAAGCAGAAATTCCAAATTTCAACCCCATGGGACCTGCGGTTTTTGTGCTACGACACGCCCCTTTTCGTCGATTTGGGAAAAAATGAGTGTTGTCGCCGATCTTTGATTGGCAATACGTAAGTAACCTATTTGACCAAGTGTAATGATATTGGAGTCTTTGAGAAGGTAATTAAGTAAACAATCCAAATATACCACTGTTGTTCATGTAGAAAATATGAAAACTTGATGACCTGTTGGCTTTTCATTTGACCTTGAACTCGAATTTCTGAATCAGGTGCCTCGATGAGAAATAATTGTGTCCACTTTTTTCTCAATAATATAAAAAAATTGGGGGTATATTTTTCCATTCTTTTTCCAAGTTTACTTAAAGATAACCCACTTTCAAAAATTTGATTTTTCACTGAAAATGTATTGTAGTATTTAGTGCACAGTATTTGACCCTTAAGCCATTCTTAAATGTCCTCCTTTGATTCGCAAGTTCCAATGTCTCGTTGATTACCTTAAACAGTGTGATCATCTCAAAGATATTAAACAGTTAAAGAGATCACTTACAAGCGGTGGGTCAGCAATGGACGTACACAGATGAATACACTTGTAGAATCAAAGGGAGATTTTATTGAAAATTTGTCAACTCAGATGAAAAACTAACCTTCTATAGTTACGTAACAAAAGCGCAAAGTAAGTTCTTGAAAGCACTTCAGTCACACATGACTTTATTAGATGAAACCATAGTGCAAGGGGATTTTGCTAAAAACTTGCTTTGTCAAAGATGAAATTCAAAGTTTCCATTGTGAAAGTAAACAGGTGACCTAACAACCATTTGTTGCCTCCACTAGGAAACCCAAGAAAGTTGCAACATATGTGTTATCAATGACTGTAAAGAACATAGTACAGTGACTGTATTGAAAGTTGTGGTTCACTTAGTGAATTCTCAATAGTCATGAAAGTCAGTTATTTCATTGATGGCTGTTCTGGAAAGTATACATGAGCAAAAATGGTGAGTATGGATTGATTACTCAATTACTTTTCCAAAGATATCGATATCAGCAGAATTTGAACATTAGTTACTGAGATATAACCACTCAAAGATTGGCCACCGTACCACACCCTGTTTTGTCCAAGTTGCCGAAAAGGGGCACTTTGTAGCATAAAAACCGTACGTCCCATGAGGCTGAAATTTGGAATTTCAGCTTTTTCAGTCACAATTGACCCCATAACCAAATTTGAACCGATTTGAAGAGGGTAAGGGTGAATTGGCATGGAATGACCCAGTAATAGGAAATAAAATTTCTGTAAATTGTAAGTACTTCTTGGATCAGCTTCAGTGAGCCAGAAGACGATGATGCATCACACTTTACAGCAAATGCACGCAGATTAGGTGGGTCCCCCTTTCCCCTTTAAACTCCTTAAGAATAATACATATTCGTAAAACATGAAGTACCAAAATTTGCTGACTTAAAATTGTTTCAAAACGCACATTGTCATGAAGTAAGCTATCATGTTCCATACAGACAAGGCACTGAAGGGGTAAAATGGCTCGTTGGGAATAAATTTCAGATGGGAAAATTTAACGAGTGTATGCAGTAAATGGCAAGTACAGTAAACGCTTTCTAGCCAGCTCCACTCGTCCCGAATATGGGCCTGATATCTAAGTGGTACCCAATGATACATCAAAACATAAACTGAGAAATAGCGAGGCATGCCACCTACAGTATGTGATATCAAATTAAATTGCACTTAAATACTCTTACATGATGATTTTAAGGTCACGATTAATGAAGTGCTCAATTAAAACTTTTTGTTACGGGCCATTTTAATGTAAGCAAGAATTACTGAATTTCGATCATGTCACACAAATACCAATATAGACAAATCTGGACAGCAAGAGATGGTCTGATTCAGTCAGATATAACTGTGGTGTATCACCTTTTTTTTCTTTCAATAGACTCCTTGCTTACCTATACCATGCATGGATGAACACTAAATTGTATACTGATTCCCTCAATTTTACTGAGTTTGAAATTCAAGTAGACAATAAATAAAGACGATTTAAGGCTAATGGACCCCTTTAATGGCTGACTACAGTCACTAAACACCAGCGCTGATCGGATTCTTCTATACCGCCGATGAGTACATTGCCTATTAGAGCAATCCCTCAAAAGTTGCTCCAGCCAAAAAAGCGGGCTGTAGCCTACGTTGTGATGATCTCTTAACAGACTTTTTCTTGTTCTTAATTTACCTTTTCTTTGTGTTGTAAGCTAATGTATAGTACAGCAACAAATTATAGGCCTAGTCAAAGTTTCTGCCATTGCAGCTTGACTAAAGTAGCTGCAAGTTTGTTTGTTTGTTTTTTTTTCTTCTTCTTCTTCTTCTTCTTCTTCTTCTTTTTTGACACTTTCTCTCTTTAAATACATTTTTGATATCTTCTTTGTCAAGAGTGGTTTAGATGCATTCGAGCAAATTAATTTCCCTTTTAATAAATGGTCGAATCTTCCTACACCAGCTCTATGCAGAGGCGTAGGCTGGGGTGCGGGGTAGGGCCGACGCACCCTCCCACGACAGATGGAGTTCCGCCCAAAAAATGTTATACCGAGGTAGCCTACACATTGTTCGGAAGTTCGGATTCATCCTGATCAGATAGGTCTGCATAGGCAGATTCAGAATGATTCCAAGGTAAATATTAAAGAATTTACACCAGATTGAATGTTGAAATGAATCCCGGTGAAAGTACAAGAATTTCAAGAAATAGACCTTCAATTAAAATACAAAATCAAAACAAACTTACAGGTGCAGTACCAAACCAAGGGCAACTGCGCCTCTTTTCCTTTGGATTTGAAAAATGATTTTAGCATAGCCAAAATAACAAACATAACCTTGCAACTGTTGCTGTCCAAGAAGTAGCCTATAGGCTATCTGTGAACGCAAATATTTCGCACATTTTTGTTCATTGAATTCACCGTAAAATGTTCCAAAAACGGCTTAGATTGCACGAGAGAGCTTGTAGAATCTCAGAGCTTCCAGGGCCCTAAGGCGGGCCCTGACCCACGCCAGTGGGACTTCGCGTTTCGCGCTCGTGATGCGCTACACGCACATAGGATTCGTTTCACGAGTTCAACCATTCCATCTTGTTCACTGATTGTCCCCCCTAAATTTTTATGCTTCCGCCGCCACTGCCCCCCCCCCCCCTTCCATATGTCAATAACAGCGGATTGCTTGCTAGCAAGAATCTTACCTGGTCAGCCAACCGCGGACTAGATACAGAAACTGAGCCATTTGATGTATTGTCAGACCCATAGAGCTCTTAGAAACAAGTGCATTCATACCGTACGTTGCAACATTCAATGCAAAAGGTTTGGGAAGAGAATTAAGGGATATTTTAAAAATGCAATCGGGGGTTAAAAAATTACGGGCAGATGGTCAAAAGCAGACAAGCATAGTTTGTTTATTTTTTTGGGGGGGGGGAGCGCGAAGGTTGGGGGGGGGGTTAATATTTTTCCCCTTTTTGATAGCTGATTCTTTGGCTGAGATTTCTCAATTGTGCTGGGAAAGTTTGGGGTTTCAGTTCAGCCCTAACCCCAGTTCCCATCCCACCCCACCCATGCTCTTGTGAAAGCAGTGTAATGGCAGTCAATTGAAAATATTGTCCCAAAAATGGTTCAGTGTCCAAGTTTAACGTGTTGCCCACTTTTCCTGTGCAAAACAATTAGATTTATGCAAATAAGGAACCAACAGAGTCTCAACATTTTGTAAACACTTGATTGTCCCAACTATGAGTTCAGCGTACGAAATGTCTTCAGTTTCAACTATTACGCACTAATTACACATTTTTCCTATTTAAAATAAGAGTACGGTAACAACAATCCTCTAAAGCAAGTTAATTTATGCAAATAAAAGTAATTCATGCAAATTTGAAAACAACAGTATGGCAGCTAGTTGTAAACATTGTCCAAAATAAGTTTACTGAATGACATAAATATTGTCAAGGTCAATTAATTACACACTAACCACACTTGTTTCCTGTACAAAATAGGCAGGAGTAAAGTAATAATGGCCCACTGAGACTAATTAGCATAATTTATGCAAATCAAAAAACAGAGTTCAGAGCCATAAATATGACCAACATGGACTATTTACACATTTTTCCTGTGCATAAATGATTAGAATCAGAGAATATTGGTCCATTGGAGCTAATTAGCATAATTTATGCAAATTAATTCCTTTTTGTTTCTTCAAGGATCACTCATGGCAAGTTGGACATTTTACTAAAAATGCATCCTTTACCTCTTTATCAGCTCTACTGTAATCCCCCGATTAAAATTTATAATGATTTAATACTAACACCTTTTGAAAAAATGTCATGTTATCAGGTGGGTTGAAATGAATTTTTAGGCAGACTTATGGGAAGACATTCTCACAATTTATCATTGTGGTATTGAAAAACAAATTATCTGATGTTCATCATTCTTCCCCAAATTCGGCTTTAGAGGCAGGATAACAAAGTGGGCACTGAACCTGAACACTCTTTGGAAAAAAACCTGAACACTCTTGCGTCTGTCCGTGTAATTAACTTTGCAATTGAAAACGTACCAACCCTTCTTATAACCCACGCCACATATTTTGTCATTTCAGGCAAAATTTTAAAAGACCACTGCATAAAGTGAGGCTGAGGAAAAACTTTGCCGGAACATGTTCTACATCTTTTGTTATCATTTTTATTTTTCGTAAAAAGCTTACTTTGAAAATAGCCTCTGTTTTCCGGATATTAACATGCATTCAAATAAGCAAAGACTTCGGTCATTATGTTGCACAAGAGTTAAAAACAGCTAGGCTGATGGTAATGATGTTTTTTACAAGGTGTAAACTTTCCAAATGTGTCATTTTTTTACCTCTTTGATTTTTCATAAATATGTTATCCTGACTGTAATACGTTTCTATTATTCTGGCAAATGTTTGAAAAAAATCGGATATTCGACTACTTCGGGCATTGTGTTGCGAAAGAGTGTTAAGTAAAGCATACCAATAGTAGCTTTTTACTCTCAGTGCCCAAATGTGTAGCGAAATTTTGTAGTCTTGTTGATTTTCATGAAAATTTTACAACGACTGTGGTGTTTTCGTTCTTTTGGGGGACATATCCTTTCTAAGATTAGAAGTTTTCTGTAAAGCCATATCAATTTTTAAACTTCCAGCGGTTGTCCCATTTTTTCCCAATTCCTGTCTAAATTTTTTGGATTTTGCGGAAATTTGGGAGCAGGCTGCCCTTACTTCCCGCCGCCTAGTACGCATATGGTTGGCCGTACAAGCCTGTTAATTTTATGATATTAAATTGTCAATTTTTCCATCTCAATGAACAATGACGGATTTTAGAATTGATTTTATTGAGCAAAGGCGAAAACGTGAAATCATGACTTAAAAACCGGGATTTTCTGCAGGTATATCATGATAAATCTAGCATAATAGATTGCACCATTTTGCATCGAGAACCACCATTCGTAAACGAAAATTTTCCAAAGAGGAGGGGGACACCCCCTTAGACAACCCCCCACGTCCGTATCGACATTTTATTCCACCATATCATTTTTATTCGAACCAACCCATCCGAACCAGCCTACGCCCCTGCTATGCTCAACCTTGAGCAAAAATTTTTTGAAACTTTGAATACATTGGCACAACTGTGCCAATAGACGAGTTCGTAATTTATATCTGCACATGCGTTAGTGACCCTTTTCTTCAGGCCAAGTGGTAGTAAGAAAACTTATGGCCTGGCATAGCATACTCTTTTTATGTGTGTTTGCATCACGCAATCAACTGTAAACAGTAACCACGCGTATTTACGTGTTACCCGTTGAAATTTAACCGATTGTGCAACGCTGCCCCCTGAAAAAACTTCAAACTGGTCTATAGATTGTTCTCCCTGACGTCACAAATATTCTTTAGCAACCGCAATGTTTGAGGGCTAGCCTGTACATACATACCGGGGTTGCCCTCAAACATGGCTGAAATACCCCATGTAGAAACCGTCTATGACGTCACGTGAGGACTATCCATTGGGAAGACGAGAAGCTCTGATTCAGGTTCATTTTTTTCTTTCTTAAGAGGTACCTGGGCTATTTACAAAATTGGCAAATTCAAGAAAAGAATCAAGAAAGTAACAGGATAGTGCACGAGAGGAAGAAGAACTAGAGTGAAATTTCCCTTTTTCAGGCCTGGTCCCTACATGATTAATACAAGTGGTCATATAAAATCATATACATATGGACAAGAGGGGCTGATTTGTTCTCAATGCTGGGGGTAGTGTCTCATTTGAAAATAAGTACTGTGTGAAAAAAGTAAAAGTGAAGGGGAAGTTTCTCAAATATTGGGAACCATTCCCTCTCCCCTCCCATGGATCATCGCCCATACATTTAGAAAGGAGAGAATAGAGACTGAGACATAAGGAGAGCGAGCAAGGGAAGAAACATCACCGTAAGTTTTGTAATGCTGTTATATCTTTATCAAAGGTGTGACATGTAAGTTTGTTCTTTATACATGTTTTAAGAGCGAAACTGTTTAGTATGGTCGTATAAAGGGTCAATGAACAAAGACCGTAGTGTAGTAGGCCTACGCATAGCTTGGTTGAGAAACACCTGACGATCATGGTGATGACTGTTGGTTTTTGCCTGGTAGTAGGCATGGCTAACCAATCATGATGTCATGTGGAAACACTCCATAGAAAGTTTCAAAAATTTACTTCTTATGTAATCCTTGCTTGGAACTGGGGCTAACGAGGTTTTAGTGTACGACAAAGTAAGTCGCTGTCCCTTGGTCAGGATCTGGTAGAGTAAGGATGAAAACTACTTTTGGTCTGGAACAATGGGGTTATATCGATAGGGAGACCTTTGTGATTTTTGAATAAAAAGATTCTAAGGTGGCTAAATGTCATCCAGTGAGAGAACTTTGTTTGAAAAAAGACGGAAAGGCTGTGAGAGTGTCCGTTGAAAGAACATTACCGATAAACCTTGAAGGGGCAGATTGATTTCATACTGATAACATACCACGGGTGTAGGAGGGTACGTACTACCACTTGACAATGCTTATCATTACCATAATTATCTGGATCTGGTAGAGTAAGGATGAAAACTACTTTTGGTCTGGAACAATGGGGTTATATCGATAGGGAGACCTTTGTGATTTTTGAATAAAAAGATTCTAAGGTGGCTAAATGTCATCCAGTGAGAGAACTTTGTTTGAAAAAAGACGGAAAGGCTGTGAGAGTGTCCGTTGAAAGAACATTACCGATAAACCTTGAAGGGGCAGATTGATTTCATACTGATAACATACCACGGGTGTAGGAGGGTACGTACTACCACTTGACAATGCTTATCATTACCATAATTATTTAAGTTTCAGATCAAAAAGCTGCTGGCAAATGTTAAAGTTTGGAATCTGTTGGTATACTGGCTTGTGAAAATTTTGTGCACGATATGAAAAAGAAATAGAAGTCTTGAAGCAGGAAGTTTGAAGCCAAATGGCGGGGTCGAGAAGCTGTCATCTGCCTCATTTGACGATGATGAATTTTGGCACAAAATACAAACATGAGTGAAGGACAATATCATAGTGCATCTAAACGTGTATTGTTTCGAAAACATTTAAGGTTCTCGTAAAATAAAACGAATTTACCAAGTCCAAACTTTTACGCATAAGACCATAGCAACAATCTAATTGCTACGCCTATATACTCACTAGCACAGCAGGGTCAATCTTACCTAGAACACTATTGCAGAATTCTCTGTCCAGGGAGTGGCCCTGCTTGAAGGAAGTCCTTGGTTATGAACGGTACCGTTAAAGAAGAACGCAAATGTCTATTAGCCAGTTGAATATCAAGCAATAACCAGGATAGCAAAAAGTTCAAAAAGTACTGAACTTTAAATTATATTGATATTAGACATGTAACGTGATGTGCAAAGTCCATCATTTATAAAACGTCCTGTTGGCGTGTAGACACAATTTCCGCTCGTGAAACCTTTTCACAGACGCCATATACGGGAAAAGAGAAGAGATTCAAGACTTCTTGTAATGACTGCTACAAATAGTTGGTTAAAAAAGTGTCCCTTTACTACAGTGTAAATCGATTGGGGTTAGGAATCTACTACTTCTGTTACCAATATTTGTCGCTGGATTATTACCGTACGTACCAAGGTGAGTTTATATTTTTTTAAATGGCCCCGTCGACTCTCTGGCAGAGACAAACAGCAAAAGCAAATGTTCAATCTTGAGTAGTTTTGTTCCTTTAAGAGAGCTACTTCCCCTAAGCGACCCAAAACACTCACAAAACGTTCAACCAACATTGGGCTACTTGTTTACATCGTTAGACCCCATGCATGTTTCCGATCTTGTTTCCGAAGTTGCATATACTGTACCAGCTTCGCAACATCGTGGTCCCCTTTAACCAATGCTGACTTTAATAAAATCGTAAGTTATGGTAACACATACTGAACTACAGGTCCCTACGTCTTATCTAGGTATTCCAGTAGCCAGTGGATGACCCTTGAAAATATTTCTTCTAAAATGTAGCATTTAATTTCAGTTGTTACTGTTGATAAAACACTCCTTTCTACTATTTTCATTTGCAGGAATACTGACCTGAACGCATTGCAGAAAAGAAATGGCTAGCATATCGTCCTTGAAACATATAGATGAAACTTTTTGTCTCTGTTCTATCTGCTCAGAGCAACTTAAGGAGCCAAAGTTGCTTCCTTGCCTTCACAGATTCTGCAAAGAATGCCTACAAACATTGATTAAAGCAAATAATGACACACCGAGATGTCCTGAGTGTAGGGACGAAATCCAGGTTGTTTCCAGCGGCGAATTCAATACAGATTTTTACATGAAGAACCTGGTTGAATACATACAAATTCAACAATCACTTCAAAGTGATAAAATCCGGGAATGTTATGTTTGCTCAAAGCATCTCAGAGTTACAGCATATTGCTTTAGATGCAACGATTTTCTTTGTGGAGATTGTCATAGTTCCCACATGACAAATAAACTTTTAAAAGACCATCGAAAGCATACACTATCTCTTGAAGACATTGAATCAAAAAATATAACAACCGAAAAGTTAGCTTCTATGAGGGATGCTCCCAGGTGTGACACTCATCCTGAAAAAATATCTGAGTTGTATTGTGAATCTTGCAATTTTATCCCAATTTGCGTTGCTTGTATTTTTGGGGAGCACAAAGGACATGACGTTCACGAAGTCCAAACATTGGCTAAGTCAAAAAGGAAAATTTCAGCCAAGAAGCTTAAGTGTCTGGAAGAACTTGACCAGGAGTTCAAGCTTACTAATCCCGAACGTGCGAAAGAAAAGTTAATTTCAAATGTCACCAGCGAAAGAGAAAAGTTGATTCAGATCTGTGGAGATCAGCTTCTTAAGACAAAGGACAAGTTGCAAGAAACGACAGAAAAGCAAGCAAAACTTAAACAAGAAAAACAGAGTAAAGAAAAGGAAGTATTTGAATCACTAAAGGGGGAAATGGACGAGGAAATCCAGCGCGTAAAAGATAAATACAGAGAGATGTTTAACTCGAAGAAAACTGAAATAAATGATGCCTTCCATGAAAGGGAGGGCACTGTGGAAAATGAAGTAGCTAAGCTGACTAACAAACTTCAACGTTTGAAGGAAGATCAGAATTCTTCATTAGAATCGTTGAGACTGCAACTGAAAAACAAGAGTGAAGAAATTGCCGCAGCTTCAGAATATTTTGATAATACTAAGAAACGTTTTCAGAACCTTAGAATTCTAGGGTCTACAATCATTGAATCCGAAAATGATTGGACAGCTGTGCAGTGCATTCCTGATATAGAAACGGGGGCTGATAACTTGATGAAAGAATTGAAACATGAATTGTCAGATTTAGATAAGATGACATTTGTGACCGTCAATCACAAACAATTCTCCTTTGGAAGGCCAACTGTGACTAAACTCTCAGATCAAGTTGAAACAGTAGTTAATCTGGATAAAATGTTCGAATTTGTTAATGGTATGACAACCTGTGGTGATGGTAAAATTGTTGTAAGTGGATATCTGTTTGGATCCAAACAGACATTTGTCAGTGTGACTAATGAGAATGGTAAAATAATACGTCAGAAAAAACTAAGTACAGATGCCAAACCTTGGCACTCATGTGAATTCGTATCACAAAATAAAGTTGTGACAGCTTTTGGCAACACTATTTGCATTTATGACACACTTCATGATTCACATTTCAAGAGGAACATCCGTGACATCGTCAGCAGCTGGCCGGAAGGTCGAGACGTAAGGTGCTTAGCCACTGATCCCGGCAACAATCACATTTTTGTTAGAGGATATGGTAGCAGAGAAGTGTATCTATTTGACAATGAGCTGACATACCTTCACATCCTGACACTTCCAGGAGTGATCCATTGGCTATATGATATGACGTTCAATGACGGTAATCTGCTTGTATGTAATTGTGAAAGGAAGGTAGCATATGCAACTTCCATTGATGGGCTGAATGTCAAGGTTATCGGTGAATTCAAAGCAATAAGTCTGGGGGATGACTGTATACCCCTGGGTATATGTGCCGACAAGAACGGAATGGTGTACAAATTGTGGTATATTTCTGCCAAACGTCAGTGTCACCTTGCTCAGTACAATCATGATGGTCGAGTTACAGCAAAAAGGACGTTGGATAGTGACGTTCATGTTTCCACCGTAACTGACACACGTGACGGGGAAAACTCCTCGTAGCTACATATAAGACACAAACGGTGTACCGTTTTGGCTTACAGGATGACTAAGTTAAAAGTCTACTGAATTTCAATAAAGCAGGGACCAAAATGAGTTTGACATTAGGCTTCCAAAATCTAGCTTAAAACTTACCACCTGTGTCGACAGTTCGGGAGATAACTGCTTTCCAGGGAAAATGGGTATTCTCCAGATCTGGGGAACATTTGCCTGCCTCAACGGTATGAATATTTATGAGCACTTAGTTTCTACCTCTTCGCAATCGTCGATTTGTTTTGTAACTTTTGTAAATGTGTGTGTGTGTATGTGTGTGTGTATGTGTTCAAATGTGAGACAATAGTTAAGACACAAAGTGAGAAACCGCAAGGGACCTTCAACAATGTATTTACAAACATGGGAGCTTGCACGACCCACTTGCACAGTGCACACCTTTATGTGGAAAATAGTGCACAAAACTCGTTACTGCATGGAGTCTATAACTTGAGTTTAGGACAAAGAACAAAGGAAACGTTCTTGATTTCTCAAAATCTACGCGGTGAACACCCAAACAGGAACGAAGCTTTTTTTGTTCCCCTAGCAACAAAGACTTCAAATATGCTCGAATTTCTCTTTTATAAAATCTATGAAAGTTGCGAGCTTGTTTTGAACGTTCGTCTCCGCTGAACTTGCGGGGTAGGATCGCAATGCATCATGGGAGATGGTTGAATATGGCGCCACCCATGTTAAAATAGTCCCCCGCATTGGTGAAAAGGGATTTCCACCGAAAGCGGTTATCTCCCGAGCTGGCAGAGGAGAGAGCCTGTGGCAAAGAGAGACAGAAGTAGGATTACAGCAGATGTGTCAGGGTGCTGTGATATGCTAAAACTTTTCAACAATGCTCCAACCGAGCTCATTAAACCCGGGTCTGATTCGGGACCAATTATAATTCCAGTGGAACAAAATTCCAAATCCGGTACTATCAAATCTAAGTCCAGTAAGAGTTCCGAGAATACGATTCCGAGCCCATCCCATAATTTAATCTTTTAATAGAAAATTAGCAGTGCCGCTTAACTGCTGTCGTTTGATTATAAGAGAAAAGTCACGAAACCAAAACCGACTTCGTCTACATCTTAAGTTGACATTTCGACTTCGAATCCAAGTTCAGCCGCAGCACAAATCAAGACCATTTCCGTTACCAGGACCTCTGATTACAGGTCAAATCGGAGGCCAGTAAAAAACCGTACTCGAGTCTGGAATAGGACGTTAGAGCTCAACCTATGGAATATCTGTTGTGTCATTGGTAATAATAACGGTATAATTTCGGAAATGGAGGTTTATAAGAAACGGATTTAGTGTCTGATTTGAAAAGAGTTTCATTATTTAGGAACTTGGTCTATTTTAGCCCGAGTGTGCATTAAGCGGTAACGGTTTTTGTTTAAAAGAAAGGTAGACAAATGTCCCTCAAAAGTATATACTGAACTTTAATTTATATAGACTTTATCTGGAGGGTTAACTTTTGAAAATTATTTCAGTGGATAAATTTTTTATTCGTTTGAAAGTTGCTCACTATTTATAGTCACTTCCGTCTATGATGTGGCATCTGTCCGAAACATATATATACTGCAAACCGTTCCAGTATGTGATTCCTTGTCTTGAAGCAGGGGGTTGTAACTTTCCGCTTGACTGAAGCGTGTATCTAGGCATAAGGACACATTATTAAAGTGGTACTTTCATGATCTGATCACTAAATAACACGTTCGTGTTACCAGGGTTACGTTGGCGGGTCATAAAATCCCTGATCTATTTTTTGATATGATATGCACTGTTTTGCTGTTTATGCTCATATGTAGTACATAATGCTGTGTACATCCAGTTTCCATTAGAATATCTGAAGTATATGTTTACATTAAAATAAGTTATTGACCACTCTAAAATTTACAAACAACTCACACCAGATGTCAGTAGCATCTGCGGAATTGCAAGTAGGCCATCCACATTAGAAGAGGCCGTAGTAGGCCAATTATGCCGATGTTTGACTGTGACTTTATATGACGACTAACCTTGCGCGCCACACGAGTAAAAAATTATTTGACGGTAAGCCTTGCAAAACAAGCGAATAAAAAAATTTTGAGTTTCTGCCTGATTACCGCTTATCGCTTCAGGGAGTAAATGAAGTTCACTACACGCACACTTTATATGGTCAACTTTCACATCTGATTAATTGATTTGACAGTTACAGATACATTAAAATGCACAAAAAGGTAGGTACTGACAGGCCAGTCAAGCATGTGTTGTTTATGGGCACAGTTCAGATAACAAACTCAGATACCAGTTACACACCACACCGCCTTTGATCTACTGGGGTGTCTATGTTGCATTTTCAAGAAGCAACGTCACAGAATGCTGCATTCAGGGGTGACAGGGTCTTCCCGAAATGCAGTGGAACGCAGCTCCTCTGTGCTTATTAGTAGCTCTATGCCCAAACGAAAGTGGTGATTTGCCAAAAAGATGAGGAAGGCAAAATTTTGGATGCGCGAGGAGCGCAAAGAACTTTGGTTCCTTCCACAAAAAATTGATAATTTGATAGTTTTATGGAAGTAATTTGGAACTGCTTGCTTTTGTAAGGAAGAAAATCTGGTCTGGTCTGGGGAAAGGGTCTAATGCGGTAGTGTTCCTTCTCTTTGAAAAATTTTGAAAATTAGATGTCCCTACATATTCAGTCTTTTATAATCAACCCTGAAGATAAATTTTAGGCTTTTAACGTACTGCAGTATTGCATCATTATAAACAGTGCATGCTTTTCATTGGCGTAATTTAATACAGTTGTCTAAAGGCCCAGATTACCAAAATACCCAAGCAGCCTCAACTATCTATACTATCTGTACTTATTCTGATGAGAAGGGCATTTTTTGTGATGTAGCAGGGCTCGTACAAATTATCTTTATGCTATTCTATTTAAATACTTATGTAAGCTGTTAAGTTGAAGTTTAATTTGCTTATGCTTCCAAACTAAAGACGAGCTTCCAAAATACACAAAATAACTTAAAAAATAATTACTCGTGACCCTAACTACGATTTTACCTGTGGTACACCAACATCCTCTATTGGTATAGTTCTTTGATTGACAACAAATTCAGAAATGTAGAGTAGCTCATATCACACGGCATGAACGGCGACTGAGAGTTCTCATTACTCTTAGGGCCTTGTATGCATGCGCCCTAAGGTATGTCCTGAAGCGATTAACTAGGATTGTGTCAAAATGGTGGTTAGTTTAGGACAGCTGTGGGCTAGTAATTATTACGCAGAGATAATGGAAACTGTCTGGGATAATGAATGTCTGCCTTTAAATTCATCCTCTCATCCCGTAAAAGATGTTGCAAAGGGTCCAGAAATATTGTATATATAAACAGCCCTGTGTCTGTCGGGAAAATTGTCAGGATGATTAATGAAAGAGAAAAAAATCCAAAATAATTTCAACAAAATGTTTCCCATGAAACTCATTTAAAGAGGATTCTGGTAATACTCTAATGCCGATAAGACAGCATATTTTATTTCTTTCTTGGAATCTGTCTATTGTAGGGGTAAGACCTCCAATATTCATGCTCTGCCCAGCAGACTGACGTTTATCTGGCTTGATCTCCGACCTTAACTCCCGTCGTGGCTCGCCAGTCGAGAACTAGTCTCTGACTCGGTAGGTTGTGTCACTTGTATTCGTCTTGTCTTTTTTCTCTCTTTTTTTTCGTGCTTTTCATATTTTCCGTTTAGTTGTCTTCGGAAAAAATTGCTTGTTAATAATTGCAAATAGATTTTGGTACCCGTATTCCCCCTGTTCTGTCTCTATTATCTGTTTGTGAATTTGTTATTCTACCTCTCCCGATTGTCGTTTGAATACTGCGCCTGCTCGAAGTACTTTTTGTTTTTTGGAACTAAAGCGCCCCGACGACACTCCCGGAGATGCGTTACAATACGAAAGTCCATTAGTGCCACTGAAACGAAATTTTTAATTCTGTTTTAACTAATAACTGCTTAGTGTGAAGCCTTCTAAAATGTCGCTCCTTGCTCTGAAAAAAATCGAAATAAAATGTCAACGGTCTGTTTATGACCATCACCTAACCCTTCTTAAAGTTATATCACTTTTCAGAATGATCGTTTTCCTCCCGAAAAATATATCTCTCAAATCAATATACCCATTGGAATGCTTTTCTTCTTTAGCAGTTTTTATGCAACCCGCATATTAAATGGGAAAATAATACCGTTATGAAACACGTTCAACGCAACCGGTAAATAAAGCGATTCTTTCTTGAATTTGTCAAAATATATGACATTTACGCAAACGTTTATCAAAATACAAACTTACCTTTAATAAAAATGGCAATTTTTACCCCTACATCGAAGATGTGTGAGTTCAGGAAAGATCCAGCTCTTTCAGGAAATTTAAAGTCTTGAGCAAAATTCGCATGAAATCCATTCTACTTATAGAGAGAAAGTTTTAAAATGGTCACTGTAGTCAGCATGGTCGATTTTGCTGGGAAGAGTTCTAATGGTTTTTAGAATCTACCGTAAGTTGACATAAATGTAGTTTTCATTGAATGAGCATACTGGAAAAAAGAAAATTCAAGTGCTGTTTTAACTTTTGCCTTCTTATGTGATTTTTATCTCAAATGAGAACCTGTTGTGCTCAGTATAATGGAGCAGGGAAACGAGCCAGTGAGTCACAACTGAAAGAAGGGCGTGGCAAGCCTGACCTAATGTTGCTCATTGAGTTGGTTCATGACATTCAACATTCTTTTCCAAAGGTGTGAAGTTTTCTTCACATACCAATGACAAATGGCCAAACTTTGACAATCCTTTATTCTTCGTACAGACAAAATCTGTTTAGGAATGAGTGCTGAACAGCTGAACTCGGTTTTCAAAAGTTCGTGACCAGACACTTTTTATAACTATGCACAAAACCGTCACAAGTCAGGACACCACAAATTACAAAATTTTAACTTTTTCTGTTACTATTGGATATGAAAATTGACTGATCATGACAGTTGCAAGCATGTTCATGAGGTAGTTACCATTAATCACTTTCATGACTTGAAGCTATCAATATCAACTCAATGAGCCCCTTTAAACCATTGCTTAAGAACTGAGCCGTAAAACTCCATCTAACCTGGCAATCGTGGATAACAATTCCGGACACAGATCTCTCTTTCGCTTACATCTTTGTACATGTACATGTATTCTATATAGGAAATTATCACGACCAACGGAAAACCCCATTGTCATGATTGTGATAAGTTGCCGTTACGTTACCAAAGCGAAACTTAATGGCCTTTTTAAGTTGAGCATTCTTCGTTGTCCTATCATGAAACAATTTGGGTGGAAATCAGGGTTATTTGTCAATTTTCATTTTGGCTTGGAAGAGTGATCCTACTTGAAGTTATTAGACTCCAAAAGTAGTCTAACTGAAATATTTTACAATAATCTGATTGTAAACTAGGCCTAATATGGGAAAGCTCATTAACATATTTTTCTGTTGTGGTGTAATAAAAATGGGTTCTCAGACCGAGGCTCCAAAGCTTTAGTAGAAAACGTGCTGACAACCAATGGCTCCTGACTCCTGCAAAAGCCTGCCTATACCCTCTGATTGCTACATACACAAAAATAAAACTATAGTGACCAAATTCCAAACGGCAACTTTGAGTAAGTCTACCCGAGACACAGATTTATAAAAAACATCAGTGACATTTTTCTCTCAAAGCAATTGCAAGTGATAGTCTTCAAAGACATTTGTCGGAAAAAAGAAAGAATGGCAGTCAGGGTAACATTGTCATGAAAAATCAGAATAGCATAAATTGCGACGCATTTGGAAAGAACCAATCATTCCTCAGCCTGCTTTTAAATTTTGCCCACCACAATGCCCGAAATGGCCGATTATCAGACTACTTTCACAACTTTTTCCAAAAAATTAAGAAAACTCTACATTCAAAGTAAAATTTTCATGGATAATAAAAGTGATTTTAACGATTTGCAACATATTAAGTGGCTTATGGAAAATATCCCAGCCCCCCCCCCCCCCAAAAAAAAAAGGACGAAACGATAAAACATTCTAGCGAAGATTGAAAAAAATATCTGGTAAGTTTAAAGTTGTCAATATACACGGGCATACTGGCAGGTGTATTGTTCAATATCCTGTGCCCTCTATCCTGTGCCCATATCCTGTGCCCATATCCTGTGCCCCTACAGTTGAATTCGGGCAACGGTTATGAAAATTGGACAGGTTACTTGTTTTTACGGTAACTTTGAGTAGGCCCATAACTCTGTGCGAAAGTTAATTTAAACCCATCTCGTAAATTGACATTTTTTCAAAAGGCGTTAGCAGTAAAATCCTTTATAGTCAGGAGTTTGAGCAGTCACATAGACAACTTATCTTGACTTTAGCGCAACGTTCAATGTTCAATTTATTCTCTACACCTCCCCAATATGCACTCTAAAAACCGTCTGGTAAAATTTCACCAGGATCCGTGTTGATATAGCACCTACACTATCCAGGTTATTTTGAACCAGGAAGTCATGGTCACATTAGCCATTGCACTGGTGAATTTAACCAAATAACTGGCTATTCTTCTAGTTTTTAACCAGTTTCTTCGTTAATTTGAATTAAAATTCCTGGTTAAGTTAACCAGGATTGTGTGAGTGCTATACTGGCACGGAATCAGATCAGGGGCGTAGACTGGTCTGAGCCTGGGTGGGTGCGTTTTGGAGAAGGTGGAACTAAATTTCAAAAGGGGCCTGCACAAGCGTGTGTATAGGCAGGAGAACAAGGTCACCTCAATCAATCCCGAAGTATGCGTAAATTGCACCTTTCTATGCGTCGTAGGGTTTCTTTACAGGATTGGGATCCTTACTTTGTCACTACGTAAATGTGCCTTTTCGGGGAATATTCCCTTCCCCTTTGACAAATTGTTGTTAATTTAAGGTTGCTCGGATGCAAAATGGTGAAATCTATGGGATATTTTTTACTAATAATATGGCGGAAAATGTGAATTCTAATTTGACTAATGGAAGGGGAGAGCATTTTACCTAAGAAAACAATACTTTGTGAACAAACCTACTAAAGGCCGCCTAACCCCTACTGCCTTAAAAAATGGTCATGTGGTGGAGTGTAAGTAGTGAGAAATCCGCGAAGTGCGCAGACATTAGTTCATTAAAGAAGATTTCCTTGACACAACATACCATCAGGTTCTGCATCTTGACACTTTCAATTGCCCAACAAATCTACATGCCACTCAAAAAGCCAGTCTTTTGCCTGGCAATTGGTAAACAGCTGTCAATATTTGCTACTGTGCCTCTCCGAAAGTTACTACCGGAATGTATTGATAAAAGTTAGAGATAGATGAAGTTTTACGGCCCAGCTTCAAACCAATTGGTTTCAGTCGCAGCCTTTTTCCAGATGTGGCTCACTGGCCTGATTTCTCCACTCTATTGCTTATGCTTATCACCAAGTTCAATGGCAGTAGCTTTCATTTTTAAATTCTTCGGTAATTAAAGAAAACAATGAAGGAAGGTTTGAAGTGCGCGGCGCGCGAAAATTTTGATAGTTAAAAGCCATTTGTGATAGAAAATGAATGCAATAGATGCAACACTGCAACGAACCTTACCTTATCTCCTTTAGAATCTATTTCTTAAACGTCTTTTGAGATCATTTAAAAATTACCGACCCGGCGCCCCCCCCCCCTAAAAATTCCCAAAGCTTATTTTTTACTTCCACTAAAAAGATCATTTAGTCTACTTGTTTCTACATAATGTTGTATTCTCTTATAATTTTCAAACTATGTAATTATAATTGTTACAAACTAACAGCAATTTAGAGCACACTACAGTTTCACGTTTTCCGATAAAATGCCAATAGAGTGATATCGAAGGTCTCAACCCTATTTCGGACCACGCTCTATGTAGAACACTAAACTTTTTCTTACAATCCATCCGCTATTTGGGTTCATCAGAATTGGAGTTTTTTAATCAACGGAAATCCTCGTTAATGTTATCATACACTCGTCATGGAAAAATAAAAGAACCGTGAAAGTGTCCATAGGCTACGCACCATCGATAACGGATGTTCAAACTGTATGGATGTTTAAGCTGTATGTAAATGTAAACTTTGCTATCAGTTGCAATCCCATTCCTTTCAAGGTACTAACGAGGAATTCGGGAAACTTGGTAAATTTCGGGAAATGTAGAATAGTGACAAAACTTCTGGAAATTCTCTGTATAAACTCAAGACATAGTAAAGATCATGTAAAAAGTGATATAAACTACTCGAATTAGCTGTACCCATAGGATGGAGGAGAACTGAGTAGATTAACGAGGGTGTCACACCTAGCACTCAGTACGAATGTTTAGTTTTTTTCGGGGGTACGAAGTTGTGACAGTTTATCACAAAGTGGAAAAATGGGATGGATTTGAATTTATTTGTTTGTTATTTTACCTTGTAGTAATAATTATTTCTGAATAATACACAAAGGTGAACGTAAAATTCAAGAAAAATGCTTCATTCACCTAAACACTATACTGTCGCTTGTAAGTGGGACACTGATTCATTTTTTGATATTTTATGGAAAACTGTGTTTGTTGTGTTGAACTCAGCCCAAAACATGTTTGAAAAATATTTGTTCTTTGTGACTATACATTTGTCAGAAATGTGTTCGTTGTTTGACCTCTTTCTACTAGAAATGTATCCTTTCAGTCTGATTATGAGTTTTACAGGAATGTTTGGCTTGTATTAATGTTTGTATTCTCTAAGTCGGTCAGTCGGTAATCTCTTTTCTGTCAGTCTCTCAGAGATGAAAGAGTATAAAAAAAGATTAATTTTCATGAACATTGGAAATAAATTACCCCTCCACGCAGTGCCGCAAAGTGCCACTTTTTAAAAGGGTATAGTGTATTTCTTTATTTCTTTTAAGAAAAGATACATTATTCGCTATTTCAGGAACAAAGAGGAATTTCAATTCTTGTTTTTTCCTGAAATAGCGAATAATGTATCTTTTCTTAAAAAGTAATAAAGAAATACACTATACCCTTTTAAAAAGTGGCACTTGGCGGCACTAGTTGAAGTAAATTTTGCTTTCTTTGACGGCTGGCAATGTAATGCAAATGGAGGAAAATCATCCTAAGAGCTCTTTCAGATGTAGTGGACGACAAAAACAATTGCCTTCAATGCTAAATGCCTGTTAGTTTAGAGAAATATACTTCCCTGGTTGAGAAACTTACCGTGTACCTATACGCACACATGTACAAGCCCGAGTAGGTATGTTGAAAACTTCAGAAAAGTGTGTCACGTGACATTGATGGTTTCCCCCGATCGAATCGCGGGTAAACACTGCATTTAATAACATCCAACAGAGAAAAGTACAAAAAGTACCAATGATTTGATTGGTTTTGAGGGAACTGAAGTACCAAAAAGTAAGTGGTCACTTTCGCATGCACCCAAAGAGGTCATTCAAGTTCTTTTGCCCAGCTGTGTTGGGCCTATTCTAAAATACTAGACACTTAGAGGAGCCTGTGAGATCTCTTTGCAACCGTAATCTGCCATGTTATCATACATGTGTTTGCCCGTGTGGGCTAAACGTAACGAATGGTCAGCTTTTGTCGCAGAGCCTGGAATGCATGCCATAAGAGCCTGGGGAGGAACACGTTTCAAAAAAAGTAAAGGCAAAAGAAACGTCAGAGTTAGTACCCTGTTGAGTTAACTAGGAACTAGCTCAGTGCTGTTTAGAGACTGCTACAGTAATGACGTGGTAATGACGAGACTACACTGTATAACTGTATACTAGCTGTACAGTTTGTACGGCAACCTCGAGCATTACGAAGTGCACAATGTCTGTCATTTTTCAATGAGCTGGACTGCTTTATTTCTTTTAATTGCGATTAGAACCAACATCATCATTTGCAAATTTCACCATGTTTCAAAAGCCTTTTCGACTGCTTTCGACACGATGAGAACTGTATAGTGTATATTTTTTTCTCGAAAGAAAATTATTATTATATTTTTTCTCTAACGGTTTTTAAGGAAAGGCTAATTTTCAAATGGATAGACTTAGACACCCAATCCGGGAAACTCGGGGGATGGACGATCGTGACTTTTGTCAACTTTATTCTCGGTCTAATTGAATATGGTTTCTTTTCCAATACTCTGAAAGATTGGAATAATCTTCCTGCCATTCTGATAGATGGTATGGATAGTCACAATGATCCTGCCCAATACATAACTAGTTTTATTAGAGATTAGGGCACCCCTGACACATGTGCGGTGTAGTAATAAACTTAATTTGGATGTGTCACCGTGATCTGAAAGAAGAAGATTGTAGAATACAGTACCGAACGTTGCTGTGCTAGCGGGAAGTGCACTATCACAGTCACGTGACCGCTAAAAATGCAGATTCCAACATACTGTACTGCCTTCCTCAACCAGGGTATAGTACAATAACTATGATAGTATGATACGCCGAGTCCTGTGCTATGTAAAAATTTGATGCCGAATGTCGTGCTTGGCCTCGGCCGAATCATGTGCTAGCTTCAGAATGTTAGCTGAATGTGGGGCTGAATGTGAGGCTGAATCCTGTGCCTGCTTCAAAGTGGTCCAACATCAAACGAGACATGTGAGCCCAGTCTGTGCTAGTTGGCGTTGATAGATATGATAACGAAGAGAGGAGTTAGCGAACAGGGTAACTGAAAAGCGTAATAAGCGAGGGATTTGCGAGACAGAGGTATAATTGATCGAAGAGGGGGAGTTCTAATACTCCCAGTAAAGGTTATCATTATCTAGACTGTTCCTATGCCTACTCGCAAAACTAGTACCTATGATACGTATTGCGTTTTTGGTCATACGCCTTTGTAATACAATTTGTGTGGCCTAGTTACACGAAAACTTTCGTATGAAAAGTGGTCAGTGGAAGCACTTTTCATACGAAAGTTTTCACATAAGAATCAATGGCAATGTGGAGGCAGCTGTATGGCGTTGATGTCATTTGCCTTGACTTTTCAAAGGCCTTTGATAAGAAATTCGATGAGTTTCTTGCGCAGATTTTCATTGACAGTCCAGACTAGTCACTGAACGTGACCGTATAATCCGCTCGTTGTAGTCACTCCTTACTACGGTCACTGGCCTACATGTACAAAAGTAACGACGTTTTAAGCCAAAACAACAAACTGAGCTCTAATTACGAGGGTATGGTTCATAGAACAGATTTGAGTTAATATAATGATTTTGAGCATTCTTAAATACCACCTTCTGGAATGTTTAATACCAGTAAATTCATAGCAAAAGGCAGGAAAAATGTGGTGCCATCCTTGGCAGCAACATCGACATCTTGATCGTCCGCTACTGTGCTGCATGATGGGAAGGACTTCCGCTAGACAAGCTGTCGAAGACCAATTAGTAAGCGCGGCTAGTCAATACTTTTACTTCATATAGTAAGCTCTCTTTACATTACGAAATTGTACAGTCACTGCGTGGGCTTCCCTGTTTTATATGAGATCACATGACAAATACTGACTTCTTGTACTGAAAAAATACTCTGCATAGGCTTAACGTTACTCGCAGAATTATCCAGCCAAAATTTCCCTCTTAAAGGTCTGATTTCGTTAACAGACTTGTGTGGAAGTTGAATGTGATGACAAAGATCATCTGTGGAAAGTTTGGTGAGAAAAGGTATTTTTGGGGGGACGTGAGGGATGCCTACTCATGCGTGAGTAGGCAAATGAGCTGTGTTTTTGTGTATACCGGGCAAGGGCCCAGAAATGAAGTGTATAGCATAGAAACGTAATGCTGGGTCCTGTTCAAGGGCTAGTCCAGACATAGGCCTAGGCTAACGTAAGTTGGAGTTAACGAAACATTAGGGTTTCATGGAACCACTGATAATTTACCGTTGGTACCGCCACAAATGGTACCGGTAATACTGTAGTACCGGTAATAAAAGAGTAAAAAAAGTAGGATTTTTATCACATGCAAAATATCCGTAAAAATTGACATACCCCCTGTAGACCTAGGCCTAGCCTAGGGGCCTAAGTGAACACTTCTGAAAATCCCTGCCTCCGGTAACTTTCACTATCTTTTATAACATTTAGTCACCACACACTAAACAAATCAGTAAACAAAACAGAAATGACTTCTCTGCAAATTAGTGTCCAATAAATATGGGACAGACAGTTGAATCAGCATTGCACTGCAATTCCGTACCGGAGCTAGACCCCACAAGATGACAAGAGCACTCAGAATTGCAATGAAGATTGCAAAAATAATTTCTTAAAATAATGACAATCGCCCTCCTACAGTATAACCAAAATTTATTCAGTAGAACTTTCCAAAAATATTTCCATAAAATATTGATTCATCAAGCTTTCTTCCCGCCGAGATATCACTATCGAAACTAAATCAAAGTGCTTCATGATTGAATTAACAGAATGCATCACGCAGCAATCCGTTGTACAATAACACTACTGTTCTACAGTAGCTATCAATACAACAAAGCAAGTGACTTAATCAGGTACACGCGCGAGCAGATGTTTTAAGCGGGATTTACTGTGAGTCCAGTCCCATTGCTTCACTGTGTAAATTTCTGAAAGAAGGTTGTTGCATTCGTACGAAAGTTTTTCTTCCACAGACAGTGAGCATTATGGAGCAGTCCCATTACATCACATCACAATCAGAAATCGTTAATGCAACGTTCATGTCAGAGCTTGCAATGCTATGTCTGCTAACAAGGAGTTTCTCACTCATATAATGTTGTGTGCTATCGTAATCAAAATGAATTCAGTCAACCAACGCATGGCAACTATTCTTAACACACCATGTGAAAGCATTTGCTGATGAGCAGTGATCATTTGGGGGTTGCGAGGAATGTCAAAAGAAAGCAAGGTCCCTGTTAGCGTGGAAAGTACTAGTTCTGCGAAAGTAATGTTAAACGACACTTTCCGAAATTCTCAGGGGGAATTTGTGACTGAAATGGTGCAAAATGATTATCAAGTGAATGTTCCCTGTTTGTATTGCAATAATTAGAGAGACGGCACATTTATCAAATGAGTTTTTGTTTCATTCAAGTATCATTCTGATTCAAATGCTTTATTTTTGAGAAAAGATTTTTACCTCACAGTTGACTGACTGTGTCCGTCTAAATTATACACAGTATGAAGGCATTTATTGATGAGAAGGGATTGTCCTGAGATTGTGCAGAATGTCGAAAGGAAGCAAGATTCTTTTTAGTGTTGAGGGTACTAGTTCTGCGAAAGTAACGTTACACGGCAATTTCTGAAATTCTTAGGGGGAATTTGTGACTGACATGGTGCAAAATGATTATCAAGTGACTATTCCCTGTTTACTGTATTGTACTGTTTAGAAACACGGGGCATTTATCAAATGGATTTTTGTTACACTTTAGTATCATTCTAATTTAAATGCTATAATTTTGCGTAAAGATTTTCAACTACACAGTTGAGTACCAACTCTCCACGATCCTTCGGTACCTTTAGGTCGGGGGTACCGTACCATATCGGCACTGGTACATACCGGTACTTACAGAAATACCGATATACTGTGAAACCTTACGAAACATGGCTCCCTAGTGAGGTCAGCAACTCTGAAATTCAGGTTCCCGGTTACAAAATTTTCAGGCAAGATAGGACTGATACTGTCCATGGTAGAGGTGGAGGGTTTTACTGTTTGTCAAGGATAGTATAAATTGTGTAACTTGAAGTCACCAGCAAGTTTTCCTGTGGGTTCTCTAACTGCTTGTGGTGTGAACTTAGCTTTAGCAATGAGTATGGCACCCCTTGCTTGTCGGTATTGTTTACCGTTCACCAGATTCTTGCACTGAGAAAAGGAAAATTTCTACCAAAAGGGCTGTTGTGTTTGGGGATTTTAACTTTCCTGATATTGATTGGCGTTCCTGTACTAGTTGGTTGAATTGGAGGGATTTTCCAGAGGTTGTGACTGATGGTTTCTTTACCCAGCATGTTCTGTTTCCCACTCATGAGGATATTTGCCTTGATTTGGTGTTAAGTAGTGGAAGAAAACATGGTTAGAAATGTAGCTAATGGTAGTAAGGTAGGGTCCAGTGATCATGACCTTACCAGTTTTGGGGTAGGCTACGTTGTTTCAGCAATGATAATGGTAGTGACAAAACAGTTCTAGATTTCAGCAAGGCTAACTTTACTGGTACTAAGGAGCATTTAACCATAGATTGGACAGCCTGTTCATCTCACTTAGACCCTGCTGAGGCGTGGAGTGTTTTCCAGGATGTTGTTTCTGATGTAACAAAGTTGTGTATCCCACTTAAGAAAGCTGTGGTTAAAAATAGGCCTATTTCTAGAGAGGTTCTTTGAGCAACTAGGAAGAAACGTAAGTGTTGGCATTGCTGAAGGGCCAGTAAAAGCCCAGGTAACTTAGCAGTGTACAAGAAGTAGGAACTCTTAGTTAAAAAATTGATTATAGGAACTAAAACTAGGTTCGAAAAGCAGTTGGCCAAGGAGGTTTTAACACCAAGTCCATTCATTCATATGTGAAGTCTAAGCAGAAACTTAAGGAGGCTGTGGGGCCTCTTAAAAGTGATGATAATACTTTGGTTAGTGACCATCAGGATATGGCTAACTTGTTATTAAATGACTATTTTGTATCTGTTTGTACCAAGGAATCATCTTTGTTGGGGACTCGTAGGGGTTCTGATGCCTCTTCTTCAATCAGTTACAGTATGTCATTTTTTTTTAAAGAGGAACAGGTTTGTAGAAAGTTAAAGAGTTTGAAGGTAATACACATAGGCCCCTGGCCAGATGGGGTCCACCCAGCCATTTTACGTGAATGCTCTGAGATTTTGTCAGTTCCTCTTTCCATCATTTTTCAGAAGTGTCTGGATTCAAGTTTTGTTTCTGCTGACTGGCAGGTAGTAAATGTTACTTCAATTTTTAAGAAGGGTGATCGAAGTATGCCTTGCAATTACAGGCCTGTCAGTTTAACCAGTGTTGTGTGCAAGGTTATGGAATCTTTAATTAAGGATAGTTTACAGTACTTAAGTATCTTTATAATAATGAGTTAGTTAATTTGTCACAACATGGTTTCCTGCCAAGCAGATCTTGTGTTACTAACTTACTGAGCTCTCTCAAAGATGTCTCTTAATCTCTTGATTCTGGGTATGACGTTGATGTCATTTACCTTGACTTTTCTAAGGCCTTTGATAAAGTTCCATTAGGTACTGTAGGCTAATGGTTAAGCTGCATAGGTGAGGGGTTCAAGGCAATTGTGCTGATTGGATAAATTCATGACCTCATGGTACTGTAGATCTCAGAGAGTTGCTGTCAGTGGTAACTTCTCTTCGTGGAAAGAAGTCACAAGTTGAGGAACACAGGGTTCTGTCCTTTTCCCACTTGTTTTCTTAATTTTCATCAATGATATTGATAGTTCCCTTACATCTTGTAAAAGTATGTTTGCAGATGATAATAAGCTTTATGGAAAATAAGCATTTTGGATGATGCCTCGCTGCTGCAGAAAGATCTGATAGGTTATTTTCTTGGTCTCAGACTTGGCAAATTCTTTTAATGCTGATACATGTAAAGTCCTTCATTTTGGTCCTTAACATTTTAGCTATGATTATAACATGAATGGAAGTGTTTTAAGTAATGTCACTTTCGAGAAAGATCTGGGTGTTGTAATTTTTCGGGATTAAATGCCATCAAAGCAGTTTGCAGCCACTGCTGCAAGGCAAATAGAGTGCTTGGATTGATCAAGAGAATTTTATCAATTTTAGTAAGGATATTGTACATAATTTGTAAAAGCAGTTGGTAAGACCCCATCCTGACTATGCAGCTCAGGCTTGGGGCCCCTTCTATGGAAAGGACAAGTTTCTTTTAGAGCAGGTTCAGAGGAAAGCTACTCGCCTTATACCTGAGGTGAGAAATTTACCTTATCATGGTAGGGTTAAACATCTTGGGCTAACCACTTTGGAGCTGAGAAGGATTAGGGGGGACATGCTCCAGATTTACAAGTTTCTTTCTGAAAGAATCCCCTTTTGTCTTGTTGTTATTTAGGGTTCAAATTAATTCTTGGATCCGTGGGCAATGTAAAGAGCTGGAAGAGCCTTTTGCAAGGCTTGACATGAGGAAGTTTAGTTTCTCCCATAGAGTTGTCAATGAGTGGAATTGTCTGCCAGAATGGGTAGTTAACTTCCCGTCAGTACACTGCTTTAAGAATAACATTGGCAAGTTCTTCCATGACTGTGGTAGAATCTGATTGTTTGGGGCTGCTTGTTTTGGTTTGGTGGTTTGACTTTTTAATAAGGTTTGGACTCCAGGGCATCTTATTGGGCCTTGGCCCTCCTTTTCCCCTCAACCTGTTATGTTATCTTAAGGCCAGGGGTGGCAACCACAGCAGAGGTACTACATAGGCCTACACAGGCTAGAGTATAGGCCTAAAGGGACGGTGGCGCAGTTTGTCTGCCTAAGTTAAGTAGGCTATTGGCCAAGTTACACTTGCCTGACCCATACACCAGACTAGGAGTGGTTCATAGGTTCACCATTCTCTGATGACAGAAAAAGAGGACAACCTTACAGGGATCTTGACCCAAATCTTGCAGGTTTGCATTTGAGAGGCTAGTTCAGCATACTTCTTCTGCCCTTTCAAATCTTTGTTACCTATGTGGATGCTACGAGAGTCTCTTATGTTATAAACAGCACATGACTCATACAAAATTTTTCAAATGTATTCAGAAAGGACTACATTAGTTTATGCCCTCGTTACTGTCCGCCCCTCAAAAACAGTGTCCCCCCCCCCTTTTATTTTTTACAGAAAACATCTTTTTGGGGGCAGCAAGATTATTGGAATGGAATGTGATATCGGTGGTACTTGTGTCAAATGAAGATTTCATCAACTTTTCCTTTAAGTTTCAAACTTCATCAATGTCTTTTACTATTCAGTGCAACACTTGCTACTGCTAAGCCCTCGTACAGGGCTGTGTGTTCGTCACATGTCCTAGGCTCATTCCTCTTACAACACAGCCCTTGGGCAGATATAGTTCACGAACATACTCACTAGCCAGGATGCACAAAAGGTGAAATAACTGACCTAGTTTGATACTTTTTTCAACTTAAAGTACCTTTGAATGAAGGAAAAATGCATTATTTTTGAGATCTTACCAAAATAACTGCATTATAAAAGGATCATTTGACATTTGGAACAAGATATAAAGCAAAATTTAGTGTTGTGTCTTGTTATGGTCGGCATGAGTAGCTGCCATTTTCTTTTGGTGTATGACAGGAAGGGAACTCAGTTGCAAAGTGCAGTGACAGAAGCACTTGAGTCTACGAGGTATTCTGAATAATAAACACTTCTTATCATTGAAGTACTCAAAGTTGGTATTGTGAAGACAGCTACACAGGTGAAGTATCCCGTTTTGCCAAGTTTTCCCCGCGTGACACTTGACCTCTACTGAAAACAGTTGTCGAGAACTCAAAAACATGACACATTGACACGTTGGCGGTGAAAATTCAGCCATTCTTTGATGAAACTTTGTGAACATCTTTTGTTGAAAGGTTAATGCGGTGCCAGACATCATCTGTGTGAAGTTTGGTGAGAATATTTTGTTATTTGGGGACACGAGATGACCATCAGCAAGTGTGCTGGCTAGTAAGTATGTTTGTGAACGTTATTTGCGCAAGGGTTGTGTTGTGAGAGGAATGAGCTAAGGCTATGTGAGGAACACACAGCCCTGTTCAAGGGCTAGTTACTGCCATGCTTACATCTTTCTGCGCAACATTTTCACTGTAGACTTTTCTATACTAATACGTACTTATGTACAGGTATAAGATATCCAGTGCTGTGAACAATTGTTCACACATTCAGCATAAGCTTGCCTGTAGACACGCGGACTACTTATACGGAAAAAAATAGAAGTCTGTGACTGTACTTGACGTTTATGAGAGATCATACAATTCATTCATTACAATGAGCATGCTGAAAAGTTTTAGGTCATCCGCATATTTCATTGCTGTCTTGTACTTGGATTTGAATTTTAAAATTAAGTTATTTTAAACACGTATAAGTTCAAACATACTTTCTGCCCCAAGATTTTAAGGGGCGGAAAGTAACGGGCAGAAACTACGGACCCATTTAGAAATGGCTTCAAAGTCTTTGAACTCTACATCTTCCAAGTTCATAAAATACTTGTTCCTATGCGTATGCGTACGTATGGTACTGTATATACTGTATCTCTACGTATATTACCCTAACCCTAAACCCATGATTATGCATACGTGTGTACATGTGTTTGTATTGTACTGTAAGTAAATTTTCATATGAGTAAGGGTAACAGAAAGCACTATTCATACAAATATTTTCGTTTCCACCACTGTAAAATAGGCTGTGGCTGGCTGGACTGGAACCAATTGGTTGGAAACTGGGCTGTAAAACTCCCATCTAACTAACTAAATAATTCTGAAGCTGTAAAAAAAATCTCTTGCTCTTCTTGATAGAATCAAGCTGGAAGATAAAACAATGGGTAAAAGCAGAGCCAGGAAAACAAAAGAACAAACCCACAAAGAGGAGGATGAGCAAGAAGAGGATTTTGATGACAATGAAGACAATTCTGATGTGGAAGATTTCTCAGAATCTGAAAGTGATGAGGAGTCAGCTAGCAAACAAAGAAATTTCATAGAGGAGGATGAAGGAAGTGACAGTGCACCAGAAGACATATCATTCGCGCAGGGTAAACAAGAAGCCCTCGAGTCTGTCTCTCAGGCTCTACAGCAAATTCAAGAGTGGGTATTTTTTTATAATTTTTAAAGAGCCCATAAAATGACTTAGTAGCAATGATATGGGGTTATTCTTTGATGCTGTCTGTCAACAAAAATAGCCTTTACTTTAAAAGATTCCAGCCCACAAAAGAGAAATGCTCAAGTGAAATGGCACCCCTTCCAGCACAACAGCTCAAAAATGTAAAAGCTCATTTAACCAAGAGAAATCATCACAGTTACCTAACTCCATGCCATGTGTATTATAATGCACTTGGAGTATACCCAGTACTGTTGATGTTACAGAATCTTGCATGTAAAGCTGGCCCCTTAAAATGTTCAATATTATCAACAAATTATCTCTACAAAACTTAAACCTATGTTTGCTTCACAAGACCAGTGAAAAGGGGGGTTTCAACACCTAGGAATACCCCTGTATGACAGATGGAGTTAATAGTGACTTCTCAATCTTCCTTGAGCCAACTAGGAGAGAGAATTGTTTGACATATATCAGGCAAGTGTTTGGAAGTTCCCTGGTAAGAGGTTATACACACAGAAAAATATCTCAGGCTCCAGGGGGTATAACTGCATTCATCTGTCCTACAGTGTTACAATATGTAACTAATATTTTTATTGGGGAGGAAGCAGTGCTTCTTTAATTACACAGGCACATATGCAATACTGTTTATACCATTCTGCACAGTGGCTTATACTGGCAACAAGTTCTGTGTATATTGTTTTTAATGCATGTGCTAATGGTGCAGTTTGACTTGGTTCAAAGAAAAGGAACAGTGGTTATTCTTGGAAAGGAGACTGAGATTTTGGTTATTCAAGGAAGTATCCTGTATTTTTATCAAAAGTAGGCATACCATGAAGTTACTACAGGTGTATTTGAACTTCAAGCATTTCAAAGTCTAGGACAAGATCCATTGTATGATTTCCAGATAAGTATTTGTGACAAATTTTCTTGGAAGGGAAGTCTTTCAAAGGAATCTGGGTGAAATATTGTCTTCTTGTTCAACAATCTGATTTAACGTGAGTTTACATATTTTCTTTTTCCGGTTGCAAAGATTTGCTGTGTAGTCATAGATCGACTAGATTGCCAGGGACCACAAACTCAAAATGATAGGCCTTACATGAATGGGACAGCTTGAGCTAGTATTGACAATTGGGAGTAAGGATTTCAAATTTTGACAGATATATTTTTGGCTTTCTTCTGGGACATTCTTTAGATATAATTCAGAAATTATTTTGCCAGTACTGGTCTCATGGTACACAATCTGTGAGCAAAACTTACTTAAACATACAGGCCTCGATTTTCAGAAAAATTAGTGGTTGTCCTTGGGCAACCAATTCCATATTTTTAGTTGTCCTAAAGAAAATTTAGCTATCCAAAACATTCTGTGTCCAAAACATTTTGTGACCAATTACAGCACAAAACAGTAATTGTGTTTAGGTATAATTGGTGTGGAAGAATGAAAAGATATAATTTTTGCAAGACAAAGACCCTTGAAGTGTGAAACTATGATGGAAAATTTTGCAACGAGTTGCAACAAGTCAGCATATACAGCATCCTTCTTCATTCAGATAAAAGCAAGCTGCTGGAATATAATTCTTTGTGAGAGAAAAATGGTTGTCTATCGGACAACCAACTTCCACCTTTTGGTTGTCCCTATGGAATTTTAGTTGTCCCAGACAATCGGACAACCAAGAAAATCGAGATGTGACATAGCATAATAATACATTCTCTGTGAAGTTGGGTACTGGTCCGTGTTGATATCATTCTTGGTTCAATGCACTTTTACATTTTTGAGCCGTTGTTGTGAAAGAGGTACCATTTCTCTTGAGCATTTCTCTTTCGTGGGGCAGAATTTTTTTTAAATAAATGCTATTTTTGTTGATAAATAGTGTGAGTGAATGATCCTAAATCGTTGTCATTAAGTCATTTCATAGGCTTTTTGAATGAAGGTGAAAGGTTGATCTGGGGTAAGGAAAGAGTATAAATAAATATGTACATTTTAGGGGGATCCTGGAAATATTTTTGTAGTGTGGTTGGTATTTGTAGCCTAATGCATTGAACTGTATCATTGCTGGCACTGGAACTTCAGACTGCACCAAGACTACTCCCACTTGCATTTACTGTAAATCTATTTGTTCACATAATAATGCCTTTGAAATCCTTTGTGAAGGAGACTTTACTGAGGCACTTGCCTGCCAGGCTATGATATTGAGCAGTGCTTTTGTCCAAGTACTTTTTGCTTGTCAGGATAGTTGGGGGGGGGGGGGGGGGATTTGCAACAACCTCAGGAACATACAATACATCTCAGCAGTTAAAAGCAGCCAATTGTCAGCTTTCCAAAACAGGTAAAAATGCTGTAGACATCCCTACATTGAAGCCAATTCTCACCCCAGTCTACAACTTTTGTAGTAGCCTACAAAAATGCTCTATTAGCGTGTGCGAACCCTGTCTTTGATTGACAACAAAACAAAAAATGCAGAGTACTATAGCTGATATTACACAGCATGTACTAATACTGAGAGCATTTTGATTACATGTTGGGGTCATGTATACACACCTTGAGGTAATCAACTTAGATTGTGACTGGATGTGGATGAGTTTCAGACAGGTTGCTGTTGGAGGGATTTGATTAAGTAACTTAGGAGAATTGACACTATCTGGGGTGAGAGGATTTGGCCTTTAAACCAGGTAGATTAGGGGAATTGGCACTGTCTGGGGTGAGAGGATTTGGCCTTTAAACCAGGTTAGAAGTTGAGACAAATCCAATACCTACAAATATCGACACAAGCAGACCTACCCCCTGTAAGTTATTGCTTCCTATACCCTACATGACAGTGTGTTTGGTCTAATGGTAAAAGCATCCACCTCTCATGAGGAAGACCAGGGTACTGTTCCCAGGTCAGGTCATACCAAAGACTCTAAAAATGGAAACTACTGGCGTTGTACAGGATGCTCCGCATAATCAGTGGAGTGGGGAAAACAAGCCAGTGAGCTACAACTGGAAAAAAGGCTGTGACCACCTCAACTTGAAGCAATAGGTTGGAAACTGGGCCATAAAACTGCATCTAATTAACTAACTAACCTATACCCTACTGTATACTATTCATCCTATCAAATTGCTTTCCCAAGTCTCTGTATCTGGTTGCTAAAGCACCAATTTTGAAGATCCTACAGTAGCAATTGGTCCAAATACTTTATTCAAATCTGTGAAATTCAAATTGGAAATGGCAGATTGCAACTTTGTGATTGATTTGACAGAGTTAAAAAAAATTGAATTTTGACCATATTTTGACAGTACTATTATAGAATACAAAAGTTAACAAATTCCCAATGCATGGAAATTCCAGATGCTTCTTGACCCCTGGCTGACAGATGCCATTTTTCCCCAAGAAATTATGAGTGCTCGTGCTAATGGACCAATTATCTTCTTGGAAATTGGCCATGCTTCTACATCCAAATTTCATAAGCAATGGAATAGGGAAACCAAGCCGGTGAGCCACAACTGGATGAAGGTCATAGCTGGCCTGAATTAAACCAATTGGTAAGAAACTGAGCTGTGAAGGCTCATGTGACTAATTACAAACTAACTTAATCCAAATTGTCAGCTTTTAGACCATTTTTCGTAACTTTTACACCTGATTTTGAAGCAATATATACCCCTGCAGTGTTAACTTTAACTTAAATGATAACCCTAACAATGATTTTGAAATAGCATGCAAGATTTCAAGACTTGTCAATAACCTCTTGGGGAGAAAAATGTCACAGCCAGGAGTCAGGATTCATAGTGTTACAAGCTCTATAATCATAAATTTGGTTTAAATTAATAAAAATTCTGAAAGTTTTTGTACTAGTGAACCACAGTAGTAAAAACAGGACTGCTTCATTCCTTGAAAAAATTCTGTTGCAATGTTTACACTTTCAATTGTCCTTTTAGTTTTTACAAGTCTCGACCATTTATTTTTCTCCTTTTTTCGTATATAGAAACAGAAAACTGCTGAAAGAAAAGAGAAGGAAACACCATGAGCGTCTGAGAGTTCAAAAACAACTGAAGGTGGAAAAATTACAGCAAAAGAAATTGTCAGCAGAATTTTTGGAGGAAGTGTCTAAAAGAAGGTACAACCAGACATGTAAAGACATATTTCAGAGGCAACATTAATTAACTTCAAAACAGAAAAATTTTCTCTTTCAGGAGGTGAAAACTGCATCTCAATAGCATATAGGGTTCAAAAGATACAGATTTTTTAAGTAATGCAATGTATCTCTTTAGATTTGGTGAATCATGAAAAACCTGTGATGTCATCATGGCACATTAATTTGATATTGCTTTCAGTTTATGTAGAATATTGATTCTGCTGCAGGTAATATTGAGCAACATTGTAATTTTCACTCTACGTATGCATGGTGAAATGTAATGCTGTATTCAAATATTTCAACAGCATCAAATTCAAGGACAAACAGGATGTTTAATTATAAAGTAAAACAATTGGAAACTGAGGCAATGTGCCCACATAAAATAACTTTCTGTGGCTTAGTTGAAAAGCAAAGGTATTTTTAAGCAATAATACCCAGTCTTTAAAGTGAGATATCTTGAGTTAGGTAAGGTTTGGAGACAGGGTTTGAAGTATGTGTTGTAGAATATTTTTTCTTTCCAAGATTCAGGTGAAAAGCCACCAGAGCATGCCTTTACAAAATGGAAAAATGGAATCTGCTGCCATTGTGCATGATTGTAGAGTAATTGTAACTTTCTTGTAACTTTTGTCCTGCTGTGGAATGAACCTTTGCAAAAACGTCTTTTCCATATCTGATTCAATAGCTGAATCAATCAATGTCATGATCCTATGCCTCGTCTTAAGAAGACAAGCACTTCCTATTTCAAGAAGAAGCAATTATTGTTACAGTAACATAATAGAGAAGATACACACACCCACATGGTCCGACACATGCAGGGGTGAGCCTGCACTGAAAGAATCCGCACAGTGGCATAGCTAGGGATTTTGGTCAGAAGGGGAGAGAAAAGCCTACTGGGACACATTAAAGAATGATGTTGGAAACCTAAAAAGGATGTCAGCAGGCAGTGCCCCTTGATCATATTGTAGCTTTGCCACTGGCAGCATGTCTAAGAACACTCCCTGGTTCCATTCCACGTCATCATATCTCACTAAAGGAAGATGGATACAGTATTCATTCTACATCAGTGAACACAAATAAGTCCAGGCATATCTGCCTGAGGCTATATACGAATCCGATGAGCGCTTGTTTTTAGTGACTGTAGGCAGCCATTAGTGGGGTCCATCAGCCTTAGATTGTCTTCATTTGTTGTCTATGTGAATTTCAAATACTCATATTCAGTGATATTTGAGGAAACTAAGCTACACTTTAGTGTACAACCTTCCATTAAACAGGTGAGGAAGGAAATTTAAAGATTAAAGGTGATGGACCCCAGTAATGGCCGACTAAAATCAGACCATCACAATCTGTCCGGATTCTTCTATAACAGTGTAAAGGTACAAACCATTTGACACATGTACATCTTTCTGTCGTTTTTTCAGTTTCCAGACATCAACTTTAGAAGAACCAAAGTTACCCAGAGAGAAGGAAGACAAAAAACGTAAACATGCTCATTTCGATGAGGATGATGATGAAGCCGAGGATACAGGATACGCCCCATTAATATTGGATGATAGGTTTCAGGTAGTAGCTGCATCTGAAACAGAAAAACAAGCTCACCCCACCCCAACAAATGCTAAGGACTTTCTACAGCAAACATTGTATGGAAAACATGTCAGAAGAAAACGAGGTGAGGATTCAACTTATTGCTTGTTGCTTAGGCATTCTTGCCAACTGCTTTTGTTTTAAGCAGAACTGTTTTGTTTACTGAGGTTTAAGAGGCATAAAAACCAGAGTTACATTTTCCTGACTTCTAGTATTTAAAATTAAATAATGCTTCAAAGGATCAGAAAAAGGCAAAGCAACAACTAGGTTAAAATGAGACAGTTCTTGCATACACTTAAGTGATTTCCACATGTATTGTAAAAATTCATATAGGAAAAGAGGAGTTTCATCCTCTGGACCCCACCAATTGAGGTGAGTCCTTCTGTGTGCCAGAGATCATGTGCTACGTATGTTCCCTTTTCTGAGATGAAGATGAACAAAATTCTTATCAACAGTGACCTAGTTCACACTTTTTCTTTCCTTGCCGAAGGCAGGCAAGGAATCCATTCCATGGTGATGTCATGTGTGTGTGTGCAGTATGTATGTTTGTGCCACTTTGCTTGTAAACCTGGTATCACAAGACAGGATTGACTGACAATCATCATATTGAGCATGCAACTTAACCACGTTGATAGGAAGTACAGTATGGTTTATGGTGGAGGTCAAAGGTCATTTGAGGTTAACAGGGGTCTAAAGCTGAAAACCATGTAAACAAGATATCTAAAGTTGAGAATGACAGACACTTTTCACATTTAGGATGAAGATTTTTTCAATGCTGAGAAGAAGACTGCCATTATTTTGGGTGGAAGATGGCAGTCATTTGAGGTCACTTGTGCTAAAACCTCAAAAATGGGTTGTAAACATGCTATGTCTAGATAGGAATTACCTACACTTTTCATATTTGGCATGAAGATTTGATATGTTGAGAAGAACCCTATTGGTTTTAATGGAGGGGTAAGTTCATTTGAGGTCAATGGGTGTAGAACTGTGAAAACCTCAACATGATAGCTCAGGAATGGCTGATTCTCTTTATGGCATATTAGATTTGTTATGTTGAGAGGAAGAATGCTATTGGTTTTGATGGAGGTCAAACGTCATCTGATGTCACCAGAATTAAAACTGTGAAAACCTTGAAAGTGGCTTGTAGACATGATATCTCAAGATAGCAATGTCCAACTCTTTCCATTTTTGGTATGTAGATTTGCCCTTTTTAGAGGAAGATCAAAGTCATACTTTTTTACAAACAAAAGTCCTGCAATTTGAATTGCAGCTCTTGAGCAGTCAAGGTTGTTTTGCTTCCAAAACAGTAGCATGTAGAGATTGTCAGTGCGTCAGTGACTAATGTTATTGGTTTAGGCCTTAGCTAGAAGAAAATGAAAGTTTAATGAACCTGTAATGCCTTTTGTCACACAAATTAGAGTAGTCAGCCAGCCAGCCAGTCAGTTTGTTTGTTTCAGGGCCCAGTTTCAAATTAAAGTAGAATGGGACTCTTCTAGTCAATAGAAGGAACAGTGGCCATGGTCCAAATTATGGACAAGTTTTCCATACAATAAAAGTCCCACATTCTTACCATACTATCCAGCTGACAAACTAGCAAATAATGCACACAGTATAGGACATGAACAGCGTCAAGTTTACCAGTGAACATCTTCCTGTGTGTTTTGCAATTTATTCCATGGTGCAAGGCGTTACCGACAATGTTATGGTTGTTTAGGGCTGTGAACCTTTAGCAAAAAAACTAAACATTTAACCTCAAAAATTTGCCATCGTTTAGCGATTAATCAGGATTACCTTATCACAAAAGAGTAATATCAGTAGGCTGTAGGCCTTTGTAGTGATTGATACTGAATGAAATGCAGAAATAATAATCAAATTATTCTGAACTTTAAAGCCTACAAGTATCAAATGTGCCCAGAATGTTCCATTTAACAAAAACCAGGGATCATCAGAGTTTACTGTACAAATGGATAAAAAACTGTCAAAAACAGGTTTTGTGTGATTAATGGCTCCTAGCTTTGTAGTAAACATTTATTGCACATGCAATTGTTTAGCGGTTAATCGCTACACGTTTACAGCCCTATGGTAGTTTGTTGTGAGGCTCAACCACATTGCATAACTAGTGTAGCATGACCTGTTATAACTGCTCTTCCTATTAAATAATCAGCAAAAGGAACACTGCACAGACAAAAATGCTTATTTTTCAATAATGAACAATATCATTCAGGAAATTGTTGCTTCTTTCTCTCCTTACTTCTTTAAATTAATGTTGTTCTGTTGCAAGTTATTTATGATTCATGTTTGGAAAGGGGAAAGACATCAAAACAATTGCATTTTTGTCACTTTGTCACAGTTTTTTCCAATGCAATGTTTCCCTTTGGTCCAAACTTTTACACAAGACGTAGCAGGTAGCCATGTAAGTGAATTTGGCACTTTGTTGCCTCATGGAATAATTATGGGAAATGTGATGTTGGAAAACAAACCCAGTTCAGCACTGTGCTCTGTTCTATAGTTTTTATACGGTACTGTATGTGCATGTAGCCCTAAAGCATAAATCTAAGTGTCCAGCTCAACAGGAATGAAAAAGGGGTTTCAGCCTTACACTACTTTACAGCAGATGAAAACACAAATTTTTACACTAAAAGGGCAATTCAAAACAGTTCACTGCACAAAACCCCACCAACAGATCACTCCTTACAGTACATTGTGGATCAGCTCAGAAATAGCGATTCAACAGAATTTTCAGTTTGGAAAAGGTAGGTACAGACACATGTGGGTTATCAACTTATCCCAAATATTTGTGTTTGTGAGCTACAGTGTGCACAGGGCCCCAAAGGGAATTTCATTACCAAACTCTCTTATTGCTAAGCCATAATGCACATGCAATTGTGACAATCTACACATGTAATACAGTATGCCCTGTGGTCCACAGGCTCACCTTATCTGATGTGATGCAGCCATTTTCATATTCATAATACTGTAAGTTGTGCAGCAGTTCTCTTGGTCATGTGATCACGTACATATCTCTCAGGCTTATTTAATAGAAATACTCTGTTAATTTCCACATGTATACATCACATGTCCATGGATTAAAGATGATTTTAGTCTTTAGGGAATAGGCAGTTTCATCAAATTAATTTCAAGAATTGACCAAAACGTTATCACATGATCACAGAGAGTCTTACGTAAAGTAGGATATTGATAATTCAGTTTGAGATGTCTCCATTTTCCCTTAAAAGAAGTATGAATTAGTGAAAAGATGCAAGTGAGCCATAACAAAGAAAAGACTGTGACCGACTCGACTTTAAATAGACCAATAAGTTAGAAACTGGGCCGTAAAACTCCATCTAACCAAACCTAACTCTTAAAAAGTTTTTACTCTAGGCAAATGGTGCTGTTCTACATTGTCATAATTATTACAAGGAGTTAGTAGATGCCTATCCTGAAGAATTGTCTTATTTAAAGAATCCATTTCCATCAGCCATTTTTTGTGTAATTCAGTTTGAGATGTCTCCATTTTCCCTTAAAAGAAGTATGAATTAGTGTAAAGATGCAAGTGAGCCATAACAAAGAAAAGACTGTGACCGACTCGACTTTAAATAGACCAATAAGTTAGAAACTGGGCCGTAAAACTCCATCTAACCAAACCTAACTCTTAAAAAGTTTTTACTCTAGGCAAATGGTGCTGTTCTACATTGTCATAATTATTACAAGGAGTTAGTAGATGCCCATCCTGAAGAATTGTCTTATTTAAAGAATCCATTTCCATCAGCCATTTTTTGTGCTCTTTAAGACTTAAAGGGTCAAACCTCTCACCCCAAACTACAATTTTAGTAGGGGGGGTACTGAAATGCTCAATTGGCTCAGCTCTTTGATTGACAGCTAATTTAAACAATGCAGAGTACCAGAGCTTATATTACACAGCATGAATGGTACTGAGAGTGTTTTGAAATATAAATTGAGTTTTTCTCTACTCACTTTGAAGCAGTAAACTGAGATTGTATCTGGATGAGGAGGAATTTCAGACAATTGTGGGAGGGGCTTAAGTAAGAAGTTAGGAGAATTGGCATTGTTTGGGGTGAGAGAACTGGGCCTAGAAATAACATGTAAATAACATTATAGCATGTAAATGGTAAACCAAGGCATTATTCTGCTTGAAATGATCCAATTGAGCAGCAGTGAGACTGTTTGGAAAAAGAATCTGGATCAGAAATTGCCTCTCTGTGGTTGGGCACCCTGTGAGCTGGGGGTTGCAGAATATGCCCCACTTGCACCATATTTGAGCTAATTTTTAAACCCAACTTGAATTTGAAATGGAATTTGAACTTTTACCTTTTTACCTTTTTACCTACTGTCGTTTACAACACTAGGGGCCACATCTGTGTTGGTGTGTCATTAAAGCTCATGTTACTATTACTCAATGGGAAATTCGTAACATTATTATTTTTCAAATCTATATTTTCTGTTTCAGTTGCAGATATAAAATCTTTCGCTGCAAAGAAGCATTTCCAGCCTGCAACAAATTTTTCTTGTCCAAAACGTCAAAGTAAGTTCATCACATGGCTTAGCTTGCTTCCCTTCTATTCACTTTAAAGTAGAATGTGACAGTAACAGTGATGAAAGTTTCTTGAAATATGTTCACTGTATTGTCATTTATTGAGGCTTGACTTCTTGTAGGCCAGGGGTGGTAGAATATACCCATGGTACTCCCTTGTTATAACAGGTGGCTAATAATAAAGGGGAGGATCATATTTGAATCCTGCTTGTGGCAAGGCAAGCAGGTGACCTGGGGGAAACTGCCCTTCCTGAGATTTCCGACTTGTACAACATACAAAGCATGTTAAGCAGGGTTTCTGTAGCCAGGAAAAGTCATGAAATTTTATGTTCATTTTCTAGGCCTGGAAAAGTCATGGAATATTGTAAAAATGACACAAGTCATGGGAAAGTCATGAAATTTAGCCCAGATCAGTCCTTAAATTTTTTACAAGTACATAAATTTACTCATTTGTATGTTGCAATCAGTTTTCATGTTCTTCCATGAAGAAGATGGTAAGTATTTTTGCAATTTAGTCATAAATAGTTTTGTTAAGGAAATGAAATAGTCATGGGAAAGTCATGAAATTTTTTTTTTCCAAAGGTGCAGAAACCCTGGATAAGTAATAGTGGTTCTTGAAATAGTCATTAAAGGTTCCATTGGTATTTCCCCAAGTTACTGTATTGCCCTGCGATGATCCTAAGATACAGTACAGAACCATAGCCTGGGCAAAAACCCAAACACTGCCTATAATTTAGTTAGTTAGATGGAGTTTTACAGTCCATTTTTTAATAAATTGGTGTAAGTCGAGCTGGCCATGGCCTCTTTTCAGTTGTGGCTCACTGATGTGTTTTCCCTACTCCATTGCTCATGCTGAGCACCAAGCTCAATGGCATCAGGGTCCACTTTTAAAGTATTTGGTATGACCTGGTCAGTACTTGACCAAGTAGATGCCACTACTTGGTATGTATGATACTTAGGATTTGGAAACTTGAGGAGGTGCTCCTTATTGCCCTTAGGTACAATTCAGATTTGGAAGATCAACAAGGCCACTCTCAGGAAATGTGTAACAAATATGTCACTGTATGAGTTTCTCATGGATTGATAGCCGTTAAATCATACCAAAAATAGTAGCATATTCAGCCACAGTAAGTCATATGTTACAGGAAGTGGTCTGTGAAAAACACAGTTGAAGTAGGTTCAAATCAGTACTTGCCTCCTTGCACAATAGTAGCAGTTAATGAATTTTAGGCAATGTTATTTACATTTACCAGTCTACCCTCAGAGTGCAAAGTTGAATCATTTTTTATTGTTCAGTCCTTTAAGTTTTTTTCAATTGTTTTTGACCAATCAGAGAGGCGGAGAGGCAAGTGGAACAAGAAGAAGGAGACTACCTAAGAGTCGGAATGGATGTCATTTATTCTGTTCAAAGAATTTAAAGTGAAGGTCCTATGTCACTTGGACAATGCCACAGGACACCTTTCAGAATATGAAAGGCTACCAAGACAGAAGCTCAGAGACAGAATGTGTATGAATGTTCTACTGGACTTCTACAGTACAATGCTGACAGGATTTTGATGGGTCCCTTAGTCAGTGTACTGTTCATGAGCAGTGTCATATATATACTCTAATGAGAATTTTTTTACTAATTTTTGAAGTTTCATAATTTTAAGTCTTGAATAATGGGCAGAATAACTGTTTTCCTCTGGAATAAATGAAATTCTATTTAGAGTAAATGGCTACTTTGTTTTATAATGTGCTGTTTCAAAAAAGAGCCAGTCTTTGTAGGCAGGCTCTTTTTTAATTTTGGTGTGCATATTTTGTCGTGGTACCTGTTGGGACTGACTGACATCATTCAGCAGGCGCCAATCCAATAATTGTTGGCATTGTATGCTCAGAGTACTCTCATAAGTTTCAGTTCCTTTTTCACTTTTTTCATTCTCGTGGAATTCCTACACTAAAAAATTCCAGCAATGCAATACAAACTGCTGGGTCATGTTCAAAAACTCTTACTTTCTCACACTTTAGAACTCCTTCAACAGACTTTCATTTAGGGTCAGAGTTAGATACAGGAGTGTGGTTTTGCCCGGAAAAGAGGGGAAAAATCCTGGTAGATGACTGTAGCTAGAGAAATCTGAAACGGTTTTTTCTTGCCCTATATTTTTTTTCAGCTCGAAAATCAGCATTTTGAAAATACTACAAACAAGTTCCCTGTCCTTTCAGCTTATTTGCTACATTTGACAGTAAGGAACATGGGTGGAAAAATTTGGAATTGTGCCATGTGGAGGGGGGGGGGCTGACATGAGGGAAAAGTCTAAGGATAAGGAGAAAACCTCCATTTTAGGTTTTTATGCATTGCAAGGTTGGGTCATGGGGGGTTCTAACCCCAAGCAGCCTGTGGCTGAGCCACTGGCAGGTAGAATCCTTCCTGGAGAATATTGTCCATTTGAGGGGAGACTATACTTATAAAAGAAAAATTTCTTTTTTATGGACATGAAGCATCATTTCCATGTCATATGAGGCTCCGTTCCAGACTCGATGAAAAAGAGAGGTACTTCACTGATCTCAGCCAAAAACCAAAAGGCTTTTGCTTTCTTCTAAAAGTCCCCTTGACTCTCTGGCGAAGAGCCAAGGGGCGAAAACCAAGAAGTGGAAAGGCTTTCGACGAAACCATAACATATTGGGGATAGCTGTGCTCATCCTTCTTTAAGCAAGGTTAGGTGCGCCACAAAATGGAATTTGCCCCAAACTTTGCGGGCCTGCACAAAATGACCTGATCTATTACACTAATTGGGGTGATTATTTTAATTCTACTTGTTTTAATTGTAAATGTTGTGTTATTCTCAAAATAACCCATTTAGCGTTTATAATTATATTTCAACATTTATTTAACGAGTTGTTAACACTTTTTGAGAACGAGTCTCTTTCTATCATTACAAAAATGAGTAAACTGTAAGAATATTCCCTAAAAAATAATGAAACAACCTCTTAAATGCCAATCAGGAAGACCTGAAACAAGATCCCAGAAAATGTTTCAGAAATAAAATGAGATAAACCTCAACAGATGTATAAAAGAAACATGTGGTCACGTTACAGCAGTGGTTCTCAAAGTGGTCCCTACCGCCCCCTGGAGGGCATTGAAAAGTTTCAAGGGGGTGCTGAGGAGTTTGCAAGCAATAGAGGGGCGTTGGCATTGATGAAGGGGTCCCTGGAGGTTCTTATAAATTCGTGCAATAAAGGAAGCTAGGAGGTTGCAGAGTGGTTGACACAGACTGTCTTGTGCGAAAGGTGTATCAGCTACTGACAAAAATTAACCCAATATAAAACTTATCTGGGTCATTTGGTGCTGGAAATTGAAAGTCGAAAGCTCTAAGTCAAAGATTAATATAAAAATGATGGCTTGTCGGGTGAGAGGGGGCCGTTGGATCAGTCATGGATGCCATATGGGGGCGGTATTTTGAAAAAGTTTGAGAACCACTGCGTTACAGTTACAGTACCTCAGTGTGTTTAACTGTCCTCAATAAAAACTGAAAAAAATCCTACAGCACGTACCGTACAATAAAATTCCAGATTTCCTAAGACCCATAAAGATTGTGACGTTTCTGTGACATAAGCCTCCATTTGGAGCAAAAATGAGAAGAATTAAGAAAAAACATCAGTCGTAGTGTAAAATCTTGTCAAAAAACATGCAAAAATAATCAAAAATTTTATCTACAAGTGTTTGAAAAATATTATTCCTTTTTGCTAACACTACATCTGGCTGAAATTTGTACTCAAAAAATTCCACCCTAACGTGTGATAGGTGCTGTTTTTCAAGCTACATAAGACATTCACTGCTATAACCTGCGCGGCACGTTGACGCCGAACCGGACGGTAGTGTTCACACATGGTCCTACTCTGATTGCACTGGAAGGCGAGTAGTGTTCCTCCCCAATGTATCGCCGGTCCTTGAGGGGAGTCCCGAGGGAAGATTGCGGTCGTACACAAAGCACGCTGAGCGTCACTGTATGCAGAAGGGTACTAGAGAGGCGCCTGAGTTGGTTCTCTGCTGTAGTTGACAGGACACATAGCCGGCCAGAGACCTTGAACGCTTGGCTTCAATCTTTTGTTTAATTTCTTTTTAGTTTCTTCTTTTCAGTAAGACGCCACCTTTTATAAAATGTGAAAACTCGAAAAATCCGGTAGCGGGCCACTAATTATGATGAGTCCAATTGACTTACACACTATATTAGGCTACTTCCGTACCCCCTAGCTCACAGTAGAAGTTTTCAATCAGGACATGCCACCCCTCTGATCGAAGATCACAATCTGGACTTTCATAGCACTTTCAAATTTCCTTAACAGGACCATTGAAAGTTTGAGCGTCACCGTATTCAGAAGGGTACTAGTTTGAGCCTTGAATGATAGGTATGTGTTTCCCGCCATAATAACTACTCAAAACGGCATTTCACAGAGCGGAGTAATACAATAAAAAAAATGGCATTAAAATTGGTCAGATTGCCTTGAATTTTGCACAATCTGTATTTCACCTCCTTGTCTACAAAATCCAAATGCAAAAATGATCATATTTTGTAAGTAACACAGACAGAAACAACATCCCATCAAGTTTTTAAGGCACTTTGTCTGTCAGTAAACATTTTCACAGGCACGAGTATTGGAGTTTGTGCTTGTTCCTCTACCAGAAGCACGTAAGGAGAGACGGAAAAAAAAACAAATTGAAATCATTTTAGGACAGTCTTATAACTGATACTGCTTTGACTTCTAATTCCCAACAAATACGACCTAAATGGGTTAATGTGTAATGCATCATGCGCAGAGTATTGTGGGTAAAGGTAGGGTATGTGGGAAAAGGGTAAGCTAGAATCAATGATAATTACGGAGGGATCAAGGGACCGTTAAATCGAGCAGGTGTTGAAGGTCAAAGGTGAACAGTTTTTCGTGTTCGTACGTAATTTCACCGTCCTCGGGTACTGTCTCAGCTTAATTTATGTGTTTCTTTTTTTTTGTCGGCGGCACTTTTCTCGTCTGACAAGCTCTCTGTATGTTTAAGAGTGCTTGCCTTCTTAACATCTTCCTATTACATAATGTTCCAAATTATTATTCGTGTTAACTATATGAATTACTTTCAAAATATAATGAAACCCAATAAATGAAAAGAAATGCAATCATGGATCAGCTTATAATGACCTTCAACCTTCGGACTTCGAGTCGGTTGCGTAGCCTGTATATCATAAGTTATTATCTCTGAAAATCCGAAACTTATACGTGCTGGTAAAAGACACACAAGGTCAGATTTTTCATTTTGGGCCCTGGCAGAAGTAAATTTGGGGCCCAAACTACCATTCTTCCCCGGACGACGTTTTACAGTAGCACAAGTTAGAAGGACGAAGTTTCTTGTCACCTTGGAATTAATATGGAAAAGGCAGCGTATTTTCTGGGATGGGCAAGTGGAAACCTGTGACTCCTCCCCACGAGACGGGATTCCAAAAGGATGATCAATTCAAACTAGCGGGTTGGAAAGAGGACAAATTAAGATCAGATTTAGAAAAGGTAAAACGTAGAAAAGGGAAAAGGAAGACATTAGACTATCTAGCTTAACATCAGAGAGACTGCTTGACTAGTTTACCCGTATTCGAGGAATTTATGAAAGTAACATGTTAAATTTATTCCATTCCAATTAATTAATGTTTGTCTGACTAACACAGCAAAAAGTTCTTCACAGTTCCTTTAAGCAATTCCCAAATTTTCACCTGTATCATAATGTACCCATGGCACCGCCTGTACAACACTGATGCCGTATTCCAGAAAATCAGTTATCGGACACTTTTTAAAATGAAAAAAACTTTTAATCCAGGCTGCGGATATCTTCGGGATCTGAAATTTGGTCAGGATCTGGAAAATTCGGACAAACCATGTTAGTTTTAAGTAAAACGCAAATGACATGTATTTTGATTACACAAAAGGACTCGTCCAATCCATTCAGATATTTTGCAGGAAAATTAAATAGAGTCGTAGTCGGCATGGCAAATATTCCAGGGAGAAAGAAGATTACAAAAAATTGCCCCATTTTAGGTAAACCTATGAAAAACAATGTCAGTCTCACTCCCCACTCAATAGTTTTGCGTGCCACACTTTGCCCGAAATGGTAGAATATTCAAGCGAAAGTGTACAAAAAGAAAAACAAAATTCGTGACGCTTTCAATTGCAGCTGGATGACAGACAGACGGAGAGAGGGGTACATGTAATGTATATGTCTAAATGGTTTAAAACGTTTGTCCGAAAAGTGGTAGTATTGTAGCCTACATTTGATTTATTAAAGTGTAAATAAAGTCAATTAATTCAAATATATAATTTAAATAGCATTAAAAATGAATTTTAACAGTCCAGTTCCCTTCTTCATAGGACTTTCTGGAGTCGGGATATAAAATGTTGTGACTTTTTTTGTTGTGCAACTCACATTACCTGAAGGGAAACACTTAACCAATGTCATGGCCCTCAGACCATTTACATCATTTCCATGTCACGTGAGACTCCCTTCCAGACTCGATGAAAAAGAGAGGTACTTCACGTGATCTTAGCCAAACACCGAAAGGCTTTCGCTTTTTTTTTTTTTTTCTAAAAGTCCCTTCGACTCTCTGGCGAAGAGCCAAGGGGCGAAAACCAAACAGTGGAAAGGTTTTCGACGAAACCTTTTTTCTAAAAGTCCCCTCGACTCTCTGGCGAAGAGCCAAGGGGCGAAAACCAAACATTTACTCCCGGAGGAGTTCTGCTCCCTTAAGGAGCTTAACGTCCCAAATGGACAAGTACGCCCTCTAAAGGGCAAACATGTGTGGTCCTGCTCTAGACTGGCTGAATAGAACAGAAGCCACACCCTGGATGCAGTTTAACGGCTTTTTTCTAAAAGTCCCCACGACTCTCTGGCGAAGAGCCAAGGGGCGAAAACGAAACGATTACTCCCGGAGGAGTTCTGCTCCCTAAAGGAGCTTAACGTCCCAAATGGACAAGTACGCCCTCCAAAGGGCAAACACTGAGTGGTCCTGCTCTAGACTGGCTGAATAGAACGTCTTTTTCTAAAGTCCTCCCGACCCTCTGGCAAAGGGCCGTTCGGCGAAACCAAACTTGAAACTGCTTCCCGAACAAGCTATTACGTCCACTGAAGGACAACACTTAACGACCAACCTCGCGGCCTTCAGACCATTTTCATCATTGGTCTGTCATGTATGGCTCCATTCTTGACTGGATGAAAAGAACAGATACTACAGAATGGCTGAATAGAACGTCATGCCCACAACATATTGGGGATAGCTGTGCTCATCCTTCTTTAAGCAAGGTTAGGTGCGCCACAAAATGGAATTTGCCCCAAACTTTGCGGGCCTGCACAAAATGACCTGATCTATTACACTAATAGGGGTGATTATTTTAATTCTACTTATTTTAATTGTAAATGTTGTGTTGTTCTCAAAATAACCCATTGAGCGTTTATAATTACATTTCAACATTTATTTAACAAGTTGTTAACACTTTTTGAGAACGAGTCTCTTTCTATCATTAAAAAAAATGAGTAAACTGTAAGATATTCCCTAATAAATAATGAAACAACCTCTTTAATGCAAATCAGCCTAGGAAGACCTGAAACAAGATTCCAGAAAATGTTTCAGAAATAAAATGAAATAAACCTCGACAGATGTATAAAAGAAACATGGGGCCACGTTACAGTTACCTCAGTGTGTTTAACTGTCCTCAATAAAAAAAAAGTCCTACAGCACGTACCGTACAATAAAATTCCAGATTTCCTAAGACCCATAAAGATTGTGACGTTTCTGTGACATAAGCCTCCATTTGGAGCGAAAGTGAGAAGAATTAAGAAAAAACATCAGTCGTAGTGTAAAATCTTGTCAAAAAACATGCAAAAATAATCAAAAATTCTATCTACAAGTGTTTGAAAAATATTATTCCTTTTTGCTAACACTACATCTGGCTGAAATTTGTACTCAAAAAATTCCACCCTAACGTGTGATAGGTGCTGTTTTTCAAGCTACATAAGACATCTTCTGCTGTAACCTGCGCGGCACGTTGACACCGGACGGTAGTGTTCACACATGGTCCTACTCTGATTCCACTGGGAGGCGAGTAGTGTTCCTCCCCAATGTATCGCCGGTCCTTGAGGGGAGTCCCGAGGGAAGATTGCGGTCGTATACAAAGCACGCTGAGCGTCACTGTATGCAGAAGGGTACTAGAGAGGCGCCTGAGTTGGTTCTCTGTTGTAGTTGACAGGACACATAGCCGGCCAGAGACCTTGAACGCTTGGCTTCAATCTTTTGTTTGATTTCTTTTTAGTTTCTTCTTTTCAGTAAGACGCCACCTTTTATAAAATCTGAAAACTCGAAAAATCCACTTTCAAATTTCCTTAACAGGACCATTGAAAGTTTGAGCGTCACCGTATGCAGAAGGGTACTACTTTGAGCCTTGGATGATAGGTCTGTGTTTCCCGCCATAATAACTACTCAAAACGGCATTTCACAGAGCGGAGTAATACAATGAAAAATGGCACTAAAATTGGTCAGATTGCCTTGAATTTTGCACAGTCTATATTTCAACTACTTGTCTACAAAATCCAAATGCAAAAATGATCATATTTTGTAAGTAACACAGACAGAAACAACATCCCATCAAGTTTTTAAGGCACTTTGTCTGTAAGTAAACATTTTCACAGGCACGAGTATTGGAGTTTGTGCTTGTTCCTCTACCAGAAGCACGTAAGGAGAGACGGGAAAAAAAACAAATTGAAATCATTTTAGGATAGTCTTATAACTGATGCTGCTTTGACTTCTAATTCTAAACAAATACGACCTAAATGGGTTAATGTGTAATGCATCATGCGCAGAGTATTGTGGGTAAAGGTAGGTATGTGGGGAAAGGGTGAGCTAGAATCAATGATAATTACGGAGGGATCAAGGGACCGTTAAATCGAGCAGGTGTTGAAGGTCAAAGGTGAACAGTTTTTCGTGTTCGTACGTAATTTCACCGTCCTCGGGTACTGTCTCAGCTTAATTTATGTGTTTCTTTTTTTTTTCTCGGCGGCACTTTTCTCGTCTGACAAGCTCTCTGTATGTTTAAGAGTGCTTGCCTTCTTAACATCTTCCTATTACATAATGTTCCAAATTATTATTCGTGTTAACTATATGAATTACTTTCAAAATATAATGAAACCCAATAAATGAAAAGAAATGCAATCATGGATCAGCTTATAATGACCTTCAACCTTCGGACTTCGAGTCGGTTGCGTAGCCTGTATATCATAAGTTATTATCTCTGAAAATCCGAAACTTATACGTGCTGCTAAAAGACACACAAGGTCAGATTTTTCATTTTGGGCCCTGGCAGAAGTAAATTTGGGGCCCAAACTACCATTCTTCCCCGGACGACGTTTTACAGTAGCACAAGTTAGAAGGACGAAGTTTCTTGTCACCTTGGAATTAATATGGAAAAGGCAGCGTATTTTCTGGGATGGGCAAGTGGAAACCTGTGACTCCTCCCCTCGAGACGGGATTCCAAAAGGATGATCAATTCAAACTAGCGGGTTGGAAAGAGGACAAATTAAGATCAGATTTAGAAAAGGTAAAACGTAGAAAAGGGAAAAGGAAGACATTAGACTATCTAGCTTAACATCAGAGAGACTGCTTGACTAGTTTACCCGTATTCGAGGAATTTATGAAAGTAACATGTTAAATTTATTCCATTCCAATTAATTAATGTTTGTCTGACTAACACAGCAAAAAGTTCTTCACAGTTCCTTTGAGCAATTCCCAAATTTTCACCTGTATCATAATGTACCCATGGCACCGCCTGTACAACACTGATGCCGTATTCCAGAAAATCAGTTATCGGACACTTTTTAAAATGAAAAAAACTTTTAATCCAGGCTGCGGATATCTTCGGGATCTGAAATTTGGTCAGGATCTGGAAAATTCGGACAAACCATGTTAGTTTTAAGTAAAACGCAAATGACATGTATTTTGATTACACAAAAGGACTCGTCCAATCCATTCAGATATTTTGCAGGAAAATTAAATAGAGTCGTAGTCGGCATGGCAAATATTCCAGGGAGAAAGAAGATTACAAAAAATTGCCCCATTTTAGGTAAACCTATGAAAAACAATGTCAGTCTCACTCCCCACTCAATAGTTTTGCGTGCCACACTTTGCCCGAAATGGTAGAATATTCAAGCGAAAGTGTACAAAAAGAAAAACAAAATTCGTGACGCTTTCAATTGCAGCTGGATGACAGACAGACGGAGAGAGGGGTACATGTAATGTATATGTCTAAATGGTTTAAAACGTTTGTCCGAAAAGTGGTAGTATTGTAGCCTACATTTGATTTATTAAAGTGTAAATAAAGTCAATTAATTCAAATATATAATTTAAATAGCATTAAAAATGAATTTTAACAGTCCAGTTCCCTTCTTCATAGGACTTTCTGGAGTCGGGATATAAAATGTTGTGACTTTTTTTGTTGTGCAACTCACATTACCTGAAGGAAAACACTTAACCAATGTCATGGCCCTCAGACCATTTACATCATTTCCATGTCACGTGAGACTCCCTTCCAGACTCGATGAAAAAGAGAGGTACTTCACGTGATCTTAGCCAAACACCGAAAGGCTTTCGCTTTTTTTTCTAAAAGTCCCTTCGACTCTCTGGCGAAGAGCCAAGGGGCGAAAACCAAACAGTGGAAAGGTTTTCGACGAAACCTTTTTTCTAAAAGTCCCCTCGACTCTCTGGCGAAGAGCCAAGGGGCGAAAACCAAACATTTACTCCCGGAGGAGTTCTGCTCCCTTAAGGAGCTTAACGTCCCAAATGGACAAGTACGCCCTCTAAAGGGCAAACATGTGTGGTCCTGCTCTAGACTGGCTGAATAGAACAGAAGCCACACCCTGGATGCAGTTTAACGGCTTTTTTCTAAAAGTCCCCACGACTCTCTGGCGAAGAGCCAAGGGGCGAAAACGAAACGATTACTCCCGGAGGAGTTCTGCTCCCTAAAGGAGCTTAACGTCTCAAATGGACAAGTACGCCCTCCAAAGGGCAAACACTGAGTGGTCCTGCTCTAGACTGGCTGAATAGAACGTCTTTTTCTAAAGTCCTCCCGACCCTCTGGCAAAGGGCCGTTCGGCGAAACCAAACTTGAAACTGCTTCCCGAACAAGCTATTACGTCCACTGAAGGACAACACTTAACGACCAACCTCGCGGCCTTCAGACCATTTTCATCATTGGTCTGTCATGTATGGCTCCATTCTTGACTGGATGAAAAGAACAGATACTACAGAATGGCTGAATAGAACGTCATGCCCACAACATATTGGGGATAGCTGTGCTCATCCTTCTTTAAGCAAGGTTAGGTGCGCCACAAAATGGAATTTGCCCCAAACTTTGCGGGCCTGCACAAAATGACCTGATCTATTACACTAATAGGGGTGATTATTTTAATTCTACTTATTTTAATTGTAAATGTTGTGTTGTTCTCAAAATAACCCATTGAGCGTTTATAATTACATTTCAACATTTATTTAACAAGTTGTTAACACTTTTTGAGAACGAGTCTCTTTCTATCATTAAAAAAAATGAGTAAACTGTAAGATATTCCCTAATAAATAATGAAACAACCTCTTTAATGCAAATCAGCCTAGGAAGACCTGAAACAAGATTCCAGAAAATGTTTCAGAAATAAAATGAAATAAACCTCGACAGATGTATAAAAGAAACATGGGGCCACGTTACAGTTACCTCAGTGTGTTTAACTGTCCTCAATAAAAAAAAAAAAAAGTCCTACAGCACGTACCGTACAATAAAATTCCAGATTTCCTAAGACCCATAAAGATTGTGACGTTTCTGTGACATAAGCCTCCATTTGGAGCGAAAATGAGAAGAATTAAGAAAAAACATCAGTCGTAGTGTAAAATCTTGTCAAAATACATGCAAAAATAATCAAAAATTCTATCTACAAGTGTTTGAAAAATATTATTCCTTTTTGCTAACACTACATCTGGCTGAAATTTGTACTCAAAAAATTCCACCCTAACGTGTGATAGGTGCTGTTTTTCAAGCTACATAAGACATCTTCTGCTGTAACCTGCGCGGCACGTTGACGCCGAACCGGACGGTAGTGTTCACACATGGTCCTACTCTGATTCCACTGGGAGGCGAGTAGTGTTCCTCCCCAATGTATCGCCGGTCCTTGAGGGGAGTCCCGAGGGAAGATTGCGGTCGTATACAAAGCACGCTGAGCGTCACTGTATGCAGAAGGGTACTAGAGAGGCGCCTGAGTTGGTTCTCTGTTGTAGTTGACAGGACACATAGCCGGCCAGAGACCTTGAACGCTTGGCTTCAATCTTTTGTTTGATTTCTTTTTAGTTTCTTCTTTTCAGTAAGACGCCACCTTTTATAAAATCTGAAAACTCGAAAAATCCACTTTCAAATTTCCTTAACAGGACCATTGAAAGTTTGAGCGTCACCGTATGCAGAAGGGTACTACTTTGAGCCTTGGATGATAGGTCTGTGTTTCCCGCCATAATAACTACTCAAAACGGCATTTCACAGAGCGGAGTAATACAATGAAAAATGGCACTAAAATTGGTCAGATTGCCTTGAATTTTGCACAGTCTATATTTCAACTACTTGTCTACAAAATCCAAATGCAAAAATGATCATATTTTGTAAGTAACACAGACAGAAACAACATCCCATCAAGTTTTTAAGGCACTTTGTCTGTCAGTAAACATTTTCACAGGCACGAGTATTGGAGTTTGTGCTTGTTCCTCTACCAGAAGCACGTAAGGAGAGACGGAAAAAAAAAACAAATTGAAATCATTTTAGGACAGTCTTATAACTGATGCTGCTTTGACTTCTAATTCTAAACAAATACGACCTAAATGGGTTAATGTGTAATGCATCATGCGCAGAGTATTGTGGGTAAAGGTAGGTATGTGGGGAAAGGGTGAGCTAGAATCAATGATAATTACGGAGGGATCAAGGGACCGTTAAATCGAGCAGGTGTTGAAGGTCAAAGGTGAACAGTTTTTCGTGTTCGTACGTAATTTCACCGTCCTCCTCGGGTACTGTCTCAGCTTAATTTATGTGTTTCTTTTTTTTTCTCGGCGGCACTTTTCTCGTCTGACAAGCTCCCTGTATGTTTAAGAGTGCTTGCCTTCTTAACATCTTCCTATTACATAATGTTCCAAATTATTATTCGTGTTAACTATATGAATTACTTTCAAAATATAATGAAACCCAATAAATGAAAAGAAATGCAATCATGGATCAGCTTATAATGACCTTCAACCTTCGGACTTCGAGTCGGTTGCGTAGCCTGTATATCATAAGCTATTATCTCTGAAAATCCGAAACTTATACGTGCTGGTAAAAGACACACAAGGTCAGATTTTTCATTTTGGGCCCTGGCAGAAGTAAATTTGGGGCCCAAACTACCATTCTTCCCCGGACGACGTTTTACAGTAGCACAAGTTAGAAGGACGAAGTTTCTTGTCACCTTGGAATTAATATGGAAAAGGCAGCGTATTTTCTGGGATGGGCAAGTGGAAACCTGTGACTCCTCCCCTCGAGACGGGATTCCAAAAGGATGATCAATTCAAACTAGCGGGTTGGAAAGAGGACAAATTAAGATCAGATTTAGAAAAGGTAAAACGTAGAAAAGGGAAAAGGAAGACATTAGACTATCTAGCTTAACATCAGAGAGACTGCTTGACTAGTTTACCCGTATTCGAGGAATTTATGAAAGTAACATGTTAAATTTATTCCATTCCAATTAATTAATGTTTGTCTGACTAACACAGCAAAAAGTTCTTCACAGTTCCTTTAAGCAATTCCCAAATTTTCACCTGTATCATAATGTACCCATGGCACCGCCTGTACAACACTGATGCCGTATTCCAGAAAATCAGTTATCGGACACTTTTTAAAATGAAAAAAACTTTTAATCCAGGCTGAGGATATCTTCGGGATCTGAAATTTGGTCAGGATCTGGAAAATTCGGACAAACCGTGTTAGTTTTAAGTAAAACGCAAATGACATGTATTTTGATTACACAAAAGGACTCGTCCAATCCATTCAGATATTTTGCAGGAAAATTAAATAGAGTCGTAGTCGGCATGGCAAATATTCCAGGGAGAAAGAAGATTACAAAAAATTGCCCCATTTTAGGTAAACCTATGAAAAACAATGTCAGTCTCACTCCCCACTCAATAGTTTTGCGTGCCACACTTTGCCCGAAATGGTAGAATATTCAAGCGAAAGTTTACAAAAAGAAAAACAAAATTCGTGACGCTTTCAATTGCAGCTGGATGACAGACAGACGGAGAGAGGGGTACATGTAATGTATATATGTCTAAATGGTTTAAAACGTGTGTCCGAAAAGTGGTAGTATTGTAGCCTACATTTGATTTATTAAAGTGTAAATAAAGTCAATTAATTCAAATATATAATTTAAATAGCATTAAAAATGAATTTTAACAGTCCAGTTCCCTTCTTCATAGGACTTTCTGGAGTCGGGATATAAAATGTTGTGACTTTTTTTGTTGTGCAACTCACATTACCTGAAGGAAAACACTTGACCAATGTCATGGCCCTCAAACCATTTACATCATTTCCATGTCACGTGAGACTCCCTTCCAGACTCGATGAAAAAGAGAGGTACTTCACGTGATCTTAGCCAAACACCGAAAGGCTTTCGCTTTTTTTTTTTCTAAAAGTCCCTTCGACTCTCTGGCGAAGAGCCAAGGGGCGAAAACCAAACAGTGGAAAGGTGCGTGCTTTTTAAGTGCATTGAAACGGCACATGCAAAACAAAAACAAAAACTGAAACCGGATCGGGCAAAAACATAAACGCAAACTATTTACAGATTGCTAAATCAAACAGAAAATTGTGTTCATTACAGTAATAAGCTATATGTACAAATATTTACAAAACTATGTACAGAAAATTATGTTCATTACAGTAATAAAGCTATACATACAGATATTTACAACTATTTACAAGCACCTTACAGACCCACCCTATTACAAGTTGACCACCACACGGTTCCCCCTCACCGAAACGAGTGGACCCCATCGCCTACCGAACGCCGACCTTGGCAAACGAACGAAGTCGGACTCAACCCTCAGCCTCACCTCCGCCTTCACCGACGCCAGGACGACGTCCGCAGGCTTCCCCATCCCCCTAAAAACAACGTTACATCGGTCTCTCCATAAGGCCAGCTTTATGGAGGCCGAAACAAAGGTAAGTATGCCCTGAATACTTGTATTGCATGGCGGGGGTGAAAGACCATACAAAGCATAGTCCCGGCCGACCGCCCATGTGTTGCCCATCGTCAAGCGATCAGTCAGGACCTGGAACCATTCCCAAAGGAGGGCCACAAATTCACACTGCCAAAACACATGTGACACACTCTCCCATTTCGTGCATCCAGTGCGTGGGCAAATTCCATCTCCAAGACGCCACCGAAGACGCTTGAGATTAGTCACAATCGCATCATGTGCGATTCGCCACAACAAGTCTCGCCTGCGGTAATCTAATGATCTGCTGTGGACCACACGCCACACTTCCGACCCTGAAGCATAGTGATTGGATTGGACCTGGCCAACCAATTCTTCAAAAACAGCCTGGTATAGGTCTCTTGCACTTAACTGCGAAACGTCCCCAACTCTAGATATCATTAGGAGCGTTTCTCTCATTTGACTGTACGCTTCCGAGGGCCTCCAGCTGTGGGGTTCACTGTTACTAAACAGGGAGGGAAAGAACCGACGGAATGATAATCCCCCCCAATAACGGACAAAATAGGCAAAAGGCATTCTGCTGTCTACAGCACTATAAGCACACTTGGTGAGGAGAAAACGGAGTTTGGAAGGAAAATGCACAAGGCCCAACCCACCACGCCTAACATCCTGATATACCATCCCTCTTCTTACGAGCTCCGTCTTCCCTGACCATAAAAACCTAAACACAGCCCTCTCGAGACGCAACAGGACACCCTTTGGAGCAGCCAGAACGGTGCCTGGATACCACAAAAGGGGATAAATAAAACGATTGATAACTGTCACCTTTCCGAACAGGCTAATGTGGCGCTCGCCGAAGTCCTTCAACCTAGCTTCCACCAGGTCCACTTTCTCATTCCAGGTAAGTAACTCGGTTTGCCCATAACCAAACCATATGCCGTTTATCCTTATGGCGTCGTCTACCCATGATGCAGCGAAGGGCAGTCTTCTTGACCGCCACTTACCTAGGCGAAGTCCTTTGGTCTTATTGGGATTCAGTCTGGCACCTGTGGCTCTTTGAAACTTAGACAACGTGCCACTAAGGGCCTTGAAGGAAGCTAGGTCGGAGACTACGCATGTGACGTCATCGGCATACTGAAGGCACTTAACTTCAACACCACCGGGAATGTGAAATGGTTGAAACAAAGACTCTACTTGAAAGGCTCTTGCTATTGATTCACTAAACAATACGTAGAGTAAAGGTGATAGGGGGCACCCCTGCCGTACGCCACGTTGGACACTGAAGGGGTCTGACGGTAGGCCATTAACGATAACCCGACTATTTACACTATTGTACAATAAGGAGGTCCATTTAACAAAAACTGGATTCAAACAAAACTTCTTCAAAATTTTAAAGAGGAATCCATGATCAACCATGTCGAAGGCCTTCTCCTGATCGAGGGAGACCAGGGCACAAGGAAGATCACGGTCCATCACGTATTCAACTAAGTCCCGCACCACCCAGAGGTTCTGCTGAATACTGTGTCCCCGCACCGCACAAGTCTGAAAGGACTCTACAAGATCTGGCATAACTGTGCCTAGCCTGTTGCAAAGGGCTTTCGCCAGAATCTTGTAATCTACATTTAACAAGGTGATTGGCCGTTTGTTTTTCGGTTCGAGAGGGTCTCCTGACTTAGGCAGCAAAGTAATTATGCCTGTGCGCTGCGAGTGGCTCAATGAGCCAGCGAGGAAGCCAGAGACGAATACGTCACGGAGATCATGTGCTACGGTACCCCAGAAGCGTTTATAGAATTCTACTGGAATACCGTCGGACCCAGGTGCCTTTCCGCCTTTCATCTTCGCCACTGCCTTCCAGAGCTCGTCAATAGTCAAAGGGGAGCCAAGTTCATCATTCTGATCTTTAGAGGGGGTCTTGTCAATATTATCTAATAGGGACTTTTGAAGGTCTTCATCGACATCTGCCTGGGTATACAGCTGCTCATAAAAGTTTTTATACACTTCTACAATGTCGAGAGGGTCCTTATGTACCACACCGTGGGCGTCACGGACAGCTTTTATACTTCGATCGATGGCATTCTTTGTGACGTCCCGGTAGAACTTAATGGTTGGTTTCTCCTCCGCCTCCACACAATGCACACGAGCACGAACCCAGGCCCCGTGTAGTTTTCCATCAAGGTACTGCTGGATTGCATGAAGTGCGGAGTGGTCCCCGTTCCTCTCCCTAGAGCAAAGTGAAAGGAACTCCTCCCTTCTTCGACGAGCTCTTGCTACACAATATTCCACTGTAAACTGTTTGATGCGGGTCTTTACATCATCCCACCACTCTAAATCTGTTGAAAAGGCCGGCCTCAAAGTTCGCCACCCTTCGTATCTGGCCTTAAAATCTTTGCTATATTCAGCCTCCGTTAGAATATCTGTGTTCATTTTCCAGAACCCCCTCCCTACTGGCCATGACTCTGGGGGTTTGAATGAGACAGTAACTGCATCATGGTCCGAAATTGGACATGCCACAACTTCGCAATCACTTGGTGACAGAGCCGTTGGAGCGTACACCCTGTCCAACCTTGAGGCGTCCGTGCCATCAGGGCGGTGCCAAGTGAACACGGACAAGCCAGGATGCTGCACTCTCCAAACGTCAACCATATCGTGATTCTTTGTGAACATGTCCAACTCCACCATACCGACACTACAGCTTGAAGATGTGAAGGTGGACATTCGATCAAACCGTGTGTCAGGGACACAGTTGAAGTCTCCAGATAGGATACAAGGGGCACAGCCAGGAACGAAGGATGGCAGGGTAGCAAAAAAATCCCTTCTGTCTGTAGGTTGGTTAGGGGCATAAACGTTACATAAGAAGAAGTTCCCGCAAGGATGTTTGATGGTGATGCATACCAACCGGCCCTCATGATCATGATCAACCTTTCCGACCAGGGAAGTCCATCTTGGAGAAACTAAAATGACAGATCCACAGGAAGATGCGGAACCAAAGGAAGCGTACAAACCCCACCTTATTCGCAGGACCAGGTGTAGACATCGTCCTCATTAACAATGTGAGTCTCTTGGAGGAAAACGAAGTCCACACCTAATGATTTACAAAGTTGGAATATTCTGGACCGCTTCCGACTGTCCCTCATGCCGTTTACATTCAGGGTCATGAGGGACAGGGGACCATTCATGAAATGTGGAGTGTGAAATTACAAAACTGTCTCTGACCTGGCCTTTTTGTTACATGGATCTGGTGCTGGTGGCACAGAAGGACTAACTCCCCCTCCCCGGTCGGACACCTCCCCTGAGGCCGACCTTTTCAACTTGGGCTCAAGTTCAACGGCCTCACACAAATCAAACCAGCCCTCCCCAGATGGTGGGTCCTTTGGTGGAGGCTCTGAGGCAGGTCCTCCCACATCTGACATGGCACTGTCAGACTCCGAATCCGATGACAGTTGAAGGTCATTCTCTACTGTCAGTATTCCAGCCTCCCCAGGAACTGGTGCGGATTGTGCCTCAGGCACTAATGTGGAGGGTTGGGAAGGGCCTACCTCAGGGTTCCCACAGACCACCTCACGTCTCTTAGAAGCTAGGAACTCTTGTTCCACCTGATGTGCCACCTCATCAGGCGAAGGGGACCTGGGTTCCTCCACCATTGGTTCAGGGTCTGATAACGAGGGTTCACTTGCCGGCTCCACATCTGCGCTTGCACGCGCAGAGTACGACGTGGGGCAGGCACCAGAGACATGTCCCTCCTTCCCACACAGGTTACACCGCACCACATTGGGACACGTTGCCCTGTCATGCCCCAACTGCAAGCATCTGCCACAGCGTTTGTTTGGGCATGACTTGGCCTCATGCCCCTCCTCTCTACAATGGAAACATGTGCGGGGCTGGCCAAAATACCTGATGTGGGCCTTAGACCCCCCCCCCCCCTATGAACAGGACGGAGGGGATGTCTCGTTTCAGCTCCATACGGAACTGTCTCTTTCCGTTGAGAATACCGGCTAATTCACCCTCACTGTATTTCACCCAACGCCAGTCTGAGACAGTTCCGTACTGTCCTAAAACCCTCGCCACCAGGCTCTGATCTACCTCAAAATTGAGGTACAACACTGTCACCACCACAGAGCGGTCATATGGGGTGACAGTCAGACCCTCCACTCCCTTCAAGGAGGAAACCCCCTTTAATCGAGCAGCATCAGTCCGGAACTTCAAATCATACGTATTTCGGGATGCAAGGGCCTGCAGCATCTCTATATCCTTAACCTCTACCTTATTGTTCTTCAACACAGAAAAAACATGCTGGGGTGTAACATTCCCCCTCGACTCAAACTGTAACTTAACGATACTGCTATCCCGACCTCCGGGCATAGCAGCAAAGGTTTGTGGCACAAGGCCACGCAGCAACTAGAGAGAAAACTTCAGCACAGCACAGCACAGCAGTTCAAACCCAGTCAGGGAAAATAGAAAGGGAACCCAACACTAAACTATAGACCAGGCGTGCTTTAAAACGAGCACGTCCCCAAGCGAGAGACCACACCCAATATCCAACAGTAAAACGAGACTAGTAGATGTTAATACAACAAGCAGCACAGCACAATGCCAAAATTAAGCACGATCGGCGAGAGCTCCGCGAAAACACGTCCGCTCTCGACGAAGACCAGAACAGTGGAAAGGTTTTCGACGAAACCACAACATATTGGGGATAGCTGTGCTCATCCTTCTTTAAGCAAGGTTAGGTGCGCCACAAAATGGAATTTGCCCCAAACTTTGCGGGCCTGCACAAAATGACCTGATCTATTACACTAATAGGGGTGATTATTTTAATTCTACTTATTTTAATTGTAAATGTTGTGTTGTTCTCAAAATAACCCATTGAGCGTTTATAATTACATTTCAACATTTATTTAACAAGTTGTTAACACTTTTTGAGAACGATTCTCTTTCTATCATTAAAAAAAATGAGTAAACTGTAAGATATTCCCTAATAAATATTAAAACAACCACTTTAATGCAAATCAGCCTAGGAAGACCTGAAACAAGATTCCAGAAAATGTTTCAGAAATAAAATGAAATAAACCTCGACAGATGTATAAAAGAAACATGGGGTCACGTTACAGTTACCTCAGTGTGTTTAACTGTCCTCAATAAAAAAAGTCCTACAGCACGTACCGTACAATAAAATTCCAGATTTCCTAAGACCCATAAAGATTGTGACGTTTCTGTGACATAAGCCTCCATTTGGAGCGAAAATGAGAAGAATTAAGAAAAAACATCAGTCGTAGTGTAAAATCTTGTCAAAAAACATGCAAAAATAATCAAAAATTTTATCTACAAGTGTTTGAAAAATATTATTCCTTTCTGCTAACACTACATCTGGCTGAAATTTGTACTCAAAATATTCCACCCTAACGTGTGATAGGTGCTGTTTTTCAAGCTACATAAGACATCTTCTGCTGTAACCTGCGCGGCACGTTGACGCCGAACCGGACGGTAGTGTTCACACATGGTCCTACTCTGATTGCACTGGGAGGCGAGTAGTGTTCCTCCCCAATGTATCGCCGGTCCTTGAGAGGAGTCCGGGGGGAAGATTGCGGTCGTATACAAAGCACGCTGAGCGTCACTGTATGCAGAAGGGTACTAGAGAGGCGCCTGAGTTGGTTCTCTGTTGTAGTTGACAGGACACATAGCCGGCCAGAGACCTTGAACGCTTGGCTTCAATCTTTTGTTTGATTTCTTTTTAGTTTCTTCTTTTCAGTAAGACGCCACCTTTTATAAAATCTGAAAACTCGAAAATCCACTTTCAAATTTCCTTAACAGGACCATTGAAAGTTTGAGCGTCACCGTATGCAGAAGGGTACTACTTTGAGCCTTGGATGATAGGTCTGTGTTTCCCGCCATAATAACTACTCAAAACGGCATTTCACAGAGCGGAGTAATACAATGAAAAATGGCACTAAAATGGGTCAGATTGCCTTGAATTTTGCACAGTCTATATTTCAACTACTTGTCTACAAAATCCAAATGCAAAAATGATCATATTTTGTAAGTAACACAGACAGAAACAACATCCCATCAAGTTTTTAAGGCACTTTGTCTGTCAGTAAACATTTTCACAGGCACGAGTATTGGAGTTTGTGCTTGTTCCTCTACCAGAAGCACGTAAGGAGAGACGGAAAAAAAAAACAAATTGAAATCATTTTAGGACAGTCTTATAACTGATGCTGCTTTGACTTCTAATTCTAAACAAATACGACCTAAATGGGTTAATGTGTAATGCATCATGCGCAGAGTATTGTGGGTAAAGGTAGGTATGTGGGGAAAGGGTGAGCTAGAATCAATGATAATTACGGAGGGATCAAGGGACCGTTAAATCGAGCAGGTGTTGAAGGTCAAAGGTGAACAGTTTTTCGTGTTCGTACGTAATTTCACCGTCCTCGGGTACTGTCTCAGCTTAATTTATGTGTTTCTTTTTTTTTCTCGGCGGCACTTTTCTCGTCTGACAAGCTCTCTGTATGTTTAAGAGTGCTTGCCTTCTTAACATCTTCCTATTACATAATGTTCCAAATTATTATTCGTGTTAACTATATGAATTACTTTCAAAATATAATGAAACCCAATAAATGAAAAGAAATGCAATCATGGATCAGCTTATAATGACCTTCAACCTTCGGACTTCGAGTCGGTTGCGTAGCCTGTATATCATAAGTTATTATCTCTGAAAATCCGAAACTTATACGTGCTGCTAAAAGACACACAAGGTCAGATTTTTCATTTTGGGCCCTGGCAGAAGTAAATTTGGGGCCCAAACTACCATTCTTCCCCGGACGACGTTTTACAGTAGCACAAGTTAGAAGGACGAAGTTTCTTGTCACCTTGGAATTATTGTGGAAAAGGCAGCGTATTTTCTGGGATGGGCAAGTGGAAACCTGTGACTCCTCCCCTCGAGACGGGATTCCAAAAGGATGATCAATTCAAACTAGCGGGTTGGAAAGAGGACAAATTAAGATCAGATTTAGAAAAGGTAAAACGTAGAAAAGGGAAAAGGAAGACATTAGACTATCTAGCTTAACATCAGAGAGACTGCTTGACTAGTTTACCCGTATTCGAGGAATTTATGAAAGTAACATGTTAAATTTATTCCATTCCAATTAATTAATGTTTGTCTGACTAACACAGCAAAAAGTTCTTCACAGTTCCTTTAAGCAATTCCCAAATTTTCACCTGTATCATAATGTACCCATGGCACCGCCTGTACAACACTGATGCCGTATTCCAGAAAATCAGTTATCGGACACTTTTTAAAATGAAAAAAACTTTTAATCCAGGCTGCGGATATCTTCGGGATCTGAAATTTGGTCAGGATCTGGAAAATTCGGACAAACCGTGTTAGTTTTAAGTAAAACGCAAATGACGTGTATTTTGATTACACAAAAGGACTCGTCCAATCCATTCAGATATTTTGCAGGAAAATTAAATAGAGTCGTAGTCGGCATGGCAAATATTCCAGGGAGAAAGAAGATTACAAAAAATTGCCCCATTTTAGGTAAACCTATGAAAAACAATGTCAGTCTCACTCCCCACTCAATAGTTTTGCGTGCCACACTTTGCCCGAAATGGTAGAATATTCAAGCGAAAGTTTACAAAAAGAAAAACAAAATTCGTGACGCTTTCAATTGCAGCTGGATGACAGACAGACGGAGAGAGGGGTACATGTAATGTATATGTCTAAATGGTTTAAAATGTTTGTCCGAAAAGTGGTAGTATTGTAGCCTACATTTGATTTATTAAAGTGTAAATAAAGTCAATTAATTCAAATATATATTTTAAATAGCATTAAAAATGAATTTTAACAGTCCAGTTCCCTTCTTCATAGGACTTTCTGGAGTCGGGATATAAAATGTTGTGACTTTTTTTGTTGTGCAACTCACATTACCTGAAGGAAAACACTTGACCAATGTCATGGCCCTCAAACCATTTACATCATTTCCATGTCACGTGAGACTCCCTTCCAGACTCGATGAAAAAGAGAGGTACTTCACGTGATCTTAGCCAAACACCGAAAGGCTTTCGCTTTTTTTTTTCTAAAAGTCCCTTCGACTCTCTGGCGAAGAGCCAAGGGGCGAAAACCAAACAGTGGAAAGGTTTTCGACGAAACCACAACATATTGGGGATAGCTGTGCTCATCCTTCTTTAAGCAAGGTTAGGTGCGCCACAAAATGGAATTTGCCCCAAACTTTGCGGGCCTGCACAAAATGACCTGATCTATTACACTAATAGGGGTGATTATTTTAATTCTACTTATTTTAATTGTAAATGTTGTGTTGTTCTCAAAATAACCCATTGAGCGTTTATAATTACATTTCAACATTTATTTAACAAGTTGTTAACACTTTTTGAGAACGATTCTCTTTCTATCATTAAAAAAATGAGTAAACTGTAAGATATTCCCTAATAAATATTGAAACAACCTCTTTAATGCAAATCAGCCTAGGAAGACCTGAAACAAGATTCCAGAAAATGTTTCAGAAATAAAATGAAATAAACCTCGACAGATGTATAAAAGAAACATGGGGTCACGTTACAGTTACCTCAGTGTGTTTAACTGTCCTCAATAAAAAAAAAAAGTCCTACAGCACGTACCGTACAATAAAATTCCAGATTTCCTAAGACCCATAAAGATTGTGACGTTTCTGTGACATAAGCCTCCATTTGGAGCGAAAATGAGAAGAATTAAGAAAAAACATCAGTCGTAGTGTAAAATCTTGTCAAAAAACATGCAAAAATAATCAAAAATTTTATCTACAAGTGTTTGAAAAATATTATTCCTTTCTGCTAACACTACATCTGGCTGAAATTTGTACTCAAAATATTCCACCCTAACGTGTGATAGGTGCTGTTTTTCAAGCTACATAAGACATCTTCTGCTGTAACCTGCGCGGCACGTTGACGCCGAACCGGACGGTAGTGTTCACACATGGTCCTACTCTGATTGCACTGGGAGGCGAGTAGTGTTCCTCCCCAATGTATCGCCGGTCCTTGAGGGGAGTCCCGAGGGAAGATTGCGGTCGTATACAAAGCACGCTGAGCGTCACTGTATGCAGAAGGGTACTAGAGAGGCGCCTGAGTTGGTTCTCTGTTGTAGTTGACAGGACACATAGCCGGCCAGAGACCTTGAACGCTTGGCTTCAATCTTTTGTTTTATTTTTTTTAGTTTCTTCTTTTCAGTAAGACGCCACCTTTTATAAAATCTGAAAACTCGAAAAATCCACTTTCAAATTTCCTTAACAGGACCATTGAAAGTTTGAGCGTCACCGTATGCAGAAGGGTACTACTTTGAGCCTTGGATGATAGGTCTGTGTTTCCCGCCATAATAACTACTCAAAACGGCATTTCACAGAGCGGAGTAATACAATGAAAAATGGCACTAAAATGGGTCAGATTGCCTTGAATTTTGCACAGTCTATATTTCAACTACTTGTCTACAAAATCCAAATGCAAAAATGATCATATTTTGTAAGTAACACAGACAGAAACAACATCCCATCAAGTTTTTAAGGCACTTTGTCTGTCAGTAAACATTTTCACAGGCACGAGTATTGGAGTTTGTGCTTGTTCCTCTACCAGAAGCACGTAAGGAGAGACGGGAAAAAAACAAATTGAAATCATTTTAGGACAGTCTTATAACTGATGCTGCTTTGACTTCTAATTCTAAACAAATACGACCTAAATGGGTTAATGTGTAATGCATCATGCGCAGAGTATTGTGGGTAAAGGTAGGTATGTGGGGAAAGGGTGAGCTAGAATCAATGATAATTACGGGGGATCAAGGGACCGTTAAATCGAGCAGGTGTTGAAGGTCAAAGGTGAACAGTTTTTCGTGTTCGTACGTAATTTCACCGTCCTCGGGTACTGTCTCAGCTTAATTTATGTGTTTCTTTTTTTCTCGGCGGCACTTTTTCTCGTCTGACAAGCTCTCTGTATGTTTAAGAGTGCTTGCCTTCTTAACATCTTCCTATTACATAATGTTCCAAATTATTATTCGTGTTAACTATATGAATTACTTTCAAAATATAATGAAACCCAATAAATGAAAAGAAATGCAATCATGGATCAGCTTATAATGACCTTCAACCTTCGGACTTCGAGTCGGTTGCGTAGCCTGTATATCATAAGTTATTATCTCTGAAAATCCGAAACTTATACGTGCTGCTAAAAGACACACAAGGTCAGATTTTTCATTTTGGGCCCTGGCAGAAGTAAATTTGGGGCCCAAACTACCATTCTTCCCCGGACGACGTTTTACAGCAGCACAAGTTAGAAGGACGAAGTTTCTTGTCACCTTGGAATTATTGTGGAAAAGGCAGCGTATTTTCTGGGATGGGCAAGTGGAAACCTGTGACTCCTCCCTCGAGACGGGATTCCAAAAGGATGATCAATTCAAACTAGCGGGTTGGAAAGAGGACAAATTAAGATCAGATTTAGAAAAGGTAAAACGTAGAAAAGGGAAAAGGAAGACATTAGACCATCTAGCTTAACATCAGAGAGACTGCTTGACTAGTTTACCCGTATTCGAGGAATTTATGAAAGTAACATGTTAAATTTATTCCATTCCAATTAATTAATGTTTGTCTGACTAACACAGCAAAAAGTTCTTCACAGTTCCTTTAAGCAATTCCCAAATTTTCACCTGTATCATAATGTACCCATGGCACCGCCTGTACAACACTGATGCCGTATTCCAGAAAATCAGTTATCGGAAACTTTTTAAAACGAAAAAACTTTTAATCCAGGCTGCGGATATCTTCGGGATCTGAAATTTGGTCAGGATCTGGAAAATTCGGACAAACCGTGTTAGTTTTAAGTAAAACGCAAATGACGTGTATTTTGATTACACAAAAGGACTCGTCCAATCCATTCAGATATTTTGCAGGAAAATTAAATAGAGTCGTAGTCGGCATGGCAAATATTCCAGGAAGAAAGAAGATTACAAAAATTGCCCCATTTTAGGTAAACCTATGAAAAACAATGTCAGTCTCACTCCCCACTCAATAGTTTTGCGTGCCACACTTTGCCCGAAATGGTAGAATATTCAAGCGAAAGTTTACAAAAAGAAAAACAAAATTCGTGACGCTTTCAATTGCAGCTGGATGACAGACAGACGGAGAGAGGGGTACATGTAATGTATATGTCTAAATGGTTTAAAACGTTTGTCCGAAAAGTGGTAGTATTGTAGCCTACATTTGATTTATTAAAGTGTAAATAAAGTCAATTAATTCAAATATATAATTTAAATAGCATTAAAAATGAATTTTAACAGTCCAGTTCCCTTCTTCATAGGACTTTCTGGAGTCGGGATATAAAATGTTGTGACTTTTTTGTTGTGCAACTCACATTACCTGAAGGAAAACACTTGACCAATGTCATGGCCCTCAAACCATTTACATCATTTCATGTCACGTGAGACTCCCTTCCAGACTCGATGAAAAAGAGAGGTTCTTCACGTGATCTTAGCCAAACACCGAAAGGCTTTCGCTTTTTTTTTTTTCTAAAAGTCCCTTCGACTCTCTGGCGAAGAGCCAAGGGCGAAAACCAAACAGTGGAAAGGTTTTCGACGAAACCACAACATATTGGGGATAGCTGTGCTCATCCTTCTTTAAGCAAGGTTAGGTGCGCCACAAAATGGAATTTGCCCCAAACTTTGCGGGCCTGCACAAAATGACCTGATCTATTACGCTAATAGGGGTGATTATTTTAATTCTACTTATTTTAATTGTAAATGTTGTGTTGTTCTCAAAATAACCCATTGAGCGTTTATAATTACATTTCAACATTTATTTAACAAGTTGTTAACACTTTTTGAGAACGATTCTCTTTCTATCATTAAAAAAAATGAGTAAACTGTAAGATATTCCCTAATAAATATTGAAACAACCTCTTTAATGCAAATCAGCCTAGGAAGACCTGAAACAAGATTCCAGAAAATGTTTCAGAAATAAAATGAAATAAACCTCGACAGATGTATAAAAGAAACATGGGGTCACGTTACAGTTACCTCAGTGTGTTTAACTGTCCTCAATAAAAAAAAGTCCTACAGCACGTACCGTACAATAAAATTCCAGATTTCCTAAGACCCATAAAGATTGTGACGTTTCTGTGACATAAGCCTCCATTTGGAGCGAAAATGAGAAGAATTAAGAAAAAACATCAGTCGTAGTGTAAAATCTCGTCAAAAAACATGCAAAAATAATCAAAAATTTTATCTACAAGTGTTTGAAAAATATTATTCCTTTCTGCTAACACTACATCTGGCTGAAATTTGTACTCAAAATATTCCACCCTAACGTGTGATAGGTGCTGTTTTTCAAGCTACATAAGACATCTTCTGCTGTAACCTGCGCGGCACGTTGACGCCGAACCGGACGGTAGTGTTCACACATGGTCCTACTCTGATTGCACTGGGAGGCGAGTAGTGTTCCTCCCCAATGTATCGCCGGTCCTTGAGGGGAGTCCCGAGGGAAGATTGCGGTCGTATACAAAGCACGCTGAGCGTCACTGTATGCAGAAGGGTACTAGAGAGGCGCCTGAGTTGGTTCTCTGTTGTAGTTGACAGGACACATAGCCGGCCAGAGACCTTGAACGCTTGGCTTCAATCTTTTGTTTTATTTCTTTTTAGTTTCTTCTTTTCAGTAAGACGCCACCTTTTATAAAATCTGAAAACTCGAAAAATCCACTTTCAAATTTCCTTAACAGGACCATTGAAAGTTTGAGCGTCACCGTATGCAGAAGGGTACTACTTTGAGCCTTGGATGATAGGTCTGTGTTTCCCGCCATAATAACTACTCAAAACGGCATTTCACAGAGCGGAGTAATACAATGAAAAATGGCACTAAAATTGGCCAGATTGCCTTGAATTTTGCACAGTCTATATTTCAACTACTTGTCTACAAAATCCAAATGCAAAAATGATCATATTTTGTAAGTAACACAGACAGAAACAACATCCCATCAAGTTTTTAAGGCACTTTGTCTGTCAGTAAACATTTTCACAGGCACGAGTATTGGAGTTTGTGCTTGTTCCTCTACCAGAAGCACGTAAGGAGAGACGGAAAAAAAAAAACAAATTGAAATCATTTTAGGATAGTCTTATAACTGATGCTGCTTTGACTTCTAATTCTAAACAAATACGACCTAAATGGGTTAATGTGTAATGCATCATGCGCAGAGTACTGTGGGTAAAGGTAGGTATGTGGGGAAAGGGTGAGCTAGAATCAATGATAATTACGGGGGGATCAAGGGACCGTTAAATCGAGCAGGTGTTGAAGGTCAAAGGTGAACAGTTTTTCGTGTTCGTACGTAATTTCACCGTCCTCGGGTACTGTCTCAGCTTAATTTATGTGTTTCTTTTTTTTTCTCGGCGGCACTTTTCTCGTCTGACAAGCTCTCTGTATGTTTAAGAGTGCTTGCCTTCTTAACATCTTCCTATTACATAATGTTCCAAATTATTATTCGTGTTAACTATATGAATTACTTTCAAAATATAATGAAACCCAATAAATGAAAAGAAATGCAATCATGGATCAGCTTATAATGACCTTCAACCTTCGGACTTCGAGTCGGTTGCGTAGCCTGTATATCATAAGTTATTATCTCTGAAAATCCGAAACTTATACGTGCTGCTAAAAGACACACAAGGTCAGATTTTTCATTTTGGGCCCTGGCAGAAGTAAATTTGGGGCCCAAACTACCATTCTTCCCCGGACGACGTTTTACAGTAGCACAAGTTAGAAGGACGAAGTTTCTTGTCACCTTGGAATTATTGTGGAAAAGGCAGCGTATGTTCTGGGATGGGCAAGTGGAAACCTGTGACTCCTCCCCTCGAGACGGGATTCCAAAAGGATGATCAATTCAAACTAGCGGGTTGGAAAGAGGACAAATTAAGATCAGATTTAGAAAAGGTAAAACGTAGAAAAGGGAAAAGGAAGACATTAGACTATCTAGCTTAACATCAGAGAAACTGCTTGACTAGTTTACCCGTATTCGAGGAATTTATGAAAGTAACATGTTAAATTTATTCCATTCCAATTAATTAATGTTTGTCTGACTAACACAGCAAAAAGTTCTTCACAGTTCCTTTAAGCAATTCCCAAATTTTCACCTGTATCATAATGTACCCATGGCACCGCCTGTACAACACTGATGCCGTATTCCAGAAAATCAGTTATCGGACACTTTTTAAAATGAAAAAAACTTTTAATCCAGGCTGCGGATATCTTCGGGATCTGAAATTTGGTCAGGATCTGGAAAATTCGGACAAACCGTGTTAGTTTTAAGTAAAACGCAAATGACGTGTATTTTGATTACACAAAAGGACTCGTCCAATCCATTCAGATATTTTGCAGGAAAATTAAATAGAGTCGTAGTCGGCATGGCAAATATTCCAGGGAGAAAGAAGATTACAAAAAATTGCCCCATTTTAGGTAAACCTATGAAAAACAATGTCAGTCTCACTCCCCACTCAATAGTTTTGCGTGCCACACTTTGCCCGAAATGGTAGAATATTCAAGCGAAAGTTTACAAAAAGAAAAACAAAATTCGTGACGCTTTCAATTGCAGCTGGATGACAGACAGACGGAGAGAGGGGTACATGTAATGTATATGTCTAAATGGTTTAAAACGTTTGTCCGAAAAGTGGTAGTATTGTAGCCTACATTTGATTTATTAAAGTGTAAATAAAGTCAATTAATTCAAATATATAATTTAAATAGCATTAAAAATGAATTTTAACAGTCCAGTTCCCTTCTTCATAGGACTTTCTGGAGTCGGGATATAAAATGTTGTGACTTTTTTTGTTGTGCAACTCACATTACCTGAAGGAAAACACTTGACCAATGTCATGGCCCTCAAACCATTTACATCATTTCCATGTCACGTGAGACTCCCTTCCAGACTCGATGAAAAAGAGAGGTACTTCACGTGATCTTAGCCAAACACCGAAAGGCTTTCGCTTTTTTTTTTTCTAAAAGTCCCTTCGACTCTCTGGCGAAGAGCCAAGGGGCGAAAACCAAACAGTGGAAAGGTTTTCGACGAAACCACAACATATTGGGGATAGCTGTGCTCATCCTTCTTTAAGCAAGGTTAGGTGCGCCACAAAATGGAATTTGCCCCAAACTTTGCGGGCCTGCACAAAATGACCTGATCTATTACACTAATAGGGGTGATTATTTTAATTCTACTTATTTTAATCGTAAATGTTGTGTTGTTCTCAAAATAACCCATTGAGCGTTTATAATTACATTTCAACATTTATTTAACAAGTTGTTAACACTTTTTGAGAACGATTCTCTTTCTATCATTAAAAAAAATGAGTAAACTGTAAGATATTCCCTAATAAATATTGAAACAACCTCTTTAATGCAAATCAGCCTAGGAAGACCTGAAACAAGATTCCAGAAAATGTTTCAGAAATAAAATGAAATAAACCTCGACAGATGTATAAAAGAAACATGGGGTCACGTTACAGTTACCTCAGTGTGTTTAACTGTCCTCAATTAAAAAAAATAGTCCTACAGCACGTACCGTACAATAAAATTCCAGATTTCCTAAGACCCATAAAGATTGTGACGTTTCTGTGACATAAGCCTCCATTTGGAGCGAAAATGAGAAGAATTAAGAAAAAACATCAGTCGTAGTGTAAAATCTCGTCAAAAAACATGCAAAAATAATCAAAAATTTTATCTACAAGTGTTTGAAAAATATTATTCCTTTCTGCTAACACTACATCTGGCTGAAATTTGTACTCAAAATATTCCACCCTAACGTGTGATAGGTGCTGTTTTTCAAGCTACATAAGACATCTTCTGCTGTAACCTGCGCGGCACGTTGACGCCGAACCGGACGGTAGTGTTCACACATGGTCCTACTCTGATTGCACTGGGAGGCGAGTAGTGTTCCTCCCCAATGTATCGCCGGTCCTTGAGGGAGTCCCGAGGGAAGATTGCGGTCGTATACAAAGCACGCTGAGCGTCACTGTATGCAGAAGGGTACTAGAGAGGCGCCTGAGTTGGTTCTCTGTTGTAGTTGACAGGACACATAGCCGGCCAGAGACCTTGAACGCTTGGCTTCAATCTTTTGTTTTATTTCTTTTTAGTTTCTTCTTTTCAGTAAGACGCCACCTTTTATAAAATCTGAAAACTCGAAAAATCCACTTTCAAATTTCCTTAACAGGACCATTGAAAGTTTGAGCGTCACCGTATGCAGAAGGGTACTACTTTGAGCCTTGGATGATAGGTCTGTGTTTCCCGCCATAATAACTACTCAAAACGGCATTTCACAGAGCGGAGTAATACAAAGAAAAATGGCACTAAAATGGGTCAGATTGCCTTGAATTTTGCACAGTCTACATTTCAACTACTTGTCTACAAAATCCAAATGCAAAAATGATCATATTTTGTAAGTAACACAGACAGAAACAACATCCCATCAAGTTTTTAAGGCACTTTGTCTGTCAGTAAACATTTTCACAGGCACGAGTATTGGAGTTTGTGCTTGTTCCTCTACCAGAAGCACGTAAGGAGAGACGGAAAAAAAACAAATTGAAATCATTTTAGGACAGTCTTATAACTGATGCTGCTTTGACTTCTAATTCTAAACAAATACGACCTAAATGGGTTAATGTGTAATGCATCATGCGCAGAGTACTGTGGGTAAAGGTAGGTATGTGGGGAAAGGGTGAGCTAGAATCAATGATAATTACGGGGGGATCAAGGGACCGTTAAATCGAGCAGGTGTTGAAGGTCAAAGGTGAACAGTTTTTCGTGTTCGTACGTAATTTCACCGTCCTCGGGTACTGTCTCAGCTTAATTTATGTGTTTCTTTTTTGCTCGGCGGCACTTTTCTCGTCTGACAAGCTCTCTGTATGTTTAAGAGTGCTTGCCTTCTTAACATCTTCCTATTACATAATGTTCCAAATTATTATTCGTGTTAACTATATGAATTACTTTCAAAATATAATGAAACCCAATAAATGAAAAGAAATGCAATCATGGATCAGCTTATAATGACCTTCAACCTTCGGACTTCGAGTCGGTTGCGTAGCCTGTATATCATAAGTTATTATCTCTGAAAATCCGAAACTTATACGTGCTGCTAAAAGACACACAAGGTCAGATTTTTCATTTTGGGCCCTGGCAGAAGTAAATTTGGGGCCCAAACTACCATTCTTCCCCGGACGACGTTTTACAGTAGCACAAGTTAGAAGGACGAAGTTTCTTGTCACCTTGGAATTATTGTGGAAAAGGCAGCGTATTTTCTGGGATGGGCAAGTGGAAACCTGTGACTCCTCCCCTCGAGACGGGATTCCAAAAGGATGATCAATTCAAACTAGCGGGTTGGAAAGAGGACAAATTAAGATCAGATTTAGAAAAGGTAAAACGTAGAAAAGGGAAAAGGAAGACATTAGACCATCTAGCTTAACATCAGAGAGACTGCTTGACTAGTTTACCCGTATTCGAGGAATTTATGAAAGTAACATGTTAAATTTATTCCATTCCAATTAATTAATGTTTGTCTGACTAACACAGCAAAAAGTTCTTCACAGTTCCTTTAAGCAATTCCCAAATTTTCACCTGTATCATAATGTACCCATGGCACCGCCTGTACAACACTGATGCCGTATTCCAGAAAATCAGTTATCGGAAACTTTTTAAAACGAAAAAACTTTTAATCCAGGCTGCGGATATCTTCGGGATCTGAAATTTGGTCAGGATCTGGAAAATTCGGACAAACCGTGTTAGTTTTAAGTAAAACGCAAATGACGTGTATTTTGATTACACAAAAGGACTCGTCCAATCCATTCAGATATTTTGCAGGAAAATTAAATAGAGTCGTAGTCGGCATGGCAAATATTCCAGGGAGAAAGAAGATTACAAAAAATTGCCCCATTTTAGGTAAACCTATGAAAAACAATGTCAGTCTCACTCCCCACTCAATAGTTTTGCTGCCACACTTTGCCCGAAATGGTAGAATATTCAAGCGAAAGTTTACAAAAAGAAAAACAAAATTCGTGACGCTTTCAATTGCAGCTGGATGACAGACAGACGGAGAGAGGGGTACATGTAATGTATATGTCTAAATGGTTTAAAACGTTTGTCCGAAAAGTGGTAGTATTGTAGCCTACATTTGATTTATTAAAGTGTAAATAAAGTCAATTAATTCAAATATATAATTTAAATAGCATTAAAAATGAATTTTAACAGTCCAGTTCCCTTCTTCATAGGACTTTCTGGAGTCGGGATATAAAATGTTGTGACTTTTTTTGTTGTGCAACTCACATTACCTGAAGGAAAACACTTGACCAATGTCATGGCCCTCAAACCATTTACATCATTTCATGTCACGTGAGACTCCCTTCCAGACTCGATGAAAAAGAGAGGTTCTTCACGTGATCTTAGCCAAACACCGAAAGGCTTTCGCTTTTTTTTTTCTAAAAGTCCCTTCGACTCTCTGGCGAAGAGCCAAGGGGCGAAAACCAAACAGTGGAAAGGTTTTCGACGAAACCACAACATATTGGGGATAGCTGTGCTCATCCTTCTTTAAGCAAGGTTAGGTGCGCCACAAAATGGAATTTGCCCCAAACTTTGCGGGCCTGCACAAAATGACCTGATCTATTACACTAATAGGGGTGATTATTTTAATTCTACTTATATTAATTGTAAATGTTGTGTTGTTCTCAAAATAACCCATTGAGCGTTTATAATTACATTTCAACATTTATTTAACAAGTTGTTAACACTTTTTGAGAACGATTCTCTTTCTATCATTAAAAAAATTGAGTAAACTGTAAGATATTCCCTAATAAATATTGAAACAACCTCTTTAATGCAAATCAGCCTAGGAAGACCTGAAACAAGATTCCAGAAAATGTTTCAGAAATAAAATGAAATAAACCTCGACAGATGTATAAAAGAAACATGGGGTCACGTTACAGTTACCTCAGTGTGTTTAACTGTCCTCAATAAAAAAAGTCCTACAGCACGTACCGTACAATAAAATTCCAGATTTCCTAAAACCCATAAAGATTGTGACGTTTCTGTGACATAAGCCTCCATTTGGAGCGAAAATGAGAAGAATTAAGAAAAAACATCAGTCGTAGTGTAAAATCTTGTCAAAAAACATGCAAAAATAATCAAAAATTTTATCTACAAGTGTTTGAAAAATATTATTCCTTTCTGCTAACACTACATCTGGCTGAAATTTGTACTCAAAATATTCCACCCTAACGTGTGATAGGTGCTGTTTTTCAAGCTACATAAGACATCTTCTGCTGTAACCTGCGCGGCACGTTGACGCCGAACCGGACGGTAGTGTTCACACATGGTCCTACTCTGATTGCACTGGGAGGCGAGTAGTGTTCCTCCCCAATGTATCGCCGGTCCTTGAGGGGAGTCCCGAGGAAGATTGCGGTCGTATACAAAGCACGCTGAGCGTCACTGTATGCAGAAGGGTACTAGAGAGGCGCCTGAGTTGGTTCTCTGTTGTAGTTGACAGGACACATAGCCGGCCAGAGACCTTGAACGCTTGGCTTCAATCTTTTGTTTTATTTCTTTTTAGTTTCTTCTTTTCAGTAAGACGCCACCTTTTATAAAATCTGAAAACTCGAAAAATCCACTTTCAAATTTCCTTAACAGGACCATTGAAAGTTTGAGCGTCACCGTATGCAGAAGGGTACTACTTTGAGCCTTGGATGATAGGTCTGTGTTTCCCGCCATAATAACTACTCAAAACGGCATTTCACAGAGCGGAGTAATACAATGAAAAATGGCACTAAAATGGGTCAGATTGCCTTGAATTTTGCACAGTCTATATTTCAACTACTTGTCTACAAAATCCAAATGCAAAAATGATCATATTTTGTAAGTAACACAGACAGAAACAACATCCCATCAAGTTTTTAAGGCACTTTGTCTGTCAGTAAACATTTTCACAGGCACGAGTATTGGAGTTTGTGCTTGTTCCTCTACCAGAAGCACGTAAGGAGAGACGGGAAAAAAAACAAATTGAAATCATTTTAGGACAGTCTTATAACTGATGCTGCTTTGACTTCTAATTCTAAACAAATACGACCTAAATGGGTTAATGTGTAATGCATCATGCGCAGAGTATTGTGGGTAAAGGTAGGTATGTGGGGAAAGGGTGAGCTAGAATCAATGATAATTACGGGGGGATCAAGGGACCGTTAAATCGAGCAGGTGTTGAAGGTCAAAGGTGAACAGTTTTTCGTGTTCGTACGTAATTTCACCGTCCTCGGGTACTGTCTCAGCTTAATTTATGTGTTTCTTTTTTTTTTCTCGGCGGCACTTTTCTCGTCTGACAAGCTCTCTGTATGTTTAAGAGTGCTTGCCTTCTTAACATCTTCCTATTACATAATGTTCCAAATTATTATTCGTGTTAACTATATGAATTACTTTCAAAATATAATGAAACCCAATAAATGAAAAGAAATGCAATCATGGATCAGCTTATAATGACCTTCAACCTTCGGACTTCGAGTCGGTTGCGTAGCCTGTATATCATAAGTTATTATCTCTGAAAATCCGAAACTTATACGTGCTGCTAAAAGACACACAAGGTCAGATTTTTCATTTTGGGCCCTGGCAGAAGTAAATTTGGGGCCCAAACTACCATTCTTCCCCGGACGACGTTTTACAGCAGCACAAGTTAGAAGGACGAAGTTTCTTGTCACCTTGGAATTATTGTGGAAAAGGCAGCGTATTTTCTGGGATGGGCAAGTGGAAACCTGTGACTCCTCCCCTCGAGACGGGATTCCAAAAGGATGATCAATTCAAACTAGCGGGTTGGAAAGAGGACAAATTAAGATCAGATTTAGAAAAGGTAAAACGTAGAAAAGGGAAAAGGAAGACATTAGACCATCTAGCTTAACATCAGAGAGACTGCTTGACTAGTTTACCCGTATTCGAGGAATTTATGAAAGTAACATGTTAAATTTATTCCATTCCAATTAATTAATGTTTGTCTGACTAACACAGCAAAAAGTTCTTCACAGTTCCTTTAAGCAATTCCCAAATTTTCACCTGTATCATAATGTACCCATGGCACCGCCTGTACAACACTGATGCCGTATTCCAGAAAATCAGTTATCGGAAACTTTTTAAAACGAAAAAACTTTTAATCCAGGCTGCGGATATCTTCGGGATCTGAAATTTGGTCAGGATCTGGAAAATTCGGACAAACCGTGTTAGTTTTAAGTAAAACGCAAATGACGTGTATTTTGATTACACAAAAGGACTCGTCCAATCCATTCAGATATTTTGCAGGAAAATTAAATAGAGTCGTAGTCGGCATGGCAAATATTCCAGGGAGAAAGAAGATTACAAAAAATTGCCCCATTTTAGGTAAACCTATGAAAAACAATGTCAGTCTCACTCCCACTCAATAGTTTTGCGTGCCACACTTTGCCCGAAATGGTAGAATATTCAAGCGAAAGTTTACAAAAAGAAAAACAAAATTCGTGACGCTTTCAATTGCAGCTGGATGACAGACAGACGGAGAGAGGGGTACATGTAATGTATATGTCTAAATGGTTTAAAACGTTTGTCCGAAAAGTGGTAGTATTGTAGCCTACATTTGATTTATTAAAGTGTAAATAAAGTCAATTAATTCAAATATATAATTTAAATAGCATTAAAAATGAATTTTAACAGTCCAGTTCCCTTCTTCATAGGACTTTCTGGAGTCGGGATATAAAATGTTGTGACTTTTTTTGTTGTGCAACTCACATTACCTGAAGGAAAACACTTGACCAATGTCATGGCCCTCAAACCATTTACATCATTTCATGTCACGTGAGACTCCCTTCCAGACTCGATGAAAAAGAGAGGTTCTTCACGTGATCTTAGCCAAACACCGAAAGGCTTTCGCTTTTTTTTTTTTTTTTTCTAAAAGTCCCTTCGACTCTCTGGCGAAGAGCCAAGGGGCGAAAACCAAACAGTGGAAAGGTTTTCGACGAAACCACAACATATTGGGGATAGCTGTGCTCATCCTTCTTTAAGCAAGGTTAGGTGCGCCACAAAATGGAATTTGCCCCAAACTTTGCGGGCCTGCACAAAATGACCTGATCTATTACGCTAATAGGGGTGATTATTTTAATTCTACTTATTTTAATTGTAAATGTTGTGTTGTTCTCAAAATAACCCATTGAGCGTTTATAATTACATTTCAACATTTATTTAACAAGTTGTTAACACTTTTTGAGAACGATTCTCTTTCTATCATTAAAAAAAATGAGTAAACTGTAAGATATTCCCTAATAAATATTGAAACAACCTCTTTAATGCAAATCAGCCTAGGAAGACCTGAAACAAGATTCCAGAAAATGTTTCAGAAATAAAATGAAATAAACCTCGACAGATGTATAAAAGAAACATGGGGTCACGTTACAGTTACCTCAGTGTGTTTAACTGTCCTCAATAAAAAAAAAAAGTCCTACAGCACGTACCGTACAATAAAATTCCAGATTTCCTAAGACCCATAAAGATTGTGACGTTTCTGTGACATAAGCCTCCATTTGGAGCGAAAATGAGAAGAATTAAGAAAAAACATCAGTCGTAGTGTAAAATCTCGTCAAAAAACATGCAAAAATAATCAAAAATTTTATCTACAAGTGTTTGAAAAATATTATTCCTTTCTGCTAACACTACATCTGGCTGAAATTTGTACTCAAAATATTCCACCCTAACGTGTGATAGGTGCTGTTTTTCAAGCTACATAAGACATCTTCTGCTGTAACCTGCGCGGCACGTTGACGCCGAACCGGACGGTAGTGTTCACACATGGTCCTACTCTGATTGCACTGGGAGGCGAGTAGTGTTCCTCCCCAATGTATCGCCGGTCCTTGAGGGGAGTCCCGAGGGAAGATTGCGGTCGTATACAAAGCACGCTGAGCGTCACTGTATGCAGAAGGGTACTAGAGAGGCGCCTGAGTTGGTTCTCTGTTGTAGTTGACAGGACACATAGCCGGCCAGAGACCTTGAACGCTTGGCTTCAATCTTTTGTTTTATTTCTTTTTAGTTTCTTCTTTTCAGTAAGACGCCACCTTTATAAAATCTGAAAAACTCGAAAAATCCACTTTCAAATTTCCTTAACAGGACCATTGAAAGTTTGAGCGTCACCGTATGCAGAAGGGTACTACTTTGAGCCTTGGATGATAGGTCTGTGTTTCCCGCCATAATAATAACTACTCAAAACGGCATTTCACAGAGCGGAGTAATACAATGAAAAATGGCACTAAAATGGGTCAGATTGCCTTGAATTTTGCACAGTCTATATTTCAACTACTTGTCTACAAAATCCAAAATGCAAAAATGATCATATTTTGTAAGTAACACAGACAGAAACAACATCCCATCAAGTTTTTAAGGCACTTTGTCTGTCAGTAAACATTTTCACAGGCACGAGTATTGGAGTTTGTGCTTGTTCCTCTACCAGAAGCACGTAAGGAGAGACGGGAAAAAAAACAAATTGAAATCATTTTAGGACAGTCTTATAACTGATGCTGCTTTGACTTCTAATTCTAAACAAATACGACCTAAATGGGTTAATGTGTAATGCATCATGCGCAGAGTATTGTGGGTAAAGGTAGGTATGTGGGGAAAGGGTGAGCTAGAATCAATGATAATTACGGGGGGATCAAGGGACCGTTAAATCGAGCAGGTGTTGAAGGTCAAAGGTGAACAGTTTTTCGTGTTCGTACGTAATTTCACCGTCCTCGGGTACTGTCTCAGCTTAATTTATGTGTTTCTTTTTTTTTTCTCGGCGGCACTTTTCTCGTCTGACAAGCTCTCTGTATGTTTAAGAGTGCTTGCCTTCTTAACATCTTCCTATTACATAATGTTCCAAATTATTATTCGTGTTAACTATATGAATTACTTTCAAAATATAATGAAACCCAATAAATGAAAAGAAATGCAATCATGGATCAGCTTATAATGACCTTCAACCTTCGGACTTCGAGTCGGTTGCGTAGCCTGTATATCATAAGTTATTATCTCTGAAAATCCGAAACTTATACGTGCTGCTAAAAGACACACAAGGTCAGATTTTTTCATTTTGGGCCCTGGCAGAAGTAAATTTGGGGCCCAAACTACCATTCTTCCCCGGACGACGTTTTACAGCAGCACAAGTTAGAAGGACGAAGTTTCTTGTCACCTTGGAATTATTGTGGAAAAAGGCAGCGTATTTTTCTGGGATGGCCAAGTGGAAACCTGTGACTCCTCCCCTCGAGACGGGATTCCAAAAGGATGATCAATTCAAACTAGCGGGTTGGAAAGAGGACAAATTAAGATCAGATTTAGAAAAGGTAAAACGTAGAAAAGGGAAAAGGAAGACATTAGACCATCTAGCTTAACATCAGAGAGACTGCTTGACTAGTTTACCCGTATTCGAGGAATTTATGAAAGTAACATGTTAAATTTATTCCATTCCAATTAATTAATGTTTGTCTGACTAACACAGCAAAAAGTTCTTCACAGTTCCTTTAAGCAATTCCCAAATTTTCACCTGTATCATAATGTACCCATGGCACCGCCTGTACAACACTGATGCCGTATTCCAGAAAATCAGTTATCGGAAACTTTTTTAAAACGAAAAAACTTTTAATCCAGGCTGCGGATATCTTCGGGATCTGAAATTTGGTCAGGATCTGGAAAATTCGGACAAACCGTGTTAGTTTTAAGTAAAACGCAAATGACGTGTATTTTGATTACACAAAAGGACTCGTCCAATCCATTCAGATATTTTGCAGGAAAATTAAATAGAGTCGTAGTCGGCATGGCAAATATTCCAGGGAGAAAGAAGATTACAAAAAATTGCCCCATTTTAGGTAAACCTATGAAAAACAATGTCAGTCTCCACTCCCCACTCAATAGTTTTGCGTGCCACACTTTGCCCGAAATGGTAGAATATTCAAGCGAAAGTTTACAAAAAGAAAAACAAAATTCGTGACGCTTTCAATTGCAGCTGGATGACAGACAGACGGAGAGAGGGGTACATGTAATGTATATGTCTAAATGGTTTAAAACGTTTGTCCGAAAAGTGGTAGTATTGTAGCCTACATTTGATTTATTAAAGTGTAAATAAAGTCAATTAATTCAAATATATAATTTAAATAGCATTAAAAATGAATTTTAACAGTCCAGTTCCCTTCTTCATAGGACTTTCTGGAGTCGGGATATAAAATGTTGTGACTTTTTTGTTGTGCAACTCACATTACCTGAAGGAAAACACTTGACCAATGTCATGGCCCTCAAACCATTTACATCATTTCATGTCACGTGAGACTCCCTTCCAGACTCGATGAAAAGAGAGGTTCTTTCACGTGATCTTAGCCAAACACCGAAAGGCTTTCGCTTTTTTTTTTTTTTTTCTAAAAGTCCCTTCGACTCTCTGGCGAAGAGCCAAGGGGCGAAACCAAACAGTGGAAAGGTTTTCGACGAAACCACAACATATTGGGGATAGCTGTGCTCATCCTTCTTTAAGCAAGGTTAGGTGCGCCACAAAATGGAATTTGCCCCAAACTTTGCGGGCCTGCACAAAATGACCTGATCTATTACGCTAATAGGGGTGATTATTTTAATTCTACTTATTTTAATTGTAAATGTTGTGTTGTTCTCAAAATAACCCATTGAGCGTTTATAATTACATTTCAACATTTATTTAACAAGTTGTTAACACTTTTTGAGAACGATTCTCTTTCTATCATTAAAAAAAATGAGTAAACTGTAAGATATTCCCTAATAAATATTGAAACAACCTCTTTAATGCAAATCAGCCTAGGAAGACCTGAAACAAGATTCCAGAAAATGTTTCAGAAATAAAATGAAATAAACCTCGACAGATGTATAAAAGAAACATGGGGTCACGTTACAGTTACCTCAGTGTGTTTAACTGTCCTCAATAAAAAAAAAAGTCCTACAGCACGTACCGTACAATAAAATTCCAGATTTCCTAAGACCCATAAAGATTGTGACGTTTCTGTGACATAAGCCTCCATTTGGAGCGAAAATGAGAAGAATTAAGAAAAAACATCAGTCGTAGTGTAAAATCTTGTCAAAAAACATGCAAAAATAATCAAAAATTTTATCTACAAGTGTTTGAAAAATATTATTCCTTTCTGCTAACACTACATCTGGCTGAAATTTGTACTTTAAAATATTCCACCCTAACGTGTGATAGGTGCTGTTTTTTCAAGCTACATAAGACATCTTCTGCTGTAACCTGCGCGGCACGTTGACGCCGAACCGGACGGTAGTGTTCACACATGGTCCTACTCTGATTGCACTGGGAGGCGAGTAGTGTTCCTCCCAATGTATCGCCGGTCCTTGAGGGAGTCCCGAGGGAAGATTGCGGTCGTATGCAAAGCACGCTGAGCGTCACTGTATGCAGAAGGGTACTAGAGAGGCGCCTGAGTTGGTTCTCTGTTGTAGTTGACAGGACACATAGCCGGGCCAGAGACCTTGAACGCTTGGCTTCAATCTTTTGTTTTATTTCTTTTTAGTTTCTTCTTTTCAGTAAGACGCCACCTTTTATAAAATCTGAAAACTCGAAAAATCCACTTTCAAATTTCCTTAACAGGACCATTGAAAGTTTGAGCGTCACCGTATGCAGAAGGGTACTACTTTGAGCCTTGGATGATAGGTCTGTGTTTCCCGCCATAATAACTACTCAAAACGGCATTTCACAGAGCGGAGTAATACAAAGAAAAATGGCACTAAAATGGGTCAGATTGCCTTGAATTTTGCACAGTCTACATTTCAACTACTTGTCTACAAAATCCAAATGCAAAATGATCATATTTTGTAAGTAACACAGACAGAAACAACATCCCATCAAGTTTTTAAGGCACTTTGTCTGTCAGTAAACATTTTCACAGCCACGAGTATTGGAGTTTGTGCTTGTTCCTCTACCAGAAGCACGTAAGGAGAGACGGGAAAAAACAAATTGAAATCATTTTAGGACAGTCTTATAACTGATGCTGCTTTGACTTCTAATTCTAAACAAATACGACCTAAATGGGTTAATGTGTAATGCATCATGCGCAGAGTATTGTGGGTAAAGGTAGGTATGTGGGGAAAGGGTGAGCTAGAATCAATGATAATTACGGGGGATCAAGGGACCGTTAAATCGAGCAGGTGTTGAAGGTCAAAGGTGAACAGTTTTTCGTGTTCGTACGTAATTTCACCGTCCTCGGGTACTGTCTCAGCTTAATTTATGTGTTTCTTTTTTTTCTCGGCGGCACTTTTTCTCGTCTGACAAGCTCTCTGTATGTTTAAGAGTGCTTGCCTTCTTAACATCTTCCTATTACATAATGTTCCAAATTATTATTCGTGTTAACTATATGAATTACTTTCAAAATATAATGAAACCCAATAAATGAAAAGAAATGCAATCATGGATCAGCTTATAATGACCTTCAACCTTCGGACTTCGAGTCGGTTGCGTTGCCTGTATATCATTAGTTATTATCTCTGAAAATCCGAAACTTATAATGTGCTGCTAAAAGACACACAAGGTCAGATTTTTCATTTTGGCCCCTGGCAGAAGTAAATTTGGGGCCCAAACTACCATTCTTCCCCGGACGACGTTTTACAGCAGCACAAGTTAGAAGGACGAAGTTTCTTGTCACCTTGGAATTATTGTGGAAAAAGGCAGCGTATTTTCTGGGATGGGCAAGTGGAAACCTGTGACTCCTCCCTCGAGACGGGATTCCAAAGGATGATCAATTCAAACTAGCGGGTTGGAAAGAGGACAAATTAAGATCAGATTTAGAAAAGGTAAAACGTAGAAAAGGGAAAAGGAAGACATTAGACCATCTAGCTTAACATCAGAGAGACTGCTTGACTAGTTTACCCGTATTCGAGGAATTTATGAAAGTAACATGTTAAATTTATTCCATTCCAATTAATTAATGTTTGTCTGACTAACACAGCAAAAAGTTCTTCACAGTTCCTTTAAGCAATTCCCAAATTTTCACCTGTATCATAATGTACCCATGGCACCGCCTGTACAACACTGATGCCGTATTCCAGAAAATCAGTTATCGGAAACTTTTTAAAACGAAAAAACTTTTAATCCAGGCTGCGGATATCTTCGGGATCTGAAATTTGGTCAGGATCTGGAAAATTCGGACAAACCGTGTTAGTTTTAAGTAAAACGCAAATGACGTGTATTTTGATTACACA